>QTSX02004989.1:40193-673726 GCA_014839935.2 Entomophthora muscae | reverse complement strand
CTTACGGGGATTCAAGGCACTTTTTCTACATCATATTACCCTCAGGACCAATGGTATGATCAAGCGCACTAATGGAATCCTGGTAAAAATCTTGAGGAAGCTCTATCATCAGAAAAAGACAGAGTGGGCACCTTACTCCCAGCAGTCCCCTTCATGTACAGTATTTTATATCATTATGCCACAGGGAAGATGCCCTTTTAAAGACTATATGGACGCCTTCTGGGATTCTTCTTATCTACTTGCTAGCAAAGCCTAGACTAGCTTTATCTCCAGAGGCCCACCTCCATAAGCTAGTACAGACCCATTTTTTCTGCAGTCAGAAGCATACATAGTTAACTTAAACTATAAGCTTCAAGACATTGAGCAAGTTTCCTCCAAACAACCTGCCCTGCTCAAATACACTTAGGGATGCTTTGGATCATCCCCAGCTACCTTTTGACTCATGGCTGCTTCATCTAGGACATGAATAATATATTTAGGCATATTGAAATATATCTTAGAAAGGGATGTTGGGAGCCAGAAACTGGCTGCGGCTGCCCGGGGTTTGGCCAAAGCAGCCCTACATATACCACAGGAAACAATGTATATTTATTCATAAACAGAGGCTATGAAAGAGAATTCAAACTTGCCTCCATATGGCAAGACTCAGCTCAGGTCATCCAGAAGGCCCTCTATGACTTCTAAACACTAGAGGAACTGCTTTCTGGACAATTAATCACTATAGCACACACTCAATACATGTGTGCTGCTTCTATAGTCAAGAGTAAGGCCCACCAAGAACAAAAAAAGAAAAACCAATAAAAATCACATGAGTTGTTGTCCTGATTGGAATAGAGAAGATATAAATTATAAAATGGTAAAGATAAAAATGCTATTTATTGGGGACTGACAATACTCTGCCAGTATTGCATTAGCTTTTCCATCACTTGAATGGCTACCAGGAAGCACAACTGATTGCCAACAGAACCATAAATCTGATGCCCCAGCATAGGACACTTGACACCCACCATACAAGAAACATGATTGACTCTATTGCCACTGAAAAGAAAATACCCAAGAAGATGCAATCCAAAATAGGATTCTTCCAAAGAGCATGCTTAACTGGGACATGATCCCCAAACTCATAGAAGATTAACAGAACCCAAGTAAATAATACCCCAATTTTTCTTAATGCTTAAAGTCAAAATGGTTAGTCCCTCTAAGAACCAGGTTCCCAGCCATCATTATAGACACTAAATAGGCAGTCCCATTCACAGAGTACTTTTTCATCACTTCTTGGAACACATACCAAAGATCTTGTTAAAAGTTGTCAGAAGTTACCCAACTGACCACATTAGTCTCTGTCTCATCAGGCATTCCCAAGCCCAGAAAACTGCCTTCATCAATCCAGCCATGGTTGCTTGCTGAGTCACTTAGAGTACTTGATCATTAAATTGGAATTCTAAAAGCTGTTCTTCCGGATAACTCTCTGTCATGTGCATGGAAAACCATCAGTGAATACTCTTAACTTCTTGCAACTTAGTTCCTGTCATCTCTCTTGGATTTTCTAAGGCCAAGAAAAGAGAAGCAAATAAAGGGCTTACTCCTGCCAATGATAACTGGGAAACCACTATCTAGTCCAGCTGAAATCCTAGGTCCAAGTACTGGATTCTCACATAATTGAGTACTGCCAGCTTATTGGTGATCTCCTCTCTTGGCACTGGCTCCTAAAGCCTGGTCCTATAAGTGATCACCACCTGCACTCACTTCATGACTGTATTTGATGTTTGTTTGGGATATCTGTCCATCATGACTTCCTCCAAAGAGCGTCACACATTTAAACTCAAATGTCTGATTCAGTGCATAAAAATGTCACATTCTGGATATGAATCAGATAAATAACACCACTTAAGTAAGAAATGATGAAATAACTATGTGATTGTTCAATCATTCTGTTGCATTTGTTTTATTATAATTTATAATTAACTGGTGGCACTCTAAATGCATTATTTGAGTTGTATATAATTTACACATATCATTCAGGATTTACTTCTGCAAACTTTATTTAGATAATGGCTACACCAAGCCATATTTTTAAGTCTAGCAAGCCACATGAAAAATTGTTTTGACCCCACCTGCTGTTTCCTATACCACTGTTTTCCAGCCTTCTTATGGTAGTTCCTTCTGAAGTGCCTCCTACAGCCAATCAGTGATTATACTAATCCCACCATATAATATTCCTGGCTATTAATAAATATCCTGTTTTTGTCATATTATCTTTTCTTCTTCTGTCCTTTACATAGGCTGTCACTATATTACAAACAGGTATTTACTAATAATTAAGAGTATTACTGTAAATTCAGAACCTGGACATAAAAATGCAGGATTGTCAAATCCTTGGTCTGAATTTTGAATCACTTTTGCGGGCAACTCAGCTGAGTGAAAATTAAAATATTTAATAAAATAAACCATTTAATTTGACTTTTTTGATTTATTTAAATTGGAAAATTTCAAATCCCTTGAGAAGATAACTCAACTAAAAAAAGACAAAACTCAGCCAACAAATTTGGGATACATGAATCATAAATGCGGGATCCTAATATACAATTTGAGATTTCCTGTATTTCAAAAAAATTATAGACATCCTGTAAAAACTTAACAAATCTGAAATTGCAGGGCTGTCAAACCAAGAACCAAGTTTCAAATTATAATTGCAAGGAATTTGAAATAAATATAATTTATGGGCATCTCAAAAAGGATGTCAAAGGATCTAGAGTGGATTTGTGCTGATTCTTTTAGGAATCATAGACATTCTCAAAAAACACCCTATTTCATTTTAGGACAGCTAAAATTTAGATGCTTGATTACAATAGATTTTAAAAAATGTTAATAATAAAATAGAATTATATATTAAAATCTATCTTATCACGTTGTCTTTTCCTTGATGTGTTGATAGTTTAATTGCTGTTGATAATGTGCTTGCGTTTAATTGGATAGTTTCACCTCCAGTTGCCTTGGTAATAGGAAATCAAGTTGCCTCCCCAAGACCAGCTGTGGTCACGGAGGCAACTTGATTTCCTATTGCCAAGGTGACTGGAGATGAAACCATCCAATCAAATGAAAACACCTTATCAACAGCAAATGAACTATAAATACACCAAGGAAAGGACAACTAGATAAAAATAGATTGTAATGTATATTTATATTTTATTATTAGCATTTTCTGAAATCTACTGTAATTAAGTATCCTTAATAGAAATACATGAATACATAGTGTAGTAAACTAATGGTTTATCTTTTCCCCGCCTTTCTTCCTTGAAAAGAAGTTTTATGGCTCCTGGCGTAGCCAGGGGCCAAAAAACTTTTAAAAAGTTTTCTACGTCATCAGGAGGGTAGCTCATATATAATTATATGGGTTTATAGTTGCTATAATAGTGATATAGAGTGCAGAATATTGATCATTTCCAGTTTAGACAATTTTAAATTTCACTTAATTTCATGTCTAAACATGGTTGTTGAGATTGAATTTTTCATTTGATTTTATCCAGAGTGGAGCTTCTTGATTTGGGTTGATTTGTCCTATTTTCTTACTGTACATTCAATTTGGATTCCAGTTCCCTATTATTATTTGAGTTTACTAGTGGCATTCAAAAGTGATTTGAAATTTAGTTCTTGGATTTGACAATCCTGCTTTTCAAAAAACATAGTAAACTTAATGAAAATGGTTGATGGATTTGAACACTTCAAATCTGATTCCAGTTAATTCAGTTTGTCCATTGGAAATGTGCAGTTTGACTTGAAATTTGCAAAGTGTCTACAAGTTCCTGCATTTTTAAAATCCAAATAAAAATACAAAGGATTCAATTTAATTAAAAAGGGCTATCCTACAAAAGTGATTTGAAATTTGGACCACGAATTTGACAATCCCGCACTTTTACGCCCAGGTTCTGAATTTACAGTAGACTAACTATTCATACAAATCCTGCACCCAAGCAGCATCTTTTAAAGCAAGTATGAAGTAATCTGAAGTTACTTAAGTTTAGTGATTGGATCTACACCCTGGTCTCTGTATGAGTATTTTTATGTGGGGATAGAAGCTTTTTTAAGCACATACCTTCTATTTTCTTGTATCAGGGCGTTCTGTATTGCTCTGAATGTAGTTGCTTTGAAGGCTGTAGTTTCTTATTCTGGGATTGGAGATAGTAGTGTGTAGTGCTTTATGGTTGGGGAGATTATTCTTTCTAGGTGTTCTGCTCATCTAGAATTTTGCACTTTGGTGAAGATTGCCTGTCTTCTGTGATGCATTTTTCCCTTCCTGGAAGCTTTCATAAAGATTATAGAGTTGTTTAGCTTAAAGTGTTTCATGATGTAGAAGTAAATTTCATCATAAATAACACAAATAGAGGGCTTGTAAAAGCTCATATGAATGAGGGCTCTATCTCAGATGTCTTTGTATGTGGCAATGTATTTTTTAGTGGCTTCTATAATCTTGCGCCTTTTAAATTCTTGACCAATCATTGTTGTCAGAAATGTTCCTTCTGAAAATTCTGATAACAATTTAACTTCTGGTACAGGAAAAAAAATTTGTTCCTCATTTAGGTGCTACTTATTTTTATAAAAACCATGTTTTAATTAGTAGGAATTGTCCCTTATTACCTTTGAAACTGGGTTTGGTTAACCCTTCAGATCCAGGAATGATAGCAACAGTATCAAGCCTAGGTCTTCTTCTGGCTCACAAACACTTTTGCTCAAATCAACTATTATTAAAATTGAAAAGAACAAATAATTACTTTTTGCTTTTGGCTCTAGCCAATAAGAGATAGCTGTCAGGATTGACAATTCTTCCTCTCTGGAAACCCGGGCCCGGGTGCATGAATTGAACCCTGACCCTGGATCCCCCTGGGCCACTGGGCCTGTGGACCGCAGGACCAACTGCCTGCGCTTTTCTGGGATTAAGCCCCCACAAGCTGATGCTGAGAATGTCAGCCAATGCAGTGAAACAGGCCAAACCAAGAAAATTATTGCACCAAATGGAAGACTAATCACAGCACCTAATGGAGGTACTGAAGCAGCAACTATTAGCTTCATGAACTTGAAGTCTACACTAGCAACCAATCAGGAGCCAACCCAGGAAAGAGGCACAGGCCCGCGGCCCAGTCCCATGACCACAACACTAAAGCAAGATAATCAGGTAGCCAAATTGAGATTCTTGACCAATGAAAGAACTCCCAGACCAAGCGCCATTTTGCTGCCTTTGAACCCAAGCACCCAGTTCCCTTGGGCCTGCCTTTCCCAATGCCCTGATGAACCCCCTATGGAAAATGATAAGTTTGGAGGTGGAGTGCTATATAGACCAAAGGACCCCACACTCCAAACTTATTGTAATTTTTGAATAAAGGTCATGTTACTTTGGCTCACACAGCTATTGCCTTGTTTTGTATTTGATATTTACTTGTTCAGTTTGAGATCTCCTGGCCCCCCTGCCCCACTTCCCATAGTTTCCTGTCCTCCTGGTGTACCCTTTGAACCTGTACATTTTACCAACTACCCTCTGAAACTGAATATAAGGACTAAACCCTGGAAAAATACTCAAACTCAACCCTTTGGCCCGCATATAATCTGCAGTTAGATACAACCAACAAGGCCTGTGAATATTTTCAACATCCAAGTTGTTCAGAGGAAATTCAACTATCTCCCTGCTTACAACCTGCCCATGAAACCGCCTGTGACCCCAAAACCTATGTTTGCTTCCTCACCCAACCTCCCAACCAACCATTCTGGCAAGCTGTTTGGGATTGTGTAAATCACCCTCACAGGAGTGATTGACACTATAATCCCGGCTGCCAGCCCGTGGTCCTGGGTGGGAAAATCTGCCTCTTACCTTTTTAAGTTATCTCCCCTCTTGTGGTGGACATTGCCTGCAAAAAACCCATCCCAAGTCACCCCTGGAAACCACAGGTGGCTGCTCAAGACTGGATCCCTGACAATAGCAATAATCCTTTTGTTGGATCCCTTGATCAATATTGATGACGCTGGCGGCTGCCCCAACTTGGTTTTTGCTCTGGCTTGTCTGTTGTCCTCCGGTTCTGAGCTGGTGTCTGTTCTGCTCCTTCTCCTGGTTTCTGTGGGGGATATCTTAAGATGGCCCCAGGGGTTTGCTGCTCTTTTTGGGGTTTCAAATTCAATTTAGTAGAATAATTGATAATTAAGCAATACTATGGAGTAGAAGCCTGTTTTCCATCATTTTTAAGCAAAAGATCTCATAATCTCCAGTACCTTCCCCAAATCATCTCAAATCCTTTACTTTTTTCTTCAAACACTCCATTTTTACCATGCTATATAAAGCTGGTAAGTCATATTCTATAATTTTTTCATCAATAAAGTCTACATTCACCCCAAGTTAATTATTGTCCATTATTAGCTTGATTTAAACCTTTGTTTTATCCTAACCATGAGATTACCCAAGACTTCTTTTATAAAGTATCTTGGGTATAAATGAATCTATTGGATGAACTTGTTGCCAACTGTATTGGCCTACATATCAATAGGTCTGCATGCCAACGCTGGCACTTCACCCAAAACTCAATTCTTGGATAGCTCCTGGCGCCAGATAATACCAGCCGTATGGTATACAGCTACTCCCTTGTTCCACAACCCACGTTAGAAGGAGGAACTTCAGAACTACCAGTCTGTACATAAGCCCGTCAAACCCCAGGTCTTTTGACCATTGGCCTCTGCCTTCCTCTTGTATTACTTAAGAACATACTTTTTCCTTGGATGATTAAATCCGCTTTTAGGCTGGTATTGACTGGTTGATGAACTCTTTAATTTTGGTATGGTGTCCTTGCCCATAGTTTCATTGGTAACTGGACTAAATTCCTCTGCAATCATTCACCACCTTGAGAGATTACTTCCAATTGGGTGGGTGCCTGACAATTGTATCAGTATCTTTGAGCGCAAACTTGTCAATGGAGGCCTTTTAAAGGCATTGAAGCTCTTATTCTGATTTGGGATGACCTTAAACTGTTTATCTACTAGTTTTATCTTAGTGTTCTGAATCTAGAGAGTGGCCTTTCTCAGTTTAGGCCAGCAAAAACGCCAATATCAGAGGAGCAGAGGTACTGAAACACTACATGGGATATTTTGAGCACCACCTACTGTGTGAGTTAATTCAATGCTCTTCTTGCAGTGATAAAGATGAACTTCTTGATGGTTAAAAGAACATTGTTAAGATTTCATATTTCACAGTGACTACTTTTCCTTCTTAATAGGCTCTCCAGCTAGTAGAGGTGTAATTTATTATTATTTTCTATGAATGGATTTCTTCTTGGGTAAAGTAGGTGTGGATAACCTACCTGTACTGCTAATACTGACTATATAATTTTTACAGGTATATATAACAAAATAAGAGTGTTGCACTAGAAGTATGGCAGCAACTCATTTCTGTAATAGGGTGTGGAGTACTTGGCTTAAATACTGTCATGTGAGGATATGATTAGTATTGTGGCAAAAGAACATATAGGAAGAGGAATCAATAATTACTTTTGAAGATTGGCTTCTGATCACAAAGAAGCACTTTTAATAAATCAAAGAGTGTTTTATTATTAGGGTAAAAGTATAAATACCCTCTTGGGGAGCCTCTTCCTGAGCTGTTGGCAATATCTTCTAGGGCATTCCAACACACTCTTATTTTGGGTAATTAGTGATCTAGATTGGCCGTTTCAAACACACCAACCAATGAGATTTAATTGCTTCACCCAGCACAGGTGGTCCTTGCTGGCATGGGGGTTTGATATATTTTGGTGCTATTCATCCTGCTTAATTTGTGTCCCCACATTGACTGCTTAGAAATACAGTTGAATTAGGAAATCTGAGATTATGGGGAATCAAACCCAGCGCCTCAGCGCTCAATGTAAAAGTAGGGCGGTGCTTGCAATAATTTCAGTTGGTGCGGCAACGCCTGACATAAAAGTAGTTTGGCGCTTTGGCGCCTAATTCAATTGCTAGGTGGCGCTGCGGCGCTTGTGTATTTTTAAAGTGCCGCGGCAGCAAATCATATATCATTTAATGGCGCGGCAGCACTTATCATTGGCTAGTTTAAGGCTCAGGTCAGCAGACTACTTCTGATCCAATATGCATATAGTTTATACTACCAATTTATGTAATTTGGTAGCTGCAATTCATATCCGCAAGCTCTGTAATAATTAGCATCATTGCTTGGTCAAAATTCCCCAAAAAGGGAAAACTTAAGACAAGAATAATGTTTTTATTGAATATTAAAGAGGAGTGCTATATAGCTAGGTGATAAGCCACATAAATAAAGTAGTTTTCAGAGTTATGTCATGGTAAATTCCATAATGCTGGGAATTATTTAGCCAAGTAGAAAGGCTCAAAAAGCCAGAAACCTTTAAAAAATTGCTGATTTAATGGACTTGAATCAAACAGTTGATCAAAAACGGGTTACAGCTGCTCCAGTTTGCCAGTTGAATCCAATCCCCCTTGTAAGTTGATGTTGATAAATCAACATAATTTGAGGGTCACCCAATATGATCTTATTTATCAGCATGGTCATCAGAAGCTGATCACTCAAGGTTTCTTTGAAACCTGGACTAAATACTCACTTGATGATGAGGAAGGAATAGGAGCCCAGGATCCAGGTGGTATTGCTTAGTCAAATTTTGATATATATTGAATAATTTTCACTGTCTAACTCTTAAGAGTTGAGTCCTCCTAAAACTTTTACTCAATAAAATCAAATATCCCTTGATCTAACTTTAATTTCAAATTCATCCTATAGCTGGTCTTTTGAGCTACATTCCCTAAAATTTAATTCTTAGCTGGATTATTACAGGAAGATGGGGCTCTGCTGTTGGTACTTTGTTGTTGCCTCTGCCCAATGTTAATCCAATGCCTGTCAATCTTGGAGCTGTTCTGCCTACATATGAAGCTCAAACTTGGTTATATCTCAATGTCCAGAATTTTATACTGAAGATACTCTGATTTTCTCTCAGGCTCTTTTGGTTAGGGTTAATCATTTTTCTTAACCCTAGTATCTCATTTGGAAATTTCATAAAACAGTATATGAAGCTGTGTTGATGGTTAATTATTAGCTCCATGTGGATTTAGTGGGTGATTACCAACCACATGGAGACAGCTTCTTATTATCCTGCAATTTCTGTCACAAGTTATTGCGCTAAGAAAAATTAAATCAAATCTAAAAAATAAGAGGCCAATGATTTTATATTGATTAACAATATATTTGGGTCCAGTTCTGCTTTATTTAAATCTGAGTTGATTTTTCTTAGCGCCACAGATTATAAAACTAATATATATGTAGATCATAAAAGTCATAAGCTTGTAACAATCTAGCTCCTTATTGGGATCAAATATTTCACAGATATTGCCATCATGGCCAGAATTACTTGCCCTCAAAAATAAGCAGCAATGACCAGTGAAAAAGAAACCCCTCAGGAATCTGGCTGATTTAAATCAGGTCATTGGAAACAATTGAATTGTAGCAACTTACACCAAAGTTTGGTTGTGTTCCCCAATTGTGCCAAAAAAGCTGCCAAAAAACGCAAAAAACAGGTAATTTGGTGCTTTTTGACCCCAAAAACCATTTACAATGTCACGCAATTTTTGGTTGATTCTGAAGGTCTTGTGACAAAAATTGGCCCCTGTCATGTCAGCATTATTCCCAAACCCAACATCACTTGAAAATTTACTATAACAGCCACAGTAGTTCAATAAACACCATAACTTGACACTAGTTCTCCAGTTTTAAGTTTGATATAAATTACAGAGTATGGACCTTCTTCTTGTGAACATTCCTGTGAGATATCTTGTGGGCTGTAGCGTCAATTTTGTGGTATCTGTAGTCTCCATGCTGTTCTTTGACTCTCCCAATATTGAAATTGAGGAAATTGTTGAACCAATTTATGAGATTCTCTACTTGCAAAATCAGGTGACCATTCTCAATCTTGATTTTCTTATTATCTGTTTTAGTTTTCTTAGGCTGCATTTTACCAATGCCTTTGTTTGGGGATTTTTGCCTGAAAATTTCAACTTTAAATTTTTTTACTTATTCTCAATTCTTTGAGCATTTAATATTTAATAACTCATTTTGTAAACACATAAGAATTTTGTGGCAACTCTGCCATTACAAAATGTCTGATCTGAGTATAATATCTTGATTTTGGGCTAGACCCAACTTTACTTGGCAATTGAGTCATTTCTCTGGGAAATGATTTTCAAATAAATATTAACTAAAGATGCAGTGAAATAGGGCAACCAATACAATAGTTTTCAAAGCTATGTCACTAAAAATTCTATTCAAGTACAAACATAATTGAAGTGAACCCAAATATACTTTTAATAAATATAAATTAATTGATTTTAAACTTTGTTTACATATGAGTTAATTTTCTTAGCACCATAGCTTTGAAAAATACTGCTAAAAGAGGGAAGAACTGGTCACAGCTGATGCTCTCTCTAGAATTTTTGGCCTAGAGATAGTCATCCATACCACATGGACTCTGGCTGGCCCAACCTATACAACACTGAGTACAAGACAAAAGGAAAGGATCCCTCCACACATCAACTAACCCAAAATACACTAGTAAGGAATGAAAAACATTTCCACATATCAAATGGCACGGTATACCAAATCATCAAAGATAAACACATTCCATACATCCCACTTGCACAAAGAGTTGACACTATAATAAGACACCATTGTCTGCTAGGACACACAAAGGCTAAAAATCTATATCACACACTGAAAGAGATAGTATGGTGGTCCAACCTGAATCAAGACATAATTGATGTTCTAAAAAAGTGTACAGTATGTGAAAAATACACCATCACCAAGGCGCCACAGCCAACAGTTAACCCAGTACCTGACCCTGAACCATTTAAGGTTTGGGGACTGAATGTAGGGGGGCCCTTCCCAGAAACCAAAACAAATCAACATTTCCTAATTGTAGCCATTGACTTTGCCACATGTTGGCCCATCTGCTGGGCAACAAAAGATAATAAGGAGGAAACAATAAATTAATTCATCAATAAAGCAATCATAGCAGACTACAGCACTCCAGACTACATCATAACAGATGGAGAAAAAGAGCTAACAGGCCATGTAGTAAACAACAATCTAAAAAAACCATCAAACACTCCACATCCTCGCCCTACAGGCCACAGGCCAACAGCAGAGTTGAACAACTTAACAGCAGCCTTATCAGAACCCTGGAGAAAATAATGGATGGCAAAGCCAAAGACACATGGCCGCTATACGTGAAACATGCATTACTAGTATCCCAGGTTCATACCAATCAAGGGACAGGCTACTCACTGTTTGAACTAACATACAGGTACAAGCCAGAAATAGTCACCTGCAATAACCAGCCATATGTAAAAATCCCCTGGGGAAACCTCCCACAGTAGAACAGAAACCAGCTCTACAACTCATACGCCTCAAAGCCAAACTGGCTGAAATAAAGAGACTCAAAACTCAAAAGGTAACCTCAACAGAGGACCCACTCCTCATCAACTCCCCCGTCTGGGTCCTAGCCGGGAACAGAAAGAAACTAGACTCAGTACACAGGGGACCAGGAAGAATTATCAAATACCGACCATACAAGAAAACTTACCTGGTTAAGTTACAGGGTGCCAAAGAGCCCATCACCAAAAAGTATCACAGATCTTGCCACCGCTCTAGCAAAGGGGAACACTCAACCCAGTTGGTGCCCACTAGTAAACAACTCCAGGAACATCAGGTGACAGCTGTCAAGACAAAGCCCCCTCCTGATGTACCTGAGTAACCCCTTAAGGGAGGGGTGTGTTGAGGGTCTGGATGTACAAGTATTCTGGCTATTGCCATCACATCTAACATCCAGTCATTGCCTGATTTGGTGCCTTTCCAATATACCATTTGACATACCGGAAATGGCAACAAACCAATATCACATGACTTTCCAGGTATCCAACAACTTGAATCTATCCAGCACATGACCAGCCCCTGGGTTTGGACCAACTAAAATCCTGGCCACAGCTAAATCTATATAAGTCTAAAGTATCATCCAATAAAATATACTTCTTATCCTCCTACTTTTATATTTGAAGCTTCCCCAAAAAGGCACTCCTTATCAGTGGCTTTAGATATTGTTTTGTGAGATTTCCAATTAAGATACTAGGGTTAAGTAAAATTATTAATCCTACCCAAAGTAGACCAAGATAAATAGCCTGTGAAAGTATCAGAGTATCTTCAGAATAAAATTCAGGACATTGAGATGCAACACAATTTTCAGTTTCAAGGACAGGGGGGACAACTCCAAGATTGTCAGGCATGGAATTAACATTAGGAGGTGCCAACAACAAAGTTCTAACTACAGGGCCCCATCTTCCAGTAAGGATCTGGCTTAGAATCAGATTGTAGGGAATTTAGCGCAAAAATCCAACTACAGGATGCATTTAAAAATGTAAATTAGACCAAGGGATATTTGATTTTTATTGAGTAAATTTTTGGGAGGACTCAACTATTAGAGTTAAAACAGTGAAAATTATTCAATATATATCAAAAATTGACTAAGCAATACCACCTGGATCCTGGGCTCTTATTCCTTCCACATTGTCAAGTAATTACCTGGTCCAAGTTGCAAAAAACCCTTGTGTGACCATTTTCTGACAACCATGCTGATTAATAAGCTTGTATCTGGTAACCCTCAAATTAAGTCAATTTATCAACGTCAACTTACAGGGGAAATTGTATTTGACCAACAAACTGGAGCAGCTGTAACCCATTTTTGATCAACTGTTTGATTCAATTCTGTTAAATAAGTCAGTTTTTTTAAAGGCTTTCTGGATTTCCAAGCTTTCCTACTTGGCCGAATAATCCCGGCATTATGGAACTTACCATACATTACCCTCCACTTCAGCCTGGAGCACAATACAACCATCTGGAAGATGGGATAAGGAAAAGTTTTGTGGGCAGCAGAAAGTTTCATGCAACCAAGGTAAGCTTGGGGTGACCAATGTCGGTTGGGTGGCAATTGTAGAACTATTGGATAAGAACTGGGGAATTGGAGCAATTGTAGTGGGAAACCCAAGAGTTTTCAGAGTTGGGATAACCCTTCCATGACACCAAATAATCTAGACAACGTTAATTCTTACAAGAAGCCAAAATGCAATACAACTCATACTCAGGTTCTCCTTCCACCAGAATGGGTTAGGAAGAAGGAATCTCAGTACCCTTAAAAGGAGTAAGTAAGTATTCATGGAAGGTGTGGAAAATCTTAAAAGCCAGGGGTAAATCTAGTTGATATGCAGAGGGAACAATTTGACGCTCAACTTTGAAGGAACCAACTCACTTGGGACCTAATTTGCAGCAAGGGAACTTCAATTTAATATTGTGAGCATCCACCATGACCAGATCCCCTGGTTGGTAGGTTGGACCTTCCTGGAGCTTATGATCTGTGTATTCCTTGTAAGTTGTCACAGCAGTGGTAAGAGTAGCCTGGAGCTCCTGATGAACTTGCTTCAATGCAGCAGCCTGATCAGTTGCAGCCTCCACGTTGCTAACCAAACAAGGACCCATGTTGGACAAGGGATTGTAGCCCACATTGGCATAGAATGGCAAGACTTGAGTTGACGTGTGCAGGGCGTTATTATATGTGAACTCTGCCATGGATAAGTTAGCACACCAGTCATCTTGTTGTGCATTAGTGTAGCAGCGTAAATAGACCTCCAAACTTTGGTTTACCCTCTCTGTTTGTCCATTGGATTGGGGGCGGAAAGCTGTGGAACGGCATAATTTGATACCAAGAATTACAGTAAAAGCTTCCCAAAACTGAGAAATAAATTGGGATCCACAATCTCTCACAATATCCATTGGGATGCCATGTAGGAAGAAGATTCTACTCACAAACAACCTAGCTGTTTCCACCAAAGTAATTGTGGTTGAGCAAGGTACAAAGTGTGTCATTTTTGAAACAATCTACCACCATCATAATTGCATTAAACCTATTGGAATTGAGAAGTTCACCAATGAAATCTACCAATACAGAAGTCCAAGGTCCTGCAGCAGTCTGCAGTGGAACCAGTAAACCAGTAGTCTTGTTTTGGCTTTCCTTGGATCAAACACATACAAGGCAGTCTCAAACAAAAGCTGCTACCTGCACTGTCAAACTTTTCCAGGAAAACTGGTGGTGGATTAGTTACACTGTTTTGTTTTTCCCTGGGTGGCCTGCTGTCAGACAGATATGATGGGCCACCATGATTCTGTCCCAAATGGTTCCTTCAGGAACCTACAAGCAACCTTGATGATATAGAACTGGACATATATTGTGATAGCCCTGTGGCTGACCAACCGGGCTTACACATGCTAGTTTCAATAGCCTATTGTAACCTTTGGACAGAGGCTGCAGAAACTTAAATTTGGAATATAAGTCTAGGCTTGCACCCTTGTTAAGGACATAGTGGCCAGCAAAGCAGGTGGTGGTAATAAAAAAGAAACCACAGCCTTGTCTGGAATCATAGTGTGTGTGTTAAACTCAGCGTTCATATCAGCATCCAGGAGATGGGAAGGGTTTCTGCTCAGCGCATCTGCCAAGTGATAATCAGTACCCTTAATGAACTTGTAGCAAAACTTGTACTTTATCAGATCACTGTGCCATCTGGATTGGCAACCCAATAAAATCCTGGGTTGACAATAATACAGAAGAGCTTTATGATTGGTCCTTATGACAAACAGATGACGAACTGACATGAGATGGTGGTGCTAATGTTTTAAGGATTCCACAACTGCCAACAATTCCTTATTGTAAATTATGTATTTTTGTTCCCAAGCTTCCATCTTTTGAGAGAAATACCCTACAAGTCTCTCAACCCCATCACCAGTGGTTTGTAATAATACACCAGCCACAGAATATTTGGAGGCATCTGTGGAAGCCACAAAGTGGAGCTCAGGATCTACATGTCTCAACACAGGTGAAGACAAAAAAAGAGCCTTGACTGCTGTGAATGTGTTTGCACACTCAAGTGTCCAGAAAAAGTTGTCTTTCCACTAGCCAAATATAAGGGGGCGGTCACTTCAGACAAGTGTGGTGTAAATTTCTTCAAAACGTACAAGCTCCCAAGAAACTTTGGAGTTGGGATACCTTTACAGGAGTAGTATACTCTCAAACCGCTTCTTCCTTGTCAGGAGCAATAGTGTGACCATCTTCAAAGATAATATTAGCCAAGAAGGTAACCTTACACTTAAAGAATTCACACTTACTTCTCTTGATAATCAAGTTAGCCTAGAGGATGCGCTCTATAACTGCTGACAGATAGACCAAGTGAGTCTCTTCATCCGGAGAGAACACCAAGATGCTGTCCATATACACAATGGTACAAACACCCAGGAGATCTCCCAAAACTGAGTCAATCAATCACTGAAATCAAGCCAGAGCATTCTTCAGTCCAAAAGGCATAACACAGAACTGGAAGATACCTTTCTTGGTACTGAATGCCGTCAACCATTACATTCCTTCTGTGATCCTAATCTAGTTGAATGCATTCAACAGATCAAGCTTCAAGAATACCTTTGCCTTCTCAACGCACCAAGAAATTTGTGCCTCCAGTGATAAAGGGTAGGAGTTAGGAATAGTAATGTTATTCAAGTTCCTGTAATCAACACAAGGTCAAAGAGAACCATCAGGTTTTTGTACAAACAGCAGTGGAGAGTAGATTGACAAAGCCTTCTTAAATATATATTCTTTTGCCAACATGTCTCAAGTTCACTCCTCTAAACATGTGTCTTCCTTCAAGGTTAAAGGGTAAATAGGAGACACAATTTGAATCAGATCAACAGTAACTTTAAAGTCAAAGTCAAACTAAGTGTGCTTGGGGGAGGACCTTGCCCCTAGTGGCGTCAAATGCTGTGGACCAAGGTTGAAGGCATGCAGGTAAATCCAAACTAACAGGTGCAGGGACAGGGACAGACTGAATTGTCTGAGAAGAATTCTCTAATTCTGAAATATCCAACAACAGAATACAGATTGATATTCCTGAAGAGTGGTCCACTTGCAACTCATTTTCTTTTATCAGGGTCAATACATTATGATCTTGCCACCATCCCACCCCCAAGATAATAGGATACATAAGGGTAGAGCAAATGGAGAACCTTGGAGTAAAAGACTTAGCTGCAATTACAAATGTCACTGGCTTCTTAAGCTGGAAAGAGTGAAATGTTTGACAGTTTTCACCCCTAACAAGCATTCCAGGGTGATACTTGAGTTGCAGCAAGTCTGTGGTCTCAACACTCATGAAGTTCTCAGAAGCACCTTTATCTAAAAGAATAGCTGGCTGATAAATTGATTGACAGGTGTTGATGCTACCATAAAACAAGAAGTAACCATAAGTAGATTTATTTGTAGCAAATGTTGAAATCTTAGCAGGATTCTGCTTCTCTTTGGTGGAACAGACAGCAGCTAAAGAGGCAGGGTGCTCCTGAAAATATCACTCAATGATTTCTTGGACAGCAACAGGAAGGACAGGATGATCACAATTGATGGGAACAAGGGGTAACTCTTTGGACTCAACTGTTGAAGACTTTGTAGGTACAACATGCTGAAACATAGCTAATGAACTCTTATGAAAAGCCACTACTGGCGCTTCATTTGCCTTGATGGGTTTGTTCAAAATTGCCAATTGCGCCTGAGAAGAAACACAGGGAGAACAATCCTGACTCTGGTTGGAGGATACCACTGCAGAAAAAGTCCCAGAAAACCAGGAGCGTGCAGCAGGTGTGGCTTCAATCTCCATTGAACCTTGTTTGGAATTCAAAGGATTTGAGACCAAAGAAAGTATTTGACTTACCAGGGCCTCAGTTGTGGTTAACAGGGAATGCCAAACCGCCAAATCCTGGGCAGTCTATTCAACTACTAACCACAACTCTGAGAGTTTATTTACCTCAGGAACATCAATTGTACAGCAGTAGGCAAGAAAATGAGGAAAGAATATTGATAGCAGAGAAGTACCCTGTTGGAAGGCATACAACTTACAATATACTTTAAGCTTCTCAAGAGATACACACAAATTTTTAACAAAGGGTACAAAGATGCACTTTCTGTTAAAACATGTGGATTGTGCTCCACTGCAGACAACAATTATTTGAGAACATCCTCAGAAGCCTTTGTCATCACATGGCAAACTCGGGATTTGTGATTAAGGCTTGAACTGGAATAGAATGATAAAGCTGACAAAACTTTGCACAAATTTTCATCAGTAGGTGGAGCAGGAAAATAATCTGGACACCAAAATGACATAGCACGGCAGAAATAAGAAACAGAAGATCCAGTCTCAACAACTGCAACTGGAGATATAAACCAAAAATTAAAGAAAAGTCTAAACTGAAAACTCAGAAAAGAACTGATACAAATAAACATGCTAAACGCAGATATCTCAACAGAACAGTAGAAAAAACACAAATTCATGGCTAACTGCTTCCAAAAAATCAGACAAAGAAGAGTTGAGTAATGTGACAGAAATTTGTGGGATAGTATGAAGATGTTTCTAAATGGTGGGGAATTAACACCCAAATCCACATAGAATTAATGATTAACCACTAATGTGGCTTCAGATATTGTTTTGTGAGATTTCCAATTAAGATACTAGGATTAAGTAAAATTATTAATCCTACCCAAAGTAGACCAAGATAAATAGCCTGTGAAAGTATCAGAGTATCTTCAGAATAAAATTCAGGACATTGAGATGCAAAACAATTTTTAGTTTCTAGAACAGGGGGACAACTCCAAGATTGGTAGGCATGGAATTAACATTAGGAGGTGCCAACAACAAAGTTCCAACTACAGGGCCCCATCTTCCAGTAATGATCTGGCTTAGAATCAGATTGTAGGGAATGTAGCTCAAAAATACAACTACAGGATGCATTTAAAAATGTAAATTAGACCAAGGGATATACAGTAGTTTTAAAAGCTATGGCAACAAGCAAAAATACTTCAGATTTAAACAAAATGATTTCAGATTTAAACAAAATACAAGCCGCATGAGATTCAGGACTCAATTAATTTAAATATTTTTGGTTAATAAATGAACTGTCAAACCAAAAACAAAATTTCACTGACCCATTATACAAAATTAAAGCATATATGAAGCGGTGTAGTTCAAACCACAAACAAAATGAACTGACACAACAAGTGAAATGGATGGATGCTATTCCAGAGTATATTATAATCCAAGCAGGATTCATACAACGCACTTACAGAAGGATCAAAGTGGAACAAAATTTGAGCAATCTAGAAGCAAGATTCCACAAGCACAAAACAAAATGAACTCACACAAGATGTGTAGTATGAGCAGCCTAAAATAGAAAACTATCAATTTAACAGCCAATTAACAGCTATCTCTTTTAGGAACAGAGGCATTTTATCCATTTTTATGGCTCCAGATTTGTATGAAAAGGTTTTGAGAACCTTCCAAATATGGACTTGAGATTACAATAAAAATAAATCATTAATTTTTAAATTTCTACTTTTAGTGATTTTATCCTAGGTTTTTTACAATGGTTTTTACTAGCAACATCTTCAACGGCACAAGCAGCCAAGCCAGCAGCAGCCAAGCCAGCTTCAATGGAGGCAAGGCTCAGAACGTGGAGGCACCCGTTTACACCCAAGCCTTTGAGGCAGGTAACAAGAAAGCTGACCTGTTACTTTCCCCTGACCCATATGGCTTTGACTTGTTTGAGAGTCACTTACGTCTATCTCTGCCCTTGCTCCCACACCCACCCCTGCACAAGCTGCCCATCAACCAACCAATCAGGATGGCAACTTTGATTTGGAACAACTTCCTGCCACTGCCCAACCTGCCCCCCCTCAGCCAATCAGGCTTCAGCTCCTGCCGCCCAGTGCCCCAAACGCAGAATAATCACTGCCCAAATTCTTCAGGAAATTGTGTCACTCAACCTGCAGGGTCTGTCCTGGAATCAGATAGCCAGCCAATTACAATTCACCCAGGCTACTGTCATGTGGGAATTCAACAACCTGATGAATAAGGGAAATCTTATTGGGGCAACCAAGAAGCCCAAAAAGGCCCAAGAGTCCCAAATCACCAAGGCATACCCAATAATGCTTGACCTCCTCCAGCGGGACCCCAAGCTTCCCTTGACCCAGGTCCAGAAGCAACTTGCACACCATAACATATGGGTGTCTGAGTGCATGGTGCAGCTCTGGATGTATGGGAAGGTGGCTTCAATTAGGGTTCTTACAAATTTTGCCGGCAACCAATGGGATGGCGCTGAGGATACCCCAAATGACACCGCAATTGAATCAACCCTGGTCAGATGCTTGACAAGTCTAACAGATGACATCATGTTTGTCTTGTACTACAAGTTATCAATTGCATTTGACAATTTTGGTGAGCAAGGAAAAGCTGCCCCCAAGAATGGAAGGAAGAAGGTCAAGAAGGGGACATTCAATGGTGCATTTCTGGCTGTTTCAGCCAAGGGTTTTGTCTACTATAGGACAAACCCTGATTTCATTGATGGGTACTCATACGGCCATATCCTTGGTGGATTGCTTGACTCCTGGGATGGCTAAAATACCAAATACCGGGTCTTCTTGAGCCACCAGATGGAGGGAAGCTCCACCGCCCTTGAGGCCATCCAGGAACGCAGGCACCAGGCTTCTGTGTACCCAGCTGGTCACGCCAACGTCTATCTGGCAGATGTTGTGTTCTTTAATATTGGAGATACACTCCAGGAGCGCCGCCCTTGGGCTTTCAACAACCTCTATCTTGGGGTCCTTGATCACAATTTTCTCTTTGGTCACCAAATGGTGGCTGACTTTTTTTGCGCAAATGGTTTTCCATGTGAACATGGGCAACCAATCATGCAAGGATAAGCACCTCCCACCCCGTGCCACAGCCACCTACCACCTATCCATCCAATGACTGATGAAGAGTGCAATGAGCGGTATATAGCGGCCATCACGCGCAATCCTCCTGCCTCCACCTCCGCCTCCCTCACCCCCACCTGCAAACCCAACCCATCCAATCCCAGACCTCCCAGGCCAGCACTGCCTCTACGTCTTCCTTCCCGCGCCATTCTGCCTACTAGGCATCACTCTTCCCCGCATCAATAAACCTCCTGGTCCCAAAAAATTTCTATTTCTATTATCTTTATTATGAATTTCAATTATTTGTGTTCTCTTTGTTTATAGTTGGCTATATTCTCTATGTTCAGCTTATTTTTATAAAATCATATATTTACTATGTAGTGTATCTAGATCCTGAACACAGTTATTTTTAGCACCCAAACACTACCCTTGTGAAAATATTAACAACAATTTGGTGATCAACTGAATTTAAATTAGAAAATTATAGGTTAATTTTATTTAGATAAAGTTGTTACTGATCCAAATTCAAAACCTTAATAATAAACTTTAAGCCAATCAGGAGCCAAGTAATAAAATGATTGTTGTGACATAAAGAGTCATTCAATGATTCTTTGATGCATGTGTGCTAATTAATATGATTGGCTGGATGTTTTGTCATTGTACATCATTGCTGCTGTGGAAAGTTGTTGATAGACTAGTGCCCAATCAGCTGCTAGGTTAGCACTAGTCCATCAATAACTTGCCACAGCAGCAATGGCGTACAATGGCAAAACATCCAGCCAATCATATTAATTAGCGCACATACATCAAAGAATTATTTAATGACCCTTTATGTCATCACAATCACTTTATCACTTGGCTCCTGATTGGCTTAAAGTTTATCATTAAGGCTTTGAATTAGGATCAGTAACAACTATATCTAAAAACAGTTAACACTATAATTTTCTAATTCAAATTTAGCTGATCATCAAATTGTTGTTACTGTTTTCACAAGGGGCTATGTCAAGCATCAAAAATAATATGGTAATCAAGGAAACAATGCCAACACAAAGCAAACAACACATATCAAGATGAGTGTAGAACATATACACAATGGGTAAAAAGATGGGATAATGTAGTAAATGGGAAAACAAAAAGGAATAAACAAAGAGGCAACAGTATCAAAATAATACATAATTTATTGAGTCAAAAGCTATAAAAACATATGAAAAGGTTAGTAATATATCAATGAGAGAATTGGAAAAGCTTCTGAAGGACCTCAACTTGGCAATTGCCAAAATAAAAGACATTGACTGCAAGGTCAAAGCCAAAGTGAAGTCTGCTGTCCTCACTGGGGACAAAATTGACAAGGTGTCTGCAAAGGCACTAATGTCAAAAATGCCTGACACCCAAGGGAAGACAATTGAGCGCTTACTAAATATTCAAAAAACTGTGGTTGAGGGCCTCCAGTTCAAGGCATACAATCTTTCTGTGCTGTCTGTCTGGGTTGATGACCTGGAGATGTATGCCCACCTCAAACCCGCCAAGCATGCCAGGGCAGAAGATAACAAATTGCCCGCACAACTGCTTGCACCAAGAATGGCAAAGCCGGCTGAAGCCGCCAGCAAGGAAGAAACCCAAGAAGGTAACCTAAAAAATTCTAATTAATAAAAATTCTTAAATACTTACATTTTTTTTGAGGATGTTGATGGTGAACTCTGCCGGGTCCTGGTCCCTTTTGTCTCCTCCACCTTCTATGCCAACTATGCTAATTATGTGGCAAGGTAGCTTTTCCTGTCCCCCCTGTCTTGCAGGAGCTTGAAGACAGGATCTATGTACATTCCCAATGTCCAGGGAGGCATTGGCTGGGCTGACACATGGCGTGGGGCATCCAAGTGGGCAGTTACTGCCTACAAGGATGCCCAACTGGTCCTCCTGGACCCAGTTAACCTCGGTGGAGTTTACTGTGTAAACTCCATTGAGCTTTTTGGGACGTCCTGATGACGCTCCCATTCAATAATATACCAGAGATGGGCCGGGCTCATGCGGCTGCTTGCTTGTGCTTCCCGGTGGAGCATACCATCTCTTACCTGTTGGAGTAACTTTGGGCGTGCAGTGTCAAAATTGACTGTTTCAGATGCAACAGCTGTAAAGAAGACAAAAACCCTCCTGGCAGACTTCAGGCTGCCTGGAGTGCCAACAAGACGGGGGTCCCTGCAGCTATGGAGCTGACTTTTGCCAAAACCAAGCATGAGAAAAAGATTAGCGCTGTATACAACAAATTGTGCAAGTTTACAGAAGCCTTTGCTGGACAAAGGCTTCACCTTGTTGTTTACCTTGGGTATCTTTTCTTCTTCAGGATGAGCGCCAGTGTAGAGGACCTAGACAGGGTCCTTCTTGGGGTCAACAAGGCCAGGCTCTCACTGGACGGAAAGAAGGTCCCCCTGGGTACAACTTGGTGGATCACGTCTTCCAGGACGCCCTGGTCCTGGCTGGCATCTTTGGATTTGCAGCCCCACCAGAAAAGCTGCTCCTTCATTCCCACCTCACCATCCTTCCTTTTACCAGCAGGCGCAAATAATTTAATACAGGTTATCCACTGTCCACGGTGTGGCGGTGGAGGTTGTGCGCCACCTCCATTGTGGGGCGGGTACATACCGCCAAACTCACTATAGGTAATCTTAATAAATTCTCTCTTCCAAATAATTCCATTGCAATTTATAATATTTTTATTATAATAATTTTTTCTAATTCTTATTTTAGCAAACAAGATCTGCAGAATATATCCCAGAGAAGGTCTTAATAAAAGCATATTAGTATATTTTAATAAAATCTACTTCTGATTTGGACACATTACATTAACTTTTTTTGATTTCTTTTTTTACATTTATTTGACCAAAGTGACTTAAATATTTTTGCATAATCCAATACTGAGCGTTTGGGATTACCTCAGATGGCATAATAAAAAAATATACAATAAAATAAATAAATTACTTACATCTATTGATGGATCTTCTGAATGTGATTGCGGGCGTGGAAACATCTAAATATAAAATGGTAATTAATAAATGTTGAATAACAAATTAGAGAATATAAAAAAAGTTGGACATGCTAAGCCTTTAATTGATTGGCTGTTTGGCTAGGCACGCAGGGATGAACAAATCAGCGTGGCCATAGAATTTGGCCACAGTCTCAGCTGGGAGGGTATGGATCCTGGCCTGCAGCAAATCAAACAGGTTCTCAGTCCCAGTTGGTGTTCCTTGCTTGACAACTTGCTTGAGCCACCCAAAGACTTCCTCAGTGGGATTTAGGAAGGGCAAATAGGCAGGGAGGAAGAGAAGGTGCATATTTGCTGTGGCCAATTGCTGGGGGCCCACTGCAATGCTCTTGTTGATTGATGGAAATTCTTCAAGAATATCAGCCACCTTATGGAGACCAACATTGTCCAGCACAATTACATTGGTAAAGCCCAGGCTTGTGCACCTCAGGTGCTCCTGGACCAATCAGAGGAATGATAGGAAGGTCCAGCTATTGTGAGATCCCAAAATCATTTGGTATAGCTCAACCCCCTTTGGACCGGGGAGAGCCACCATTGAATAGGGTGTGGCACAGATGGCAGCACGCCAAGCCATCCTGTCATTTTGGCCTTTGGGGACATACCCATACCCATTGCGCATTGACAAGGCAAATGCTGATTTGTCAATGTAGTAGAATTTGACTTTCCCTTTGGCTTTGAGGGCAGTGTACGCCTCTGCATAATTTTTCCAGACGTCAATGTTGGCTGGGCTGTTTCTGTTGTAGGGGGATACCCCGAGCTTTTTCCAAAAAAAATTGCATTCCCTTCACCAGATGGTAGTAAAAGGAAATTGAGGCCTCAATCCCAAAAGTAGATTTAACCATGACCTGTATATTTGCCAGTTCAAGATGGCAGTCCCAGGTGATCCACTGGTGGATTGCCCATTTGTACTCCTTGGTGAGCATGGTAGAAACGCACAAGGATTTCTCTGTGGCAAGGACACAACCAGTATTGATGAATTTTTGGAAGGTCTTGCTGGAGTACTTGGGATCCACTCCAACAAGGGCCGCGGCCGCCCTGTAGTCACCTGATTCCTGCATTAGCTTAAGCAGGATGATGTGTTTGATGTCAGGGATGCGCTTCTGGGCAGGCTTTTTGGCAGTAGGAGTCAACTCATTGGGATTGGGCACAACACAGGGCATAGGCACCTTGTTGTAGAAGGCTGTAACTTTCTTTAGCACCAGCTGTCCCTCATTGGTTTGGTAGAACTGGGGCTCCTTGTCATCTCCTGTTTATCATCACTGATGTAGGGCTTGTAGCTAGTATCAAGTACAGGCTTCATCTTCTCCAGCATGGCTGACGGGACTGACTCTTGCCAGTACACAACGTCAAAC
The DNA here is from genome assembly GCA_014839935.2 of Entomophthora muscae. NCBI lineage: Eukaryota > Fungi > Entomophthoromycota > Entomophthoromycetes > Entomophthorales > Entomophthoraceae > Entomophthora > Entomophthora muscae. The sequence continues at coordinate 649,469 of QTSX02004989.1, read as the reverse complement.
ACATACGAAGTAAGTTCTACCTCCTTGTTTCTAACCATTTTGGTAGTGGTGACCTTGGTTGGCTTCTGGGTCAGCTTTGGGACCTGAGGGTTTATGCTCCGCACCCTAGCAGCTTTTGCTCCTTGAACTGGCTGTGTCAGTGCAGCATCACTATGGAACTCTCCTCTTTTGCCCCCCTTTGAGTAGGCACTTGTGTTGTACTAAGTCTATTCTTTGACCCACAGGGGCAACCGCAAATGCGGCGCACAACAGGTGCAATGGTAGTCTGTTGCTGTGTTTCCTCCATTTTAAAATTTAATAAAAGATTAAATAAAACTTAATTAAGTTACTCCCTTTTTTAATTTTTTCTTTTATCTGTTTATGGATATTCAATTAATATTATTTCCCCCATATCCTAATTATAGATTTTTTATTTCTTAGTTAGTTTTTTTTTGGTTTTACCACACCCATTTTAGAATACCCAAAATAATTTCCACCCATTTTGCCATATTTTACGCCAAATTAAGCACTCAACACAATATTTTTAAAATTTATGTTTCAGATCTAGTGTCTTATTTTAGATACCTTGGTATCATTCTTGATTACAACCCATTGCACAAACTGATTGAGTGATTTTGTTTATATAGTGAGTTGCTATTGTGTTTTGTTTTTGGATTGAGTTTTGACACACCACGCTTGGGTGTATTTTGTCACCAATTCACATAGTAAACATATGTACACCAAAAGTCAACTCACACCATTTTGTTTGTGAATCCATGAATTTTGGATTATATTTTGAATGGTTTGCTTTGCGGGTGAGTACTTTGTTGCTGTGTTGACCCATTTTGCCCATTAACACCAATAAACCCTGTTAACAGAGTGTATATTTTAACCTGAGAGTTAGATTTTGTTTAAATCTGAAATCATTTCATTTAAATCTGAAGTTTTTTTGCTTGTTGCCTTAGCTTTTAAAACTACTGTATGATTTTTATTGAGTAGATTTTGGGAGGACTCAACTATTAGAGTTGAAACAGTGAAAATTATTCAATATATATATATCAAAAATTGACTAAGCAATACCACCTGGATCCTGGGCTCCTATTCCTTCCACATTGTCAAGTGAGTATCTGATCCAGGTTGTAAAGAACCCTTGGGTGACTAATTTCTGACAACCATGCTGATAAATAAGTTCATATCTTGTGATCCTTAAATTATGTTGATTTATCAACGTCAACTTACAGCAAGAATTGGATTCAAACGGCAAACTGGAGCAGCTGTAACCCATTTACAATCAACTGTTTGATTCAAGTCTGTTAAATCAGTCAGCTTTGTTAAAGGTTTCCTGGCTTTCTGAGCTTTCCTATTTGGCTAAATAATCCCCGGCATAATGTAACTTATTGTGACAAAAGTGGCCTAAGTAGGCAAGGCTGCCCATTATAGAACTGACCCTTCCCAATAGATAGTATCTTACCAAGTATGTCAACAGGTAGAATGATGCATTTGGTCTAACCAAGGAAGAAAAAATGAAGGGGGTGGAGTGGTGGAGCAACCATAATGGAACTTTCTTATCCAGTGACATGAGGGATACTTGAACCAACCATTAGCCAAGGACTCTTCTGGTGGGAATCATCAGGGGAGGAGTTATTCCAGTCTGTAGTTGGAGTAGGATTCTTCAAGGCCAACACCACAGATAGGAAGAGAACTAGTAACCAGAACAGGAAATCAATTCCCTGCATGGCTTCAAAAAAGGGATTCACAAGTAAGTGTGATCAAGTTTGAATACAAAGAAATTCTTTATTGTTGGAACAAGTATGAAGGATGTAAGCTGCTCACTTAAATACCCCAAAATAGACTGGAACAGTTTTAAGAGGATACTGGGATATGAGGGGCGTTTTCAATGAATTTCATGAATATAATGATTAAAATGAATACCTGTCTCAAATTTGCATCAATTTTGAGATTTAATAATAGATATGATCAAGATATTATAGAAGAGGCACCAATAACCAGCCACAAGCGGGGAGATAACTAAGCGGTTAATAAACTTAATAACAGGGCAGGTTAAGTATAGAGCCTTATTCTCATATGTAACCAGTGGATCCAATAGCAGCAAGGAAGATGGGTGCAACAAATCAGCTTTTGAGCAGTAAGTGACGTTTATTAATGAATTATTAACACTTTTGGAATCAAAACCAAAGTCAGAAGCAGAAGGCAAATGAATTAAATCAATATATATATAGGTAATTTAAGTTAAATTTTATACTGTAAACTAACAGTTGGCTTCACTTTGAGTTCTGGGTTCGATCCCTGTCCTGGGCAGTGTTGACCCAAGTAGATGAATAGGCTAATACTTTGTTGGATTCTGGGTATCCTAAGAGTGACAAAATTGGAATATTACCAATAAGGGAAATATTGCTGTAGTCAGGGAATAATTTCCTGACAATAACACAACAAAAAGTTGAATATTGGGAGAAATCAATTGCCCCTAGCACCCCAGTATGGGTCCTTGCTGGAAACCACAATAGACTAGACTCAGTATACAGAGGACTAGGAATAGTTGTTAAAGTTTCCCAGAGCACAGCATATACCTTAGGTAATTATGTAGTGTCAAATAAAAAACATAAAAAATGTTATAAAGAGTGCCTCCAGCTAAGTAAAGGGGACTTTTATAGAACTCTAGAGCCCGCTAACGGTCAAGTACAGCATCATTAGGCATGTGTGTGAAGTCCTGACATCTCTCTAATATCTTTGTCATAAAAGACTAACACCTCAAGTAGAGAGTATTCCAAGGGAGCAGATTCAAACCCTTTTATGTTCTATATTTGATGATTATCATCTTTCTCTTTGTGTTAAAGATAGTTAAGTCACATACCAATTGGCTACATTATCATCCCCACTCATAATTGATCCCTGAACATTGGTAGTATCAAGACAAAATATCTTTAGCTCAAAAGCCAAATCTACTATTCAATAAAAATATTCTTCAATTTATTTATTTATTTCTTTCTCTCTGTGGTTTACTTTGATGTCAGTATATTTAAGAAGCATGGGAGGAAGAGGATCATTGATAATCCTTTTGGGATTTTTAGCTTTAGAGTGTTCCGTATAAGGCTGCTGCAGTAGGAAGCTTTATTAAACAGGTAATTTATCTAGTCGTACACCTTTGAGTCCAATGTGATTTTTTAAATGATTAAGCTAGTACCTCTTTATCACAAACTCCAGCTGTCCCTTTTCACGGATTGGGATATAATTGCTATATCAGTTGTGTGCGAGGTTATTTAATCTGCTGCCGATTTCAATTCAAGTTTTTGAATGATTTTGTGTTTTTAAGTCCCACATATAATTTTTTTCAATATAAATTTCAAAATATGGTACATCTCTAAGAAAATATAATCAATTCTATCTGTTTGACAGAAATGGTTAAGGCTGGATTGATTTCTGGATAGACCTTAGCTGATCACAATCATTTAGCAGGTATAAGTTTATGCAAGCTTCACGAGATGATTCAGCTCTCCAGAGGCAGGGTCAGTCTCGTGAATGAGGATGGCTGGACCCCAAACCCCAAGATTTTCCCGATATAGTACCCTTCAGAGCTGGGAGGTTCCAGAGCAAGGGTAATTTTTGAATCCATAATCTTTTATGATGGTATTGTAGGTAGATCTGGCAACCGCCGCCACCTCAAGATTCCCCACACAGCAGGCCAAGCTGATTCCAGGTGGAGTGATAATAATCTGCCCAAAAAGGGAGACGGGAAACTGCCTAATCCATCGAAATATTTCCACGGGAGAATCCATCCCCAAAGCCCAGATATGGGCATAAAAGCCATAAAATGACCGTTTGCGGGGGGCATGGGAAGCTTCAAGCCGGGCGACCTATTTTCGAGGCAACTGATCTTTAGGTGGGATCCGCAGGGAGGATCATTTGTCAGGTGATGGATCCGCAGGAGATGGGCAGTTGGCGAGAATTTTTTAAAGTTCCATGTAAGATTGAATTGGATGCTTATAAGACATGGGATTGTAAGAGATTCGAATCGAACATTTAAGTATGTTAATCCAAGTTAGATAATTTAAATATAATTATCTAATTTTTAATATTTTAAATAATTTTAAATAATTTTAAACTTATCATGTAGTTTAGATAGTCTAATTTATGTAGTTTAAATTTAATGATATAGCTTAAATATAGTGAACTGATTTAATTATAATTATCTGAATTTTTATAATTTTATAATGTAGTTTAGATAGTCTAATTTATGTAGTTTAAATTTAATGATATAGCTTAAATATAGCGAACTGATTTAATTATAATTATCTGAATTTTTAATAGGTTAATTAATTTAAATTTTATAATGCAGTTAAAATATATAATGTATGTAATTTAAATTTGATAATATAAGTTAAAGCTAATGGACTAATTTAGATAGTTTAAATTTGATAATCAATTATTTAAAAAATTGCATTTTAAATAGTCGAGAGAAAGTTGCCTGATAACGGTTAGATTGATAGGATGGAAGTCGATTAGTTAGAAACAAAGAATTTAGAATTTATTAATGGTTGAATGTGTGGCAAAGATTTTTTGGATCAGAAGAGGTTGTGGGGAACAAGTTGTAGTGAAGGGAGTACGTTGAAAATTTGCTAGTGAGTGGCACATTTACCAGCAGGTGCTTGGGGCTGGTAAGCAATCCTGGAAGCGTGGAGATCAGTTGGAGATGGAATAAGCTATGTCGGCGATGGTTAAAAGGGGAACTGCAGTTGTGTAGTTGGCATGGGAGCATTGATTGATTATTGGGGAGTATGTGTGATTGTTCTGGCGTGGATGATATGGTGCCGACGCAGCAGAGGGGGGATTCCGCATGTCCGGTATGATCTTCCGATTGTGGGACACACTTGGCAGTTGACGCAAGATCCCCGAACTTTCTTGGCCAGATGCTGCAAAGAGGTAAGGCTTGTGTGGATAGAACTGATGTTTAGTATGGGATGTCGTTCTCCGTCACATACCTTGGGAGGCGGGTGTACATCCTTTGCAAGGATGAGATTGGGCAGCTGACCAAGCAGTATGACTCTGATTCCGACGCGGGAAGAGGAGATGTAAGTAATAATGCGGAATGGTAGTTGACAATAGATCATGTTTTTAGAGCAGGCCCTTGGCAAGTGGAAGGTGTCAGGGAAGGAGGATGTGGCTATTTCTGGGCTGAAGACTGTTTCGGGGGTGATGCTGCCGCTGGTGCATAGGATCCAAGAAAACATCTCTCGGCTGGTGCATCAGGCAGTGAACAAGCGAGCCAAGGAGGATCCCATGGGGTTAGAGGATTTCGTGGGCTCCACAATTGCCGAGGTGTTTGGGTTGATCCTATTTGGTGACATGGCACATGACAAGGTCATTGCCAAGCACCTTGGGTCCTACAGCAGAAAGATTGAAGGGATCCTTGGCTACGGCATGGTGATGGGGGTGATTCCTTTTGTAGGGCCTGCGCTTGGGAGATGGATAGTGACGTGGCTATCTCCCACCTGGAAGGCCCGCCGCGACATCTATTCAGCCGTTGTCAGTCGCCAAGCACAACCCAAGCGCCAGTCAGACTGCGTGATGGATATCCTTCTGGACGAAGGCCACTCACCAAGCGCCATTGCCAATGCGCTAGTGCTGATGATCTTTGCGACTGTAGGATCAACCACCCGTGCTGCCCAACAGCATTTGATTCATCTGATGTCACTTCCTCACTTCATCCCTCTCCTCAGAAGCCACCTTGACGCTGCACTTGAGACGATCCCAAAGGATGACTTTGGAAATCCCATCATCACCAAGGAAACCCCCATCCCTGCCATGGCCTCTGCCCTCAAGGAGTCCCTGCGCCACTTCACTCACCGCCTGGAAGGGTGGCGCAAGCTGGACTACGACCTCCCCTTGTTGCATGGAGGCCACGTCCCCAAGCACTCCATTATCGCCATTGATTTCCCCAACCTACACTTTGACCAGGATGCGTATGGCCCCGATGCCCACCAGTATCTACCCCTCCGCTTCATGGATGCCACCACCAGCACCAAGAACTTCCTCGTGTTTGGGTTTGGTAAGCATGCCTGCCCTGGGCGCCACCTCTCCTCCCAGCTGATTGTGCTGTTCATGTCTGCCCTCCTGGCCCGACATGACCCCACCGCCCCTGGGGTATCCTTCGACACCAACCCTTACTTCAAGGATATCCAAATCCATCTATCCCCCCGCCAAGACATTTGATTAAATCAAGTTAAACTTATCAAAGAGAAACATACTCAGACCTACATTTTACTGCTTATAACAGCTATAAACTCAATCTTTAACTGCGCCATATTGTAAAAGAAACAATCTATCAACTTTACAGCCACACTCCTTTAAAAAAACTCCCCCAAACGCTGGCAACCCTCAGCATTTAAACTATCTGCAAGTCAACTGTAAAAATTAATTTTATATCCAGGTCAACACATCAGAAAAGTCTAGATTGAGTTTATCCCCATGTAGCCTGTCATGAGCCTGACTTTGCAATTACTATCAATCGGGCTTAAAGATAGTTTAGCCCAGGATATAGAATGGAAATAGAGGGGTTTTGCTTTCAAACTGAATTATTTGGTCTGCCTAAATTTGGATTGAGATCAATTAGTAAGTCACTATTACCTCTACCAGCAATATGACATAATGATGTCTCCCCTAATGATACAAAGATCAATTCCCTTAGTATTTAAGGGAATCTCCTGCTCTAAATAAATGCAAGTTTATCTTTATTCTGCCTTTTCAATCTTTTAAGCTTCAAAAGTTCTCTCCCTGTTGTCCAGGAAGAGTTATTTTTTCATATCCTAAAACAGGACAAAAGGCAATATGCTTTACCATGTTGCACCGCCCAAATAGCTAACTCCCTCTTTGTTTGAACTGTAAGACTTTTGCCATGAAGACTTCCTGCCAAGGTCTCTCATATTTCAATATAGTAGAGCACAACTTGACATAGTCTAATAGATGCCAATGCTTTTTTAATGAGCAAAAAATCAAATGCTGAAAATCTTATTCCGTATAAATCAAGCTCCAAAGATTCTTTAGGCCAATATGATCACATGGAATTCAAAAATAAAATAAAGAGGTGCACAATTATTGAAAAAGTTAATAAAAACATGCTTTAAGGATAGTTGGCTATGAAATCAACTATCTTTGCTCTAAAGTTATTTCACTTATCATAAAAAGCTTGGATTATTCCTCAGAAAATACTTAATGAACATTTAGGATAATTACAAAAATTAAACATGAATGCTTAATTTTAAGAAAAGTTGACATAAGAACAACCCAAAGTTGCATATACCTTTGTACCATAATAATTATTTAAGCTATTGCCATAACTGAGCTGCATTAGCAGAGTTACAAGGGGGAAATGATATCAGAAATTAGATAGTATATTTATTGTGATATTGAAAGTTGTATATTACAGGTTAATCTTTTAGGAGGAACAAGGCATCTACAGATCAATTATTTTGGATCTGTAGGGATGGCTTGATCCTCATGGTGAGTCAGGTGCTAAATCAAGTTTGCTCTGGATCTGGGTTATTGAAAGTCTGTGCTTCCTTGTTTGATAACTTGAGCCAGCTTCTAATTTTTTCTATATTTACCAGAATAGACAAGTCAAGTGAAAATGGGTCTTTTGTGGGAAACCTTGCTGTGAGTCAACCCTGCAGTTTTTACACCCCCTGCTTAGAGTTGGCCTTATTGGGCAACTCATTAATGGGGAGTTCATCTGAAGTGTGGGCCCTGTACTTCCCCAGCTATTTCTTGATTGCAGATAACATGGCATCTTGCTGCTTCTTCCTTGATTTTCACATTTATAGAAAGTTTTGTTGTAGAGTTTTGTCTTTATTTCTATTTCCCAACTATTTTACTAGGTAAGTATTATTATTTCTTAACTTCAACACAATTACCAGTCATACCTTTTTTGGGTTGTAGTTTTCTACTGTTAGTAATCATCACCCAGACCTCATTGCCCACTTTATGCTTTTCCTTGATGGGGATTTTTGTGCTTTTAAGTCACCTTTCTTCCATGGTCTAGTGATCTCAATTAGCAAGGCATGCATTTGAGTTATCTCTGGGTGGTACCATTTTATGTATTTCAAGTTTGGGCCCCATCAGGGCTTAGATTATATTAGTCTATGTGTCATAGACTAATTCACAGGGATCTTTTCTAGTAGATTGATTGGCTTGGGTACATCATACATGGAGGGCTGTAGTTAACTACTTTTCAATCCTCAGGTGCTCCAGAAGTAGGTTTGACAAGGGCTTGCACTAGGGAGCCATTGAGATATTTCACCTGGCTGCTTGCCTAGGGATGGTATGACTTGGTTACTGTGTGTCTCAGTCCTTACTTGGACAAAGATATGTTGATGCCATCAGATTCAGCTCTTTGCCTCCATCTTTAATCAATAGCGCTGACTTTCCAAACTTGATGATGATATGTCAGCCTATAAATTGGTGTAAATCATTGCCTGTGTGGGGTTTGGCTGCTTGAGCTACTGGGCACCTGGTGGCAAAGTCAATTGAAGTAATGATTTATCCCTTTTGTTAGAATTCTCAGACATGGGGCCCATAACGTCCAGTGCCCAAGTCTTGAAAAGTTGTTTGGTTCAGATTAAAATTACCAATTTGGGAAGGGGATCACTCTTGGTATTTTTCTTGCACCCTTCACACTGCTCTTGTCATGGATTGCTGTCCTGACAACAGCCACTCCATGGATGAAGACATAATCCAGCCTCTAAAATTGGATCACATAGGTTACTGCTTCTCTATTAATTGCCAATTAATTGCTCCTGTGTCTCACAGCAATACAGATGTAAGTAAAACCTGCAAGAAACTCAGTACCATGATGAATCTAAAAATGACCTGCATCCTAATTCCTGCAACTGCATGTGAAGTATTACACCTGGTTTCAGACCAATTAAGACTTTACCCCAATTCCAATCTCCTTAGTATAAGAACTCCCCTCCAAACCCAAGTTAATTGTTCTGCTAACATTTATTTCTATAATAAACAATCTTTTCCTATTAATCACTTTAGTTTTTAATCATATCTCCTTAGAGCAGATAATTGGAATCCCCCATTTGGGATCTGTAGTTACCATCTGGCTCTCCTTATTCATGTATTTTATCCTGTCTCAAGGGTAAGCTGCCTTGTGCTATCCTGGTCCTTGCCCAACCCCTACCATACAGCTTGGAGAGCTATCTCCTGTTGTAGAGAGTAATGGACTCTTCTGATCCCACAACTGTATTATTCTCTATAAAGAGGGTCCCTTGCAGTTCTAAAGCTTCTTGGGCATTGCAATATAGGGTGGCTAATTGGCTTTATGTTTGAAGAACTTGCAAAGGTTTCTGCCTTTTGTATGCTTCAGATATTGGTGGTAGCTTAGGGCGGTGTCCACCCTTTGATGAGTTAGAGCATAAAGGAGGCTAGTCCTGCCTATATTCTTTGGTACAGGGTACCATATGCATTAGTAATTAAGTGATTATTCTTGATCAATGTGTTGTGCATAACATCTGTGGTCCCCAGAGAACCTTCATATTTGTTCCAAAAGACAAGGAGAGGCCAATCTAGCTCTAGTCTGTCCTGGCCCCTGGAGGCTTGGACACAGAGATAGGATAATTGGTTAGCAGTAACAATTCTAGGACCTGGAGTGTAGTGTATTTTCATGTCAACAATTTCCAGAAATATTATTTATTGTACTTGTCTGTGTGAGATATATTTGGGTCTTGAAATAAATAAGTGACATGTGGTCAGTGAGTGTCATGAACTCTTCCTGGCAACCAAGGTAGCATTTTCACTTGGCGAGTCAGAGCACAATGGCAGGTAGCTTCCTGTTGTGTATGGGATAGCAGTATTTTCTATCAGTCAACTTTTGTGATTTGTAGGCAACAGGCAAACACTTGCCTAATCTTTTTTAATGCAGAGAACCCTGTCTATTGGGGAAGCATAGGCCTTGGTTTATATCTGGTAGTCCCTATCAAGTCTAGGGTACTGTAGTATGGATGCTGACATGAGCATCTCTTTGAGCTTTCAAAAGCATAGGTCTTGTTGTGGGTTATATACAAACTTGCATTTGACGCCTGTGATTGCTGACAAGGGAGAAGTAAGCACACCCCAATGAGATATGAATTTTGAATTTAGGCAGTCATTACAAGGAAAGCCCTTAATTTTCTCTTTTCCTTGGGGGATAGAATCTTGAAAATGGCCCCCACCTTCTGGTTGTTGGTTTCAATGCCATCTTTAGACACAAAATGGTCCAGGAAGGTGTGACGGATCCAGGCCTAACCAGTCCATCCTACCATTATCCTGCCCTTGACTCTTATTGCCATTATCTTCCTGTGACAAAGCTTCAAGGAGCTTTGCCTCCAGGGAGGCAATTTTATGGGACAACACTTTGTTGTCATCCCGCCAACAAGCCTTGATTTCAACACTTTTTTCCTCTCTTGCTCTCAATGCCTCAATTTCACAATTGGCTCTGTTCTTCACCTGCTGTAAACTTTCATTGAACCCTAATAGCAAGTTCCAGGAATCCCATGCATAAATTCTGTTTCCTTGTGCAGGGGTCCCCTCTTTGGCAAAATAATTGGAATATTGTTCTTCAAACGCAGCCTTTACTTCCACCAAGGACTCCTCAGACACAGTCTTGGTGACCTCCAAGCTTGTCCAAGCTTTCTTCAACAAACTTGTATTAACCTCTTTCCTGGCAGCAGCAGTTTCCACGCAAAGTACTCCAAATTTGGCCCTTTCAAAATTTAACAAAGAAGACATAATAATTAAAAAAGTAGTTGAGGGGAAAGCGTCAAAATTGACAATATATATCTTTATTAAAGTTTAGCTATTTTTTCTTATATACTATTTGGGGCATATTTGGCTGAAAACCCCTCCGGTTCCTGAATCAACCAATGATTTGCGTCATGTGGTCTATGACATTCAAGTCATCCAACATAGATCTTTACCTAAAAGATCACCAACAATTCCCAACCTATGAGAATTAACCTACAATGAGAAGAAGTCACCTGATGCCATTCATCTCAATGTACCAATTCAGCATGAAGCTTCCCCAGCTCCCAGTGCCAAAACCCTGTGGATTGCACATCCCAAACTCAGCTATCAGTGTTCCAACTGGGAACCAGCTGATCAAACCTGAATTCCTAGGCATCCTTGCCTTTATTTAGTTATCTTTGCATTTAATGGTTTTTTTGCCTTAAAACCCATTAAAATGCTTTGAAACTCAAACCAGGGGCCACCACAGCACCTGAAAAAATTTGATAGCGGCGCCTCAGCGCTTCCAAAATTCATTAGGTGGCGCAGTGGCGCTTTTGACCCAATAAATTTGCCAATGTGGTGCTTCTAACTCAAATTCCGGGAGTTTCCCCATGGTTATCCTTAATTAAACCTCTTGAAATAGTCAAGGAAATTAACTACTATAATTGAATCCTCATTAATTATATTAGCTTGTGTTTATTAATTAATCTTCCCAATTAGTTAAACCATTTTTGAGACGCCTAGTCTCCAAGATTGATTTGGCCAATCTTGCCTCAATTTTTCTAGTTAGCCTAACCTAACTGTCCATCCATATTCTGTTCTTTTATTAAACATAGATATCCATTTTCTAGGAACCTTTACCTTAAGAATTCCAATCAAACCTTACTATATACAATAAACAGCAAAAACAGAATATCTTTATTTTTTGGAGCATTTATTTGGCTAAATACTCAGCAGTGACTGTAATACAGTCACAGAAGGGTAGCTTTTTGTGTAATAATTGGCAGTTGAATGGTTCAGCAAGGAGTTTTTGTTGGTCCAGGGTGGCAAACAAAGCTTATAGATTTGTGTGGTGCTGTTTCTCATTGAGCCTTTACACAATTATGTTTTCCAAGTAGAGCAAGGTATGTTTTTCAATGGGGGGAGCAAATACTTTGCTCATGACAGTTACAAAGGTAGATATAAATTATACATTCCAAAGTAGATTTATTCAAGCTAGCTAGTCATTTCTGACACAGTCTAGCAAGTCCAGATTGCAAAAAACATGATAAAATATTTAAGGAAGGGGGCAAGGAAACCTGAAGAGCAGGAGGAAAACCTTGGGAGAAGAGGTTTAGTCCATGGGGTCAGGATCATCTGGTAGTCCTGGTTCATGGGCTAGTTCTGCTGTAAGTTTCTCAATGAAACAAAGCCAAGTGTTTGGGGGAACCTATAACACTGTAAATTCAGAACCTGAACATAAAAGTGTGAGATTGTCAAATCCGTGGACCAAACTTCTAATCACTTTTGCAGGATGGCCTTTTTAATTAAATTGATTTTTTGTATATTTATTTGAACTTTTAAAAATGCAGGAACTCATAGACACTTTGCCAATTTCAAGTTAAAATGCATATTTCTAATGGACAAAATGAATTGACTGGAATCAGGTTTGAAGCAATCAAATCCATCAACTATTTTCATTAAGTTTACTATTTTTTTTGGAATTGTGGGATTGTCAAATCCATGAACCAAATTTCAAATCACTTTCCAATGCCACTTGTCATGTTCTGAGGCGCAGCACAGACACACAACAGGGAATCCTAACCTTAGGATTGGATTTGTATTAAGTCTTGGTTAGATGACAGGGAAGGCTATGTGATTTACTTGTGGCCCTGGAAGAATAATCTCCACTAGGTGTGGCTAGAGAGAGGCGTGAAAGCACAGAAGACACAAAGACAAAAATGTGAATGGAACTTAATTTTATTAGTGAATATGGAAATGGAATATATAGTGGTTGGGAATACCACAAAACACTACCAGGATGGTAGGATCACTTGCTACAGGTACGAGTGGGGTGAGTGAGTTGCGCAGAGTCAGGAAACTGAACAATTATATTTCCTGATTCAGTTATCAGCTCATTTTGAGAGGCAAAAGCAAAAGTGAGAGATTTTTCTTTGAAATGGCCCACCAAAGGCAATCACTGGAGAGAAGCTTTACAGTGTATTTAGACCCTCACTTGAAGGTCACTTCTAAAGGACTGATCCACAGAGAGTCCAACTTATGTGCACGTCCACCCACTCTGTGCTGGTAGTACAGGACATGGTCACCAACATCAAAGTCAGGCAAGGGGGAGCACCCGGCATTGTCAGGGGAAAGCTTGAGCATCTTGGTATTGTATGCAGAAGTGTAGGCAGTGGCCTGTATATCAATTATGCAGTTGACTAAGTCTTTGCTGTGGTTGTCAGGATTCATGGCCTTGTCAGAGGAGAGTAGAGGGACTCCCAAGAGCAACAGAGTGGTGGCCTCACACCCATACAACATGGCAAAGGGGGAGTATCCTGTGACACAGTGTCTGCTCAGGCATAAGCAAAGAGAGCACCAGGTAAGTATAGATCCCATTTTGCAGCGTCAGAATAAGTGGGATTCCTCATTTTGGAAACCAGCGTCAAATTTGCATGTTCAACTGCCCCATTAGTGGAAGGGTTATAGGGGGCAGAGAAGGACTGGTGGGTCCCCAGAGCTTCAACAACAGATGTTACCAGCTTGGCATTGAAGTTAGTTCCGTTGTCTGACAGCAGCACTTGAGGGAAGCCATGGCGGTAGAAAACATCCTGCAACAGGAAGTCAGCAGTAGTCTTAGAAGTGATGTCTTTAGTAGGGAAAGCTTCTACTCACTTGCTAAAGTGATTGAAAGCAATCAGGATAAAGCAAAATCCAGAACGCAAGTGTGGGAGAGGGCCTACAGCGTCAATACTGACTGTATGAAATGTGTGTTGAGGGGGAACCAATTTGAATTCACAAGAAGCAGCTTGGGGTCTATGAAGTTGGCAGTTGTGGCAACTAGCTACGACGTCTGGGATCAACAGGCAAAGGTTCTCCCAGAAGTAATTCTTCTGAAGCCAGTCAAAGGTCTTGTCAATGCCTCCATGACCAGTCTCTTTATAAGCTTGCAATACCAATGAGAGGCAAAGACTGGGTCGCACATAAGGCAGATATTGATCTTGTACCTTCTTGAAGAGTTGATTGTCACGTATGAGGGTATCTTCAGATAGTTTGGCCAGGGCTAGTTGAACCTTTTCTGTCTCAATTTCCCAGGAGGATGGGTAGCCAATTAGCTTGTACAGGCGGTCTGCCTCAGCAGGATGCAGAGCAAGGATGGGCATTTGGGACAAACCATCAGTGTTCTGGTGTTGAATCCTGGGGCAATGAAGCACAGTGAAGTCATAACTTTGCAGGCAGAGGGCCCATCTAGCTAGGCGCCCCTCAGGCTCCTTAAGTTGTTGTAACCACTTAAGCAAAGTGTGGTCAGTGACAACAGTGAAATGTGTACCATACATATAGTGGCAGAACTGCTTGACTGCATGCAACACAGCAAGACACTCCTTCTCTGTGACACTATAATTCTTCTCATGCTTGTTTAAAACACGGGAAGTATAGGCTACAGGATGGTCCACACCTTTGTTGTCAAGCTGAGCCAAGATGGCCCCAATAGCAAGGTCACTGGCATCTGTGTATAGGATGAATTCCTTATCATAGTTGAGATACACTAGGATTGGCGCTTCTTTGAGTTTCTGCTTCAGGGTCTCAAAGGCTTGCTGTTGGCTGGTGATCCATTCAAAAGGGACATTGCATAACAGCTGGACCAGAGGCTTGCTAGTATTGGCAAAGTTGGGGATGAATTGCCTGTAGTAGCCCATCATACCCAGAAAGACCTGTACCTCTTGTAGGTTGGTGGGCGGAAGCATTTTGTTGATGGCTTCAACCTTCTTGGTCATTGGACAAATCCCCGTCTGGGTTACTTCATGACCCAAGAATTCAAGTTGCTCCTTGAAGAAAGCATACTTAGAAGGCTTCAACTTGAGGCCAGCTTCTTGGATCTTTATGAACACCTCTTTAAGATGGGCTAGGTGATCTTTGAAAGTTGCGCTGAAGACTGTTATATCATCTAAGTATACTAGGACACATGACAGCTTTAAGTCACAAAGGATGTAATCCATAGCCCTCTGGAAAGTGGCTGGGGCATTGCAGAGTCCCTGCGGAATGCAAGTAGATTCAAACAACTCTTCAGAAGTAATGAGCGCAGCCTTTTGACAATCCTTTGGTGAAAGGTCAACTTGCCATTATCCAGATACCAGATCTATTGCAGAGAAAAACTTAGAACCTCCAAGACGTCAGAGAGCATCATCAATGCATGGCTAGGGATAGGAATCTTTCTTGGTTAAAGAGCTCAACCTCCAATAGTCCATCACAATTTGATGACCCCCATCCTTCTTTTTTAGGATGATTTGGGGAGAAGCCCAAGGACTTTGAGAAGGGGCCAGTAACCCAGCGTCCAGCAGTTGCTTGAGTCCCTTGAAACCTGCGCGTCCTCCACTTGACTGCGGCAATATGGCTTGGCGCAAAAGGGGGGAGCGTCTCCAGTGTCAATCTGATGGATAACGCCTTTGGCCAGCCCATAGTCAGTACTTTCTTTAGCAAAGATGTCTGAGAATTGGTCTAGTAAATCAAGAACCTCTTTCTGTTGAACTGGGGACAACTGGGGAAGTCTTGGACAGTGAACAGAGATAGGACTTGGGGCTTGTCTTCTGGTAGGTTGAAGTCCTGGAACGTACCAAAGGGATTAAGAGACAAGACATTGGGAGAATTCAATAATTTGCTGTATCCAACAACCTGCCCTCTAGATACGTTTATAGGAAGCGCAGTTAGATTGGCTACTAGCAACTGAACAGGATCATTATGGGAGACGTCTAGGATTCCAGGACAGAGGTAAGGCTTGTTACGCCCTAGCAATGGAGGGGAGTACAACTATAAGAAAGTTTGCTCAGGCAATTCATATGATATCTGGGAGTCTAGGATGGCCTAAGAGCCTGAAGGAATGGTGACAGCAGACATGGCTATGAGAGGGATTCCTTCAGACGCAGGGCAAGCCATGGGAGGACACTTCATGTTGGTGGAATGGGTGAAATATTTTAGGGTAAAAACCCCAGTGGGATATTCCAGTGTACATGTCTTCAAATGCTTCCCAGGAATTTTAACTGGCTCTTTGAAGATCAGAGGGACTTCATATCCCAGAATAGATAGATAATCATCCTTCAAGTTGATTATCCCATTATATTCCCAAAGGAACTGGGTACCAACTAAAAGGTTATAACTCTCTTTTCTAGGACAACAGCAGGCGCAGCCAGAAGAAGCTTACCAAATTGCATGGTCAAGGCAGAGTACGCACCTATGATGTGAGTCATAGACAGACCAGCTGTGCCATAGGACTAGTGGTAGTTGAGGTCAGGGGCCAGTTTGAGTTTCTTCACAAGTTTGGAAGAGACCACATTGACTGGATATCCAGTGTCCAAGACAGCCTTGATTTTTACTTTCTGGATGGATATTTCTACCCAAGTGGTGGTGCGCCCAAAGGGTGGAAGGACAGCCAAGATATCCTGCGCCTCAGCTAGTTCCTTATCCCACTTCTCAATCATGCATCTTAATCCCAGGAACTCCTTATAAACAGTTTGGAGGGGGAGCGAGACAGATACATTTTTGAAGACAGCGTCAGCAACTTCAGCAGCCTCCTCTGACAACTCCACTAATACAGGGGACCGTTTAGCTTGAGTGAGATAGGGGCAGGAAACAACCGGTTTGGCTTCAGGCAAGGGCTTGACAGTAGTCGTAGTCTTCCCAGATTGTAGCTTGTAGGGGACTGCAATAGTTCTGGGGACAGCAAGAACAGAGTACCTGTATGTGTCAGGGTCTTCAACATCAGAATTATCTACATCAGAATCATCAGAGATGTCGTGGAACAGCAGGAGGATAGGAGGAGCCTCATTATCAGCAGGCTCAGAGTCAGCAGTAGAGGGAGGGATTGAAAGAAACTGGGAAGAATTGTCAACCAAGAGCGTCTCTGCCTCTAGGTTGACTGTTCTTTTCCCAACTGGTCCTTGGGATCAGCTCCTTCAACCCGCAGGTTGGTGAAGACTTGAGAATAGTGACCTATCTGGCCACAATTGTGGCAACCCTGACGTCAAGGAGGACTTTGTGAGTTCATAGTGAGGATACGAGGGCCACGAGAAGATGATCCAGAGTTGAAAGCGGCACAACTATCCTGAACAACTGCCCCAGAACGGGTGAGATGCATATCCTGCAGCAGTGTCTTTAAACTTTCATGAAGGAAAGCATAGTTTTATGGGCTTTGAAATGAAGGCACAGGAGCTGATTCACTTTGAGGGCTTGAGCGCAAGCCATATAAGCTTCATGTGCTGTCAATTGTCTGCTTGTTATTAATTGTTGTCCTTTCATATAGAATCTGTCTGCAAATTTGGCTAGCGTCTCTTTAGGCTTGAAAGATATGTGCATGAAGGCGTCCTTCTTCCCTTCTAGGCTAAGTTCACCACCAAACTTGTCAATCAGAAGCTGCTTCATATCTTCCCAAGTCTCAATGGTGGGTAGCTCAGGCACCACCACCTCTTGGAAAGTCAGGTGTAGGAAGATCAGAATATGTTCTTTCTTAACCTCATCTGATGCTCATCTCATGGCAGTTTCATAGATAGTTAGGAAAGCTGCAATGGTTGAGGTTTTTGGATCAAAGACCTTCTTAAAAATAGGCTTGAAGTGTGCCTCAGGAGTTGGGCCACCATTGTTGCTATCAAGTACATTTATGCGCAGGGAGAATTCAGCTTCAGATTTGGAGGGAGGTTGTCTAGCCCATAGCTGTCAAACACTCTCTTCAAGGGTTGTCAAGGTCTCAGTAGTGCGGGTGCCCGTATTGTTGGCTATAGTGGTCTGTTGCTCAGTCACATCTAGGCGCTGGCATTGGGTAGTGGCTAAAGTGGAGAGCTCAGCCAGTTGATAGGTAAGGGATGGCCCCACTGATAGGCAAGGGGCAAACCTTTCATTTACCAAATTGATCAACTCACTCATCTCTTGTACATCTCTGTCTAACTCAGCATGTTCTTGCTTCAAATGATCCACCTCATTAGCTAGGGCAAGCAAATCCCTAGAACACTGGATTCTAGGAGCTCCTGCCAAGCCAGGACAGCAGCCATCTTCTTTGACAACCCCAACTGGGCTAGCAACAATTGTTACCACCTTGCGTAAGGCAGCAAGCTCCTGCTGTAACTCAGCAACTTGAGCAGTTAACGCAAGCACCTGAGAATTAGGTTGAGGAGCTTCAGTAGGGCGTCCTTGGCTACAAGTAGACGCGCATAGCTCTAGAATGGCATCCCAGATTCTCTGTTCCCTGTCCATCAGGTTGTTGGAAGGAGGTGAAGGCGGGACATCTGGCTTGTGAGTAGACAGCTCATTCACTTGACCCTAAAGTTTGGCTATAGCAGCGGCAGTGGTAGCTCTCTCTTGATCAAATTCTGCACTGAGCATATTAAGGCCTTTGGCAGCAAGGTCTGCTATCTGCTGCAATTGTTTGAAGGAATATGAGCTGAATGCATTGAGCTGTTGTATGAGGCGCTTGAAGTTGGTGAGGTAAGCATTTAAGGTGGAATCCACTTGAGTTTGCCAGGGTAGTTCTAGCTGGTGAAACCCATGTAGTTGCTCCCTAACCTATTCAGGGATGGACTGGCGCATTTGTTCAATGGAATTAACCAAGCGTGTTTGGGAGGTGACAGAATTGCGCTGGTTATCAGATACCAAGGAGAACAGGGAATGTATCCATTGTTGATAGGCAGCAAATTGATCCCAGTGATGAGTAACAGCTGCGTATAGAGACAAGATTTCTTGAACGTGGAGTCCCAACACCATCTGATGGTGGTCCAAGGCAGGCTGTACAAAGGATGACAGCAGGTGTTCAGCGGAGCCAGCCGCTGAGAGGAGGTGTTGTGGAAACTTCAGGGCCACAATTAATTTGTAGTACTTGACTCAACTAAACTGTAGCTGAAGGCAAGGGATGGCTCTGTCCTGGGCTATCCCAAGGGCTACCGCCATGACTTGATCTAAGTCAGGGGTAGCCATAGGGTAAGCAACTAGGAAGGGTCCATTCCCAAGGTTCAGTACAGTAGGGATAATAGGTGGGTTGGCAATATCTTCCTCAATGGGAGGGCTGGTAATTTCAGGTGAAGTCAACTCTTGTATAAACGGAGGCTAGGGACCTGAAAACGTAGATGCAAAAGGAACAACCAAGGGGCTTACAGCCCCTGTAGTGAGCACCATTTTTTTGTGTTCTGAGGCGCAGCACAGACACACAACGGGAAATCCTAACCTTAGGATTGGATTTGTACTAAGTCTTGGTTAGATGACAGGGAAGGCTATGTGATTACCTTGCAGCCCTGGAAGAATAATCTCTACTAGGCGTGGCTAGCAAGAGGCGCAGAAGTACAGAAGGCACAAAGACAAAAATGTGAATAGAACTTAATTTTATTGGTGAATATAGAAATGGAATATATAATGGTTGGGAATACCACAAAACACTACCAGGACGGTAGGATCACTTGCCACAGGTATGAGTGGGGCAAGTGAGTTACGCAGAGTCAGGAAACTGAACAATCATATTTCCTGATTCAGTTATCAGATCATTTTGAGAGGCAAAAGCAAAAGTGAGAGATTTGTCTTTGAAATGGCCCACCAAAGGCAAAATAAAAACATGGTGAATACTATTATTCACAAAACCACTATTAAACTCAAATATTAATTACATTAACTGGAATCCAAATTGAATGTGCAGTAAGAAACTAGGACAAATCAGTCCAAATCAAGAAGCTTCACCACAACTAAAATGAAATGAAAAATTCAATCTTGATAGTCATGTTTAGAGATGAAATTGAGTGAAATGTAAAATTGTCTAAACTGAAAATGATGCAATATTCTGCACTCTAAATCACTATTATAGCAACCACAAAACTATATAATGATATATGAGCCACCCTCCTGATGTCGCAGAAATTTTTTAAAAGTTTTTTTAGCCCCCAGCGTAGCCAGGGGCCAACAAAACTTTATTTCAAGGAAGAAAGGAGAGGCAGGAAAGAAAAAACTTCAAAGCAAACACCACCAAATTACTACACTATCTGTCAATGGATTGCTATTGAGGCAACTGTGGTAAGTTCACCTCCCTGGTTTTGATCATACTGGTGCTCAACACTATAGTAAAACGAGAATTCAGCTTTTTCCCTGATTGACAACTGGAAATTGACACTTTTTTAATTAAAAAATCTTGATGTTATGAAAACTTTTAATATAAAAATTAAGCTTATACAGCTATGGTATACTAAAGTGACTCCAGAGAGCTCAAAAATGCAATAGAAACAGTATCATAATTAATGATAATAATAAGTAATAAGCAATTATTTCTCATATTACAGTAGGACACGCTATTTCAAAAATGGCATTTTGAAACACGCCATCTTGAAATATGCCATCTCAATTTTTTTGCTATCTTGATCATATAGCAAAAACGCCATTTCAATTTACAACATCACAACTAAGAAAAACAAGTTTTAAATTTTTTGATTTTTTGAACTCCAAAAATAACCCAAAAAATTCTCAAAAAATAGAATTCAAAAAACATTTCTAGGCTAAAAAAGCCTCAGAATTTTAAATCTGCAATACAGTAGTTTTAAAAGCTATGGCAACAAGCAAAATGAACTCAGATTTAAACAAAATGATTTCATATTTAAACAAAATCCAACTAGCAGGTTAAAATATACACTCTGTTAACAGGGATTTTTAGCGTTAATGGGCAAAATGGGTCAACACAGCAACAAAGTACTCACGCGCAAAACAAAACCATTCAAAATGTAATCCAAAATATGTGGATTCACTAACAAAATGGTGTGAGTTGACTTTTGGTGTACATATGCTTACTATGTGAATCAGTGACAAAATACACCCAAGCGCAGTGTGTCAAAACTCAATCCAAAAACAAAACACAATAGCAACTCATTATATAAACAAAACCACCCAAATGTTGTGTGCAATGGAATTTAATCAAGAATGATACCAAGGTATCTAAAATAAGACACAAGATCTGAAACATAAATTTTAAAAATATTGTGTTGAGTGTTTGAATTTGGCAGTAAAATCTTTGAAAATAGGTGGAAATTATTTCAGGTATTATAAAATGGGTGTTGTAAAACCAAAAACAACTAATTAAGAAATAAAAAATCTATAATTGAGATATTGGGGGGAAATATTTATTAAATATCCATATTCAGATAAAAGCAAAAATTAAAATTAGGGAGTAACTTAATTGAAGCTTATTTAATATTTTATTAAATTTTAAAATGGAAGGTACACAACAACAGACTACCATTGCACCCGTTGTGTGCTGCAGTTGCGGTCGCCCCGTGGGTCAAAGAATAGACTTAGTGCAACACAAGTGCCTACTCAGGAGGGAGGTGGGAGAGGAGAGTTCCATAGTGATGCTGCACTGACACAGCCAGTTCAAGGAGCACAAGCTGCTAGGGTGCAGAGCATAGACCCTTGGGTCCCCAAGCTGACCCGGAAGCCCACCAAGGTTACCACAACAAAAACGGTTAGAAACAAGGAGGTAGAACTTACTTCATATGTGTTTGACACTGTGTACCGGCAAGAGTCAGTCCTGTCAGCCATGCTGGAGAAGGTGAAGCCTGTACTTGATACTAGCTACAAGCCCTACGTCAGTGATGGTAATCAGGAAGACAAAAAGGAGCCCAAATTCTATCAAACTGATGAGGGACAACTGGTGCTCAATAAAGTTGCTGCGTTCTACACCAAGGTACCTTTGCCTTGCAAGCCAGTCCCTGAGCAGGATCCCATTTCAACTACTCCCGCTAAGCCCACCCAGAAGCCCATCCCAGATATCAAACACATCATCCTGCTCAAGCTAATGTGTGAATCTGGTGATTACAAGGTGGCCACAGCTCTTGTTGGGGTGGATCCCAAGTACGCCTCAAAGGCCTTCAACAAGTTCATTGATACTGGCTGAGTCCTTGCCGCGGAGAAATCCTTGCGTGTTTCAACCATGCTCACCAAGGAGCACAAATGGGCAATCCGCCAGTGGATGACCCAAGATTGCCATCTTGAACTGGCAAATATACAGGCCATGGTCAAGTCCGCTTTTGGAATTGAGGCCTCAATTTCCTTTTACTACCATCTGCTCAAGGGGATGCACTTTTCCTGGAAAAAGCTTGGGGTATCCCCCTACAATTGGAACATCCCAGCCAATATCAAGACCTGGAAAAATTACGCAGAGGCGTACACTGCCCTCAAAGCCAAGGGGACAGTGAAATTCTATTGTATTGACAAATCAGCATTTGCCTTGTTGATGCGCAATGAGTATGGGTATGTTCCTAAAGGCTCCAATGATGGGATGGCTTGGTGTGCTGCAGTCCACGCCACAGCATACTCAATGGTGGCTCTCCTTGGTCCAAAGGGGGTCAAGCTGTACCAAATGATATTAGGCTCCCAAAATAGCCAGACCTTCCTATCATTTCTCTGATTAGTCCAGGAGCACCTGAGGCGCACGAGCCCGGGCTTCACCAATGTAATTGTATTAGACAATGTTGGTCTCCACAGGGTGTTAGATATCCTTGAGAAATTCCCAATGATTGATATGAGCATTGCAGTGGGCCCCCAGCAATTAGCCATGGCAAATTTACGCCTTCTTTTCCTCCCCGCCTATTTGCCCTTCCTGAATCCCATCAAGGAAGTCTTTGGGTGGCTCAAGCAAGTTGTCAAGCGAGGAACCCCAACTGGGACCAAGGACCTCTTTGATTTGCTGCAGGCTGGGATCCATACCCTCCCAGCTGAGACCGTGGCCAAATTCTATGGCCACGCTGATTTGTTTATCCCTGCGTGCCTAGCCAAACAGCCAATCAATTAAAGGCATAGTGTGTCCAAATTTATTTTATTCTCTAATTTACTATTCAAGATTTATTGATTATCATTTTATATTTAGATGTTTCCAAGCCAGCAATCACATTCACAAGGACCATCAATGAAAAACAGTAATTTATTTATAATCATTTTTATTATGGATTCTAAGGGTATCCCAAATGTTTAATAATGGATTACGCAACCCATTAATATCACTTTTGGCAAATAGATATAAAAAGAAAATTAAAAAAATGTTAAATTTAAAGTGTACAAATTAGAAGTAGATTTTATTGAAATATATTATAATGCTTTTATTAAGACCTTCTATGGGATTTATTTTGCAAAACTTGTTTGTTAAAATAAGAATTATAAAAATTATTATAAATAAAATAATCTAAGGTGTAAATAAATTTATTGGAATATAGAATATATTAGGAGCGCCTGTAGCGGGTTTGGCGGTATGTACCCACCCCGCGATGGAGGTGGCACACAACCTCCACTGCCACACCGTGGACAGTGGATACACCCTGGTTAAAATACTCCCGCCTGCTGGTGAAAGGCAGAATGGTTAGGTGGGAGTGAAGCAGCAGCTTCTCAGGATGGGCCGCAAACCTGTAGATTCCAGCCAGGACCAGGGTGTCTAGTATCACGTGGTCCATCAAGTTGTACCCGGGGGGGACCTTTTTCCCATCCAGGGAGAGCCTGGCCTCGTCAATCCCTAGGAGGACCCCATCAAGATCCTCCACGCTTGCACCCATCCCAAAGAAGAACAGGTAGCCCAGGTAAACCACCAAGTGAAGCCTTTTCCCAGCAAAGGCTTCCTTGAACTCACACATCTTATTGTATATGCGCTTATTTTTTTCTTGTGTTTGGTTTTAGCAAAGGTAAGATCCATTGCCAAGGGGAGCCCCGTCTTATCAGCGCTCCAGGCCAGCCCAAAGTCCGCCAGGAGGATCTTGGTCTTCTTTACAGCTGTTGTGTCTGCAACAGCCAATTTTCTTACTGCACGCCCAAAGTTCTCCAGCAGGTAAGAGATAGTATGCTCCACACAGAAGCAGAAGCAAACAGCCGCATGAGCCTGGCCCATCTCTGGTATATTCTTGAATGGGAGCATTGCCAGGACGTCTCAGACAAGCTCAATGGAGTTTACACAGTAAACTCCACTGAGGTTAACTGGGTCCAGGCAGACCAGTTGGGCATCCTTGTAGGCAGTAACTGCTCACTTGGATGCCCCCTTGCCATGCAACAGCCCAGCCAATGCCTCCCTGGACATAGGAAAAGACCCGTGGATGCAGTCCTCCAGCTCCCACAGGATAGGGGGGACAGATACAATTGCTTGGCCACATAAGTGGCGTAGTTGGCGTAGAAGATTGGGGGACAAAAGAAACCAGGACCCGGCGGAGTTCACCATCAATATCTTCTAAAAAAAGTAAGTATTTGGAAATTTTTATTAATTATGATTATTAGGTTACCTTCTAAAGTCTCCTCCTTGCTGGCGGCTTCACCCAGCTTTGCCATTCTTGGCACAAGAAGTTGTGCAGGCAATTTGGTATCCTCTGCCCTGACACGCTTGGCGGGTTTGAGGTGGGCATACATCTCCAGGTCATCAACCCAGACAGACGGCACAGAAAGATTATATGCCTTGAACTGGAGGCCCTCAACCACAGTTTTTTGAATATTTAGTAAGCGCTCAATTGTCTTCCCTTGGGTGTCAGGCATTTTTGACATTAGTGCCTTTGCAGACACCTTGTCAATTTTGTCCCCAGTGAGGACAGCAGACTTCACTTTGGCTTTGACCTTGCAGTCAATGTCTTTTATTTTGGCAATTGCCAAGTTGAGGTCCTTCAGAAGCTTTTCTAATTCTCTCATTGATATATTACTAACCTTTCCATATGTTTTTATAGCTTTTGCCTCAATAAATTATGTATTATTTCGATACTGTTGCCTCTTTGTTTATTCCTTTTTGTTTTCCCATTTACTACATTATCCCATCTTTTTACCCATTGTGTA
Organism: Entomophthora muscae; assembly: GCA_014839935.2. Classification (NCBI taxonomy): domain Eukaryota; kingdom Fungi; phylum Entomophthoromycota; class Entomophthoromycetes; order Entomophthorales; family Entomophthoraceae; genus Entomophthora; species Entomophthora muscae. Next base: position 624,707 of record QTSX02004989.1, on the reverse strand, counting down.
TATGTTCTACACTCATCTTGATATGTGTTGTTTGCTTTGTGTTGGCATTGTTTCCTTGATTACCATATTATTTTTGACGCTTGACATAGCCCCTTGTGAAAACAGTAACAACAATTTGATGATCAGCTAAATTTGAATTAGAAAATTATAGTGTTAACTGTTTTTAGATATAGTTGTTACTGATCCTAATTCAAAGCCTTAATGATAAACTTTAAGCCAATCAGGAGCCAAGTGATAAAGTGATTGTGATGACATAAAGGGTCATTAAATAATTCTTTGATGCATGTGCGCTAATTAATATGATTGGCTGGATGTTTTGCCATTGTACGCCATTGCTGCTGTGGCAAGTTATTGATGGACTAGTGCTAACCTAGCAGCTGATTGGGCACTAGTCTATCAACAACTTTCCACATCAGCAATGATGTACAATGACAAAATATCCAGCCAATCATATTAATTAGCACACATGCATCAAAGAATCATTGAATGACTCTTTATGTCACAACAATCATTTTATTACTTGGCTCCTGATTGGCTTAAAGTTTATTATTAAGGTTTTGAATTTGGATCAGTAACAACTTTATCTAAATAAAATTAACCTATAATTTTCTAATTTAAATTCAGTTGATCACCAAATTGTTGTTAATATTTTCACAAGGGTAGTGTTTAGGTGCTAAAAATAACTGTGTTCAGGATCTAGATACACTACATAGTAAATATATGATTTTATAAAAATAAGCTGAACATAGAGAATATAGCCAACTATAAACAAAGAGAACACAAATAATTGAAATTCATAATAAAGATAATATAAATAGAAATTTTTTGGGACCAGGAGGTTTATTGAGGCGGGGAAGAGTGATGCCTAGTAGGCAGAATGGCGCGGGAAGGAAGACGTAGAGGCAGTGCTGGCCTGGGAGGTCTGGGATTGGATGGGTTGGGTTTGCAGGTGGGGGTGAGGGAGGCGGAGGTGGAGGCAGGAGGATTGTGTGTGATGGCCGCTATATACCGCTCATTGCACTCTTCATCAGTCATTGGATGGATAGGTGGTAGGTGGCTGTGGCACAGGGTGGGAGGTGCTTATCCTTGCATGATTGGTTGCCCATGTTCACATGGAAAACCATTTGCGCAAACAAGTCAGCCACTATTTGGTGACCAAAGAGAGAATTGTGGTCAAGGACCCCAAGATAGAGGTCGTTAAAAGCCTGAGGGTGGCGCTCCCGTAGTATTGATCCAATATTAAAGAACACAACATCTGCCAGATGGACGTCAGCGTGACCAACTGGGTACACAGAGGCTTGGTGCCCGCGTTGCTTGATGGCCTTGAGGGCAGTGGAGCTATCCTCCATCTGGTGGCTCAAGAAAACCTGGTATTTGGAATTCAAGCCATCCCAGGAGTTGAGCAATTCACCAAGGGTGGGGCCGTAGGAGTACCCATCAACAAAATCAGGGTTTGCCCAGTAATGGACAAAACTCTTGGCCAAAACAGCCAGAAACGCACCAATGAAGGTCCCCTTTTTGACCTTCTTCCTTCCTTTTGAGTGGCAGCTTTCCCTTGCTCACCAAAATCATCAAAAGCTATTGATAGCTTGTAGTATGAGATGAAGATGACGTCATTGTAAAAACTTGTTAGGCACCAGACCAGGGTTGATTTGATTGCTGTGTTGTACGGGGAATCCTCAGCACCATCCCATTGGTCACCGGCAAAATTGGTAAGAACCCGTACAGAAGCCACCTTCCCGTACATCCAGAGCTGCACCATGCGCTCAGACACCCAAATGCCATGGTGAGCAAGTTGCTTCCGGACCTAGGTTAGGAAAAGCTTGGGGTCCTTCTGGAGGAGGTCAAGCATGATTGGGTACGCCTTGGTGATTTGGGACTCTTGGGCCTTCTTGGGCTTCTTGGCCGCCCCAATCTGATTCCCCCTGTTTATCATGCTGTTGAATTCCCGCATGACAGTGGCTCGGGTGAATTGCAGCTGGGCAGCAATCTGGTCCCATGACAGACCCTCTAGATTCAGTGCCACAATTTCCTGGAGAATTTGGGCTGTGATATTTCTGCGTTTGGGGCGCTGGGCGGCGGGAGCTGAAGCCTGATTGGCTGAGGCAGGGCACGTTGGCTGGCGGCAGGAAGTTTTTCCAAATTGAGGTTGCCATCCTGATTGGTTGGTTAATGGTCAGCTTGTGCGGGGGTGGGTAAAGGAGCAGGGGCAGAGATAGACCATAAGTGACTCTCAAACAAGTCAAAGTCACATTGGTTGGTAGTCAGGTACAGGTTGGCTTCCTCGTTACCTGCCTCAAAGGCTTGGGTGTAAACGGGTGCCTCCACATTCTGAGCCTTGCCTCCATTGAATCTGGCTTGACTGCTGCTGGCTTGGCTGCTGGCGCGGTTGAAAATGTTGCTATTGAAAACCATCTTGAACTAAAACTTAGGATAAAATCACTAAAAGTAGAAATTTTAAAAATTAATGATTTATTTTTATTGTAATCTTGAGTCCATATTTAGAAGGTTCTCAAAACCATTCCATACAAATCTGGAGCCATGAAAATGAATAAAATGCCTCTGTTCCTAAATTAGATAGCTGTTGAATGGCCTTTATACTGTTATTTTTCTATTTTAGGCTGCTCATACTGCACATCTTGTGTGAGTTCATTTTGTTTTGTGTTTGTGTAATCTCGCTTCTAGATTGCTAAGATTTTGTTTCATTTTGGTCCTTCTGTCAGTGTCTCATATGAATCCTGATTGGATTTTAATATACTCCAGAATAGCATCCATACATTTCACTTGTTGCGTCAGTTCATTTTGTTTGTGGTTTGAACTACACCACTTGATGTTTGATATAATTTTATATAATGGGCAAGTGAAATTTTGTTTTTGGTTTTACAGTTCATTTATTAACTGAAATTTTATAAATTAATTGAATCATGAATCTTGCGTGACTTGGATTTCAATAAATCTGAGTTCATTTTGCTTGTTGCCATAGCTTTTAAAACTACTGTATAAAAATTGGGTTAATTAGTAGCAACATAGTTGCATAAAGCCCAAAAGTTAAAATAATCCCAAAACAACTATACTTTAAAATAAGCATATAATTGTACCAATTACTAAATTAAAGTCAAAGAATTGTAAAATCAAAGGAAATAAGAGAGAAGATAAATAATATTTTATTGTAAATATGCTCAAACATTAGTGGAAAGAGCAACTGAGATGGCTTGAAGATGCTCAAGCTTGCTATCCTTGGGATAGTAGGCAAGGACCACCTTGCTAATCTCTGTATAACTTTTCACCGCTTTGGTCTGCTTGGGGGGTCGCCTTTGGTCCTTATACCAGTCTTAAAGAGGCAGGCAGAGATGGCCTGCTGGGTTTTTAAATGGACCATGATCTTGTTGAATTTGGGCTTATGAACCCTAACCCTTGTAACAAACTGGCTATGTCACCCTTCAAGGGAAGAGGTTGTCTTGATGAGGCTGTCTTTTACCTTCTTGAAACAGTTCCAGGTTATTGAGTCACCGCCTTTTCTAATGTGGTGTGTTCTCTGAAACACTCTAACCCATTGAGTTTTGAAATAATTAATAAACGGCACAAAGGCTGCCTGGTTGGCCTGGATATAAAGATGGCAGAGGAGGGCATCATAAAAGGCATTGGTCTCCTTCTTTTGCACAGGGGCAAGGGCAGTAAAGCAATTAAAAATGTCCTTTTCTTCTTTGGTGCCTTCAGAGTTGACCAGCTCATGAAGTTCAGAGCACTTTTGGAGGCACTGACAGAGTGCCTGCCAGAAGTGAAAGTAGCATCCCTGAGGAGAGCTCTTGTAGACTCAAATGAAGGCATTTGCCTGAGCCTGTTTGAAGTCCATTACCAGATGTTTGTGATAGGGAAGGCTTCCTGGTTGCTTCCTGGTTGGGGTGGCTTTCTCTGAATGGGACTGGGCCTTCTTCTTGCGCCCTCTGGTCTCCTTGGGCTCCTCTTCAATAGTTGGGAGGATTTCATCCAGTTTAGCCTTTAAAATTGTGAGTGCCCGGACATATGTTTCCTGCTTCTTGTTGGGAAGGAAAAAGAAGACAAGGGGAAGAACTAGATTACCAATCTGCCCATGGATATTCCAAAGCTGGCTGAAGAGCTTTGGGCAGGTTGAGAAAGTGCCATCAGCAAGCCAGGTCTTGCATTTTAACAGGTTGCGCAGATCCTGGCTTGTGGCAAAGCAAATGATGCGCTCTGGGGCATGTTGACTATTGCCATGAAGAAGAAATCTCTACTCATGGCAAGATAGTTTTTGTTCCTCTGTAATAATCAATTGGTCAATGGATCTTGCACTGACGCCTTCAGTGCTCAGAGCATATCTCTGATCAGTGAGATATCTCTGTAATTTTGAGGCGCCACCAACAGTTGCAAGTTGGGTTTCATTTAAATTAAGGAGGGCATCATTGAGGACCTCAGTTGCAGTTTGATCCTTTGTGGTTGGGATCACCTGGCAAAGAAATCAGCAGATAAGTTGATAGAGAGGATCAAAAGGCTTGTTGCAGTCATGGTTGACAGTTAGGGCTTTAAATTGAGTGAACCCATAAGTGGTGAGTCTAGCAGGGCATCCAATGTTATCACATTTGAAGTGATGTTGATGGATGGGTTTCTTCTTGTCATTACAGCTGAAGATGTAGCCCCTGTAGACAAAGCCAACACCCCCTTTCTTATTCATTATGAGGTAGCTGGCTGGGTATGTTGTGGGCACAGCAAAGGTGCCATTTGGAATGCATATATTGTGGACAGTGTTAAGATCCCTGTTGAGCAACTTGTGATATTGCTGGTATGTTCAAAGCTACAGATAGATGTGAGCCTTGCCAATGTACTCTACCTAATCCTATGCAAGAGCACTACAGACTACAATAGAATAGAACTCAGAAGATAATTATGTTTATTGATACTGGAGTACAATCTAGCCAGCAGCTGCAATCTATCCAGATGTAACTATGAACTTGTTTTTGTCCTTTCAGGTGTCTATATCAATATATACTGCAACAATCCTTGTTCTTGTCCTTTCAGACAGTTCTCAGTGGCTACCTTTACAATAGGTCTATCTTTGCTAGCTACACCCACCCTGATTGGCTATCCTTGGCACGTGATATGCTACTGGCCTTAGCAGGCGTCCATGGCACTTCAGCTACAGCCTACGCTCTTCTTGAGCTAGCCTACTGTCATTTATCAATTGGCTGTATCTTACACGCCTATTATTGCGCTGGGAAACTACGCCGTATTTAGTTGATGCTTAGAAATTGTCCTTGTTCAGCCCTCCTACATTGGAAGGTAGAATACCGGTATTCCATTTACAGGGCTTAATCAGTAATCCTTTTCTGGTTGGCGAACCTTCTGCTTATTAATGCAATGAGTCTAATTAGGGATTATATGCCGTATAATAGCAGACTCAATCCATTAGTGACTCAGAGGATTATCTGCTATGTAATACTGACCCAAACCAATAAGGAACCCAATTATACACCGTGTAATACTGATCCAAACTCGGTATTTCTTAGCCACTGGTATATCACTTGTTTGATATGGACATATAAGTCCATCAGGCTGTGTTGAGCTGAGTTGATACAACGTCCAGTAGGGTAGGATAGGTGATATACAATTGATGATTTAGTGATTACACGCCGTGTAATCAATGAAAAACACTATATTGGCTAACGTTTATGCAGCGTATAATAAGTACATCAATTATAATATAGCAAGCAATATATGGCGTATAATTGTATCACATTGGGACAATCAGTGATAATACGGCGTATAATTGTTACATCAATTATAATAAACTACCAATTACACGGCGTATACTAACTGCACTTGATGTAGTGATACCCAAATGATAATACGGCGTATAATTGTTACATCTATTATAATAAACTAGCAATTATATAGCGTATAACTGGGCGTGTAACTGAGTAAGATCTGCGTGCATGATTAGCCTGATCATTTGTGGTCAACCAGCCTAATCTCACAATCCCAGAGCTCAATTGGCTCATATGCAGGAGTGCCAGGCTCCTGCTCCTGCTCCTCTTCATCCTCAGGCTCTAAAGTGAGGTCAGGATGGCAATTGAAGTTGAATAACTTATCTTGAGGATCAGAGGGGGAGTAAACAAATGGAGAGTGAGAAGGGGTAGGAATGTTTCCCTCTGGTTCAGGTGATGAAGTTGGGGTCTTGGGGAGAGCTTTGGCCTTAGAAGGCTGCTTCTTTGGGGTAGTCTTGGCCTTTTTGGCCTTGGGCAGAGTGATTTTGGAATTTGAGGCCTTGGAGGCCTTGGGCGCAGCTTTGGCAGTTGACTTGGGAGGCATCTAAAAGTGAATTAGTATCAAAATATGAGCAATTTGGGGGTTGTTTTTAAAGAAAAATGAGAATGTTTTTAATATAAAAGTAGTAATTTTTTATATAGAAATGTAGAGGAGATCTAAAAATATATACTATCAAAATTTCAATGTTTTTTTTATAAAAAAATGTTTTTTATTAGTAACATAAGTATGCAAATCTATGAGTTTTGACTGAAAACTTGCAGTTGAAATGGCGTTTTCAAAGTGACGTAATTGAGGTGCTGTAGCTCAAAAACATAGTATTTTTGACCATTTTTTATATTAAATTAACAAATTTCCGGTGGAGCTACCTCAACTGGGCCAAAGAGTAAAACTTGAATTTTTCAAAAACTAGCTTATAAAACATGGGTTAAAAAGTACCCAGTTGTTTAGAGAAGGCCAAAAATATGTATATTTGTAAAGTTTCAGGCAATTTCTTACATTTTTTATTAATATGGTTTTTGGCGTAAATATGTACTTTTGAAAAGTGGAAAGAAAGAATTGTGGTGGGGGAATTGATATAGTGTAGCCTGGCGTCATATGTAATTTCCCCTTATTTTCCCCTATCTATTGTGCTCATCAAATCAATTGGGTGATATGAAACTCAGTGTAATTCAAAGTGACATAAATCAAAATGATGTAATCACCCCCTTCCATATTAAAATCACTATTAAAATGTTTTATTAGGAGAACCCTTATCAATGTATCCATGTATAATAAAGTTATAAATTACATATAACAAAACTGGTTTTTTACCCAGCAATGACAATCACTAGATTGACTATCATATTGGCGTCTTTTTAGGTTGTTCTTAGTATAAGTGTCTTAGATTAATACTATAGGAACATCTTCAGGACCTATACAACAGACTTTGATTTAGTTTGGGTACAAGCTTATTTTAGTTAAAGAAAAAAGAGTGTGATTTGAAATGAGGTAAAGTTGAGATGGCGTAAACACACCCCACACTAAGTGATTTCATATGTAAATAAAGTTAGCAAATAATATTTAATTAATCTGACTCAAAGTGACAGAATTGAGATGGCGTAAATTCAAGATGCCGCATTATAAGAGTATATGTAAATTTTAACTATTTTATTATTTATTTTATTTTTTTGTGATTCAAAATCACTAACGCAAAAAACTCCATCTCAAATTAAATTTGAGATGGCATAAATTGAGATGTTGTTTTCAAAATGGCGTGTCCTACCCATTTTACCATGTAATTTACACTCTTTATTATAAAAATATTTTTGATTACCATAAAAATTGAAATTCCAATGAAACAAAAATAAACACAAACACAACAATATCAGTTATGGAAAATATGAATAAATATTAATATTTATTTAATATAGTTCATATAAGTACAAATGTGAATATCTTATGATTTACTAGTAAATTAACAAAAATTAAGATATTTCAATCACTTTTAACTATAACTATTCATCTCAAACTTGCCATGTAAACATACAATAATCAGTAATATCTAATTAAATCAAAAAAATTAAAAATTAAAACTAAAAACTAAATGATCAAAACTAAAAAGTAAAAATCAAAGCTAAAAAGAAAAAGTTAAAAGTTAAAAACATAGAATCAAGCAAGTTTACTATTCACCCTTCTTTCCCCTTTTCCTTTTAGCCCCTTCCAGGAGGGCAGTGGCAATAAGCTAAAGCTGCTTCTTAAGATTAGAGGCCTTGTATTTGTGCTTAGCCGTACCCTGGATGACCTTGGTGAAGAGGGTGGATTGAGTGGTAGGCTTGGTGGGGGGCGCAGTTGGCCAAGTCACACAGCTTGGATATAGTTTTCTCCTGTTCATGCTTCAGGAGGGAGAAGAAATTGTTAAACTTTGGTTGAAGCCCAAAGTTGGCCTTGAGATTCTTGTGATAAGCCTCTAGCGCCAAAGTAGACTTGAGCTCACCATTCACCACAGACTGGTACACATTTCAACTGGCCTTGGCTCTGGCTTTAAAAAAGCCAAGGCACTGAATTGTGCATGCACAAATCTGCAGGTGTCTGAAGTGTCCCTCCATCTCAACTTACTAAGCTTAGCATGGGCCTGTACATTGCAAGCAACTGCTTGGTGGAAGTGAAAGTGGCACCCCTGCATCTCCCCACTAAACAGCTGCTCAAATGCATTGAACTGAGCAGGCTCAAAGTCTATTATGCACATGTGAGGCCCTAGAGCTCTGAGCCTTACCTTTTCCCCCGGGTCCAGGGTGGCCTGGTCTTTGTCAGTGGCAGGAGGGCTGGCGCAGGTGTGGGGGGTCTTCTTGGCATTATCATTGTTGTTAGGTGGAAGGAGGGAAAGTGCTCTGAAAAGTATTGAGAACACATGGATGTAAATGGTCTTGGTGGCCCTAGGGAGAAGGAAGAAAGCAAGTGGAATCACCTGGATGTCAATCTGGGCATAAATTCTCCAGAGCTGTTTGAACATCCAAGGGCAGGTGGCAAAGCTACCGTCAACAAGCCATGTTGAAGCCCTTTTCAACTCCAGAAGGTTCTGCTGAGTTGTGTAGCAGATTATACAGTCTTTGGTGCTGGTCCCATCATTATGAAGAAGGAAACACTCCCACTTGGAAGCTGATTGAGCTTGTGGGTGAGCGTAAGCTCTGATAAGACGTCTGAGGCCTTGGTAGGAGGGGGGATTGGCAGCAATTCTCTTGTTGCTAATGAACTTAAATAACTGCTCTTGAGTTGGCATCAACTTGAGATTGTTGGGCTTTAAATGCTGCAGGGCCTTTATGGCCAGATCAGAAGCCTGGAGGTGAGAGGAGGTGGGGATTACTTGAACAAGGTACCACTTCAGCATCCTTGTGATCAGGTGATTAGGGGGCTCACATGTGTGCTCCCCCTTCTCAGCAGTTACCTGCTCCCAGCCCTTGGTGTTCAGGCAGGTACCATAAGTCTTATCCTCACAGACAAAGTGCTTGCTTTTACTTTGCTGCTTTTGGTTGTTGCAATTGAAGATGTAGTTGTCAATAACATAACCAGGGCTGCCCTTTACAGACATGATTGGAAAGTACTGGGGGAACCACTTAGGAACTTTGAACACTCCATTCACATTACAAATGTTGTGGATGACCAGTAGATCCCAAGCCACGTGACCAGAAGCTTTAAACTTCTTGGAGTACTCTTCAGGATCATCTTGGGGATCAGATGAGGGAGGGGGGAAGAGCCATCAGGAGGGGGAGGGGAAGGGTTCTTTGAGGCCTGCTTGTATGCCTCCTTTTTCTTACAAGAAGCAGAGATGGGCTCTTTGGCAGCCATTTCCTTCTTAGTACGGCGCTCCTTGGTGGGCTCAGAGTTGGCCTATGACTTTTAAAATGAGTTATTTGTGATAGAGTCATCACTTTTATTTGAGGACTTGGGGGAAGTTGAAGTTGGAGATGAGGGTGGAGAGGGTAGAGAGGAGGAAGGAGTGGGAGGGGATGAAGTAGGAAGAGATGAAGTGGGAGGAGATGGGGTGGGGGAGATGGAGACTTTGCCTTTGCAGGCTTCTTGACACACTTGGGGGTGAAGGAGGTTTCTTTTGATCCCTTGGAGGCTTGGCGCTTGGGCTGTTTGCTTTATTTGGATGATCTTGGCTAAAGAAAAGTTTAGTTTTGTAAATAAAATAATTGAGAAGATATATCATACACAAAGAGGTAAAGAAAAGCAAAATTTAAATAAAAAGTATGCAAATAAAGTTTTATTTATCAAGAAAAAAGATAAAAAAGTAAATATAAACCAAATAGAAACTCAAATTATAGATATAAAGTTTAGATCATAGAAAATAAGTGATTTTATGATGAAGCATCAAAATTTTTAGGTTCAGCATAACATCTTAGTGTTAAATCAATGTAAAAGTTTAATTGAAAATCAAAAAAATATATGAAAATTATATGGAGAGCAGCAGAAAAAGTAGTAGATTATAATAGCAAAAAAATTATTATGTGGAATTTTTTTATTGAGAGTTGAAAATTCAAAAAATAGTAAAGTGTCAAGTTTGGCACTGTCAATCAGCCAGAAAAAGCTGAATTCTCACTGTCAAGTATGCCAGAGTTGAGCAGAAACATCAAACTTACTATGTTTTTTACATATAAAACTTGCTTAAATTTAAACCGGGTTTGAAAGTTAACCCAAAAGCAAGGCAGTTTTGTATGCTCAAAAATAAAAAAATACAATATAAGTTAAAAAAGTGAATGAATGGGAATGTGTTTATTAGTGATTAGGGTATGCTGTGAGGAGCTGGGAGTGAATTATTTACCATAGTGTTGGTTAAAACGTTAAGAAGCTCTCTGTACTAATCCCCAAGTTAAAGTGTCAAGTGGGTGAGTGTCGAGTGGCGCTCATAATGTATCACTTATTAATTTGGCCTTAATTCTGAGCCTTTGATTAGTTAAATCCAAAAACAATTGCATGGCAAGTGGATAGAGTTGAACAGAGGGGGAGTCAATTTTCCATTTTTTATAAATTACATATGAAATTTTTTAATAAATTGGGCTTAATTTATGTGGCACCACTTAATCCACAAACCCGGCAAATGACATAATGTAAAACAAGTGGGGTATTTGATTAATGTCTATACCACCAAATCCAGTATAGTGGTGCTTGGGAGCTCAAACAACAACTATGAACACTAATAATAAAAATATAGTAGTAAATAACAAATTTTATATAAGTGCATAAGTATTTTATTAATAAAATATGGATTTAGCTGAAAAAGTGTTGAACTGACCACTTTTTTTAGAGTGTTGAACACAGGTTTTTCATTTCTATTAGTAAATTTACTTATAAATTGCCCCTTAAATTGGTCTTTTAACTAACCAAATTATTAAACAGAGTCAAATTTGAGTAAATTTAAATTTGGTTTTTGGTTTTAAGCCCCTATATTACTAGTAAAAATTAGCTTAAAATCAGTTAAGCCAAAAATACTAATAGATTCACATATGCGAAACTTGACTCCTGGTACTCGACAATTTGTTGAGTACCAGGTCAAACTTACCACAGTTGCTCTTCTTGGAATAAACTCTGCAGGTTGGTTACTTTATCAAGGTTACCAAACACATTAAATATGACTTAAGGGCGCTGTAGCACGTGAGGTGTGGCAAAATTGTCAAAGACCATGTGAGGTGGAGCATTTAATTGCAACTCTTCATATTCTCTGGTCAATCCCTTCACTGTATCAGTCTGCAGCAGGTTTTTGACTTGGCAGATGGCCATATGCGCTGTATTCTTCATTAAGTATATAGCAACAAGCTTTCTCTTGAAGGTATCTCAGTCCTTTTCTGTATGATCTTTGTGCCGCTTGTCACACCAGGTTCCTACACTGTGAGTTGATTGGATGAAAATTTATGCAATCCAATCAAACTGGGAAAATAATTTGTGTCAGTTTGTTTTGGGCAGACAGGATCCAAGCTGTGCATTGTTGTTGTTTGCCCCAGAAAACACCTCCAAGGTTGTGCTGCAAAGGCATTGTGCCATGTGCCCAGGCATAATGATTTCATTGTCAGCTCAAGATGTGGAAGAGAGAGCCTGGGAGAACCTTTTCACAGACAGGGCGTCAAAGCTGGAGACTGAAATCATCATATTCTGGTAGAGGATGTGTTCTTTGGGGATTTCAGTTTCTGGCCTGTAGGGTATCCAATCCAAGGGTAGCCCTGATATAATGCTTCATAGGTTTGTTGACTGAGGCAAGTAGGGCAACTTGAGGAATTTTGAAAAAATATGGTAGGTCAGAGAAGCTACTTGTGCTACCAATGTCATAACTGTGCTGTATTAGCAGAGCTGTATAGGAATTTTTTGGGAGCTAGATAATGCCTTGATTGTGATAGGGAGGATTATGTAGCCACAGTGAATTGTTTTAGAAGGAGCAAGGTTACACTGATCAATCATCTGGATGAGCAGGGGTGGCTTGATCCTGCTGATGAGCGAAGCGCTAAATCAAGTTGCCACTGGGTTGAGATTGACATTGGTTCCTGTCTTCTTGTTTGGTAATTTGAGCTGACCTCCACATTCGGCTTTGAGTACTAGGGAAGTCAAGTTGGGTGGTGTGTGGCCTCTTGTGCAGAACTTTGCCAGGGGGTTAACCCTGCAGTTTTGACAATAGTTTACTAGATGTTTTTACTAGATATTGCTATTTACAAAAAGCATATTTTTACTGGAAAAAATAACCATGACATTGCAAATATAAGGTAACAGCATTTATAGCTCTAGGGCTGTTAGTAATATCATGTGCAACTTTTCATATTTATAGTTGATTTGATAAATTGAGTTTAAAAATCACTGGTATAAAAGTTTTGATTAAAGTTTATTTGGAAGTTTTAGTTATCAAAAGTCAGCTTTTTATTTTGCTTTTAAAAAATTAGTTTTTTATTTAATGTGATCATATTCTAAAAGTTTTGAATGTTTTAAATCAAACCAATGCAATTAATTTTGTAAAAGATTTGACCTGCCACCTTGATATAATCATAAAAGAAATAATACAAATATTCACATCTCTATACCTTTTCTTTTGTATAGTATGCACAACATTGACATAACCACTTTAAGTTTGTCAGATTCATACAGTAAATTCAGAACCTAAAGGTAAAAATGCAGGATTGTCAAATTCTTTTGCATGAACTCACCAACTTAATGGAGTGATTTTCATCCTAGAACAACTTTTTTATATAAAAGGATTAAATATTCCAGTAAGTTGGTGAGTTTACACAAAAGAATTTGACAATCCCGCATTTTTCCCAACAGGTTCAGAATCTACAGTATTAATGTAATTTTATAACCTGTTGAGATAAACAAAATTGCTTCAATCTAAAGCGAAATCAACAACTGAGAACAAAATCAACTCAGCTCAGAACGAAAAGAAGTGACCCCAATTCAATTTATTAAATAATATATATTCATTGATTTTTAATTTCTCTTTGAGCTCAGTTGATTTTGTTCTCAGCTGAGATGATTTTGCTTTAGGCTGAAGTGATTTTGTTTATCAAAATTTTATAAAACTACTGTATACCGATGAATAGATATAGAACTGAGGCTGGAATTAGAATTTAAGAAAGTGCCAAACTGAGCTTAGCACACTACTTACCAAGAGACATGGATTTGCTTTAATGGGAAGGGGAATCAGAATCCTTGATATAATTTGTTGAGTGCCTTGAAGTAAATTTTCTTCCATCTTTTTTGGCTTGACCTGACTTGTAATTATCTTGAATCAACTGATAAAAGAAGTTGTAGTAAAATAATAGGCTGCCAATGTTGTTTGACTCAGAAGGCTTAGCTTCTAAATATTCTCTATACACAAAGTAGATGGCTTCTATAGTTGCCAAATGGCATGGATCAGTTTGTTGGAATCTCCAAAAGACAGTCTGATAAGAATGAGCAAAGGTAATATGCTTCATTTTAGAAAGAGCAGGAGTATCTCTCACCATTTGATGAGCTTGGTACCAAGTTCCTTCTATAACAACTATCCTCTCAAATCCAGTTTCCTTGGCATCAGCTGGCTGGGCAGATAGAATTTGGCCTATTGGAACTGCAGTCTAAAGATATTAGTAAGAGAATTTAAAAAACCATACAGGTCCAGGGAAAAGAAGGAGACATTTATCTGGATTAAGATACTGATCTAAGGGAATAGGGTACGTCAAGACTGTTGTTGAATTTGGTGCCAACAGTTTAGCATGAAGGCCAGTTGATTTGCCATCATTTTCATGAGGATGCTTAATACTATTAAAAATCAGGTTAGAAATATAACGAGCTAAATATGCAGAAAAATAGGATGTTACTTGGTTAAAACTCTAGAAATAAAAATACATAATATAACAATTAGATTAAATTGGCGCTAAATCCGGAAATAAAAATTATAAGCAGAATGTTCTGTAACAAATAGGATAGGAACAGCTGTAACAGAAAACATAGGCAGCATCCGAGAGGGTTGAAAAATAACATTTGGTGAAATCAAATTTTTTCTATTATCAGATTTGTATTTTCCCAGCCTATTACTAAACCTTAATATTTTAAAAAGTGCTTTTAATATGAAATATTTAGGCTTTTAGATTGAAAAGGAATTTATTTTTTTGCAAACAAAATATGGTTTCTGTTACGTAGGATGTTAAACTCCGAACTCCAAAATAAACTACGGTTTAGAAATAAGAATGGCAGAAACTTACATATCAAGGGGGATAGGTAAATCTATCTGTGGTACTTTATCCGCATGAACACCAACATTCTTTCTACAATAATAGCAAAAATATTTAACTGATGTCGAACATTCAGGACATTTGATTCTTTTTGAGGCTTCCACTTTATTATCCCGGGAAGGATCGAATAATAAAAATTTAGAGTCTGGAATTTCAATGCCAAGATTGAAAATTGTAGGTCCTTCTTTTTTGTTGGCGGAATCAGTCATAGGATGTTAATTCTAAGTAAAAGCCTAGATATGAGAAATAAAATAATTATTTTGAAGTTGTGTTCTTGTGTAAAATATATATGAAGTTGTACTTGACTCGAAGCTGTGATATAGTCTATCTTAAACATGTCCAGTAAGTTAAGTTATCCACCACCTTTACCTTGATTAATTGGACTTATGTCATGCTTAGTTTTACTGTTATCTTTTTAATTTATTCTTTCGGAATTCGCGATTAGATGATCTAATTGTAATTCAGTCTGACTATGGCTTACCAACCTAATTAACATCTAACCACTCATCTTAGAGAAACGATGCTATCTGAAGCATATTCAATCATAGGGTATGAGCTAGATTTTTTGGTTGAAAGGCAAGATAAATAAACATTTTATTTAATTCAAGGTCAGAGTCTTAACAGAGAGCTTCTATTTTCACTGCATCTATATAAATACTAAATAAGCCCACTTATTGAATCAATGGCATAATGATGTTTTACAAATATTTAATACTATAATATTTCTCGTCCAGGGACAGATATAAAATCCAATCTAATATATCAATTCAATACATTTTATTAGACTTTTAGGCTGAGATTATTTGTCATCTGTTTTATTTAAAAAATTTGTTTAACCAGTTTTTTAAAGTCAATTTAAATTTTATTGAACTCAAAGTTGCATATTCTAAGCATAAATATACAATCAAAAATCTAAATAGGTGAGGTTATTGTCAGTGTCAAAACAGCAGGCTCGACCCGCCAGCAAGGTTCCGAGTAAGCGGGTTCGTGACCCACAATCTGATTATCCAGCCACTCAAAGCCAAGTTAGGAAGTCAACTTGGATTTCCAAATTACAATAACATGAACAGAAGCTGATCCTCCCCGGTGGGTAACTCGTTTTGGCGCTTGACTCATTACAAGGATCAAGCCACCCCCTTCACCATCCCACTGTGTGATCAATGCTATCATTTTCCTACTAGCCACGATTCACAATGACTATGCAATACATATCTTTAAATAAAGAATATTATCTAGTTTTCAAACATTTTTCCCCTTGTAACTCTGCTAAAACATCACAGTTACAAAATTGGTAGCAGAAGTAGGGTTTCCATTGTCACAACATCTTTGATTACTCCCTCTCAGGGCATTCCTGCCCTGAGTAGTTCACTGAATGAGTCACCAAATGGCTCACTGACTGAACATTAAGTCGGTGGCACCACTATCATTCAACCATCTATTACGGGGATCAAACATCCAGATCCTAAAAGGAACACCACTTGATTAAGCCTCATGACTTAAGAGGAACATTACTCAGATAAGCCTCATGACCTCCGTGATGTAAATAGACAGTATGTGGCTTTCCATGATACTATATATTATCCCATATACATATCTAATAAAGTATCATTCTCTTCTTAATTTTCCCCTTTATCTCATTTATTATACTTCCCAGAAGTATATACTCAACGCCATCCTACTTTACCCCCCCAAAATTCTGCATGTTGTCTGTACTTGCTGCGGCCAACAAATCCTCAATAAAATCATGTCTGGCCTCCCTCTAGCCTGGACTCTGTACGCACCTGGTACCAAAATACTTTATGGCTTCATCCTGTACCAAAACAGGCAACAGTGGCCAAATTGGCTGTAGGAATGCAAAAGTGAGAATCTAAAAGTGGCCAAGTCGACACTTTTCAAAATTTCAAAATGGCTTTTTATAATGAAGCAACTACTTTTTCTTGACTTTTTTGGTTGAGAGAAGGAATAAAAAGTATTTTATATGGCCATAATAATTTTTATTTCCATATATGCTGCTTTAATTTAATTTTGAAATTTTAAAATTGTCAACTTGGCCACTTTTAGATCCTCACTTTTGAATTCTCATTTTTGCATTCCTATAGTTGATTTGGTCACTGTTGCCCCAAAACAGGGTGATCCCCTTCCCTGCCTTCAATGCCCTGTCTTTACAAGGTTTTTTTTTCAAACGCCCGCCACCATTCCTTGAGTAGCTGACAAAAGTACCATATCTGCCTACATAGATCAGGGGCTTCAAAGTGCTGCCTTGGAATCTTTTGCTGGAGCCAACAACAATAACACCGCGGCATGGATCCAGTCTGCCCAAAGCAAACTGGCCCAGGTGGAATGCCTGCAACAATTTTTGATTGCAGGAATCTCCATCTGATTGACTCACAACGCAGGTACCTGGTGTGACAAATGGCACAAAAACTACACTGAGAAGAATTAGGACACCTTCAAACAAGACTTATTGGAAAGATTTGTGCTGAAAGACACCACACTCATGATCATCTGCCAAGTGAAGAATCTAACCCAAACAGGCACAGTGAAGGAGCTTGCCCGTGCTTACAAGGAACTCTAACTACGTACCCCCTCTGATATGGCTTTTGACACACCAGCTACTCATCTCATGTACTACAACATGCTAAAATCACATATAATGAGACATGTAAACCTGGACCAAGTAACCAACTTGCAAAGTGTCAAAACTGCAGGCTTGACCTGCCAGCAAGGTTCCAACCAAGCAGGTTTGTGACCCACAATCTGATTATCTGGTGACTCAAAGCCAGGCTAGAAAGTCAACTCAAATTACCAAATCCAACAACATGAACAGATGATGATCCTTTACGGTGGATACCTTGTTTTGGCGCTTGACTCATTACAAGGATCAAGCCACCCCCTTCACCATCCAGCTGTGTGATCAACACAATCATGTTCCTGATATCCTTGATTCACCATGACTATATAATCACTATCTCTCAATAAAGATTATTGTCTAGTTTCTAAATATCTTCCCCTTGTAACTTTGCTAAAACAGCACAGTTACAACATTGAAGCACAGGTAGGTTCTCCATCCTACCTTATCTTGAAAAATTCCGCCTGTTGCCTGCACACACCACCGCCAACAAATCCTCAATAGAATTATGTCTGGCCTTCTGCCTGACTGGACCTGTACACTCCTTGTACCGTGATACCTGATGGCTTCGTCTTGTACCAGAACACGGTGACCCCCCTACCTGCTTTCAACGCCATGTCTGCACAAGGTTTCTTTCAGGCTCCATCCTCTATGCCGCGACCAACTGATGAAAGCGCCATGCCAGCCTACGTAGCTCAGAGACTTCAGAGTGCCGCCTTGGAACCTTTTGCAGGAGCCAACAACAACAACAACACCACAGCGTAGATTCAATCTGCTCAAAGCAAGCTGACGCAGATGGAATGCCCACAGAGATTTTGGATTGCAGAAATCTCCATTTGACTTACACATGACGCTGGTACCTGGTGCAACAAGTGGCATGAGAAACACTCTGAGAAGAACTGGGTCACCTTCAAGCAGGACTTCCTGACAATATTTGTGCTGAAGGACACTGCACTCATGATCATCCGCCAAGTAAAGAACTTAACCCAGACTGGTACTGTAAAAGATCTCACCCACACTTACAAGGAACTCCGTCTGTGTGCCCCCTCTGATATGGTCTTTGACAACCCAGCCACACACCTCATGTATTACAACGCCCTCAAGTTGCACATAATGAGACACATGAACCTGGATCAGGTAACCAACTTGCAAAGCTTATCCCGTGAGGCTGAGAAGGCAGAGCAGATGTCCAATGCACTTCACAAGGCACAAACAGGGAAAAGAGAGCAACCCAAGAACTCACATTCAAGTGGACGCTCCAGAAGACCACCCCCTGGAAATAGCAATGGCAACAACAACCACAAGCCCTCCAGTTCAAATGAACACAGGAACGGGAATAACACACAGTCAAACCAAACCCACTTCCATGTGGTGACCACTCAAGACAACCAGGACAAGGTAAAAGCCTGGGAAGAGCATTAAGCAAACCAAGCTCTTCCCAGACTATCCCCAACTTGCCCAATGATGAGTACCACCCAGAGGACTTGGATCAATGCCCAATGGTTCAAGTCCCCTTGGAAGACCCAACGCTCTACACCATTGCCAGACACCCAAATAAATTGATGTCCTATCCTTTCCAATTTCACAGTTACACAGGCTCAGCCCTCCTGGACTCAGGCACAGACTAAACCCTGGTCAACAGTAGCTTTGTTGACAAGTTCAAGTTAGCCACTAATCCTTCACAGATTAAAAACTTGGTTTTAGCTGATGAACATCACATCACTGTTAGAGTGAATTGGTAAGCTGTGTGATTCAAGGAAATACAATGAGGATATAATAAACAAATTGTGAGTTGCTTGACAAGCAGGAGGCCAAATTGGGAGGACAGGTTCAACATCTGGGATCCAATGGTGGTGTAGAAGAAGATGGAGGTTAAAATTGTCAACAAGCAAATGACTTGCAAAGGAAAATTTGAGAAAGATTCAGAAGGCATTGGCATGTAAAGGGCGGGCCAAGTTGCGGCCATGGAGTTGACGGCAACCTTAACTGCCACAAAGGCTAGTCTTTTGAGGACAGGGGCAAACAGCCCCAGATAAGCCATCATTTTGGGATAAACTTTCTTTTATTTCTGAGGAAAATTAAGCTATCTAGAAACAAGTTTCTAGAGTGAGAATGGGGAAGTCTTAAGGGAGTTCAGGATGGGGCAGAAGGGGATTCCACAGCTTCTGATTGGCTGGCAAGAATATTTTTGGCAGTTAGTGGTCCTGCCTTGGAATTCAAATTGGTGACGTCATAATTTGGAAAATTTTGGTAACCAGCAGGTTGAGCGCTGCCATCCCCAAATAAAGTATAACATATAATTTTCTTGTAATTATTTGGGGAAAAATAAGGCAGGTCCAGATTTTCAAGGGCTACTTGGGCAACCCCAGCTTTGACCCATTTTTTGTCTATGACAGCATTTAAGTTGTCAATTTCTTTTAGGGGTTTGGCTGCCGTTCTTTGCTGATTCCGGGTTTTACGAGGGCGCACTATTCCTTCCATTTGATTTTCTACTGTAACAATCACCGTGACACAGGAAACTGCCCCCTTCTCTGTTATGCTAGAGAGCCTCTACTCCACCATTAAAGGTCCTATCATTGAATTCCCCAAGTTTGACATTGTACTGGGACTTGACTGGTTACAAAAGAACAACCCCCACATAGATTGGGTAACCTCAGTACTAACTATCAAACGTGAAGGTGTCAATCATCAAATCTATCCTGACTCTGTGGATCAGCTCCTGTGTGACCACATCTTTGTGTGCATCACTGAGACCTTGGATTAACAGGAGAACCTCAAGTCAATAGACTGGGACTCATGCCAGTATAAGGTTATCCATTTCAAGGATCACCAGGACACCACTACACTTCAGGATTGTGAAATTGTAGCCCATCATCCAGAAATCTTCAAAGAAGCTCTACCCAGGTTGCCCCCAGAGAAACACATCCAACACTCCATCCAACTCAAAGAAGCTGTACTCAAGGCACGGCCCATCTACTGCCTTACCCCAAACAAAGATAACACCCTATGTGCTTACCTCAAAGAGGCATTGGAGAAAGAACTTATCTGCCCCTCACAGTTCCCTTTTAGTGCTGCTGTATTCTTTGTAGCAAAGAAGGATGGTACTTTGCGTCTGGTCACAGACTATCAAGCCCTAAACAAAGTTACTATCAAGAATTGTTACCACTACCACTCATTGATGACCTCTTTGATGCTTTGGGTGGCACCACAGTCTTCTCCAAGATTGACCTAACCGCTGGATACAACCAGATATGTATCAAGGAGGAAGATATACCCAAAACAGAATTCTGCACTAAATATGGTTCATACAAATGTGTGGTACTCAACTTTGGAATGACAAACACCCTGTCAACCTTTGGGACCTTCATGAACGAGGTGTTTGTCCCCCACATTGGCAAGCATGCCTTGGTATACCTGGACAAAGTTTTTTCTATAGCCCCTTGGTAGAACAACACCACAATAACTTAGAGGCAGTCTTTGCTACTCTGGCACAACATAAGCTGCTAGCCAAGCCTCCCAAATGCCAGTTCTTCCGCAAACAGTTGCCCTTCTTGGGATACATAGTTTTGAAAGATGCCATAAAACCTGACAGCCAGAAAATCCAGGCCACCTGCAAAATGCCACCTCCAAAGGACAAGTCAGAACTCTTCACATTCTTGGGAACAGTCGCCTATGTACAACAATTCATATCCAACTGTGGCGTCCTGACTGCACCCCTGTCTGCCATAACTGGTGCCAAATCCAAGTTTGTATGGACTCCCAATTTGACCTTTGTTTCAGACGTCTTAATGAGAAACTCACAACAGCACCCATCCTGTGTCAAGATTTTGGGGTCTTGAGGTATTGTTTTTATTAGGGGACATTGATTTGGGGATGTTGATAGGGGACTTTATGGCAACAGTCAGTAGCTACCAATTGGTTCTAAGGATATAACTACAGCGTGGCAGAGTCCTAAATCTGTAGGAGAAGAAACACAGTTCTGCAGATAGACAACAGCACACTCTATCTGGATACAACTGACTACTAGGCGCCGGCTAGTAGTGATACTATACTTAGAGATTTTTAATCTCTAATCCAAGGGTGATATTTTTTCTGCTCAATCTCTAATCAGGAGAGCTCCTTATATAGGGTGGATAGGCCCTCTTGCCGGATAGTAATCTGACACATCTAACTCTTACTAGCCAGTCTATCTGTTCCCCAGACTGCTAGTTTCAGCCCCCAGAGCTAGGCAGCCATGCCAGTCTGGCATGTGACTACAATTGATTATCAGGCCTCAGCTTATCTTACTAGCGTATTGGTGGCATCTTGTCTACGGTTTATGCATATGCAAGTTTAGTTACCCTGTCTACTGGGTTTCTGCATCATGCATCATTCATCTAAACAACCTTCTATATTTGTCATAGAATTTGAGTTATCTGAAGGTGCAAATGTTTGGCGTAAATCATCTTGCAGTAATGTTCTTGAGTACTTTGTCTTATTGGCTGTTAACCGTTCTGTGATTGTGGCCCAGGTCATCAAGTTTGTCTGCTCAGGTCTAATCCAATAGGCGGACCAGTCTTGGATCAGGATCAATCTTTGGGGTGATCATCAGTGTACCAATTAGCCAAATCCAAGGAGCAGGATGAGTTGATGTTTCTACAATCAAACCAGCTAATTGATGATTGACTGTATAATTAATCAACAAAGGGGAATAATGGTCAAGTCTATTACATTATTCCGGAGGCTTGACATCCTGCAATACCCCAAACATGATGGAGAATATCAAATGGAGACACACACCTCAGACACATCTATTGGGGGAGTACTACAAATCAAAAACAATGATGATGATTTTCTGCCCGTAGCCTATGAATCACGCAAACTTTTAGATGGAAAGTGCCAATACCCTATACATGACAAAGAGTTGCTAGCAATTGTGCACTGCCTGATCAAATGGTGTTGTTACCTAGAGCAGCAGGAGGAGTTCACGGCCTTGACAGACCACAATTTTCTTATCTACTTCAAAACCCAAGCAAACTTATCCCGCTGTCAACCCTGCTGGATGGAACTTCTGGAGTGATTCAATGTGCTCATACAATATAAGCCTGGCCCAGAGCTCGCTATGGCAGACATACTCTTGTGCTTGTACGTCAGAGCCAAAAGAGGCAAGAATGGGTGTTAAAACATCTTTGATTACTCCCTCTTGGGGAATTAATGCCCCAAGTAGATCACCAAATGAGTCACTGAATGGCTCACTGTCTAATCAATAAGTTGGTGGCACTCCTATCATTTGACCATCTATTACGGGGATCACACAATCCAGATCCTAAGCAGAACACAACTTGAGTAAACCTTGTGACTTAAGAGGAACACTACTCAAATAAGCCCCACGACCATCATGACGTACATGGGCAACATGTGACTTCTCATGATACTATATAATAACTTCTATCAATATCAAATAAAGTAGCATTATTTTTCTTAAATCTTCCCCCTTATTTTGTTCATTATACTTCCCAGAAGTATAATCTTGACATGGGCTTGACTCAGACTGGCCTCTCCTGGTGCTACGGACAAAGGACAAAGGTTTCCCCCCTGGTATCACAGACATAACAAAGGAAACAGTCATTAAGAACAGGCACTTATTTGCAGACGTATATGGGACCCTACATCAAAAAATGTCTGACAGAACAACCATCCTGTATATTCCCACACATCAGCAAGTCAACACAATCTTATGCTACAACAGAGACCTGGGCCACACAAAAAGCCGCAACCTTTAAAAATTCCTCAAAAACAAAGTATGGTGGCTGACCCTATACCAGGATGTCCAGGAAGTCTTAGATCAATGCAAAGTATGTGAGAAATTTTCAAAAATCAATAGCCCTACCAAATCAGTACTACCTATCCACACACAACTGTCCTTCAAGGTGTGGGCCCTAGACATTGTGGGTCCTATGCCAGGGAAGCATAACAAAAAGAAATAATCATTACTGCAATAGACTTTATCACATGATGGCCAGTGGCACAAGCAGCAAAGACATATAAAGGCAATGAAATGTGGTGATTCATAGGAAAAGAAATCATTAGAAAGTTTGGAAAGCCAGAACTCCTGATAACCAATGGAGGCAATGAATTGACCTCTGAAGATACCAATGTATACCTCACCAAGAATGGGGTCCAGCACACAATGACAACACCTTACCATCCTCAGGCCAATGAACGTGTGGAGAAGCTAAATGACAGCCTTGTGCAAGCCTTGGCCAAGCTCACTGCCAGGAGATCCAAGAGGTGGTACAAGCAGCTACCAACTGCATTTCTTGTATGCCAGACATGTGTGAACAGATACACAGAGAAAAGCCCCTCCAAGTTAGTTTATGGCACACAGCCAATATCATCTAAGCACTATCAGGACCTAATCTGGAAATTCCAAATAAGGTTCCTCCCCACTCAGATCCCCAGGTCTTACATGCTAACAGCAATCAATCAGGAAAATAAGAAAAGCTTCTACAAAAGACCTTTGTCCCCATCCAAGAAAGACATGAGGTTGGTGACAAGGTGTGGGTCATGAATACCAACAAAAGTAAATTACAGCCAGAGAATGTGGGCTCTGTCATCATTCTAAAGGTAAAGAAAAATAACACTTACCTTGTGCAAGGACTCAGAAAACAAAAACAAGACAAAGTCTTCCACCATATTGCTTCAGACCCTGAAAAGCAAGGCATAGACAACACAAGACTGTACTATCTGCCACCAAGCAACAGCTAGTTCAGTATGGCGCCCAGGCCCCCAACAACCCCCTTGACAACCTGCCCCCAGAGGAAGCCAACCTTCAGCTGGGGGGTGTCAAAACAGCAGGCTCAACCCGCCAGCAAGGTTCCAAGTAAGCAGCTTTATGACCCACAATCTGATTATTCAGCCACTCAAAGCCAAGTTAGGAAGTCAACCTGGATTTCCAAATACAATAACATGAACAGAAGCTGATCCTCCCTGGTGGGTAACTTGTTTTTGTGCTTGACTCATTACAAAGATCAAGCCACCCTCTTTGCCATCCAATTGTTTAATCAACACAATCATGTTCCTGTTATCCTTGATTCACAATGACTATATAATATATATATCTCAATAAAGAATATTATCTAGTTTCTAAACATTTCCCCCTTGTAACTCTGCTAAAACAGCACAGTTACAACATCTGGGCCCAAAATGAGCCTGACAAAGTGCTAGCACATATTGGTTTAAGAGCTTGTAAATTTATGATTGCTCACTCATGTGATTTCTTGAGTAATTTATTACATTTGGGTTCAGTAGTTGATGCCACCTTTTCTCCCAAAATAGAATCAATCCCCTGAGGACAACTGAACCAGGATACAGCAGAAAACACAACAAAGCCTATTAGAAAATATTTTAACTGGCCCAAATTTCAGGATAATTATTTTTTGAGCTGTTCTATGGAAAAGTTAGTACCAATTTTCTTCTATTTGGCCACCTTTTTCTGTAATGTCAGTTGTCACATTTTTAGTCTTTCCCAGTTTGAACTTGAACCAATATCTATTTTAAGTTAGCTTAAGATTCAAACTTCTCTTTTCTTGTTCTACCTCAGATTCAACAATCTGAAGACCTTTTAGCTTTCAGGCTAGTTTTTCCTGCTGTAGTTATCTTTTCTTGCTCTGGATTTTTTACTCTTTTGTCATCAAGCTTTTTGCTTCTTCTCAGTTTACTATTAACTTTCTCATGTTAGCTTCTGTTTCCCTTTCTTAATTTTAAAAGGTTAAGTACATATTTTCTGTTTTGTGGGGATTCCAATCACATTTTTTCCCTTCAAAAAGCCTCATATTCACCATGTTTAGGCTAAATACCAATTTTCTTAAACTTTACCTCAATTCCACTTGAGCAATAAATGCCTTATGTATCCTCTCTCAACTCTAATTTGAGATATTTGACTTGCACTTCAAATGTACTTGATAGGCTTGAAGATTGTGCTTGCTAGTTAGCTAACTTTGTTTAATTGTATAGTGCTAGTTTTAATACAATTATATTTGAATTTCTTTTCCATCACTTAAGCAAGTTTTTATAATGATACTCAAATCTTAGTTTTATAATTGTTTTAATACCCCTGTTGATGCTAATTAATATACTGACCTTGAAGTTAGTTTCTAGATCAGGCTTCAATAGTTAAGACAGGTTTTATTTCATATTCTTAGCATTAATAAATCAACCTAGTCCCTGTTTTACTTCTTATAAGTTGCTGGAAGCTGTAATTAAATACTTTTTCAGCCTTTGTCTGGCTTTTTATATTTAACCAATATAAATATCTTAGGCCTTAGGACTATAGTCTACAAGCATTTACCCAGAAGCTTCTGACCTTACACTAAACTACCAGAAGTTGAGAAATTGGGTGCCCCAAGGCTGGAGCTACCCCAAAAAACCTGGAACTTACAAATCATTACCTTAAACAATCTATCAGATTGAGCCTGTAAAGGGAAAATGAAATATATGACCAGCTGGCCAATAAAGATCCACCACAAATCCAGAAGCCAGTTCCTCAACAGTACTAAGCTTGGAAAGTTTTTAATTCCTTCCTTGCTGAAATTTATAAATAAAAAACTGTTAGTTAATTCAAATTGAGCAGTTTATCTTTGCAAGAGTTATTACATTACTAAAAACCTTATGATGTGAGTGCTTTATAATAGAGAGTACATAGAACTCCAAAAACAGCACAGGAAAACCAAGAAACTTATTGCTGCTTCATTATAACTAATCTTTGTGCTAGTCTCTCCAGTCAGACACCTGGATCAAGATATAGATTGCGCCTCTGCACCCTTCCTGCCATACTGAAGTTTTAGCCAGATCCATCACCTTGCCCTGACAAGCAAGCAAATGTGCACCACCACTGAAGAGCTTTCCCTTGTTGCCATTAATCCACCCTATGACTACAGAAAGCTTGGTTTTTCCTATGTGATCATTATGAGGCTCACTGAACAAATAACTACTAATATGAGATCTTGGAGGCCCTGGGATACTATGGCTAGTTATTTGATGAGGATGGGACCTGTCATCTACTGGGCCTTTCAGGATAAACCATTATTTTTGACCAAGGATCATCTAAGAGCAACCCAGGCCATGACAGTTAGTATTTAGATTAGCAAAACAAAAAATATTTTGAGCTTAATATTTGATTTATATTTCTATAAAAATAAAGCTAACCTTCAGCTTTAAAATAAGCAATTTTTATTATTAATATTAGCTTAGTCTTCACTGAGATATGGTATTTTTATTTTTCTGATGTGGATTAAGTGTGAGCTTGAATGAATTATATTGATTCTAGACCTTTAATTATGTTGTAAGCCTAATTCTCCCAATTCACTTTATATTTCAGCATCTAGAGCAGATAGATCCAATCACATTGATATTAATTATGATATATATATGAAAGTTTTACCTAAGCACTCTGAATTTCATAACCAATTATTTTATTTATTCTTAATATTGTTACTGCTAATTTATTCTACTGGGATCTTAATTAGGATGATTTAATGACAAGCAGTTTTAATCCAACTATCTTCAGACACTTTGATCAGCTTATGCTATAAAGTTGAATTACAAAAACCTCACAATGAAAAAGTAAGAGAATAAGCGCCAGGTCCCAGTATTTTCTTGAAAACATAATTGTCAACATCTCTATGAATGTATGAAAGCCTTTAACAAACAATAATATTGACACAAAAACTGCCCTTAACAAACTTCAATGTCCAGTAATTTATTAGGCATACATGCAGCAAAACCTAAAAATCAAACATATGAAAGAAATTTTACATCATAATCATTGAGAAGCTGAATATTGTGTAAGCAACTGATCAATTTCTTGATTGGAAATCTATTGTTTTTGGTACCTGCCAATTGGTATTGCATCATGGCAGTTAGAAGCCAAGTGCGCCACAGCATGTGCTCAATCCAAGTGCAGGTCTCTGTAAAAATAAATTCTCACATTTCTAAACACCAGGAGTATTCAGTAAAAAAGATGTCATCAGGGCAATAGTGGCTCAAGAATTGGAAACATTAATAGCTAAGTATAAAGGAGAGGAAGAGAGATTTTCATCCATGTTAACATCATCTCAATAAGTCTATACAGCATAAGCACCCTTTGGCTTACAGGGATTTACTATACATTTGAAAGAATATATATAATTTTCTTTTTTTCTGAATCCCAACAACAGTACACTGCCTATCCCTTGCCACCAGGATCTTCTTTTCCATGCCTTGTAACCACCACTCATGTTCTAGACCCTGATTTTTACCATACCTAATGTTTGGAACTTTTCCAGGTTATCTCCTGCCACACTTGGAGGCCAACTCCTATTACCTATGATGAAAAACCCTACTGTGCCCCCTTCAACATACACCCTTTCTGCACAAGTCTTCAGAAAACTGGGGTTTGTCTATATAATAATGTTGGGGTTAGCTAATCAGGTTTTACTCCACACTGATAGTTGTAGTCCCTGGGTAACTTCAGTTAACTATCTGGTCAGGATAGCACCTATTTTATACATGGCCTTCCAGGCCCAGCTTGTTGCTCTTTTATAAGTACAATTAGAAACCAATATAGGCTATGCCAATAAGTTAAAGTAGGTTTACAACCTGTTGAAATAAACAAAAATGAGTCAGTCACAAAGAAGGCAACTGGTTTTACTTGAAGATCAATTAACTCAATAAAAGTTCTATTTAACTAGGTCTAGATTACAAAAAAGTCAAACACAATCCTGAAACTGAGACAGGGAAAGAAAGTAACTCCTATCCAAAACAGAAATAAACCAGCCACCTGCTGAAGCAATCTACACCAAATGTGATAGTGATTGTGTAACAAGAATGATACAAGCAGAGAACAAAATTGGTTCAGCCACAATATGAATTTTTTCAAACACAAAATGAATCACATTTTGACAATCTTGATTTCTTTTGGGAATAAAAAATAAAAATGGTAACTTTTAAGAGTGAATCAACCAGAATTAATTTGGAAAACTTTGTCATGATTTTCAATCTCTGTGCTTCTGTCATGAATGAGATTTCTCCCAAAAGAAACAACAAACTACAAATAGAGGAATTAAAATTGGAACCTTCTCTGATAGTTCTGTGGAATCTGCGGACCCCTGGGCCAGCTGCCTGTGTTTTTACGGCTAGCCAATGAGAAAGCATAGGCAAACAGTGATTTGGAGTTGATTAGTTAGTGAAGCTTGTGAGCTTACCTGGCTAAGAATTTTCAAAGTATGGAATAGAGCCATAGGCTGAAGATTAATACAGACCAATCTAGATTTCTGAAAACATTAAACCAACATACCATCATTTCTGTTATAACTGACGGGCTGTCTGGGAAGAAGATTGCTGCTCAGCATGAAGGTTAAAATTCCAAAGTGAACATATATGATTGGCTATAAGTTTGTGCCACTCAGACATGTGAGACATAGCCAGTGGCCAGAAATTTACTCCATAATATGCTAACTCACAGAGCTAAAAGCAACCCAGCTAGTAGATTCTGAGGAACAATTAATCCAGAATGACAGAAACTCTAGTAAAAATGAAGAAATTATTAGTGGGTTACCAACAGAACATCAGGTTGGGGTCATAGTAATAGAGGAATTGGTGAGCTACGAGGTCAAATATGACCTAATATATCAGGGATCTACTATTGGGCGGCTGGCCTGCTGTTTTTGGGGGTAACTGGGGTAGGTTTTTTTGCGGGCAGGGCCCACCATAAGAGAAGAGCTAACTTTAGAAGGTAGGAAGCATACTTTCCCACCCAAGGCCATGGGCCGGCGGCCAGGACAATGGTGTCCACCACCCCCGTGAGGGTGATGTACACTATTCCAAAAAGCTTGCTGGCATGGTTGGTCAAGAGGTCAGGGGAGAAGGCTTGCATTGGTTTGGGTGTTACAGGCAGTTCCATATAGATATTGTAGGCCGGGAGATAATTGAATTTTCCTCTAAATAGTTTTGGGGTAGAGAATATCCACGGGCCTTGGGGTTGTATCTGATGGCAGATTGGATGTGGACTAATGGGTCAAGTTTGAGGATTTTCTCTGGTGTTTAATCTTTATATTTGGGCTTTAATGGATAATTGGTAAAATAAAAGGGCCCAAAGGGAACACCAGGTAGACAGAAAACTGCGGGCAGAAGGGCCAGGAGATCTTGAACTGAGCTGATAGATGGCAAATACAAAATATGGCAGTAGCTGTATAAGCCAAAGTAAAATAACCTTTATTCAAAAATAGCAATAAGTTTGGAGCGCAGGGTCCTTTGGTCTATATAGCACCCCACCTTCAAACTTAACATTTTCCATGGGGGGTTCATCAGGGCATTGGGGAAAGCTGGGCTGGGGGAATTGGGTACTTGGGTCTGAAGGCAGCAAAATGGCACTTGGCCTGGGAGTTCTTTCATTGGTCAAGAATCTCAATTTAGCTACCTGATTATCTTGCTTTAGCATCATGGTCATGGGGCCGGGCCGCGGGCCTGTGCCTCTTTCCTGGGTTGGCTCCTGATTGGTTACTTGAGAGGACTTTAAACTCATGAAATTTACATAGGCACCATCTCTGCCTCCATTAGGCAATTTGAGAGGTCCCTCCTTGGGCGCCACCATGGTTGAGCTGGTGCTGGTATTCTGGCTTTGGGACTTAGCAGGAGCCTCAGCTTGCAGGGGTTTGATTCCCAAAAAACACGGGAGGCTCCGCGGTCCATAGGCCTGGCGGCCCAGGGGGATCCAGGGCCAGGGTTTGAATCCCGCTCCCGGGCTTGGGTTTCCAGAGGGGAAGAATTGTCAATCTTGACATAATAGCTCTTAGGCCAGAAGAAACTGAGAAACTCAGCTATCAGGTGATGATTCAAGCAGAACTTAGTATTTTTGGATGATATTAAAGCCCAGTGAACACTTGTAAAATGATATTCCATTCTGAAATAAATAATATTACAGGACCTTGGTTCTATCATTTTATTCCTTATTTAGTCTTAGTTGTTTTTCATTTCACTACTGCTCTCAATAAAATCCTGGCCTGAGGGCCCACATACCTGAGGAAGTTACTGAAACCTGGACAGTGTTTTATTGTCCACCAGGAGCCCCTTTTGGCTCAGTGCCTTTATCTGAATATCCACTCAAGCCTAAATACAGGAGTTCACTTTGGATAACATCCTCCCTTTTATTGCCTGGCCAGACAAAGAACACCAAGAACAGTTTACCACAGAGGATCCTGGTACAAGCACCCAGCTGCCTTATTCTGAGAGAAAAACTCCTACCTTCCTGCTTAACAGACTGGTATAGAAGCACTTTCACACCCAAACCTGACCACCTGTGTCAGAACCATATTTTATGATGGTTCCAAAAACAATTCCTTTACAAAAGCTGTTTATGAAAATCCTGACAATTTAAACTTAAATTCCATTAAATTGGGAACAAGATTTTCATTGGGATCTAAAGAAGGAATTGAAGTTTATAAGTTATTATGTAATAATATTAATGATTTACCTTTATTTTCAAGTTCAAAAGTCAAACCTGGGTCTTCTCAGTTACTTTTTCAAAGAGTTAACAATGAAATAGAACATTTAAACTATAATGGAAGCAAGAAAAATTATCACAATTAGCTGTCTGCAGCCAATCAAACAATGTAGATATTTTAAATGATATTAACAACATCAAACCTTCTTTTGGGATTTTTTAAGTAGTTAGCATATGCTTAAAACAATAATTTATTACTGCAACTATGAAACAATCTATTTTTAAGTGTGAGAATTCCTGTCAGGAATATTCCTGGCAACACCTTGGGTCAAAAGGATATTTTAAGCACAATCAGGCTCAGAAAGCAAAATAAAAAATTGCAGCAGTTCCCCCTGATTGGGGAAACTGCCGCAAAACAACGGGCAAAGGAAACAGAAATTAAAATTTTAATTGATGTTGAAAAGGGTATTTATACCCCAGCCAGCCAGTGGGGGGCAGCGCACCCCCCATAGTGGGACTGTCCACCCCTGCCAATGGGGAAATTGCCCAAATGGGAAACTGAAAAAGGCAGTTTCCCTAAACCCAAAAATGGGGGGAACTGCTGCCCAAATTTGGAATCTACCAAATTTGGAGGAGGTTTACAAGATGCCCAGTATGACAATTAATGCATCAACTGCAAAGGTTGAAGATGAGTGCATGACAGTACCTGAAGAAGCCCCAAAGTCATGCAAAGCCAAGGTTGACAATCAATGGCCTGTAAATCCACTCCCATCCCACTCCCAAAAGGGAATTCCAGACAATAACAAGTGTTTAGGGGTTCCCTGTCCAATGTTTTGCACTATTCATGCCCCACAAGGATGATAGTATATAATAAAGCCAAATTACTTGATGGTAGTTTGTGCTATCATTGAGTGAAATTACCCCTCAATAGTATCACATAAATCAATCAAACTTTACCTTTAGAAATTTAAATAAGACACTAAGCTTTTTCTGCCCTTTCCCAGGACCAGAAGATGAATCACCTATTCTTCTCAGCTGTCCTCATAGCATGCCTAGGGATTGGGGGCCACCAATATAATCAACAGCATGGGCCATTCAACAAACCACCTGGCAAGTACTTCTACAAGGAGCCGGCGCAGCTCAACTCCTCCAAGTAGTCTCCTGACCCATGCTTGTATTGCCCCACTCCACCCAGTCTGTAGCCATATACACCTGTATATACTACGTACTCATGTATTTTGCCAGTAATTTTGGACGTTATAACATACACACCAAAGTCTTTCAATTGATGATGACAGTCTACCCAATTGTGACAGCGCTCACAGGCTTCCAAGTTGTCAACTTGGTCCCTTATTTTGCTAAAGTACTTCCCCAATTGTTGGGTCTTTACAATTCCCCTATGTTCCTGAGGCCAGTGGTGTAAGTTGAGACTGTTTGGAAATGTTGAAAAGGTTTTAAAAATCTCTTAAAAAATTTAAGATCTTAAATAGTAAATTGAGAGAATTGGGAATGGGAGTTGAAACTGGTATGTAACAGGAATGGTGGGATGTTTTAAGATTTTTATGATTTTTGCTCAATCAATAAATACTTTAAGCAAATTATTTTCCTTTATTTTTTTTAAAGACTCCTAGAACTCCATTAAACTGCCTAATTTGTCCCCTCCTTGGGGAATTAGACTCAAATGTATTATTCCATCTTGTTGTATACACTAGTACAGTCTACTGTCCAAATGGAAACTTGCCCAGGATCTGGGACTAGCACTGAATTATGTGATATTGGAAAATGTGCTCCAGTTGTACCAGGGAAACAGTATACTGCATTCTTTTTTTCTTCAACCCCCCCACTAAGCAGAAAGCTCAGCTGCATCCTATAATCCTGTTCCTACTAGTCTTTTCCTTATGTTTGCTTCTGTCTCTTTTCTTGTGTATCTGGGCGCCTATGCCTTCCTGGGTTGCTTCAATCCGTTATTAGGCAGATAACAAAGCCTTGGGGAATTGTTACACTTAGTCATGATTTCTGTGCAAATTGGTTCTATGATTACAGGTTTGAATCATTCTGCATTAATCCATCATATTGGGAAGCTTTTTCAGCAGGATGGTGTCACAGTAGGTTCCATAACTCCTGGGATTACCTGGCCTAGTTGCAAGGCTCAAAAACTGGGCAAACTGTTAACTAGGTTAACCAATTTAAGGGATTTGAATCAAACTGTCTTTTGTAAATGGGTTACTACTGCTCCAGTTTGCCATTTAGGTTCACTTCCCTCTTTCAATTTGACCCTGATAAATAGACGTACTATTAGAGTTGCTCAATACAATCTCATTTATCAGAACAGACAACAGAAATTAATCACTCAAGGGTTTTTGTGTACTGCACCAAGTACTCTTTAGATGATGCAGACGGTATAGGAGCCATGGATCCAGGTGGTATTGCTTTGTCACAGCCCATACCAGAGTCTGGCTGGACTCTCACAGGGGAGGCAGGCTGGGACTGAAAGGCCATGTACAAAATTGGTGCTATTCTGAAAAGGTAATTCACTGCTGTAGCTAGGGGACGCCAACTTCAAGTATGGGGCACAACCTGATTGGCCAGCCACAATACTTTGATATAAATAAACCCCAACTTGCTGAAGTCCTGGTAAGGAGGTACGTTGGGCAGGGGTGGAGTAATAGAAATCTCCTTTATGTTAGCTGGAATAGTTACTCTAGGGTGGCCAGGAGGGAGATCCAGGTGATGGGGATGGAAGAACTCCAAGTCAAGGGCACAAGGTGCCTTAACCAAAGTGACAGGAGCAGAACCAGGAGGGAACAGATAGGCGCAGTTGTATTGTGTATTGGATTCACAAATAGATGTAAAAAGAATAATTATATTGGTGCAAAAATAGATAATTTCTTCAAGAAAATAAAAGTTTCTGGGCATAAAGTTGTTTATTTTATGATTTCAAAATTGAGAAGGGCTTTTTCTCCTCAGTACTTATATTTAATGGTGAATGTGTAGCCTTTTGTGCCACCAGGGATCTGGTGGCATCATCTTCAGTAATACTTGCAATTTGGCCCGGAAATTGCGCACTTGGGCCTGAGGGTGGATGGGCATTGACTGGTATGACAGGAACCTTGGTTGAGCTTAGCATGCCAAGGTGCCACGGCTTTTAATAGATCCTGCAAGCAATTGAGCGCCCAATTGCGCAGTCAAACAATTGCCCTACCAATGTACCATTATCTGATAGTAAATAGCCCCAAATTTGCTATTAGATTTGATGCCAGGGATTTGAGGTTTGTGGGCCTCTCAAATACCAGGTCATTTGTTATTTCAAAGGGGGGTTTCTCTTTGGTAGGTAGTTGTTAAGGTTTTTCATGCTGTAAGTTTTTTGGCCTCTAAGGAGGTCAGCTGGTTGTCCAGGGCATTCTAGGCCCTGACATGCTTAGTCAAAATTTGGTACATATTGGAAAATTTTCACTGTTCAACTCCTAAGAGTTGAGTCCTCCCTAAAAAATTACTCAAATAAACCAAATTTTCTCCTGGTCTAACTTTATTTTATCATACATCATGTAGTTGATCTACCCTGCTACATCTCATATAATTTGATCCTAAGTTGAATCATTACTGGAAAATGGGAACCCACTGTTGGTAATTAGTTGTCAGTGCCTTCCAATGTTAATCCAATGGCCCCAAATCTTGGTGTCTTTCCTGCAGAATCTGAACCAGAGACAGTTGTTCCTTCTCAATGTCCCAAGTTTTACACAGAAGATACATTGATTCTCTCCCAGGCCATTTACCTAGGACTTTTCTGATTGGGCTTAATCATTTTGCTTAATCCCAGTGTATCTTTTGGAAATTTTACAAAACAGTACTTAAAGCTTTGTTGGTGGTTAATCATCAAGTCCATGTGGATTTGGGTGGTAATCATCCACCACACAGGGACTGCTTCTTACTATCTGTCAATTTCCATCACAGGTGGGTTCAGACAGCCTGACTACCTGCCTCTCAGCCCTGGTCTTTCACCCCCAACTGCCATTCAATATGTAGGCATAATCTACATTCTTTTGATAGATTAGTTGACACTATAGTACCCTCCACTGGACTATGAGCCTTGGTAGGCCCTCAGCATCTTACCTCATCAAGTTAGCACCCCCTCCTTTGGTGGGCCCTTCCCTCCTTTCAACAAATTTAGTTAGCAGCTGAGGCTAACAGAACCCCAAATGGGATGTGGTATCCTAAAAGCTTCTAAATTTGGCCATTTATGTCTGAGAGAATGCCTCAGATAGGAGCACACACTTAAATAAAATTAATACTCTGAAAATACTTTGCTTTTCTGCTTTTAAGAATATATAAGCTTTTTTAAAAACAACCTTTAAAAGCAAAGATAAATTTGATATTGTTGAGCAGTACCAGAGCAACTCCAAGTTCATGCTACTGATCAAGGGATCACAACTGCTATGAACCTTGTTTATACCCAACTCAACTTTAGCCTCAAGGAGGATATGCTATATGTTTTGTAAGGCGCAGAAATGGAATAATTTTTGTGCAATTAATATTATGTATACTAATGCTTTGCTTTGATACTGAAAGCAATATGTTCTAGTGATTAAAATAGTTGTTGTTGAACTATAATTCATTTGCCCTTGGTCCATATTATTTTCTGTGTGCCTGGAATTTTTTAACAGCTATCCCACATTTTCTGTGGTGTTGGCTTTCATGTCTATCAAAAATATTGGGATTGGTGTCTGGGTGAACTATATCTGCTCATATCAACAGGTTGTAAAGCTACTGGATATAGATTCATGCCTATTTATGCTTTTAGAAGTAAAAAAACTCTCTACAAAGAGAAGATCACCTAAAAACTTTTATAATATAGCCTATGTTTTCTATTAAAGAAATAAATTTACAGGGTCTTCTTAGTCCAGTTAAAGTTTTAAGATGTACATCTTTTATATTGAGATGAATACAGTGCTTGGTTTCAAGGTTAGCTTCTGGAAATTTAATTTTTGCACTTTAATCTCTGATATATTTGATTTTTGCACTTTGTTATATTTGAATTTATTTTTGGGTATTTTCTCTTTGGTTTACCCTTTAATATATTTTTGATTTTGTTTTTTGTAATTTGGAGTGTGCAATGTTTTACTGGAGTCTATTTAGACAGCTTTACATTATATTTGATTCTCATGGCTAAATATGGTTATCAAAATTCAGTGGTCCATTAATTTTAGTCATAGTAGAGCTTCTTGAGTTAGGTTTTTTGACCTAGTTTATTATTGTATATTTGATTTAGATTTCAAATCCTACAACTAATTTTTGGATTTAATAGTGGATTTTGTTTATGATTTGAAATTTGAGTATATGGGTTGACAACCCTGCAATCTCAAAATATACAGTAAGCTTAATGAAGATGATGGGTGGCTTCAAACAATTCAATCCTGATTCTGGCTAATTTTTTCCTGCTTGGGATATTTAGCATGGCCTGAGATTTTCAAAGTGTCTTTGAGGCCCCCAATTTGAAATGTTCAAGTAAAGTGCCAAAAATCAATTTAATTAAGAAAGACCAACCTAAAAATACAATCCAAAATTCAGATATGAGATTTGAAAATCCCACATTCTAACTCACAGATTATGGATTTACTGTACATTTAATTGTCACCTGGGTCTGCCCAAGTTGAATGAGGAATTATAACTTGGACTGAGGGATCCCAGGCTCAATTCCCAGGACTTTTGCTTAGCCCTGCCTCTATCCTAATGTTTTCACTGGACCTGTCAGGAATGTTGATTTGGACGTACCTGAATCCCAAAGTATGGAACCAGTGTCAAACCCTGCAAAAAATCTTTTGCAGACCGCCAGTTACAAAGACTGAGAATCAGACAGCCCACAACCAATTAATAAAGTTTTTTCAACCCGCTGGGACCTAAACCCTTAACTACACCACAGGGTTTTGCAAGCAGACTGCCAGTGCAAGAGCCAGGAGTTTCCCTGAGGTGTCAATACTTGACACCAGCTGTTTGCTTGGTGAAATTCATGAGTCCTCCAATGAGAGTTTTTCTAAACTCTCTCAAAGCTCAGGAAGTGGCACTGAACCTGATTGCCTGCTTGTCAACGCCCAAGTTGCCAAACAGAAGAATTCAAAGACTTCTTATCCCAAAGCAGCCAGTGGCAACCCACCAGTGCCAAATGCCATCCTGCCATCTAAGACCCCTGATGACAACCCGCCCAAGCTCAAGAAGTCCAATCAGAAAATGAATCCTGGCAGAGCAGTATAAGTACCTACCAGGCCAAGATCCATCCCCATTGTCATTTTTTAAAAAAGGTTATGAGATATTGGTTTCCCCAATTGTTGTGGTATTTTATCCTTATCATCTGTCAGTTAACTCAAAACAATCTGATACTCTTGCCAATCTACTAGCTACTTATTGTCTTCCAGGTGCTATATTTGATCCTGTCTATTTTAAGGAATACCCCTTGGAGCCCAAATACAAGTATTAAACCTCAGACAAGATAGTAGCACAGGAATCTTTTTCCCAAACTAAAGATTTAACCAGATACAACCAGAAGAATCCTTGGCATGTTACTGAGCCCTGTCTGTTCAGAGATAAATACAACTTCCTCTATGCCTACCAATTAGACATATAATTGCCTTTCATCC
The DNA here is from genome assembly GCA_014839935.2 of Entomophthora muscae. Taxonomy (NCBI): domain Eukaryota; kingdom Fungi; phylum Entomophthoromycota; class Entomophthoromycetes; order Entomophthorales; family Entomophthoraceae; genus Entomophthora; species Entomophthora muscae. The sequence continues at coordinate 587,483 of QTSX02004989.1, read as the reverse complement.
CCAAACCAATGCCTGCATCTGCCGCTGAGCTTCCCCTAGACCATACCAACAAGTTATTTGGGATTGTATACATTAATATCACGGGAGTAATAGATACTTTTGTCCCTGCTGACAGCCTGTGATCATGGGTGGGCAAGTCAATGTCCTATCTCATTAAGTTAGTACCAATCCTTTGGTGGTCTCTGCCCACCCAGACTGCAACCTGACAGTTCCCAAACGCTAGCAAGCTGTCAGATCAGGATTGGTTCCCTAACAGAATCTTACCTATATATGGAGCTTTCCAGCATGAATTATCCAGAAAATCCAATAAGAGTAAAGTATTTAATTACCCCCAGCTGTGTAATAAGTTTATCTTTGAACCTTACCTATAGCTGAAGCTTTTTATCATGGACTGTCAAGATAATCCAAGGATAACAAAAAAGCATTTACTGATCCCTATCCCCACTTTCCCTAAGGCCCTGGTCCTTTTACCACTGATATTATAAACTTTAAATAAATATCTAGTTCATTTTTTTAAAAAAATTATTTCATTTCAATACTTCCATATCCTCTGTACAGTTTATTTTTTGCTAGATTAACTTTTTTTGTCTTGACAGACATATAAATTATAATATTTGCCTTCTGTGCTGAACATTCAATGGTTGACTAATGTTGGTTTTACTTATTGAAAGCCTTAATCTAAATTGTTTTTCTAATTTTCTAGACCAAGTATTCTTTAAAATGCCCTGATTTTATCTATCCCAGAAGATTTTAAAACTTCAGGGTCTGTTTTAGTTTATATGGAAACTATAAATAGATTAGCATAAATTTGTACAATTTGTATAAATTTATTCCCTGGATGATCCATATAATTTATTTTTGTGCTAATCAAGCCTCTTCAGCACATTTTAACAGAGAAAACTATATAAGCTCCTTTTTTAAAGGAGTTAAGCCCATTCACTTTAATCAATGTGACTTAATTTGGTCAAATTTTAATCCTAACTTATAAAATTTAAAGCTTCAGGCTAAGTTTAGCTAATAATCATTATAAACAGGCTACAACCATACTTTGAAGAAGCCAGTACAAGCAACTTTTACTGCCACACAGGGATCACATACCTAGCTGCATGTCAGAAATATTCCTGACACTAGTCAAATTTCCATCATCATTACAAATTGGAGTAAAAGGGAATTTTTGATAAAAATACAGCCCACATGAGCAGAATTTTCCATCCATGAACCAGGGTAAAACTAGAGTATTAGAAGTCAAAATAGAACTTATTAAAAACCAGAATAATTTGACATCCCAGCAGGGATGTCATAAGTGACAATTCCTGCTATCAATTAACAAGAAAAAATCCAAATTTTGAGATTCAAACCCCAGGACCCTGCAGGGCGCCAGCCCATGGGCCCAGCTGCCCACATTTTTTGGGCTCAAATCAGAAATAGGTTTAAATTTGGAGAACCCTCTAAAATCTACCAGTGTAGCACCTTCTACAATCAAACCCTGTTCTCTGAGGGATCCTCTTAGCCTAGCCAATAGGATTAACAGCCCAAGCAATATCCCTGTAATAACTTGGGCCACCACCAATGGAGTGCTGCAAGAATTTCCTCAAGAACAAGGGCGCCAAATGATGACAAATCCCATGTCTCAAAGAAGAAAATTGAGATTCCACGTTCCAGCCCCGCCAATGATGAATAATCTATGTTGGATACCACCAAGGATTTCCAAACACTGGTAAATGCTACCACCTAGCTCACAAGAATTTGCAAAATTTTTGACAGTCTTATTGAATATACTTATACCCAAAAGATGACAGGTAAATACTCATTGCCATTCTTAGAATAAAGTGTTATGAACCATTGGTTCACGCAGGTCTTAACCTAAATCTTTTTAGAACTTTATAATTTTCAATTCAATCTCCCTGGGTTTGTCTGTGCTTCCCACCAATCCCAAGAAAACGTGGACCAACCACCCAAATTTGTGAGAGAGGGGGGCTAAACTAACTAAGCTTGGCTCCCATCCCAGTGAAACAAACCACCAGGATGCTGCCCAGTGGAGGACTGGGACAGCCGCTTGAAGAGATAACCATAGGAAAGACACAGGGGACAGTTGAGGGAAGTATGCATTCAGTCCCATCAGTGCCAAACTGGTGAGCAACCAGGGCATACAGGTGGGGGTGAAAGAAGACAACACAGGAGCGCGTAAGGGCACCAAGTTGCTCTTCTCCAGGTCAGAGAAAGGAGGTCATTGATGCCTCCTCACCCACAGGAGCAAAGGATACATGGTCAACCTCATCCAAATCCAGGTCATCATAGGTCAAGCTCTTCATCACAGCTTCCCCAGAGAACAGGAGACCATTTGGCAGATCTAAGAGCCTGGAAGGGTTATCTCCCACAAGCTGAGCAGAAGAGGTGATTTTAAACCATAAGTCTGGCAAAGTTGACCATAGAAGCAACATAAATGGAGCCAAGGAAAACACAGAAAATCTTAGAACTGGGAGTATCATAATAACAATCCACAAAATTTGGGGAAGATTGGTGTGGTTTTTAAAACTTTACACAATAAAATAAGGACCAACATGGGCAGCCACAATGAGGAGACCAGGGGGGAGCAACAGAGAGGGTTCAGAAGCTTGGTTATGAACTTGGGTGCCTTGTGATAGTCAAAAACAAGAAGTGGGTTCAAAAGTAATAGAATTAAATAAAATTCAAGATAAAAGTAGGTATTATATTGAAATTTAGTTAAAATTTTTAAGTTCAAGAGCAGGTTTTGAAAGCAAAAGCAAAGAGAAGCTACAACTATATGCTAAATCCTTTTCCAAAGGTGCCAGAAGAGGTGCCAGGTTTGAAGCGGGTTGAGGTAAGGTAAGTTTAAAGAAAACAGCTAACACTTTAATCTCTTAGATGACAAGGACCCAAAACTTAGTTTCAGTCCAAACAAAATAATCAAATAAGTGCAACAACCAAACTTTTAATAAAATGGACAATTGACAAGCAGGGGGCACAAAGTCCCCTGGCATTGTAAAAAGGGGGAGAGTTGCTAAGGGATAATCACATGACCAATTTGACTTGTATCCAATTGGTTGGAAGAGAAATTTTGCTGGCCAAGGCCAGGAGCACTGGAAGGTTTCAAGATAATTTCTGCGAGACCACCTGATTGGCTGGAAGGCACCTCAACCAGTTCAGGTTCATTTGACTTTCTGGTCATAGATGTGGCGTCACTTGATTGGGCGTTCCTGATTGTTTTTAAGAGAGGACAACACCATGCTAACAAATAATCCAAATTGACCAGTGTTTCTTCCCAGGCCAGGACAACCAAAGCTGGGGGGTCTTCAGGGTAGGGCAGAACAAATATCTCATCAACAGTATGGGCTGAATTTTTTAGAGAATTGTGTGGCTTGGATGTAATTTTGGCCCTTTTTTGGTGCAGCGGGGGAAAACAGTTTGGTCCAAAGCCAGAGGTGACAGTGAATTTACATTGGGAGTCATTGAGATTTAGAAGGGCATCATTGACTACCTCAGTGGTGGTTTGATTTTTGGTGGTTGGGATCACCTGGCAAAGAAACCAGCAGATCATATGATAAAGGGGGTTGAAAGGCTTAGTGAAGTCATGCCCAGTAGTAAGGGCCTTGAACCTAGTGAACCCATAAGTGGTGAGTCTAGCAGGGTACCCAACATTATCACATTTGTAGTGATGTTGGCAGATTCTTTCTTCTCGTCATTACAGCTGAAGATGTAGCCCCTGTAGACAAAGCCAACACCCCCTTTCTTATGCATTATGTGGTATCTGGCTGGGTATATTGTGGGCACAGCAAAGGTGCCATTTGGATTGCATATATTGTGGACAGTGTTAAGATCCCAGAGCTCAATTTGCTCATCCACAGGAGCACCAGGCTCAGACTACTGTTCCTCTTCCTCTTCAGGATCTGAGGTGGGATCAGAGTGGCAATTAAAGTTGAATAAATTTTCCTGAGTATCTATAGGGAATTAAACAAAAGGAGAGTGGGGAGGGGTTGGACTTGTTTTCTCAGGCTCTGGAGAGAGTGTGGGTATCTTAGGAGAAGCTTTAGCCTTAGCAGGCTGCTTTTTAGGGGAAGTTTTGGCCTTCTTGGCCTTGGGAGAAGTGATCTTGCCCTTGGATGCCTTGGGCTTAGCTTTGGTGGTAGGCTTGTGAGAAATTTAAAAGTGAATTATCATCAAAATATGAGCAATTTGGGGGATGTTTTCAAAGAGAAAAATGAGAATGTTCTTAATATAAAATAGCATATCTTTTTACATAGAATTGTAGAAAAAGTCTTAAAATATATAATATCAAATTTTTAACGCTTTTTTTGTAGAAATAAACTTTTATTAGTAACACAAGTATGTAAAACTTTGAGTTTTGACCAAAAAATTGCATTCAAAATGGCGTTTTTAAAGTGACATAATTGAGGTGCCGTAGCTCAAAAACATAGTGTTTTTGACAATTTTTTATATTAAAATAAAAAATTTCCAGTGGAGTTACCTCAGCTGGGCCAAAGAGTAAAACTTAAATTTCTCAAAAACTATCTTATACAACAGGGGCTAAAAAGTGCCCAGTTTTTTAGAGGAGGCCAAAAAATATATATTTGCAAAGATTCTTATGTTTTCCTACATTTTTTTATAATGATAATTGATGTGAAAATGTACTTTTGAAAAGTGGAAAGCAAGAATTGCAGTGAGGGAATTGATATAGCGTAGCCTGGCATCATATGTAATTTCCCCTTATTTCCCTCTATTCATTGTGCGCATCAAATCAATTAGGTGATATGAAACTTGGTGGATTTTGAAGTGACATAATAGAAATGGCATAATCACCCCCCTTTCATATTAAAATCACTATTAAAATATTTTATAAAGAGAACCCTTATCAATGTATACATGTATAATAAAGTTATAAATTGCATATAACAAAACTGGTTTTTTTACCCAGTAATGACAATCACTAGAAGGACTATCATATTGGCGTCTTTTTAGGTTGTTCCTTTTATAAGTGTCTTAGATTAATACTATATGAACTGTCAGGAATGACAATTCTTCCTCTCTGAAAATCCGGACCTGGGAGCAGGAATTGAACCCTGACCCTAGACCTCCTTGGGCCACCAGGCCTGTGGGCTGCAGGACCGCCTGCCTGCATTTTTCTGGAATCAACCCCCTGCAAGCTGATACCAAGAATATTGGCCCATGCAGTGAAACTGGCCAAACCAAGGAAATTATTGCACCAAATGGAAAGACTAATCACAGCGCCTAATAGAGGTACTGAAGCGGCAACTATTAGCTTTATGAATTTGAAGTCTACACCAGTGGCCAATCAAGAGCTGTCCCAGGAAAGAGGCTTGGGCCCACGGCCCAACCTCATGACCACAACTCTAAATCAAGATAATCAGGTAGCCAAATCAAGATTCTTGACCAATGAAAGAACTCCCTTAAGTGCCATTTTGCTGCTTTTAGACCCAAGCGACCAGTTCCCCAGGGCCTGCCTTTCACAATGCCCTGATGAGCCCCCCAACAGAAAATGTTAAGTTTGGAGGTGGGGTGCTATATAGACCAAAGGACCCTGCACTCCAAACTTATTGCCATTTTTGAATAAAGGTTATTTTACTTTAGCTTATACAGCTTCTGCCTTATTTTGTATTTGCTATCTACCAAGTCAGTTCAAGATCCTTTGGCCCTCCTGCCCCACCGCCTGTCATTTTCTGTCCTCCTGGTGCACCCTTTGGGCCCGTTCACTTCACAGACTACCCCCTAAAGCCCAAATACAAGGACTATACCCCAGAAAAGATACTTGAACTCAACCCTTTGGCCCACATACAATCTGCTGTTAGATATAACTGTCATGGCCTGTGGATATTTTCAACTCCAAAACTATTTAAAGGAAAATTCAACTACCTTCCTGCATACAACCTCCACATGGAACCTCCTGTGACCCCCAAACCTATGCCTGCTTCTTTGCCTGACCTCCCAACCAACCATACCGGAAATCTCTTTGGAATAGTGTACATCACCCTCACAGGGGTGATTGACACCATTATACCAGCTGCTGGCCCGTGGTCTTGGGTGGGGAAGTCTGTTTCCTACCTTTTTAAGTTAGCTCCTCTCCTGTGGTGGGCCCTGCCCGCTAAAACACTGGCCCAAGTTACCCCTGAAAACGGCAGGCCAGCCCAAGACTGGATCCCTGAAAGGAAAATCTTCTGGCACTATACAGCAGGCTTTATTTTAGTTCAGTATAAGTTTATTTTAGTTAAAGATAAATAGTGTGATTTGAAATGACATAAAACCAAGATGGCGTAAACACGCCCCACACTAAGTGATTTAATATGTAAATAAAGTTAGCAAAATAAGATTTAAGTAATCTGACTTGAAGTGACAGAATTAAGATGGCGTAAAATTTGATAGGCCAAATTATAAAGGTATATGTAAATTATAACTATTTTATTGTTTATTTTAATTTTTTGTGATTCAAAATCACTAATGCAAAAAACGCCATCTCAAATTAAATTTGAGATGGCGTAAATTGAAGAGCTGTTTTCAAAATGGTGTATCCTACCAACAATAGAGGACAAATTATGAAGCCCAGAACAACATGCATTCAATTAACAAACCTTGATCATCCATCCTGGCCCCAACCAATGGGGATCCAGGACCCAGACCATGTGATTGGGGCCAGACTCTGGCCCAACTCTGCCACCTAGCTTAAAAATAAGCACTGAAGAAATCCTGGATGTAAAGTCTTTCCCAATAGGGTGCAAGATTATATACAATACTGTGCAAATCATTTGAATTTATATTTAAAAGATAAAGAAAAGTAGTTACAGTATGTAAAAGTACCTTTAGGAGACTTGCTAAAAGCTTATGGTTAGACACAAAAGGTGTCATTGAGTTAACTAACCCTAAACAAACTACATAGATCAAAGTATTGAATAAAGATTTGTTGGTAACTAAAGGTATATTCACATCAGGAAATTCCCTGTGAGAATTTCTTAACATAAAGCTAGTTAGACTAACCCTAATATTAAAGAATGGCAACAACAAGCTAATTTCTTGTTGTCTAGCTATCTACATCCAAATTATACTAGATATTTAAAACACTAATAAATCTGGAAGCAAATTGAGACCTAACAAATTTGAAATTTACTATAAACCTAAAACTTAATAAAGATAAGATCCTAAGTAAATTTTGAAGTTAGAATTGAAGATTGAGAAAAGAAAAAAGAAAAATTGAAGTAAAAAACCTGTGATAGTGATTAGGGGAAAACCACTTAGAATTTTGGCTTAAGAGCTTACTTTCTGGTGTCTTTATTTATATGGCATAAAAGCCAAGACCTAGGGAAGATCTTCATTGGCAAGGAGAGAGTTTCTTGGCAGGTGAGTTTGATAAACAAAAGGGGAAAACATGGTGGTGGGGAAAACTGCTGGCAGTAGCAAGCCAAAGATCTGCATGCTGCAGGGGAAGAAGACGGCAGCTGCGTAAGCAAGGAGGTAAAAAAACCATTTTTAAAGTAATAATTTTATTAAAAAGTGAATTGAAACCATGCGTAAAATGCAGAAGCAAAACCAAAACCAAAAGTGAAGAACAAAACTGAAGCAAGAAGCAAAAACCAAGGTAATTGCTACAAATGTAACAGATTCAAAGCCCCTGGTGGGAATCAAACCTGCACCTTGCTGCTAGGCGGGGCGAGCAGGCAGGGGAGATTTGCCTGCACCTGTATTTGCTTTAAAAAGTAAAAATCCAGGTGCAGGAATCATTCCTGTCCTGGTGGCAGCTATGGGGCCCATTCTGGGCCCAAAAGCTACACCCAGGCCTTGGTGGGTTTGGCTGGGCAGGCTAATTTTAGCTGCCTAATAAACCCAGTTCAAGCCCACCCTCCATTAATTAATTTGGGGTTCCCAATTGGTTACCCTTTTTTTAATCAAGTTCTTCCACCCCAAAAATGCCTGTCAAGCCAGTCCCATAATGGTGATCAAATTGGGAAAACCCCATGACTCTTGCAGCCAAACCTTCTAGAATCAATGACCAGCCAGGCCAAGATGGGCCACCAACAAGCCAAACAAGTGTTCCTGAAGACCTGAAAAATGTCCATGAAGCAGCCAACCAAACAGCAGAACCTGATATGCTAAGCCTTTCCACACAGATAGCACCAGAAGAATGCCCAGAGGCACTTGCATGTGAGTAAGTATATAAATCAGAAGAGCCTGAAAAAGTTCTTTATTGTCATCCTTACTAATAAAGTTATGAATCTTTAGTTCAAAGATATGTTTCCATACTTATTTTTGATACTCTTCCATCTGCAATAACCAAAGTGTCAGTACCTATCCACAGTGATAGATAGCCAGACTCCAGTTGAGAAACCCAAAGCCTTTGACTACTACTACCCACCCAACGCTCCATTTGGCCCTGTGTATTTCACTGAGTATCCCCAAACCATGATCACAAACTCTGGACCTTGGAAGAATTGCAGTGGTACACCCTCCCTAACGCCCCCAAGGAACCCTACCAAATTATCTGTGATGGCAGAGAAATCACCATCTACCCTTTGATCTTCAACGGGAAATACAACAATCCTGCTGCCTACTTGGTCCCCATGGAGCCACCCCCAACACCCAAACTGACCATCTCAACCCTACCTACTTCTGATTCCGCATCCAGAGTAGTCAATTCCTGGGAGTGCCTTACCTGGTGCTCACAGGATTGATTGATTCTGTGTTGCCAGCAGCTGGCCCCTGGGCTGTGGCTGGGAAGGCCCTTTCTTACCTGTTAAAGTTAGGTCCCATCATCTGGTGGGCCATACCAGTACCTACTTTGACTCCTCTCTCACCTGCTGTCACAAGTGACAAACTCTTATTGACTATGCTTATTGAAAAGCCTCAACTATGGGAGTCAAACCCTGACACCCTGCGGGCCGCCAGCCTGCAGGACCAGCTGCCCACAGTTTTTTGGGCTCAAACCAGAGCAGGATTTGACTTCAGGAAATCCTTTGAATTTCAATGAATCAAATTCATCTACATAAACACTTCCCACACTAAAGGTTCCTGTTAACTCAACCAATCAACAGGCAGGTCCAGCCATAGATCCCAAAATAACTTGGGCCCACATGGAAGGGGAAATAGAGAAACTTCCCATAGAACGCAGGCCACCCAGAGATGACCAACCCCAAAACCCAGCTAGGGAATTCAAGCGTTCTCAGTTCAAGCCAGCCAATGGAATAACCCCCACCATGGATGCCACCAAGGACTGAGAAAACCTGATAAACAGGAAAACCTGGGCCAAGGAAATTTATGAAAGTTTTACCATGACAGATGGGCATAATTATACCCTGGACTGCCAGGAAGATGCCCATAGCCATTCTTGCAATAAAGTGATATGGACCTTTGGTTCAACCAGGTTATACTGTACTTGTTATTAGCTCTATTTCATTTCCAGTCTACTTCTTGCGGCCCAGTATCCCACGCCCACCTTCCCTATGAAGCTGCAGACCAGCTGCCCAATCTTTATTGTCCCCCAGGAGCTCCCTTTGGCCCAGTACATTTCACCGAGTACCCACCCAACCCTGAGTATTCAGAGTTCACACTAGAGAAAATCCTGATCCACAACCTTGAAGCCAGAACTAGAGAGACAGAGACTGTTTACAGGAAAGGTAATAAAATCACAATACCTCCCCTGCTATTCCGCAACAAGTACAACTACCTGCCCGCATATTTTATCCCCATGACACCGCCCCACACCCTGCAGCCCAACCGCCTGCAAGAATCTGTTGCCGCTAATGAATCCACTTCCACCCAGATATTTGGGGTGATGTATATCCCCCTCACTGGACTGATTGATTCTATGGTGCCTGTGATGATCCACATGTTTGGTGGTTTGCAGGCAGGGTTTATGTTGGCCAAGTGGGAATTTGGTTGTTTGTTGCAGGTGGCCCTAGTAGGTAACAAAGGACTACTAGGGGTAAGTGTGGTGGCCCTAGTAGGTAACATAGGACTACTAGGGATAAGTAAAGCCTGGCTGGTAGGTAACAAAGGACTACCAGAGGCAGTTGTTACCTCCACCCAGCAGAAGATATTGGCTGCTTTGGGCTGTTGTTCTTTACCTAGCAGGTAACAATGGCTGCAAAAGGGTGAAGACTGTTATAGCAAGCAGGGAACTTTGTCTGTCTGGGGGGAGAAGGTTTTGGACCCCTGGCAAATGATATGGGCTGCCAGGGAGTGAAAGAGCATTAAGGTCTCTACGTACCCTGATACGCTTAAAGAAGGTCTGTGAGCAAGTACCCTACCTAACAGACTGGTAGGGTGTCCTTGTTTATGTCCCTATAGGAGCTCTGGGGGGGACCCAGAGTGAGCATTGGAGGGTGTAGATTTGCTTGGAGGTGTCACCAAGGTGGTTTTCTTGGGGAAGCAGCTGCAGAACTTGGTGTGATCAGGCCTCTGGGAAGTAGAGCTGATTAATCTGCAACTGAAAGCTCAGACTTAATCACCTGGGTGAGTAAAGACAACAGCATAGACCAGAGATGTCTATGGTTGGATGGCCTAAGTGGAATGCCACTTGCAAGAGTCCAGTCAAACGCCAGTTCAATGTAGACTCATGCCTGGGTCTACAAGTTCTGGTAATGGGGGCTGAGATAAAGAACCAAGGTGGTTCACAGAATTAACAGAGAAAACTAGTGAGAGGGACTGTTTGGTCACAGTGAAGGCTAGTTGATGAACTGTTAATTCATATTGAATGGAATGAACCAATATGGTTCAGTGTGTAGAGGGAACAAATAAGGTTCCTAGTGAGGATTTGTTGTTGGACTGGTTCAGGATAAGCTGAAGGACTCCAAGAGATGGATGCAGGACTAGCTGATCATGATGAAGGGTGGCCAAGGGACCAGAAGATTTGAATTCAGGAATGGCTGGTCTTGGTGCAGGAAGAGCTGATATGGGCATTAAGATGGAATGATGGCTGGTTAGCTGAGGAACTAGGTGATGTGGTTGAAGAACTGGTTCAAGGGCCAGAAGATGTGAGTGCAGGACCAGAAGATGACTTGGAAGGACTAGCCAGACTACATACAGAGGCTGGAAGAGCTGATTTCAGTGACTTTTGAGAGGGAATATAGAGATAAAAGAAGCAGAAAAAGTATGATTAAATACTGCCTGAATATGATTAAAAAAGGATTGAAAATCATGTAAATCAAAAAGAAAGAGAAGAAAAATAACATATAGTTTGTTAAACTATATGTTGCTTTAAGAAGAGAAATTGGAGAGGAAAGAGGCCAGAAAGAAACTGGAAGCAGAACAGAGAAACTACAAGGGGGAAGGAGCAAATTTTGCCAAGAACAACTAGGAGAGGTGAGAGGGCGAGCAGCAAGCAGGTTCAAAATGCAAAACGTTGAGAAAACCCCAGAGAAACACGGGGAAACACTGTAAAATTGAGGAGTTTAAATTTGCCTAAGTAAAACATATGTGGAGGCGCTTGAGATTTGCCGGGGAAACGTGACGGGAATCACGGCAAAACTGTTTGAAACGCGGAGCAGTTGTTTACCTGGAGCAAGACAGCCTTGGGTTCAAACCAGGGTCAGGAGCAAGTCATCTGGGAAAACCTTTTTGGCAAAAACATGGAATCAAGGCGTATGATTGGCTGCAAGCCGAGGTCTATTTGATCAGTGTTTTGAGGGCTTTAACTTAAGAGTTAAAGCCTAAAAAATGAGGAGCAGAAGCAGAAAATGCAGGGCTTTTATTGGATGAAGTAAGATTGAAAGTTTAATATATTTTAGAAAGAGAAAAACAGGATAGTTTAAGCTTTTGAAAACCAGAGTTCTGAGAGAGGTTTTTGGTCTGAAACAAGGAGCTATAAAAGGGATAGCCATCTGAGACTCTTCAGGGACTGGATCAAGTGGATTACAAAGGCCACAAGGACTACAGAAGGAGTAAAAGACCAAGACCAAGGTGCATAATCCCAAGATAAAGGAGCCAAAGCTGTAACAGATCATTGGGCCCAAGACAAAGGTGCAGGAGCCCAAGATCAAAGCGCAGGAGCCCAAGATCAAGGTGCAGGAGCTCAAGACCAAGTAATGGAGTCTGAGAGATTGTTGGAGGACTCCCAGTATTGACAAATCCAGATTGTTTCCTTGACTCCCCAGGCCGTATACCAGAAGGTTTCTAAGAGGATCTTCCTTCTGAGAGTGAATAAAAGCCCATTTCAACCCTTATACATATTTCTGAGATACATTTTCCCCTTACTAGAGAATGACAACCCCTTCCAGCCGGTCCCTGGCTACAATCCAGGACACACTTGGGGACTGGTGGACAGGAAACCCACAGTGCCTGTAAGCAGACCTTGGGCAGTCCTTGGAAAATTGTTATCTTATATTGTAAAGTTAGGCCCAATCTTATGGTGGGCCCTCCCTGCTGGGCCCACGGGCCGTCCGCCCGCAAGTTCTCCAGAACCCCCCCCACTGGTTAGATTCCTGACACCTGCTGGAGCTCCACAGTACTCCTGGTATTCTGATAGTAATTGTTTGATTTAAAATTACTAATCAATCCACAATTTAAACTTAAGTTTGAGCTTGAACTTAAGATTGATTCAAAACCTGCCCTTTGGGGCAGGGCACAACACTGGACTCATTTCTCCTCCTGGAAATAGTCCAGTCAGAATCTATTGTCTCCAACCAGGAATTGCTCATCCAGCCAAAGATAACAGGTGAACAAAAGTTTGGCCTTATTTTAAATGCCAAATTCCAACCTTCACAAACCAGAATCTTGGGATCCCCAATCCCCTATTTTCACTCCCACTTGCAAAAATTTGCACAGTGGTAGCAACTATAAATAAAGGATCCACTCTTAGTTACTGTAAATTCAGAACCTGAATGTAAAAATGCGGGATTGTCAAATCCTTGGTCCAAATTTTGAATCACTTTTGTGGGATAGCCTTTTTTAATTAAATTGATTTTTGTGAGTATTTATTTGGATATTTGAAAACTCAGGAACTCATAGACACTTTTCAAAGTTCAAGTCAAGCTGCATAAATCCAATGGACAAAATAAAGTAACTGAAATCAAATTTGAAGCGTTCAAATCCATCAACCATTTTCATTAAGTTTACTATGTTTTTTGAAATTGCAGGATTGTCAAATCCAAGAACCAAAGTTCAAATCACTTTTGAATGACACTAGTAAACTCAGATATTAATTGCGGGAACTGGAATCCTAATTTAATGTACAGTAAGCACACTAGGAAACAACAACCCAAATCAAGAAGCTCCACCACAACAAAAATCAAACTAAAAATTCAATATTGATAACCATAATTAGACATAAAAAGTGATTAAACTTTAAAATCATCCAAACCCAGAAAGTATACAATATTATTCACTTCAAATCACAGATATAGAAATTCTGTTACTATTCAAGGCTAACTCAAGAGAAAATAACTACTCACAACTCAACCAATAAATCCAAATAAATACATTTTTAATCTAAAATATATTTTTTTATATTATTTTTATGGACTGTCAATCACATTCCCAACCCACTCCTGCACCAGCCTGCGGGGCAGCCTGTCTACGAGGGCGTCCCAGAGGGTCCAAGAACAGACCCCAAACCCAACTTGAGGGGAGTCATTCCAATACACAGGTCTCCAAGTTGTCATTGCCAGCCAACCAACTCCCACATCCCAAGACAGAACTACCAGCTTGAATCCCAGGCAGAAGCCACTTTCAAGGCCTGCTACCAAAGTCTCCTACACCAGGGTCACTGGGAACACTGAGGTTACTTACACCTCCACTGTATACCCAGTTGTCACCCGGCCCCGCACTCTTGACCCAAGAGTTGCTACTTCCTGCCCCTGCGTCTTTGACACCACCTATGAGCCACCTGTGCCTGTGTCATATACCACCATTGACAGCGCCACTGCAAGCAAGCGTGGTCCCACCTTCTACACAAAGGTCCCAATCCCCTGTGTTGAGCCTGGTAGCCAGGATGCCTTGGTACCTACCAAGGGCCGGCATTGGTTGACAGATAGTGAGTGTGAAGCTCTCCTCAACTGCTTGAACGGGGGAATGGCGGTTTGGGATATTGCGTCCTGATTTGGTGTCACAGCCGGGTACATTGCCAACATCAACACAAAGAATGGCAATTCTGGGCAAATTTCCAAATCCACCAAGGCTAAGCAGCAGCCCAAACTCCTTCAGCCAGTTCATATTGATGCAATCAAGCAGTGGGTAGCCAGGGATTGCCACCTGGACACACTTGCTGTCCAATCAATGCTCATCACAGAGTTCAGACTTTCTGTTTCCAAAACCCTTGTCTACAAAGCTATGGTTGATTTGGGCTTCTTGTGGAAGGTGCTCAGAGTTTCTCTGTACAATAGGAACAGTGAAAAGACCATCAAGGATTGACACATTTATGCCAAGGCCTATGTGGCTCTCAAGAAGACAGAAAATGTCCAATTCTTTTACATCAACAAGTCATCATTTTCCTCCTCACTCAGTTCTAGGCATGAGTGGGTCAAGAAGGGGTCCAAGGACGGCTTAGTCCATTGTGCAGCTGTCCATTACCAGACCTATTCAATGGTCGCACTTCTTGGTCCTTGCGGGTTAGATCAATACCAGATGATCAACGGCTCCCATAACAGCAGGACCTTTCTTGATTTTCTCCGAGCTGTCAAGGAGTACCTTCAGATAAATTATAGCGGCACAACCAACATTTTTGTGCTTGATAATGCCGGGCTCCACAAAGTGGATCTGGTTGTGTCTGAGTTCCCGCCCATTGATAAAAATAGCCATTCTGCTAGCCACTACCTTGTGTGATTGTCCAATGAGACTTCTCTTCCTCCCGCCCTATTCTCCATTTCTGAACCCAATTGAGGAGGTGTTTGGTTGGATCAAGAATAAGGTGAAACAAGGCCTCCCTCAGGACACCAAGGATCTCTTCAACATTCTCAAGATCAGCCAATTTGCAATGCCACCTGATGTGGTGGTGGCTTTCTACAAGCACTCAGAATCATTCCTCCCAAAAGCCCTGGCCTCCAAGCCAATCAGATAAATGGGTGCTCTGGATTTTATTTGTTTTTATTTTATTTATTTTAATTTTAATAGGGCTCAAAAATTATTATTTATATATAATAATGTGACGTTTGATTGTATTATAGACATATAAGAACACATAGTAAAGGTAAGTAAAACTAATTATACTAGATAAAGAGACACATATTTTTATTATAATGCACTGAATATTATATTGACTGTTTCAAAAAAAAATGATAAGAAATAAATTAAGTTTATTTAAATAATTGTGAATTGTTGATGGTACTTTGGCTTTTCTAAGCCACAAATTGGACCTTGTATATCATCATATGATCCTTGTTATTTCAGTGCCACTATAGCCACACAACACAGCAACCAATGATTTTTATGTATTCCTTACTAATTTGTACTTAGGACGCAGTTCTAGCATATTAAATTTGTTTATCAAATCATATTACAAGGGGAAAGGTAATTCAAGTTCTAAATAATCATTTGTTTAGAACAATAGTGGAACAGGCCACATGATACGGGTGAATTCAATTCTCCATGTTTATCTTTGTGATAAATGGACCTGTACTCAACAAGCTAGTAAATAAAAAAATTAATTCTTTTTTATTATTTGATGTATTTACAACTATAAAAAATGTCTTTTAATATACTTAGATATATTAATACTATAATCTACATACTAAAATTAAAAATTAAAATATTAAAAATAAAAGTATAATTACAAATCTTAAAAGTTAAAAATTAAAGGTTAAATATTTGAAATATACCAATTTTTATTTAACTGTGATTTATTCAATATTAAAATATTCAACATTTTAATATTAGATATTAAAATATTCAATATTAAAATATTTTATAGTAAATATTTAATATCAAAATATGTAATATTAAAATATTTAATAGTAAAATATTTAATATTAAATGTTTACTATTAAATCTTTCAATATTTAATTTTTTAATAGTGAATAATTTATTATTAAATATTTTAATATTGATATTTTCACAATTAAAATTTTAATTTTTAAAAATAAAAAATTTAAGTTGCAAGGGAAAATGATTTATTAGGGGAATGCAAATTGCAAGGGGAATGTGATTATTCTGGGGAATTATACCCTGAAATCAATTTTTCTACTAATGCATCCAATTGGGACCACATACTCTTCTGTATGTGGTGGATGACTCTGGCGCCAATTGCTAGAGGGGTGGCGCTCAGCACCCCAGTGGTGGCTGAGCGTCTTATAAAAGGCAATCAGGTGAGAGAATTGACTAGTAGATTTTTTTCAGGTGGCACATAGTACCAGTATAGTGTTGCTATTGCAAATGAGTCATACAGAACATGCTCAAATGTCCTGTATCCCTGTGGTGTCTTCTGTCTGTTGAGGGCTACACGGCATATATTGATTTGTATAGGTACATCTTCCAATTTTTTCACGTTGGCTTTCAATATGCAGTGGAGCAGGATTCCCAGGTACACCGCAATGTGGATTCTTTGTGAGGTATACTTTTCTGAGAACATGCACAATTTTTTGAAAGTTTTTACTAACCTATTAATATAGGACGTTTGGTTGAATTTGAAGAGGGTTCTGGGGGCGCCTGACTTATATCAGCCCCCCAGGCCTTGGCAAACAATATCAATAAAGGTTTAAAATTATTCACAAGGACTGGATCCCCAACTTTATTTGATAGAGCCTTAAAAACTTCATAAAAAATAGCAGATTTCAGATGTTCATTTCTATTTGAAACTCGGTTTTTATTAAATTCTTCATATTCATTGATATTTGTGAAGGGGAACCTTTGAATGCTTTCATATATGTATTCATTGAAGTTCAGTTTTATATCCCTGCAAATTTCATTCATTTCTTTGATTTTGATTGTTGATCCTAGTTTGTAGGCTTCCTTTATCCATGGCGAGCACCCTGCGGGTGGTTGATATTCTCTATCTTGAGCTTCACTATTAAAAAATTATTCATATTCTGTTGAATTATGTTATTTATTTGGTTTTTATTTATTTGTTTTATAGGGGCCACCAGTGACTGGTAACCCCCATAAAACCAACTCGGTGTAAAAGCCACCACTTCTGCAATCTCATCCCCATCCCTGGTGATGACTAAAATAAATATAAGTTAAACATAAAAAGACTTACTAATTGTTTCCCCTGTGGCCCCCTTGGCCACAGGCGCCATATCAGCAAACTTCATGAGCGTTGGATGCTCTTCAGTGCTCTTCTTGGACTTAATTTTCCTTATTCTTCTTGCAACTTGAGTTTCCTCTTGATTTTCATTTGAAAAATCTTCTGTATTTCTTGAAGCGCTTCTGATTCTTAATTGTGTTTTGTTTTCATATGTTTCCATTTGATTATTTTCCTCTTCATTGGTGGTAATTTCCTTTAGAATTTTAGTTCCTTCAATTAGTTTGATATTCTTATTGTTTTCTTTGGCCCCCTGCCAGAACTCCCACAAATTGTATGCCGTGTTGTTGAACTTTAGACTTGATAAAATTGTTCCCTGTAGATTGAGTAATTTTTTTTTATTCTTTTCATCTATAATATTTCCCAATTTATCCAGAGCATCTTATTTTGACTGGATCAGTGGCTGGCCCTTGTTACCCAGCTTTCCTGTCACTATTTCCCTGTTTTTTTCTTGATTTCAACAACTTTTTGCAGGTGAGCTTCTAATTTGTTTATCAAGTTATAGATTGTTTACACTTTGTTTGAATTCCATCAAAAAACTGGCTTTTATAGTACTATCTATAACGCATACATATTTTTGTCATGATCATTAATAAATTAAAGACAATAAATGTAAGTATTGCATTAGAATATTGCAATTAGACATCAACTCTTGATATTTTGATATTATGTACATAACTCAATGCATTTTATTTAATAAAATTCATTGTAAATGAGGCCTTTTCCATTATAATTTAATGAAATGAACTGTGTTTATATTAGAGAGCCATTAGCGCTTAGTACAAATATTATAATTAGTGCATTTTACAGCCTGTATATTTAACTATTGGTAATAATTCTGTAACTTTTCAGTCAGATTTTGCAAGGTAATAATAATTTAATGTGTTAATAGAATACTGTTTATTGTCATTAATTGGCTGATTTTCTTTGATGTGGCAATTGTGCATTTTTTGATGTTTACGCACTAGTATCCAATTGGTTGGCTTCACATCCAATTGCACAGGCAATAGGAAAACAAGCTGCCACCCTGAGACTGGATGTGGCCAGGGTGGCAACTTGTTTTCCTATTTCCTGTGCAATTGGATGTGAAGCCAACCAATTGGATACTAGTGCGTAAACATCAAAAAATGCACAATTGCCACATCAAAGAAAATCAGCCAATTAATGACAATAAACAGTATTCTATTAACACATTACATTATTATTACCTTGCAAAATCTGACTGAAAAGTTACAGAATTATTACCAATAGTTAAATATACAGGCTGTAAAATGCACTAATTATAATATTTGTACAAAGCGCTAATGGCTCTCTAATATAAACACAGTTCATTTTGTTAAATTATGATGGAAAATGTCAAGTTTACAATGGATTTTATAAAAAATGCATTGAGTTATGCACATAATATCAAAATATCAAGAGTTGACGGTTTATTGCAATATTCTAATGCAATATTTATGTTTATTGTCTTCAATTTATTAATAATGATGACAAAAATATCCTTGGAAACAAGTATATGTTACCACATCAAATGTACAACATTCTTTACAAATGGAAACTTATAACAATGTAAAAAATATATTATTAATTATGAACTGAAAGAAAAAATCAATTTTATTAAGTTGTCACAAAGAAAAGATTTATTTACTAATCAAAGGACAGGAAGGGGAAATGGGTGAAATGAACATTGCCTTCATCTGCGCCTATGAAAGGGACGGCATCAGAGATAGTGGGGAGGGAATGGGTGGTGGTTTGGGAGTCAGGGTTGGAAGGCAGGTGGCTTGATGGGGGGTTGGGGAGGCAGGGTTTGTTGACTGGGAAGGGGCAGCAAGAGCTGATTGCTTCAATTGCTCAAATTCTTCTTCTGTCACATATACTGGCTTGACAAAACGGATGGGCTGGCCTGGGGGAGACGGGGGAGTTCCTTCTGGACTTATCACTATCACTTGCATAGAAGATGATGAGATCAAATAAGTCCTGGACAGACGCAGAAGGAAAAAACTCATACCTCTTATCAATTTGGGTGCATAGTTTGTTGTAGGTGACAGGCTTTAAGCGCCTGAGGGCAGAACCAAAAGTGTAGAGACATACATCTGCAAGATGCATGTCAGCGTAGTTGATGGGGGTAGGACCAGCAGGTATGCCCTGCAGCCCTGATTTCTTGGGTAGCCCATTCCCGCTGCTCCATCTCCGCACTCAGTACAACTGTGTGCACAGTGTTTTGTGTGGCCCACTCCTCCAGCATGGCCTTGAGCTCTGTCTGGTAGGCATACCCATCTATGGTGTTTGATATTGCCAAGTAATAATTGACGCCCAATGAGGAAACTGCCAATAAAACCCCAACAAAACAATACAAGATTGGGCTGCGCTTGTACATGTCAGACTGGATACACTTCTCTCCAAAGTCTTGGATACTTGCAGATATCTAGCATACAATAGGAAGATTATGTCATTACAAGCCCTCATTGCCCTTCCTTTGATAAAATTAATAATGATTGAATTGTAGGGGTTGGTATCCACCAAAATGGGGCCACTGAGAACTTGGATGGACAAAATTCTAGCAGCAACCACAACTCTGTGCATTCATGAATTCACTGTTCTTTTGTTGATGAAGATGCCGTGAAGTCCCAACTGGAGATGTACCTGGACCAGGGGCATCCACGGGTCACATTACATAATTGCCATCATAAGGGGATGGACTGTATCACCTTTAGTCAAGGTACAGGCATCAGTTGGGGTCTTCTTGGTAGGGGGCCACAGTTGGTGTGGGCTCGCAGGGTTGCAGCCACAGTGGACTTTTCAAAACCCATTGCCGCCGCAATTTCCCCAAGTGACATAAGCTTGCCTCGCTTTTCAACCATTTCAAGAACAATCTCTGGGGTGATCAATTTTCTTCTGCATCTTGCAGGCTGATTGGCTGGGGGAGGGACATGTGCATCTTGGAAACTGGTCAATGCCATCTGATTGGCTGTTTTGGGGTTCAGGGCTCTCTGGGTGACCCCATGGCTAAAATGGCTGGTTCTGGATGCCATTGCTGATAAGGGATTTGGGTTGGCAGCTGCCTGTGCATAGTGGGCAAACAGGGCCATGCTGGAAGTTGCAGGGGAAAGAACAGACTCCTGGGTGGGGCTTGCAGAGGGGCCTGCGGGTTGGGAGTGGCCATAGACAGAGGCTTCACCGTTAAGAGATCCAGCGTAGCCCTGCATGATTTTTTCAAGGCCAGAGAACAGCTTGTTGGCTTGGTTGTTATTGAAAGAAGATATAATAAATTTTTATTAAAATTTTAAACCCAAGAAGAGGAATTAATATTTTAGTCAATTTTATTGTTATATATGTCAATTTTGTGAATATTATGATCTAAATTTTAGCCGTCCTAAATTTGAATAGGGTGATTTTTGAGAATGCATGTGCTTCCTAAAAGAATCAGCACAAATCCACTATAGATCATTTGGTATCCTTTTTGAGACACCCATAAATTATATTTATTTCAAATTCATTGCAATTATGATTTGAAACTTGGTTATTGGATTTGACAATCCCGCAATTTCAGATTCATTAATTTTCACATTATGTCTATGATTTGATTAAAATACAGGAAATCTCAAATTGTACATTAGAATACCAAATTTCTGATTCATGTATCCCGCATTTGTTTGCTGAGTTTTGTCTTTTGTTAGTTGAGTTATCTGCTCAAGAGATTCAAAATTTGCCAATTTAAATAAACCAAAAAAATCAAATTAAATGCTTGATTTTATTAAATATTTTAATTATCACTCAGCTGAGTTGCCTGCAAAAGTGATTCAGAATTTGGACCAAGGATTTGACAATCCTGCATTTTTACATTCAGGTTCTGAATTTACAGTATAGGTTTTGCTATCATTGAGAGAACACCCCTTCAATTATATCAGTTTTAATCCTCACTACCTAGACAACTAGACTAACTTCAACCAATCCCCAAACCAAGTGACAATGAACAACCTCATCTCCACAGCTATGCTTACAGCTTGCCTTGGAATTAGAGTTTCTAACCTGGTCCTTCTACCTTTGGGCCGTCACCAGAAGGACCTGGAAAAAGTTATTATGAAGAACCATCACAACTCAATTCTTTGTACAGTGGCTCCTGGCCTCCTCTGGTATCCCCACACTCCACCATGCCTGTTGCCACATACACCTCCACCTACTACATGTTGACATACTTTGCTGGAAGTTTTGGTTGATACAACACTCCTGCCAAGGTCTTCTAATGGTTAATAATCATCTATTCTATTGTTACTGCCTTGATAGAATTTCAGTTTGCCAATCTCCTGCCATACCTGCTACAGATAATACTCACAGCTTTAGGGTATTACATTGCAACTGTTTAATAGGCTGGTTTACTTTAAAAATCTAATAATAAGCCTTCTTCTCAAGTGCTGGCTTTTAAGAAACTTTATGTTTGATAATACTTTGATATATTGGTGTTGTGTATATTGCTGCAACCAAGTTTCTGGACTCACCTGCTAAAGTATCTTACAATACACAGGGGGAGCTCAATGATTTGCCCCTTGACGTATCTAACAACATGAATCAATCTGATGGCAATATCAAATTGTGGGCACTTTCTCCTAATTAGGAGCGCTACCAATTTGACCTGGTGATTCATACACAAGTTATTCTTGGTTTAAAACCTTACATGGAACACCCCGCTATGCCACCCCCTTGTGGCCTTGTGGCTTTCCACATATGGTATATTAAGCACAATATTCTACAATAAACAATACCTTATTCTATTCATTCTCATCCTTTCTATTGGACTGTTGTCTTCCCCAATTCAAATACTGAAATCTCATTGGTTCAGTTGCAACAATATTTAGATGGATTTATGGTGCAGTTTCAAGTTTGATATTTTATTTTCCAATTATTGTACTCAGTATAGCTCTAAAAGGTAAGCTTGCTTTACTTGTCAGAAAATATAATCAAGTGACTTATCCCATTTTACTGTTGCAACATCTTGTGACAAAAATTTCTAGTTAATATGAAGTGGTCTCCACACGTGGTGAGGAATAACCACCCAAACTCATAAGAATCTGATGATTAACCACCACCAAAGCTTCAAGTACCGTTTGGTGAAATTTCCAAAGAATACATTAGGGCTTAATAAAATAATTAAAGCCAACCAGATTAAACCTAAATAGATAGCCTGCAACAAAATAATAGAATCTTTCAAATAGAGCTCAGGGCATTGGAAGTTATAAAATTCTCAGTTTCAGATTCAGTAGAAAAGACTCCAAGATTGACGGGCTTTGGGGTAGCATTGGGTGGCACAGAAAAGGTAGAGCTCAGAGCTGAACCTCATCTCCAAGTTAAATTTGATTTAAAATCAAATTATCAGTAATATATTTGGGCAGGCCAACTACCAGATGCATTGGTATATGTTAAAACCAAATAGATAGGCTTTTAAGTTTATTGAGAATTTTAGGAGGACTCAACTCTTAGGAGTTAAACAATGGGAAATTTTCAATATGCGCCAAAATTATTGACTCAGCAATACCACCTGAATCCAAGGCCCCTATTCTGTCTCATTTTTTTAATGAGTAGCTTGTCCAGCACGCAAAAAACACTTCTGTGATTAATTTTTGATGCTTTTCTGATAAACAAGGTTGTATCATATGACCCTCAGATCATGCTTATTTATCAGTGTCAGTTTTGTAAAGGTACGCCTCTCCCTTAGGCCTCCACTTCAATCCCCGCAAAATGCTTGGGAACCCCCACCCAATTGCGCTTGAAAAATTATCCAAAAGTTACTGAAAAGCCCTTTAATTAATACTTGTGAAATCTTTTTCCAAAGATGCCCCACCTAACCCACCCAAGAGACACCTCTGGTTAAATATCATGTGCAAGAGCAGCTGGGAGCAGTAATAATTGCATCCAAAGCAGGTTCCTCAATTTTTTAGTTGAGTTGGTGTTCTTTTTTGATTCTGTCCATTAAAAACTTGTCAAGATTTTCCCGCCTTGAGAAATGCACTCATATTTGCTCACTTCATTGGTTGCTTAGTTTGGTGGCATTTGATCTCACACCCCAATTCCCTCCCCCTAAATGGATGCAAGAGTTGTAAAAGATTTTGTTTCATTATTCTCTACTCTAATAAAGCTCAAAATTTGTTATTTTAATTCAGCCATTTGGCTTTGCCTGTTACTTTTAGTGTTCAGCTAATTCCTCCCCCCTTGGTCTCCCATAAATTGTTAGTGGCAACCCTGTTGGTTGTTGCTGAAACGGCAATTTATTTGAGTTGAGAGCTAGGTTCTATTTTCTACTAACCTGCCCCCCAATTCTCACAAGTTTGCTTGGGATAATTGAATTCTGCTGACAAACTGGAGATGCAGTAACCTATTTTTGGCCAATGGTTTGATTTAAATCCATCAACTCTGTGAACTTTGTCAACTGCTACCTGGATTTCTTAGACCTTTGATTGGGACAGATAATTTCTAGCAGTATGGAAACTACTGTGACACATCTATTACTCATCTTGGGAAATTATTTTCCCAAAAAATAACCCAACTAACAGTTAGTTGGTGGCACTCCTGCCACATGCTGTATAGGGATCTAATGTTTCAAATCCTAGATGAAACATTACCTGACAAGCCCCATAACTAGGGCTGTGGTAGATATGAAACAATAGCTGCTTTATAAAAAAGCAGCCATTTGTCTCAGATCCAGAAAAATTTCCAGGAAATTGTCATAGCTACAAGTTTTTATAACTGTAGCCATACAGATCCACAGACAGATCTTTTGGATCTTTTTAAAAAATTACATATTTTTCTTTCAAATTTAAAAACATAGAATGTTAATTATATTTTGGATTTTTAAGTTTGAAATAGAAATTTATTGAAAAATATAAATGAAGTGGCTCATCCAGAAAACAGAAAGCTGTCTCTGGCTGTTTTAAATTTTTTAAACTTTGGATTTCCCTAGGTAAGGGGAATCTGAAAACACAACAGCTTGGATACATCAATTACAGCAAATGGTGTAATGCCACATTTTTCATCTGCCACAGCCCTGCAGACAACTGCCATGGTATACATAGACACTATTTAGCTTGTATGATACCCTTATAATACCATTCTTCTATATCAAATAAAGTATTTTTCTCTTTTTAATTTCACCATTATATTGTCTTATAAACTTCCAAAAAAGTATATGCTCAACATTACCACCCTATTGTTGAGATTATACATCTGAGAAGTATAATAAACAAGATAAAAGGAAAGATTTAAGAGAAGAATAATACTTTATTTGATATATATAGAAGGTATTATATAGTATCATGGGAAGCCACATACTGTCCATGTATGTCATGGAGATCATGGGGCTTATCTGAGTAATGTTCCTCTTAAGTCACAAGGCTTACTCAAGTTGTGTTCCACTTAGAAACTGGATTACATGATCCCCATAATTGTGACAGAAATTTCAGGATAGTATGAAGCTGTTTCTAAGTGATGGGGAATTACCACCCAAATCCATATAGAATTGATGATTAACCACCAACGCGGCTTCAAATATTGTTTTGTAAAATTTCTAATTGTAATACCAGGATTAAGCAAAATAATTAATCCTAACCAAAGTAATCCAAGATAAAGAACCTGAGAAAGCATCAATGCATCTTCAGCATAAAATTCTGGGCATTGAGAAGTAACACAATTTTCAGTTTCCAGAATGAGGGGAGCTCCAAGATTGGCTGGCATGAGATTGACATTGGGCGGCACCAACGACAAAGTTCCAATTGCAGGGCCCCATCTTCCAGAAATGATTTGGGTCAGAATCAGATTGTACAGAATATATCAAAACAACCTGATCACAGGATGCATTTTAGAAATGGAAATTAGAGCTTGGGATAAATGATTTTTATTGAGTAGATTTTTAGGAGGACTCAACTCTTAGAGTTGAAACAGTGAATATTATTCAATATATATCTATCAAAATTAACTAAGCAATACCACCTGGATCCTGGGCTCCTGTTTCTGCTGCATTGTCAAGTAAGTATCTGGTCCAGGTTGCAAAGAACCCTAGGATGACTAACTTCTGACACCCGTGCTGATTAACAAGCTCATATTGGGTAACCCTTAAATTACGTCAATTTAGCAACATCACTTTACAAGAGGGAATCAGTCTCGGTTGGCTGACTGGAGAAGCTATAACCCATTTCTGATCAACTGTTTGATTTAAATCCGTTAAATTGGTCAATTTTGATGCAGGTTTTCCGGCTTTTTGAGCCTTCCTACTTGGGCAGATAATTCCTGGCATGATGGAACCTACCATGACATTACCCTCCGCTTTAGCCCTGGGCACAATCCCACCATCTGGGAGATGGGATAAGGAGAAGTTCTTGTGGGAAGGTGGGAGTTTCATGGCAGCTAAGGTAAGTTCTAGGTGGCCAATAGCAGTAGGATTGCGCTTGTAGAACTTGTCAATCAGATCTGGGGAATTGAAACAATCATAGTGGGGAACCCAAGAGTTTTCAGAACCAGGATAACCCTTCTAGGACACCAAATATTCCAAATGGTGGCAATTCTTGCAGGAAGCCAGAATACAATTTAACTCATACTCCGGTTCTCCTTCCACAAGAATGGGTTGAGAAGAGGGAGTCTACGTACCTTTGAAGGGAGTAAGAAGACATTCATGGAAGGTGTGTAAAATCTTGAAAGCTGGGAGTAAATCTAACCAATATGCGGAGGGACTAATTTGACATTCTACCTTGAAGGTACCAACTTGCTTGGGACCTAATTTGCAACAAGGAACCTTAAGCTTCATATTGCAAGCATCAACCATGACTAGATCACCTGGCCTGTAATTTGGACCTTCCTGGCGCTTGCAATCTGTGTATTCCTTGTAAGTTGTCACGGCAGCGGCAAGAGTAACCTGGAGCCCCTGATAGACCCACTTCAATGCAGCAGCTTGATTGGTTGCAGCTTCCACGTTGCTAACCAAACAAGGACCCATTTTGGAAGAAGGATTGTAACCCACATTGGCGTAGAATGGTGATACTTGAGTTGACGTGTGCGGGGAGTTATTATATGTGAACTCTGCCATGGGTAAATTATTGCACCAGTCATCCTGTTGCGCATTAGTGTAGCAACATAGATAGACCTCCAAACTTTGGTTTACCCTCTCTGTTTGTCCATTGGATTGGGGGTGGAAAGCAGTAGAGCAGCACAATTTGATACCAAGGATTCCAGTAAAAGCTTCCCAGAACTGAGCAATAAATTGAGGCCTGTGGTCACTTACAATTTCCATTGGGATGCCATGTAGGGAGAAGATTCTGTTCACAAACACCCTAGCGGTTTTGATTGAAGTAATTGTGGTTGAGCAAGGAACAAAGTGTCCCGTTTTTGTGAAACAATTGACCACCACCATGATTGCATTAAACCCATTGTAATTGGGAAGTTCACTGATGAAATCCACTGACACAGACGTCCAGAGTCCTGCAGCAGGCTGTAGTGGAACCAGTAAACCAGTAGTCTTATTCCAACTGGCCTTGGATTGAACACATACCAGACAATCTCAAGCAAAAGCTGCTACCTGCACTGTCAGACCTTTCCAGGAAAACTGGTGGCAGATTAGTTCCACTGTTTTGTTTTTTCCTGGATGATCAGCTGTTGGACAAGTATGATTAGCCTCCATGATTTCATCCCAAATAGTGCCCTTAGGAACCCACAAGCAACCCTGATGATATAGGACTGGACCTATCTTATGATAACCCTGAGGCTGACCCACTGGATTTGCTCATGCTAGCTCTAATAGCCTATCATAGCCTTTGGACAAAGGTTGCAGAAACTTAACCTTGGAATACAGGTCCAGGTCTGCGCCCTCAGCTAAGGTCATGGTGGCCAACGTAGCCGGCAGAGGCAATGCAAAAGGAAGCACTGCCTTGTCTGGAATCATAGTATGGGTGTTAAACTCAGCACCCATACTAGCATCTGGGAGATGGGAGGGGTTTCTGCTCAGTGCATCAGCCAAGTGATTGTCAGATCCCTTAATAAATTTGTAGCAGAACTTGTATCTCATCAGATCACCATGCCATCTGGATTGACAACCTGACAGAACCCTGGGTTGTCAATAGTACAGAAGAGCTTTGTGGTATGTTCTTAATACAAATGGGTGATGGGCCGACATGAGGTGATGATGCCAGTGCTTCAGAGATTCCACAACAGACAACAATTCCTTGTTGTAAATCATGTAGTTGCATTCACAAGCCTCCATCTTCCAGGAGAAATACCCTGCAGGTCTCTCAATCCTGTTGCTAGCTGTCTGCAACAGCACACCAGCTATAGCGTATTTAGAGGCATCCGTGGAAACCACAAAAGGTAGCTCAGGATCCACATGACTTAAAACAGGTAACAATAGCAAAAGAGCCTTGACTGCTGAGAACGCAGCTGCAAACTCAGGCGTCCAGACCAAAGTTGTCTTACCACTAGCTGAATACAAAGGGGCGGCCACCTCAGACAAGTGGGAGGTGAATTTCTTCAAGAACATACATGTACCCAAGAAACTACGGAGTTGGGATACTGTTACTGGCGTAGCATACTCTCAAACTGCAGCTTTCTTATCAGAGGCAATGGTGTGGCCATCCTCAAAGATAATATTACCCAGAAAGGCAACCTTATGTTTAAAGATTTCACACTTACTTCTTTTGATGATCAAGTTTACCTGGAGAATGCGCTCTACAACTTCCAACAAGTGGGCCTTATGGGACTCCTCATCTGGAGAGAACACCAAGATGTCATCCATATATGCAATGGCACAAACACCTAGGAGATCTTCCAGGACTGAATCAATCAACCGCTGAAAGCAAGCCAGAGCGTTCTTCAAACCAAAAGGCATTACACAAAACTGGAAGATGCCCTTCTTGGTTCTGAATGCCATCAACCATTCCATTCCTTCTGAAACCCTGATTTGGTTGAAAGCATTCAACAGATAAAGTTTCAAGAATACCTTGGCCTTCTCAACACACCTAGAGATCTGTGCTTTGAGAGGTAAAGGGTAAGAATCCAAAATTGTAATATTATTCAAATTCCTGTAGTCAACACAAGGACAAAGAGACCCATCAGACTTCTGAACAAACAATAACAGAGAGCAGATCAATGAAGCCTTCTTAAAAATGTAGTCTTTTGCCAACATGTTGTGAGTCCATTCTTCCAAACATGTGCCTTCCCTCAAGGTTAAAGGGTAAATAGGAGATGCAATGCAAATCAGATCAACAGTAACCTTAAAGTAAAAGTCAAACTGAGTGTGCTTGGGAAGGACCTCGCCTCTGGTGGCGTTGAATGCCGCAGACCAGGGTTGCAAGCATGCCGGTAAATCTGAACTTACAGGGACAGGAAACAATTGTATGGTCTGTGATGATTGCTCCAATTCAGGCATATCCAACAGCAGAATACAAATAGTTATACCCAAAAAGTGTACCACCTGCAGCTCATTTTTCTCCAGTAAGGTTGATACATTATGATCTCTCCACCAACTCACTCCCAAAATGATAGGATACATCAGGGTAGAGCAAACGGAAAACCTTGTAGTAAAAGACTGACCTGCAACTACAAAAGTAACTGTCTTCTTCAGCTGAAAGGAGGGGAACATTTGACAGTTTCCACCCCTAATAAGCATTCCAGGGTGGTACTTGAGCTGTAGCAAGTCTGCAGTCTCCACACTCATGAAGTTCTTGGAAGCATCTGTATCCAATAAAATGGCTGGCCAATAGATAGTTTGCCCATTATTTATGTTACCATAAAACAAGAAGTAACCAGAAGTAGATTTATTGGCAGCAAAGGTTGTAATCTCAGCGGGAGTTTGCTCCTCTTTGGTAGTACAGACGGCAGCTAAGAAGGCAGGATGCTCCTGGATGTATTGCTCAATCATTTCTTGAACAGTGGTGGGAAGAACGGGATGGTTACAATCAATGGGCATGAGAGGCAACTCTTCGGACATAACCTCGGAAGGCTTTGCAGGTATGACGTGATGAAGCATTGCCAAAGAGCTATCGGGAATGGACACCACAGGTGCCTCAGTCACATTGACGGGTTTGTTCACCACCGCCAATTGCAACTGGAAAGAGCTACAAGAAGAACAATCCTGACTTTGGATGGAAGGAGCTGCCGCAGAACTAGGACCCAAAAACCAAGAGCGCGCTGCGGGTTTGTCCTCAATTGCCAACGTACCTTGCTTGGAAGTGGACAAATTTGAGACCAGAGAAAGAATTTGGCTTACCACGGCCTCAGTTGTGGTTAACAGGGAATCCCAAACCGCCAAATCCTGGGCAGTTTGGTCAACTGCTAACCACAACGCTGAGAGTTTGTTCACCTCAGGAACATCAATCATTTGGCAGTAGGAAAGAAACTGAGGAAGGAATACCAAAAGCAGAGTTGTACCCCAACAGAAGGCATACAGCTTAAAATATACTTTGAGCTCCTCAATAGATACACACAAATTTTTCAACAAAGGGAATAGAGATGCACTCTCAGTTAAAACAAGTGAATTGTGCTCCACCGCAGACAACAACCATTCTTGAGAATCTTCAGAAACCTTTGTCATCACATGGTAAACTTGGGATTTGTGACTAAGGCCTGAACCATAATAGAATGATAATGCTGACAAAACTTCATGCAAAATTTCATCAGTGGGTGGAGCAGGAAAATAATCTGGACGCCAAAATGAAATGACGCAACAGAAATAGAAAACAGAGGATCCAGTCTCAACAACTGCAACTGGAGATGAAAACCACAAATTAAAGAAAAGCCCAAACTGAAAACTCAGAAACAAGCTGATGCAAATAAACATGGTAAAAGCGGAAATCTCAACGAAGCAGGAGAAAAGAAACACAAATTCAAGGCAAACTGTTTCCAAAAACTCAGATGTAGAAGAGTTGAGTAATTTGACGGAAATTGCTGATAGTATGAAGCTGTTTCTAAGTGATGGGGAATTACCACCCAAATCCACATAGAATTGATGATTAACCACCAACGCGGCTTAAAATATTGTTTTGTAAAATTTCCAATTGTAATACCAGGATTAAGCAAAACAATTAATCCTAACCAAAGTAATCCAAGATAAAGAACCTGAGAAAGCATCAATGCATCTTCAGCATAAAATTCTGGGCATTGAGAAGTAACACAATTTTCAGTTTCCAGAATGGAGGGGAGCTCCAAGATTGGCTGGCATGAAATTGACATTGGACGGCACCAACAACAAAGTTCCAATTGCAGGGCCCCATCTTCCAGAAATGATTTGGGTCAGAATCAGATTGTACGGAATATACTGCAACAACCCAATCACAGGATGCATTTTAGAAATGGAAATTAGAACTTAGGATTAATGATTTTTATTGAGTAGATTTTTAGGAGGACTCAACTCTTAGAGTTGAAACAGTGAATATTATTCAATATATATCTATCAAAATTGACTAAGCAATACCACCTGGATCCTGGGCTCCTGTTTTTGCTGCATTGTCAAGTAAGTATCTGGTCCAGGTTGCAAAGAACCCTAGGATGACTAACTTCTGACACCCGTGCTGATTAACAAGCTCATATTGGGTAACCCTTAAATTACGTCACTTTTCAAGAGGGAATCAGTCTTGGTTGGCAGACTGGACAAGCTGTAACCCATTTTCAATCAACCGTTTGATTTAAATCTGTTAAATTGGTCAATTTCAATGCAGGTTTTCTGGCTTTTTGAGCCTTCCTACTTGGGCAGCTAATTCCTGGCATGATGGAACCTACCGTGACAATAATAGATGATCAAATGATAGGAGTGCCACTGACTTATCGATTAGACGGTGCACCATTTGGTGACTTGTTTGGTGAACTACTCAGGGTGTTAATTCCCCAAGAGGGAGTAATTGAAGATGTTGTGGCACTATGTTTCTTGAAATAGTACTTTGCCCTTATTATACTATATAGGTAA
The DNA here is from genome assembly GCA_014839935.2 of Entomophthora muscae. Classification (NCBI taxonomy): domain Eukaryota; kingdom Fungi; phylum Entomophthoromycota; class Entomophthoromycetes; order Entomophthorales; family Entomophthoraceae; genus Entomophthora; species Entomophthora muscae. The sequence continues at coordinate 556,362 of QTSX02004989.1, read as the reverse complement.
GTGCAAACAAATATGCTGCTTCACTCTATTCAAAGATCCTTTATTTATGATTGTAATTGTAAGAGAAGGGGGCTAGACTAACAAAGTCTGGCACCTATTCTGGTGGGACCAACCACCAGGATGCCATCCAGTGCAAGACTGGGATAGCTGCTTGAAGGGGCCTCCCAAAGGAGATTGGATGTGAAAGGGGAGGGAAGTATGCATCCAAAGCCATGACTAAGGCTCTAGTAAGTAACCACAGGGAGCGATCCCGAGTGAAAAGGACCTCTGTATCTGATTCAGGGATTTGAAGCAAGGTGGGTAGAAGGAAAGCCGGAACTGCTGCCGGGGAAGGATTGTCCAAGTCAAAAGAAGAAGTTTCAATAGTACTGGATTCTAAAGAGAACACAATTTTTTAAGATAAGAAGACAACCAAGGGAACTGACCATAGGTTACTGATTTGGTGGGACCCTGGATGAGATGTCCAATTACATCTACAAACAGACCAGGAATATACTCAGAAGACCAAGAAATCAAGGAAAGTTTGTTCCAAAAGACAGGGTTGGGGGACCAGAACAATAGAGAAATAGGCACCAATATTCACATAGCCACCTTGTGCTAAGGAGACAAGATTTTAGCGGGATGCCCCTTTTTGCTAAAACTTCCGGGCGGACGGACGGACCAAGTGCACAGGTAAATAACAGGGAGTGGTCCAAATTAATATTCCTGGAACAACTTCTAACAAAAACGACGGGCAGGCAGGCAGTCGGGCCAGGAAAAGTGGGTGGCGGGGTCAATTAAGTGCACAGGTAAATAGCAGGAAATGGTCCAAATTATTATTCTCGGAACAATTCCCAACAAAAAACGATGGGCAGGCAGGCCAGGGAAAGCGGGAGGCGGGGACAACAACAGGAGTTAAGACAATTACCTATATTATTTAATAAACTTCAAAACTACAAAAGAATTTGCAAAGTCAGGAGTTTATTCAACAATTGGAATTGGTAAGCAAGGGACCTGACGGCCCATGCTTCCATTTTATGCAGAGGGGGGATAGGACTGGGGGGTTAAGAAGGGGCTATTGGAGTGCAAACTAAAGGGAAGCCTACTAAAGACTACTGGTCAATCTTCACCTGGTCTGTGACCCAGAAATTAGGGACCGCAGGCCCAGATGTTTGGGCTCAGCCCCCCCCCCAATTGGCTAGGGGCCTTCTGAGGACTCAGGGTGCGCATTTCCCCTAATTCCTTCTTCTGGTGTTGCCACCGGAGGGCTCCGGAACCCAATTATTTTGGGCCGAGGGACTTCCGGGCCGGGGGAATTGGTTACCTGGGACACCACTGATTGCGGGATCTGATACCCAATTTTTCTGGGCCGCGGGTTAGACTTTTCAGGATCCATGCGGCCCACATTTTTCTGTTGGCCTGCTAGTTGTTTTAAGACCAGGCGGCACCAAGACAGCAAACAATCTAGATGAATTAATATCTTCTCCGCGGTTGGGGGTGACTCCAAAGGAAAAATGGGGTCCTTGGCCGGGAAGGCCAACACAAAGCGTTCATCCACTGTGTGGGCCAAGTCCTCCAGGTTTTGGAGGGGTTTTTCCTGCACACAGGCCACTTTTTTCGACAGTCTGGGAAATACATCCTGATCCAGGGCCAAAGGTGGGCCACGTAACTTTACAGTAATCAAGGGGTTTCTGTATTTCTTATAAAGACTTTAATCCCTGCACAGGAGCTCAAGGGGAATATTCTTGTGTCAACTTTGTTAAAATTAAATCTTTGCCAAAACAACAGGGCCAACCCCCAACAAGGTTCTGCATAAGAGACTACACACCACCCAACTTGACTTCTCTGATACTCAAAGCCAAATGTGGAAGCCAACTTGAATTACCAAATCCAGCAACAAGAACCAGTGATGATACCAGCTCGGTGGACAGCTCAATTTGATGCTCCATTCATTACAAGGATCACACTACCCCCTGCCCAATCCAACTGATTGATCATCCCAATCTTGTTCCTCTTATAATAATTCACCCCAACCATATAATTCCCATATTTCAGTAAAGATATTTATCTAGTTTCCAATAATTTCCCGTGTAACTCTGCTAATACAGCACAGTTACAACATCTATATAAAGCTTTAAGCGGATCATCTTCTCGGTGTAGGTTAGCCAGAAAAGCTGTAAGAAAAGGGTTCATAATCAGGATATGCAGCTGTAGGGTAGAGTATGGATCTATTGTATTGGCTGGAAGATTATACAGCTTCTGGGGATATTCATCATGCCCTAAAAATACTTGGTAGGGATTGACTATCGAATAAACAAGAGTTGGTTTAAAGCACGTATTGTTTGGTTTTAAGATAATTAAAAAGCGTAGAGATGAATATAGGTTTCTCATTTGAAGTGGAATATCAAAGGAGATCGAGCCTTGATGTAAAAGGATTATTTTATCTAACAACGCAAGACATGTAATATATGTTTCATACGGACACACACTTTTAACTACCCAGTGCTTAAATAGGGTTAGAAGGTATTTTGCTACTCAAGAGATATCAATTCCAGCGTGTTTGAAATTTTGAACAGACAAGCAGGTTACAAATGTGAGTTCCAAATAAAACCATCTTTGAAATTCATCCACCTTTAACACTTTAAGCATCGCTTAAATCCAGGTAGCCCCTTGTGGGTTTAGTTCCACGCTCGCTTTAATCAGGCAAACTTTACACACCAGGTTGTACTTTACCCTAAACATAGCACATACCTTGTAAGGGAAAAGGAGAGGCTTCAATTAGCTCTCACGATGTTAATAATCGTAAAGTCAACTCAACAAAAACAAATGAACGCGTAATTAAGCTTATAATACAAATATGCAGATCCAGGTTAAACACCTAAACGGCGTGCGTGCCGGTCTCTGGCCAGAAAATACCAGGCCGGATTTATAAGCTGTGGATCGTCAACAGCGTAGAAGCTACTTTGTAGCGTAATGATTTCACTCTCTGTTAATTTGCGACGCTAATCATGTCAATAAATCCAGAGAAATAATGGTACCCTATAGATTTCATAATATTTCCTGATCTTGGCAGGAAATACTGTAAACTTGATGCCTTGGCCATTGAGGTTTAGGTTATTCATATTATCCTCGAGAAGATAAAACGATGATTCTTATTTTATTAGTACAAAACAACTGCATAGTTACCTTCTATGATCTCCTTCCTGAGCTTCTTAAGCTCATCAGATAAGGGTAGAGCCCATTGCATTATCTTTTCCTTTTGATCCTTAGGTTGAAGCATGGTTGTCTTGCTTGGCTTCTAGGCGGAGGTTAGCTAAGAACCATACCAACATACATTTTTTTGGGCCTTCATTTTCATGCTGGCCACTTTAGAGTTGCGGTGCTAGGCCGTTAGTTTAGAAATATTGCTTTCTTACTTGGGAGCGGATGGGAGGCATTGTAGATGCAGAGTAAACAAAACTTCAAGAAGTGATTTTTCACACGACCCAGCCTGCACTGTATATGTCGTTGGGGTACAATACCTTCTGAGACTCATCCAATAAGATAATTTATCCATCACCCTTTATCTTGCCTGATTAGACTTACGTCATACCTAGTCTATCACTATCTTTTTAATTCATTGTCTTGGAATTTGAGGTCAGCTGATCTTTGTGTAGTCTTACCCGTCTTGGCTTACTAACCTAGATCAGCATCGAGCTACCCATCTCGCTGATTCCAATGAAATAGATCTGCCACGATAAGATATGGGGCTTTCATCATGTGAACATTGAGAAAGAAACTGGGCAGGTTTGAGAGATAACTATATTTTTAAAATCAACTCCAAAAATTTGGAGAACAATTAAACTCATAAAAATTGACTCTGGGCGGATAAACTTCGGGGAAGAAGATCGGCGGCTTTTGGGGAAAGGTGGACAGCGTCGAGGGTAAAATGGCAGGGGGTTCACTCCAAAAGTCAACATTCCAACCCAGCAAAAAAATTGGGGAAGTGATCCCCTTTGAACTAGAATCAATAGCTTTTAGGAAGATACCTAGGTAAAAATAAAAATACAGCCAGAGTGTCAGGATTTTGGGATATTGACTAATTAACAGATTCAACCAATTAACATGGGCCAGTAGTTAAGCACTCTTAGGAATGGTTTCAACATAATAACACAGGCAACTAGGACACACGATCAATGACCAAACCATATCCTGACATCGACAAATTCATGAATTGTGATTAATGAATAGAACAGGCAGATATTTTGCAATTAATTAGTCCACCTCAACATGCATCTCATAATAATTACTATTCTAAACTTTAATCATATCCTAGAACCTGAGGGCTATCATGGGCCATTATCTGAAACACCTCTAGAAGAGTCCATCATGGACTGGGCCGCCAGACCAAACACTCTAAGATAAAAGGCTCTGAGCCTATTGTATTAGAGTGGCTCTGATTAGATACAGTATAGTGCAACAGTCATCTTTGTGAACTAGTAGTCAATTGCTGGCTAGCTAGCCCTGAAGTGTGGGCAACAGTGGCCATGTCGACACTTTTAATGTTGACACTATAGTTATGAGAGAGGGGAGCTAAACTAACTAAGTTTGGCTCCCATCCCGGCGAGATAAACCACCAGGATGCCGCCCAGTGGAGTACTGGGATGGCCGCTCGGAGGAGGGACCAAAGAGAGGACACGGGGGACAGCTGAGGGAAGTATGCATTCAACCCCATCAACACTAACCCAGTGAGCAACCAGGGTGTGCGCGTGGGAGCAGGAGGCAACCCCACAGGAGCTAGGAGGGGCGCTGGATTGTCTTTTTCCGAGCTAAGAATAGGAGGCACCAGCACCATCTCCAACAAGGGGGCTGGCATGGCGTAATCTTCAGCGGAAAATTCTAGATTGTCACAAGTCAAGCTTTTGACAATTTTCTTGCCCAAAACAAGAAGCTCATCAGGAAGGTGCAGGAGACTGGAGGGATTGTTCCCCACAAGGCGAGCAGAAGTAGAAAATTGCAACCATAAGTTGGGGGCAGTTGTCCAGAGGAGAATTATAAGAGGCGCCAAAGTGAACATCACACATTTTAAAACTGGGAGGATCATGGTTGTAACAGCCACAAAATTTGGAGTTTAAACGTGCAAATTTGAAGCTCAGAGAGATAAATTTTTTGGGGAGGAGGGCAGCCACAAGAGGAAACTGGTATAGAGCGGCAAAAATCACTTAGGGGCCTTGGCAACAGCTTCGGGTAGGTCAGGTGGTCGTAAAATGAAGAGCGGGTTTCAAATCAATAAAAAACAAGTAAAATCTTAAACTTAAAGTAAGATTTATAAAGAATTTTAAATGAAATTTTGAGTTCAAACAGTAATTTTGAAAGCGTAAACTACTGGCGTAACAATTAAGAGCAAAGCCTAAGGAAAAGGACTTTGAAAAGGGGACTGGGTTCAAGCAGGACAGCATAAAGGTAAGATTTAACCCAAAAATGAGTAACACTTTGTTTAATATCAATAAAGAATCCAATAGGGTCAACAACTTTAAATTTAATAGCAAAGTTTTAGCAACAGACTCTAGGTTTTAATAATTTGAGAATTGACAAGCAGGGGATGCAAAGTCTCCTGACATTGTTAAAAGGGGGAGAATTTCTAAGAAATGGCCTCATGACCATTTTGGCTTGCATCTGATTTGCAGGAAGAGAAATTTTTCTGGATGATACCAGAAGCACTGAAAGGTTTCAAGTTAATTTCCGTGGCTCCACCTGATTGGCTAGGGTCCATCCCAGGCATTTGGGATTCACTTAATTTTCTGGTTATTAATGTGGAATTATTTGATTGGCCATTTCTGATCATTTTTAAGAGAGGACAACATCATGACAACAAACAATCCAAATTGACCAGCGTTTCTTCACAGGCAGGGACAACCAAAGCAGGGAAATCTGCAGGGTAAGCAAGAACAAATATCTCATCAACAGTATGAGCTAAATCTTCTAGAGAAATTGGTGGCTTAGCTGTTGTTTTTGGCCCTTTTTTGGTGCGGCAGGGAAAAACAGTTTGATCCAAGGCCAAGGGTGGCAGTGGATTTACAATAGTAAAGTGATGACCCAGTTTTACATAATGTTGTCTCCTGGATGTCGACACTTTTTTAAGTAACAACACCCTTTACCCTGAACATTTTTAAAATAAAAAAGCTTTTAAATACTTTATTATACTAAAATGACCCTAGAGAATTCAAGAATGTAATAATAAATTACTATAAGTAATAAGAATAATGAGATATAAGCAAGTATTTTTCAATTTACTATGTAAATTACACTCTTTATTATAAAATTATTTTTTATTCCCATAAAAATTTAAATTCCAATGAACCAAAAATAAAGATATTCCATATATAATAATAACTACATAATATAAGAAAATTCTAACTTTGATTCATTATAATTTATATAAGCACAACTGAAAATATCTCATACCTTAAAGATAAATTAACAAAATATAAGATATTTCTTACTAAACCACATTGAACTTGTATCTGAAACTTACCATTTATACCTAAAAATATTAATACTATCCAAAAAATATAGTAAACATTAAAATTTAAAAGTAAAAATATACAGGCAAAGCAAAGCAAGGTTTATTGGGTAATGAAAGCTATCAGCAAGAGCAGTGGCAACATCTTCTAGGTACTTCTTAATCTCTGCCACCTTGTACTTCTTTTTGACCACCTTCTGGACGTCTTCCTGGTAGTCCTGGTCCATACCCTTTCTCTTCTTAAGGGCCACCTGATTGGCCAGGTTGCAAAACTTGGAAACAGTCCGGGCCTGCTCCTCCTGCAGCGTCTGGAAGAACTTGTTGTACTTGGGGTTTGACCCAAACTTTGCCTTCAGGTGCTTGTGCCACACACCCAGGATGAATGTGGTCTTCACCCTCCCTTGAGGCAGGCACTCTGGAAGTTCCAAGGGGCAATGTCCCCGCTCTTTCCTCTCTGGGCAGTCACCTTCTTGCCTACCCATTGCCACTTAAAGTAATCCAGGTAGCCCTTGAAAATGTTGGAGTGCTTCTTGATATAAGCGTCCTCCAGGAGGGCCTCAAAGCCAATCCCAGTATACTCTGGCCACACAAAATCCAAGGCAGCAAACTGGGTGATGGCAAAGCGGCAATTTCCTTTACCATCATTAAGATACATGTCAAAAGGCTCCTTCTTGCTCTTGATGTGTTTGATGAGGGCCTGCCTAAAATGGAAAAAGCAGCCCTGTACTTCTCCATTGAAGGTGGTCTTGAAGGCTCTGATCTGAGCTTGCTCAAAGTCCATGATAATTATCTTTGGCCAAGTGAGCTCACATGAGTTAGCTGCTTGGCGGCTAGGGCAGACTCATCCTTCTCAGCAGAGGAAGGGTTTGCTCTGGTGGCGTGGGTGAGAGGGGGACTTGTTGGCGGGAAGGGAGCTCAAAGTATCCTGGACAATTTTGAATGCTCTGGTTTAGACCTCTGTCTTGGCACCAGGCAGGAGAAAGATAACAAGGGGGATAACCTGGGAATCAACTTACTGTTCAGGACCCAAAGCTGCTTGAAGATGGTTGGGCAAGTTGCAAATGTGCCGTCGCACAGCCAGGTGATAGCAGTATTCAGCTGCTCCAGGTTTTGGGTTGTGACATAGGCAATGATCCTATCATCCACTTCCTGCCTATTGTCATGAAGCAGGAACATCTCTCTATCCTTGTTTACTTGAGGGCATTGGAAAGGACCAGGTCTTTGATTGTGGTGGCACTCTTGGCCAGGGGGTTTGAGGCTTGGTGCCTATCACTAACAAACTTAACTAACTGGGTGTGGGTTGGTACCATCTTCAGATTGGTGGGGGAGAGGTGCTTACAGGCAAGCACAGCCAACTGGGTGAGGGAAAGGTCCTTAGAGGTAGGCATGATCTGCACAAGGTATCATTTCATGAGACAGGCAATGGTTATATTGGACATGATGCAGATATGCTCACCCTTAATGGTTTGTATCAAGTCCCAGCGCTCAGTATTGAGCTGCACTGGGCAGGAGCAGCCCTCAAGGTATAGTGCCGGCTCTTGAAGCCCCAATTGGTGTTATTGAAGCTGAAGATGTAACCGTTGGCTATCATGGCTGGCCCACCTTTGACGCACATGATGGGGAAAAACTTTGGCATGGTGGAAGGAACCTTGAACTTCCCATCAACATTGCAGATATTGTGGGCCACAAGAGGGTCCCATGGGCCAGCAGGAGCATGGGAAGTAATCAGGGTGGGGCTTTGTATCATCCCCAGATGAACTTGAAGGAGGGGAGTTTGGTGGTGGGGGGGAGCAGAAGGGGGCTTATCTTGGTACTCCTCATGTTTAGGAGACTTATTCTTTGGAGGGGACTTCTTGACCTGGCGCCGCTTTTTGGTAGGCTCCTCATCTGAAGCCGAGTTGTAGAAACTGTGGTCTGTAACTGAACCATCAGTTTCCTCTCCCCCAGTGGAGTGAGCAGGGCTCTTCCTGGGAGAGGGCTCAGGGGAGGGCTTTGGGGAGGGCTTGGGAGTGGCCTTCTTTGATGAGACAGGCTTCTTTTTGGTGGCTTTGGTGGGCTTGGAGGGACACTTGGTACCCTTTGGTTGCTTTGAGGTATTCTTGTCCTAAATTAATAAATAAAAGGGTTTAAAATAAAGCAATTTATTTAAAAAACAAAAAATACTATAAAACACACTAAATAAAAATTAAATCTTATAGGGTTTTTATTGGCATTTAAAAGTTAAAAATACTTGTATAGTTTTTATTTTATTATAGTTTTAAATAACAAGTTAAATAAAGAGATTTATGTGAAAGTACTATGTTTAGATATAGATTTTATTAAATTCTTTTAAAAAATATGAAAGAGAAAAGTTAAAAATACAACATATCAAAAAATCAGATGATTTTATTATGTAAAACATAAAGTTTTATATGTGAGAAATGAAAAGTGTCAACATTATGAGTGACAATTAGTAAAAAAAACTGAAATCTCACTATCAATTAGAAAAATTGTAGACATTATTTTTGGAAAAATTCTCACTGTCAACATTTTTTTTGAAAATTTACTATGAAAAAACATTGTACGCTTAATTAAATTTACGCAGGCTAGCAAATATTAACATTTTCTGTGTATTTTTGCTCACATAATAAAATAAGAAACATATGAAATAAGTAAAAAATAATCAAAGCTCTTTATTTCTTTGTTAAAAATTATATTTGGGTAGTGGTAATATGATATTTTACCATTGCGCTTATAAGAAGTTCTTAAGAAAGTTGTATTCAGTAATGAAAAGGGTAAAGTGTCGACAACATCACTTACAACATTCTTTATAGGAGGGGACATATTAATTTAAGCTTAATTGCACCACTCTAATTTGCTTAACTCCACCCTGGCGTATTATTACAAGCAAATAAACAACATTTTCAAGTGTCAACATTGTTTTTAATAATAAACTCTATAGTAAATTACATAGTAACTCACACTTAAATTATTAGATTGCCAAAGGCCACCAATCCACTTAATATATTAAAGCCGGAATAAGTACCACATATATATTTATAAGATGAACATTTTAACAATCAACTGTATGTACAATGCCTTTTTCTATATATTAATTTAATAGAAAATATTTTTAAATGTACACTTAATTTCTTTGTTGTAGATGTTTCAGTTTCATTATTAAAAATAAGTTTGGCTTAAAAAGTGTCAACATTGACACTTTTACGTCATGAAAACAAATAAAAAATAAACTAATTTTTTATTAGTAAACATAAAGGAAAAGTTTGTTAAATCAAGTTTTTTATTAAGCTTAATATTAAATTGTGTCAAAATGACCACAATTTTGTCATGTTTTCTGGGTTCACACCCCTGAATACTTTAAAAAAGAATTAAGCTAGCACAACTAGCAAAAAACATAGGAGATTTAGAGTTTTGAGTCAACAGTGACCATGTCAACTGTCAGGATTTCTGGATATTGACTAATTAAAAGTTTCAACAAAATAACGCAGGCCAGCAGTTAATTGCTCTTAGGAAGGGTTTCAACAAAATAATGCAGGCCGCGGGTTGTGGGATCAGTGATGTAATCATTTCCTTGCATCCACATACTCATGCATTACAATTAATTATTGGTATATGCAATTACTTCTCATTAATTAATCCACCTCAACCACCACCTCAAACATACTTCCCATAATAATTACTACTCTAAAACTTTAAATGAATCCTAGAACAAGAGGGCTGTCATATGAACCGACATCTGCATTACATCTAGAAGAGTCCAACATGGACTGGGCCGTCAGGCCAACCACTCTAAGATAAAAGGCCTTGAGCCTATTGTATTAGAGTAGCTCTGATTAAGTGAACAATCATCTCCGTGAACTAGTGGCCATCACTGGCTAGCTAGCTCTGGAAGTGGCCCAGGTAGACAGAAAGGATACCAATCTGTGAAAGATTCAATTTAGCCTTCCTTTAAAACCACACCAAAAATGCTGGGCCTCCTGCCGTGTCGCCCTAATGCTACTTCAGTCTCCTTTAGCATCATGAGCTAACTTGGATAAAACGCAGGCAGGCAGGCTGCCTTAAAGCCAGTCCATTAGAATAAAAGACTGATGATTTCTTAACAACTTGATGATTGATCCAAGTCTTATTTCCTCAATGTGATCCTCTCTTAGGCTTTATTAGTGGAGAACAAAAGATTATACTGTTGCCATACAGTATTAAACCCTATAGTAAAATATAGAGACACTAACTTATGAACCTATATTCAGAAGTAGGAAGAACTGTCCCAAATTCTTTGGGCCTTGGGCCCTGTCAGACTTGCTACTTCTGATGGCAACAAAATATTCCTGGCCAAAGGTTACGCCAAAGTCACAGGTTCTCTGTACTTTCCTAATGTTAGAAGTGTCAGGAACCAATTCCTGACATCATTAATTATCTTCAAGGGGCTGTTAAATTGTTCACAATTATGGTTTAGGATTTCCTAAGGACACCTCAACAACTTCCCTGATTATCCAATTCCCCTGATGATTGTTTCACCTCCAGGGTATTGTGAAACTATATACTATTTATCTCCAAAACCCAACTGCAATGTTTCACGCTTGTGATCAACTGAGCTCAACCCCTTGCTCCTGATACGTAATAGATGTGATTGAGATCTCCTGATGTTGGATCTTATGGTTATTTAAGTGAATAATACCCTTCCTTGATTCTTTTTTGTTTAATAAAACCTTTATCCTGTTCCCAATTCCCAGATTTACTGTGTGCTACAATAGTTTGAAATAGGAAACCTAGCTAGTGCCTAGAATGCTTACTACTAATATTGGTGGTGGCTTGGGAGCATTAGCTTTGCTACTATGTATGACTCTCTTTTGGATCTCCTACAACACTGATTTTGTCCTCTTGGTTGTGATTTCTGCTATGAAGAATGCAAGCACTATGGCTGGGTTGATGAAAATGGCCACCTTGCCTTAAATCAATATGGAATACTGGATGGAGTACAGAGACCTGATCCCTGTGAAGTGGGTCCCTGACAAGAAGACTTAGGATATCATCTGGCGGATGATAAAATACCACAATCCAAAGATTTCTGACATCAAAAAAGTGTTGAAATGGCCACTGTCAACATTATTATTGTTGACATGGGTTCAGTTGATGGAGCGTGGTCCAGGTAGACAGCTACTCCTCTCAGGTCAAGGGATAGTTGAACAGCGTCAGAAAGGGGCAGGAAGGTATTCTGTCAATTTTTCCTGCCAACAGATTTTCTGTCAAATTTGAGCTGGCTATTTTTTTATTCATAGATAAAGTATTTAAATTTGCAATGATAAAGAATAAAAAGTTACAAAAATAAAGGATTATGCTCTATAAGAATTATTATTTACAGCTTTTAATGCTTTCATCTTATTTCATGGCAGTGTTGCATCATCTTTGATTACTCCCTCTCAGGAAAGTAATTTTTTGAGTAACTCCTGGAATTATTCCTCAACTAATCATTAAATTGGTGGCACTCTTATCATTTGCCCATCTATTACGGGGATCAAAATTTTTGAGTCATAAGCAGAACACTACTTAGACAAGCCTCATGACTGCCATGACGTACATGAACAATATATGGCTTCACATGATACTATATAATACTCTAAACTCATATCAAATAAAATATCATTCTCTTCTTATTTCCCCCCTTTATCTTGTTTATTTTACTTTGCATAAGTATATACTTGACAGCAGTTAATTTAGTTAGATTTTTATAAGATAAAGAATTAAAATAAAGTCTCTTAAAGATAAGAAATAAAATTAAAAATAGTTAAATAATTATATAATGGCTACTAGAAGTAAATAGAGTGTGCTAAAACTTTTGATTTATTGTAAAGCTAAAGGGAGTACTTGCAAAGAAAAAAATAGCTGGTCCAAAACAGATATAAAATCTTCCAGCAGAAAAAATTGACAGAATAGCTTCCTGTCCCACCAGAAAGAATATTGAGCTGTGGAAGTTTTCAAGAAAGCTTCCTTCACAAACCACACACACCCAAGGGTGGATCTCCTGCCACAGCTCCCTAAAACTACTTCAGTCTCTTCCTAGCATTGTGAGCTAACTCAGAAAAACACAGGCAGCTGGGACAACCTTGATATCAGTTGTCTAATAAAGAGTTGATATTCTAAATCATTTTCCTAATTCAATTCTAATTAAGTGAAGAGAAAAATATCATACTTTCCATATACAGGATTAAATATTATAGAAATTTATAGGGACAACAAATTATGAACCTATATCCAGAATTAGGAAGAAATGTCCCAAATCCTTTGGGGCTTGGGCCCTGTCAGACTTGCTACTTCTGATGTCAGCCAATATTCCTGACCGCAGGTTACGCCAAAGCCACAGGTTCTCTGTACTTTCCTAATTTTATAAAGCTTCAGAGATCATCTGGTAGATGATAACTGCCACAGTCTGTAGATTTCTGACACATTGTGTCAGGGACCAATCTGAAAGGGAAAAAAGATTGTGATGAATGAGAATTGCCAAACTGGCATGGATAGAGGCACCACAACTTTTTATCAAGTACAGAGAAAAAATATGCAAATAAGATAATTGCTATAGAAAAAGTACATTTTCAACAGAGGGGAATAATAAGGCTTTAGCTCTAAAGAGTATCCATGCTTGTAAAATGCATATGGGACATAACCTCTCATCCAAACTTACCTAGATAATGAAATCAAAGTTAGTGAATATTTTTAAAAAATGATATGGTGAAAACAAGATAAATACCTGGGTATATCTGTGGCCAAACTATCCAAGCTAGGGAAATGGGGTTATCTATAGAAAAATTGCAAAGCAGCTTAAGGTTGATGCTGAAACAGCTCAAGAACTTTACCTGAGGGTTCAAAAAACCAACCTTATGATAAATTGTCCAAGGACAGGCCTCTCTAAAAAGACTGCAGCTCAAGATGACCAATCTATAATCAGGATAGCTAAGCAAAATTGGTTCTTAACAGCTAGCCAAATTAGAGAAGGTATTAAGATTAAATTAAATATTGATATTTATAATAGTACTGTTTGGAATAGTTTGCAGAAGCAGGGATATTATGGCTGTATTGCAAGAAGAAAACTAGTCCTAAAGCAAGTAAACAAGGGCGAAAGATTAGCATTTGCTTGCCAATATATAAATCACCATATATCCTTTTGAGAGAAGGCAGTTTGGTCTGATAAGACTAAAGTGCTGCTCAGAGAATTCACAGATACAGGAAAATGTCTATCACCAAGCTGATGAAGCCTATGATACTGACTATGTAATATCCACTGTTGGAAATGATCATCAGGGTGCTATATGTAGTACTTTTCTGCAGGGCCTCTGAGGTCAACTCATAGGGGTTCTTACCAGAAGGACTTAGTGGGTTGTGAGAGGGGAGGTGCTAACTAATAGCACTTATGAGAGGAGGCAGACAGGGGGTCTGTCTTGTATACCTGACAAGAGGGTGGAGGATAGAGGCAGGAGGGTGTGTTCTGGCAAGGAACACAGATAGGTTATAGCACTTAATGTAGTGCAACAATATCTTAGCAATACAGTAATCTATATCTGTGAAGGTATTGGGTAGAGTATCTATAGTAAATACCACAGTAAAAATTAACTCATAGTAATAACAGTGTTCTATAACGTAATTTATAGGATAACAGACAGGGCTGTCTGGACCTTGCTCTTTCTATCAGAAGAATAGGAGGCGGCAGGTATACACCAAGGTTTCTTAAGTCCACAAGTGGAGAAAGAAAGAGATTTTGTTGCAACTGAACCAATGATAGTTCAGTATTTGATTAGAGAAGACAACAGTCCAATAGAAAGGACAGGAATAATAAGAATAATGTGTTGTTTATTGTAGAATATTGTGATTAATATACCATATGGAGAAAGCCACAAGGCCACAAGGGGGTGGCATAGTGGCATGCTCCATGTAGGGTTTAAAGCCAAGGAATAACTTGTGTGGGGATCAGCAGGTTAAATTGGTAGCACCCCTAATTAGGAGAAAGTGCCCGCATATTGTTATTGCCATCAGATTGATTCATGTTGTTAGACACTTCAAGGTGCAACTCATTGAGCGCCCCCTGTCTATTGTAAGATATGTTGGCAGGCAAGTCTGGAAACTTGGTTGCAACACCCCTCCCTTGCCCCCTGCTTGTCATCAGACACCAGGATTGAATTCTGCAGAAGATCTGGGAAGGTCTGCAAAAATAACCTTTGTGTGGGTATGACACAGCAGGGGTGCAAGCAATTGTGTTGAAGCTTCTTGGTATTTTCTTTAGCATCTTTAGGTTGGTAGGTGTGGTTGACATAGACTGCGGCTATCTTGAAGGGCCCCAAGTGGTTGGGTTCTAGTTTTAGCTGAATTGGGGTGAGGGCGTAGACAGGGTCAATATGGCATATCTGGCCTGAGAGGTGTTTGTCCCTCCCTTAATTGCTTGTGTTTGATCTTCTGGGCTTTAGCACGCCATTGGTCTAGGGAGGGCGTTATCACTAGAGGGGGCTTGTCGGGAACCTTGGACCGTAGTTTCCCCTGTTCAACCCTGGTCATACTGTCAGGTGTTCCAAAGGCCAGGGTGCTAGGGCTGAACCCAGTGCCCCTGTTGATTCTTGCTTGCAGGATCAGTAGGACGGTGGGAAGATGTTCAGTCCACGCAGTGTTAGGGTGCTCTTGTGAGAGCTTGGCAATCAGTTGAACCAGGGAGCCATTTAACTGTTCCACACGGCCATTGGCTTGCAGATGGTAGGGGGTTATGACTATATGCTGGAGCGCGTTCTTGACCAAGTATGCCTTCACAATGTGTCCAACAAGTTTGGGCCCGCCATCTGTGATGAGATGCTTGGGTTGTCCAAAGAGAGCCACAATCTTCTTGCCAATGAACTTAGTGGTGGTAGTGGCAGTATTATTGATGGCTGACCACACCACAGACCAACATGTAAAGTAGTCAATAGCTGTGATGATGTACTTCCTGCCCAGTCTGTCTTCATGAAGGGCTCCTAAAATTTCAAGAGCCCACTGCTTGAAGGGTTTCATGGCTTTGATTGACAAGAATGACTTGGGTGTGACAAATGTAGACGTTTTTTGCACAACACACACATCTTGAGAAGGTCCAGGATGTCCTGGCGCATACAGGGCCACCAAACCTTATGCTTCATTATTTCAAAGAGATTATGTCCTCTTATATGACCTAAGGTGCAGTGGTAATGTTTATGGTATCTCCTTGTTGAGTGGTGGGAATGGAAGACATATTTTCACCTGTTTCTGCCTGGCAGCAGACATTGCCAGCATCAGTGGTGAACTGGCTTTCATTGCTCTTCAGCTTGGAAATAGTCACAGAATTGAGGCCTTTGTAACAAGTGGCTTCAGGATGCAGGTAGAGCATGGGCCAGTTTGGGCCCAAGCTGTCATCTCCCATGATGGACGCTATATAGAGTCTTGAGAGAGCGTCAGCTGTGACCACTTACTTCCCAGGTTTGTATTTGATACACAACTGGTACTGGGACAGACGTTTGACCCATCCTGCCTGGCGTTGGGTAAAGTGTGACTTGGTATTATAATACTAAAGAGACTTGTGCTCTGTCAAGACTCTGTGTGGAAATGTGACCTCTTCTAGGTAACAACACCATTTCTCAATGCAATGCACCATGACTGCTAACTCCTTATCATGTATGAGATAGCGCTGCTATGAGTCAGTGAGTTTTTGGGATTAATAGGCCACAGGAAGGAAGACACCTTCATCAGTTGCCACTCTTAGTACGTCCCCTATGGCCCTGTCAGAGGCGTTAGTTTTGAGTCCATACTTACAATTCTAATTAGGGAATTGTAGTACAGGTGCAGTTGTAAGTCTTGGCTTTAACATCTTGAAGGCCTGATCTCTGAAGGGTGTCCAGTGGAAGCGCTGTTTGGTGTTTATAAGTTCTATGAGAGGTGCAATTAGTTCTCCACAGTTAGGGATGAACTTTTGCACATAGGCAACCATGCCCAAGAACGTGTACACCTGACCCACATCTTTGGGGGTGGTATGCTTGTGATTGCCTTGATCTTGGGAATTTCTGGCTTTATTATATGGTTTGAGGTGGTGTGACCAAGGAACAGCAGCTCTGACTTGAGAAACTTGCATTTTGAGGGTTTAGCTTTTAGATGGTTTTTCCAAAGGGTGTCAAGGACAGCACAGAGGTGTTGGAGGTGTGTGGTTTGATCTTGACTGAAGACAATAATGTTGTCAAGGTACACCACCATGCATTTCCCAATCAATTCCTTAAATGCTTTTTTAATCAACATAGTGAAGGTGGAAGGAGCATTGGTCATCCCAAAGTTCATGACTTGACACTCAAACAACCTGTAACGTGTTCAGAAGGCAGTTTTTGCCTCATCCCCTGGTGCAATGCGGACCTGGTTGTACCCTGTGGTGAGATCAATCTTGCTAAAGACCTTTGCACCCGCAAGCGTGTCAAACAGGCCGTCCATTAACGGCAGGGGGTACTTATTTTTAACTGTCACCTTGTTTAAGGCGCGGTAGTCCGTGACCAGGCAAAGAGACCCATCCTTCTTAGCTACAAAGAAGACAGAAGCCCTGTATGGCAAGAGCAAGAGGCAAATGAAGCCCTTATCA
The DNA here is from genome assembly GCA_014839935.2 of Entomophthora muscae. Taxonomy (NCBI): domain Eukaryota; kingdom Fungi; phylum Entomophthoromycota; class Entomophthoromycetes; order Entomophthorales; family Entomophthoraceae; genus Entomophthora; species Entomophthora muscae. The sequence goes on along the minus strand of QTSX02004989.1, from coordinate 539,281 downwards.
AGCGCGTCCACAAGGTGCTGGCAGAGGGTCTCATCTTCCTTTGGTGTAAGACAGTATAATGGTTGTGCTTTAGGTAACAATCCTTGAAGTTGCAAAGCGTGCTGGATCTCCCGGGGAGGAGGTAGCTGTTCAAGTGTCTCACTGAACACATCCTTAGATTCCTCAAGGAGTGTGGCAAGCGCTGATGAAGATAAAGTGATCAAGGGAGGGGCTGCAGGTGGTTCAGCGCAGATAACTTTGACTGAGCATTTATTGAAGTCTAGTTTCCCCCTTAAAATTTTACAAGCCTGTTTCTGTTATTCTGACAAACACAGTATTGTGAAAAAGCTTGCTCATTTCAACAGGATAGATCTGAAAGCCCACCCCATTTCTATTGAGGGTGATAATGGATGTATCCCAGTTGATGTAGGGACAATTGTGACAAAGCCAGTCAAGGCCAGCAATTACGTTGTGGCTGAGCCTGGCCATGATTGGCCCAGAGAGCTTAACTGGGATGCTCTTCATTCTTAAGGGGAAGGATACCATCTTGTGAATGATTGCTACTTTGAGAAAGTTAGCTACACGCACTGATTTAAATTGACTGGGTACTCAATATAGTTGTTGGGAATCTGCAAATTCCTGGTTGACATGGTGTGATTAGCCCCAGTATATACCAAAATTCTGTGGGTGTTCTCAAAGAAACAAAAGGTATAAGCCAAGCGGGTGATTTTATTTGATAAATGACTGCTTGGAGGGCAGGGTTGTCACTGTGAACTTGGAACATGTCTAGAGTCTCCACTTTGTGAACATTGTAGTTGCAGGGATTTATGGCAAGGAGAGATTGAGAATGTGAGTCAAGCAGGGTTGCAGAACCTCTTGTATCTACAACCCCCAGGCTTTTCCCAAGTCCTCAATCTGGGCCAACTAAAGTTCCCCCTTGAAGGGATGTTTGTCCCCATTTTCCTCATGACAAAATTGGTGGCAGCCAACTTGGTTGTGGGCGCTGCCAGGCGCAGGACAAGGTTGGGAGGGAGCATCATTGGACCTTTGGAATCACATGGAGGCTTTATTGTTAGCTTCTACCATGGCCTTGTAGCAGTTATCAACGGAGGTACAGCGTCCTACAGGAACCCACTTACAGATGTGAGGCTTCAATCCATTGACAATGATGGTGAGTAGCATTTCATTTTTGTTAGTTATGACTTTGGGAGCGGCAAAAAATGCTTGCTGAAAGGCTGTGAGGTATTCAGGAACACTTCCTGTCTGCTTGATGGCAAGTAGAGGGGTCCTCACTACAATATACAAGAAGTTTTTTCTGTAGCAGGGTCTGGTGGCGTCCCTGAAGGTGGTCCAAGTAGCTTTGTGTTCTTGACTGGCCCAGTTGGTGAACCATACCACAACAGGCCCTGTGAGGCGCCCAGAAGAGGTGGCAACCCACATGGGTTCAGGTACTTGGCAAATACAGAGGCAGGTTTCTGTGTAGTGGAGCCAACTGAAAATGTTAGCCCTCTCCACGCCACCAGCAAAGGACTTGAGTTGAAGATTAAGCATACATTGCAAGAAGTCAACTGTAGTGGAGTGACGCTGGCCTCACGTTTACTTAGGCAGAGACAATTTTGAGTACCAACTGGTCATGGTAGATAATTTATCCCTCAGGGATGTCCTCATCAGGGATAGGGAGGTGGATTTCCTGGTGTTGAGTAGCCATACGGCCTGTAATCTGTGATTTCTTTGGGGAATTTTTTTAGGTAGGTTGTGAACCTACTGCTGCTACCACTGTTGCAACTGAACCAATGCTAGTTCAGTATTTGATTGGGGAAGACAACATTCCAATAGAAAGAACAAGAATAAATAAAATAAGATAAGGTTTATTAATTGGTATCATGACTAATATACTATATGAGGAAGCTGCAAGACCACCAGGGGGTGGCATAGTGATAGGTTACATATAAGGTTTGGGACTGTGAAATAACCTGCACAGGGATTGTTGCAACCAAGTTTTCAGACTTAGCCGCTAACATATCTTACAATACACAGGGGCGCTCAATGAGTCACCCCTTGACGTGTCTAACGGCATGAGCCAATCTGCTGACAATGTCAAATGGTGGACACTTCTTCCTAATTAGGGGTGCTACCAATTTAACCTGCTGATCCCTGCACAAGTTTTTCCTTGGCTTTAAACTCTACATGGAGCATGCCACTATGCCACCCCCTTGTGGCCTTGTGGCTTTCTCCATATAGTATATTAATCACAATATTCTACAACAAACAATACCTTATTCTTATTATTCTGTCCTTTCTATTGGACTGTTGTCTTCCCCAATTTCAAATACTGGATCCTCATTGGTTCAGTTGCAACAGGATCAGCAAAGTTGAATTGGAAATGCTCCTAATTGGTAGATAGTGCCTGCAATTTGAAATTGGCATCAGATTGATCCTTGCTGTTAGATACGTCATGGGGCAACTTGTTGAGCACCCCCTGTGTATTGTGAGATATGTTGGCAGGCAAGAGGGGAATCTCAGTTGCAACATTTCTAAGTAGATCTTCTTCTGAAAGCAAATTTTAGCTCATTTCAACCCCTGCCCAAATTTTCAAGTAGTGCAAATAATCCCTATGAGTGCATTGCCTAATATCCTCTACCCTAGCCAAGGGGAGGAAGATACCTATTTCCAAAGCTGTCAAATGTTTGCTACTAGTAAAACTTCCCAGCAGGAGTAGAAAAGATTAACTAGACACCTTGGGATGACAGATAGGGGGAGGGAATTCATTGAGAATGTGTTTACTAGGCTGTTAAAAGACTGATAAAGGCCCACAGAGGGGTTGGCGCCAGATGAAGTACAGGTGAATGGTTGGGATGTCTGTCTCTTAATTGGAAAAGTACTGGAAGAGTTTTCAGTCATTCAGGCTAGGTACAAACTTCTAGCAGGCTACCTTCCACTACTAGAAAATGACAACTCCTCCAAGCTGGTACCTGGCTATGACCCAGGACACACTTTGGGGACTGATGACTAGGAACCCCACATGACTTAATATTAACTTTCTGGATATATACTTTGATCAGGTAGTATCTTTTTCAAAGGGAGTAAGACTGCCAGGACATCTTGTGCAGCTTCCAGCTCTTTTTCCCACTTTTTAATATACATTTTAAGACAGGAATTTCCTTGTAAACAGTTTAAAGTGGCAGGGATACAGTGACATTCTGGAAGAGGGCCTTAGCTAGCTCAGCAGCTTCTTCCAAGAAGTCTACTAAGACAGGGGGCCAGTGAGCTTGATCTGGATAAGGAAAAGCCACCATAGCTTTGACCTTGGCTGGAAAAGGGCGTGTTGTGGTGGTGGTTTTCCCGGAAAGGAGTTGGTAGGGAACAGACACAGTTTCAGGAACAGCCAGCACAGAGTAGACATAACTCTAAGAGTCATCATAGTCAGAATCTTCAGGTTCATAATCACTCAGAATATTTTGGAATAGATGGAGGATAGTTGGGCTAGAAGAGGTAGGTAACTCTTCATCAGAGGGAGGATCAGGAGGAACAGGGGAGGTTGGTCAGCAGAGAGTGTCTCTTCCTCTAAGCTGACCTCTCTTTTCCAGCCTGCCCCTTAAGATCACATCTTTTTACACACAGGTTAGTGTAGGACTGCAAGTGGTGCCCTATTTGGCCACCATTGTGACAGCCCTACTGTTTGGGCTGTCCATTGGATCCAAGAGTCATGATACAAGGGGTACAAGAGGTAGTGCCAGAGTTTTGGCCTTACTTTTTCAAACCACAGTCCCACCATGAGTCAAATGCATATCTTGCAAGATGGTCTTAATACTCTTTATAGAGTTGAGGGACGTTTTATGCACTTTAAAGTGTAAACACAGTAGTTGATTTACTTTAAGAGCATTAGAGCAGGCAGTGTATTCCTCCTGTGGAGTCAATTAGCAACTGGTGATGATTTGTTGACCTTTAATGAAGAAGCATTCAGAAAACTCAACTAGTGCTTCCTTAGGTTTGAAGGCAATATTCATGAAGGTTTCCTTCTTAACCTCCAGACTGAGGTTGTCACGGTAAGTTCCATAATGCCAGGTATTGTCTGTCCAAGTAAGAAGGCACGGAAGGCCAGAAAACCTGTATCAAAATTGACCAAGTTAACAGATTTAAACCAAACGGTCAATTGAAAATGGGTCACGGCTGCTCCAGTATGCCAGCTGAAACCAGCTCCCCCTTGTAAACTGACGTTGGTAAATCAACATAATATGAGGGTCACCTGATATAAGCTTGTTAATCAGCATGGTTGTCAGAAACTGGTCACACAAGGGTTCTTTGCAACCTGGACTAGATACTTACTTGAAGATGCCAAAGAAATAGGAGATCAAGACTCAGATGGTATTGCTTAGTCAATTTTTCTGATATATATTGAATAATTTTCCCTGTTTCAACTAAGAGTTGAGTCCTCCTAAATTTACTCAATAAAAATCAATTATCCCAAGTTCTAATTTTAAATTTTAAAAATGCATCCTGTGCTTGGGTTGTTGCGGTATATCCCGTATAATCTGATTCTGAACAGAATTATTTCAGGAAGATGGGGCCCAGCATCTGGAACTTTGTTGTTGGCGCCGCAAAATGTTAATTTCATGCCAGCCAATTTTGTAGCTCCTCCCTCCATTCTGGAAAATGAAAATTGGGTCACTTCTCAATGCCCAGAATTCTACGCTCAAGATGCATTGATTCTTTCCCAGGTCATTTATCTTGGTTTACTCTGGTTAGGATTGATTGTTCTACTTAATCCTGGAGTTACAATTGGAAAATTCACAAAAAATATCTGAAGCCGCGTTGGTGGTTAATCATCAATTCTATGTGGATTTGGGTGGTTATTCCCCATCATTTAGAAACAGCATCATATTATCCAGTTATTTCCGTCACAGAGGTCACCTCCAACTTCCTCAATGAGGAGATGTTTTATGTCCTTCCAGGTGACTATAAAAGGTAGCTCAGGGACTATCACCTCTTGAAAAGTGGGATGCAAACAGGTAAGGATATGCTCTTTTTTGATGTTGTCAGTAGCCCTCTGCATGGCTGTCTCATAAGTTTGTCAGGAAAGCGGCAATTTTGGAGGTCTTGGGGCTGAAAATTTGTTTGAAGGTGGGATTATAATTGGGATCAATAGACAAAGATGTAGATTCACTGTTATTTCCCTGATTGAGCACATTGATATATGGAGTCCCATCAAAGTCAGATTCAGCAGCAGGCTTTCTAGACAACAGAAGACAAAGGCTTTCTTCTAATGTATCTAGAGTGAAGCTACTATGGCTTTTGATATCTCTGGTAGAAGACAAAACAGTTTCAATCTCATCAATTTGTATCTGTTGGACTGCTAACGTACCCACAACCCTGTTGACTTGAGTGACCATGGCAGTGGATTGAGGTATAAAAGGGGAGAACTTCTCATTCATAGTCTCTGATAGGAGGGAGAGATTCTGAACCTCTAATTCTAAAGTGTCCTGCCTATTGGCAACGTTGTTAGCCACTGCCACCAATTTATCCAGAGCAAGGGCACAATTTATGTGTGGATTTTCTTCCAAACCTGAGCAGTACCTGTGATTGTTGAGGGCAGGTACTTTGTCAGTTTCTTATTTTCCTTCACCACTAGCTTCAGAGGAAGAGTTGTCTTGATCTGAGAGGCGTTTACATAGGTAAGCAATCTCACCTTGTAGTGTAGCCACCTGATTGTTCAGGATGACAATACAAGGATCTGTTACAGGCTCAGCAGTAGGTGGACTGGACAAGAAGTCTGGTGGCAAGTGGTTGCCTTGAGCTCCGTGATGGACTCCCAAATCTTAGCTTCAGATTGATTAAGGCCTTCAGGGAGAGGCTTGGGTTGCACCACAGCCACAGCAGCCATCTTCTTGCCAATGTAGTTCTGAACTTAGTGCATATTATTGCTCAACACGGCCTTGTCCAAATCATATTATTGTTTCAATCTTTGGCCCCAACTATCCACACTGGACCCCACTAATTGTAGTTATGCATTGGTATGCTCTCAAAATTAGTTGAGCTCATCTACTAGGGTCTTGAAGTCTTGTTGGTATCTTAGAAAGGTGGATTCAATTTGTCCTTGCCAGACAGCATAATGCTCATCTAGTTCACATACCCGCTCTCTAATGTATCCAGGTGGAGGAGTGAAGCATGTTCAGCAATGAGGTCAGGTATTCTTGGGAGGCTAATGAGTCACATTGATTATTCAAAATGCAAGTAAAGAGACTATAGGTCCATTCTTAGTAGGCCATATTTTGAGCATGATTTTTGGTTACTGTGGATGCCACAGCAGACAGGAGTTGATTCTATGTCAGGATTGACAATTCTTTCCCCCTGGGAACCCCGGCCCAAGAGTGAGATTTGAAACCTTACCCTGAATTACTGCATGCTGCTGGCTCTATGGATCAAGGGACCACCCGCCTGTGTTTTCTTGGGACTGAGCCTCTGCAAGCTGAAGCTCCTGCTAAGTCCCAAAGTCAGAATACCAGTGCAGTCTTGACTATGGTGGTGCCCCAGGAGGAGCTTCTTGAATTGCCTAATGAAGGCAGAGAAAGTTCTCTGTGAACTTCATGAACTTTAAGTCCTCTCAGGTAACCAATCAGATTCAATTGCCAAAGGAAAACACAGGTTTTAGGCCCAACCCTGTGACCACAGCCCAAAATCAAGAAAATTGAGCAAGCAATTTAGAAATTCCAACCAATGAGAGAACACCCAGCCAAGGTGCCATTTTTCCCCTCCTGCACCCGGGCCTCCTAGCCACCTGCTCACATTTTCCCCAATATTTTGATGAAGCCCTTATAGAAAATACTAAGTTTGGAGGCAGGATGCTTTAATGCCTATAGATTCTGTGCTCAAACCTTATTGCCATTTTTGAATAAAGGTTATGTTATTTTGACTTACACAGCTACTGCCTTATTTTTTATTTGCCATCTATCAATTCAGTACAAGATCTCCCAGCCCTCCTGTCCCTCTGCCTGCAAATTTCTGTCCTCCAGGTGTTCCCTTTGGCCCCGTCCACTTCACTGAACATCCATTGAAACCTGAATATAAGGACTACTCCCCAGAAAAGATACTCAAACTTGATTTCTTGGCCCGCATACAATCTGCAGTTAGATACAACCAACAAGGCCCGTGGATATTTTCAACACCCAAGTTGTTCAGAGGAAAATTCAACTATCTCCCTGCTTACAAGCTCCACATGGAACCGCCTGTGACCCCCAAGTCTATACCTGCCTCCTCACCCAACCTCCCAACTGAACACACTGGCAAGCTGTTTGGGATTGTGTACATAACCCTCACAGGGGTGATTGACACTATAATCCCGGCTGCTGGCCTGTAGTACTGGGTGGGGAAGTCCTTCTCCCACCTCTTTAAGTTATCTCCTCTCTTGTGGTGGGCTTAAACCACAAAAAACCCAGCCCAAGTTACCCCTGAAAACAACAGGCTGGCCTCCCAATACTGGATCCCTGACATTCCAGGACCCCAAAACTAATTGATTGTGGGCCAAGGCAAGCTGGATAAACTGATTTACCAGCACACCAATGCTCTCCATGGATTTCATTGTCATAACTGTGCTGTTTTAGCAGAGTTACACGGGGAAAAATATTTAGAAGATAGATAATAATCTTTATTGTGAGATAGTGATTATATAGCCATTGTGAATCAATGGATAGCAGGAACATGATTGGTAATCACACGGCTGGATGGAAGAGGGGGTGGCTTGATCCTGTTAATGAGTCAAGCGCCAAATTGAGGTATCTACCGTGAAGAATCATCATCTGCTCATGTTGATGGATTTGGTAATTTGAGTTGACTTCCTAGTCTGGCTTCAAGTGGCCGGGTAATTGGATTGCAGGTCACAAACCCACTTGGTTGAAACCTTGCTGGCGGGTCAAGCCTGCGGTTTTGACACCATCAAAGCAGGGGGACGCCAAAATCTAACAGGAAGAAATACAAGTCTTTGGAGGCGTAACTATAACAAAGACCAAGGATTGTATGCATGGCTACCTTACCAGTATAGAGGAGAGAGCAAGCGGCATTACAAGCTTGTTCATAGTTCAAGGAGAAAGCTGGGAGAGGGGCCCACAAGGGCCCAGGCAAAACCATTACCATAGGTGTTTTTAGGGAATCAGTAATATTCTCTTCAAGAGGAAAACTTGAAACTTTAGGAGATTTGGGTACTTCTGTAACAATAGGAGAAGGACCAGAGAATGTGCGGGTGAACAGAGTAACCAAGGGTCTGGCATCCCCTGTAGTGAGCACCATTTTGAGTGTTTGGCTCTTGGGGACAACATCTAAGAAGATACAGCAGGAAACCTTTATTACAAAAGTTTTGAGATTTGAAGCTAGCCTTGAGTTGGCCTTCAGGGCAAAATCAAGGGCACATACCTTAATTCTCATGGTTTAACAAAGAAGAGTTCTTTTGGCAAAAAGGAATGAAAAAGCTTGAAGATTATAAAAGCCGACACAAATGTGGATAAACTTAAACTTTATTAAGAGAAATTATTCTACTTAAATAGTAGTGTGGGGTTCCTGTCCAGCAGTCCCCAAGTGTGTCCTGGATTGTAGCCAGGGACCGGCTGGAAAGGGTTGTAATTCTCTAGTAAGAGAAAATGTATCTTAGAAATATGTATAGGGGTCAAAATGGGCTTTTATTCACTCTCAGAAGGAAGATCCCCTTAGAAACCTTCTGTTGTATAGCCCGGGGGTCAAGGAAACAATATGGATTTGCCAATACTTGGAGTCCTCCAAAAATATCTTGGACTCCTTGTACTTGGTCTTGGACTTCTGCTCCTTATTCTTGGATGTCTGCTCCTTAGACTCAGACTCCTGCTCCCTAAACTTAGACTCCGGCGCTGCGCTTAGGTTCCAGCTTCTTATTCTTGGGCTCCTGCTCCGTTATCTTGGGTTGTATCAGTCCAACCAAGCTCCTACTGGTGATCAAAAGGCCTCCAAAACCTCTTGGCAGAAACTTAGAAGACCTCCAAAAGCCTTCCAAAAGACCTTGAAAAGACTTTGATCCAACCCAGTAACTTTCCAGCCAGCCCCCTTCTTATAGTGTCTTTTTCCTAACAGTTCCGCCTTCAAAATGGCTTTCTTTATAAGCTTAAACCATTGTTGCTCACTTTTTCCTATAATAACTTAAGCTTACATACTTACTTTCTCAAAAGCTTAAAGTATTAATTCACTATTTTCTTGCTTATACTTTAAGCTTTTGGCTTCCAACCAATCATTTTCATCAGGAAACCTGCCAGAACTCAACCAATGAATGCAGAGCGCGGAAATAGACCATTTCTAAAGTTCCACCAGGATCCAACTATGAAATCAATTTCCACCGCTCAACCTGCTCAAATCAACAACTCTTTGCACACCAAAGCGTTAACCAGTCCATTATTCTGGCACTGTTTCTTCCTGCATTCAACCTAAACCCATTTAAATAGTAGAATACTATTTAAATTTTTCTTTCTGGACCTCTTTAATGTTTTCCCCATATATTTACAAATATAGTAAAATCCAAGGAAAATGTCCCACCAAAACAACTTTGTATCCCACTCTCATAGCAACATACCTTTGTCTATCCTAGGAACTTAATAAATATCTTACCCACACTTCTATCCACATTCCTTCTTGATTTTAATACTAAACCAAGGCAAAGTATTCCACATCTTCCCACTTTGGCAAATCAATTTGGCAAAATCTTGGCACATTTCTCCAGACCACCAGTTCTTCACTGATATCTTTGGATCTTTCAGCCAGCTCATATTCCAGCTCTTCAGCTTAACCAGCAATCAGTCCATTAACTTCATCAGTCCTCTGGCTACTCCTGCACTATGATCAGCTAGTCCTGCATCATAATCTTCTTGTTCCTCAACTTATCCTCAACGAGTTTCACAAAAAACCCTCACTAGGAACCTTCTTTGTTCCCTCTACACACTAAACCATATTGGTTCATTCCATTTAATATGAATTAACAGTCCATCAACTAGCCTTCACTGTGACCAAACAGTCCCTCTTGGTATTTTTCTCTGTTAATTCTGTGAATCACCTTGGTTCTTTATCTCAGCCCCCACTACCAGAACTTGTAGACCCAGGCATGAGTCTACATTGAACTGGCGTTTGACTGGGCCCTTGCAAGTGGCAGTCTACTTAGGCCATTAAACCATAGATCAATGTCTATGTGTTGTCTTTACTCACCCAAGTGATTAAGTCTGGGCTTTCAGTTGCAGAGTAATCAGCTCTACTTCCCAGAGGCCTGATCACACCAAGTTCTGCAGCTTGCTTCCCCAAGTAAACCGCCTTGGTGACACCTCTGAGCAAATCTATACCCTTCAATGCTCACCTTGGGCTTCCCTAAAGTTCCCATAGGGGCATAAACAAGGACACCCTGCCAGTCTGTTAGGTAGGGTGCTTGCTCACAGACCTCCTGTAAGTTTATTAGAGTATGTTGAGCCCTCAGAGCTCTTCCCCTCCCTGGCAGCCTTTGTTACCTGCCAGGGGTCCAAAACCTACCTCCCCAGACAGACAAAGTTCCCTGCTTGCTATTTCAGTATTCACCCTCCAGCAGCCACAGTTTCCTGCAGGGTGAAGCACTATAGCCCCAAAGCAGCTGATATCTTCTTCTGGGTGGAGGCAACATCTGCCTCTGGTAGCCCTTTGTTACCTACCAGCCAGGCCTTACTTACCCTAGTAGTCATATGTTACCTACTAGGCTCACCTTCAACAAACAACCAAACCTCTTCTTGTCTAACATTAGCCCCGCCTGCAAACCACTAAACATGTGGATCACCACAAGTAGACTGAGAGCGTTGATCACTCACTAGGTAGACAGAGTGGCTGATGAGGTCATTCCAAACTGAACTTGTACCTGTATCAGTCAGATGCAGGTAGGGCAATCTGGAATAGGTGAACATTGATGTTGAACCATTTGCAGAAGGTGAAGAAGCTCCAAAATTGAAGGCAAATCCAACCAAGTCTTTGTGAATATCAACATCCAAAGACTATATCAAAATAGCTCAAATGGCACAACTAGCAACACTATGCCTGAATACGCCAAACTCTTTGTGATGGAAGCTGATACCTCAGACTTTGCCTTGGGGGTGTTGCTTCAGGAGGGGCATGATAGTAAGCTTCAACCTGTAGCTTAATACTCCAGGAATTTCACAGCACCAGAACTGAACTACCCAATATACAACAAAGAGATGCTGGCAATTATCCAATCTCCAAAAAATTGGAGAAGCTAACTTTGTGACGCTTCCCAACCAGTAAAAATCATGACAGACCACAAGAACCTGACTTAATTTTTCAAACCACAATAACTCAACCAACTTCAGGCCAGATGGGCACTCTTCCTAGCCAACTAAAGCCTGAAGACCAATTACAAACCTGGGAAGATAAACATTGTACCTGATAACTTGAGTCAAAGATCTGATTTCTCTCCAAGTTCCAAAGAGATAGAGGAGTTCAGCACCCAATCACTACTATCTCCACACATTCTGGAACCCATGCCTTTTTTTCTAGGCCTAGCTAGTAGGAAAGAAGAAATCCAACATTCTCAGACCCTGAACAAGCACTACATTATTGTCATGAAAGACTTAGCTGAGAACGTTGACAGCAAGTACTACAGAGCAGGTTCTCACTACACAGAAGATTCCTAAAACTAAATTGATAAACCTACATACCTGAAGGTCCACAGAGATAGGAGATTCTGTAGGAGTACCATAACTCCCCCATGGATGGACACCCAGGCCGCACCAAGACCTTGAAGGATATCCAAAGAGTGTACACATGGCCAAGAAAAAAAGCTGGAGATAGAGACATACATCAATGGGTGTGAAATGTGTGGCTGCTCTAAACCTAAGCAAGGAAAACCTGAAGGCCTGCTCTAACCCCTCCAAATTGTGGAAGGCCCTTGGAATTCAGTATCTATGGACTATATAGTAGAGCTCCCAGAGTCAACAGGCTCCAATACTATACTTGTGAATGTTGATAAATTAACAAATATGGGTTACTTAATGTCTACTACCACCCATGTGACAGCCAAGGAGACCACCACCCTTTTTAGGGACTGCATTTTTATTACTCACAGCTTACCCAAGGAAGTTATTTCCAATTGCGGCCCCCAGTTTACTTCCAAGTTCTGGGCCCAAATACTACAGGGCCTTGTAATCAAGAGATCAATATCCACAACATACCGCCCCCAAAGTTATGGAAAACAAGAAAAGTTAATCAAGTATTGAAACAGTACTTCTAATGCTATGTTAATGCAGATCAAGACAATTGGACCAAACACTTACCCATGGTGCAATTTGCGTACAATAATCAAGACCATAGTTCTACAGGAATGTCTCAATTCAAGGCCAAATACAGATTTGATCCTACTTGGGATCACCTTCCTGCAGAAGAGGCTAGCAACCCTAAAGGACAAGATTGGTTGGCTGCCATCTGTACCACCCAAGAAGATTGTGCCCAAAACCTGAAACAAGCTGTACAGACCTACAATGATTTTCCCAGATAGAGGAGAAGCCCCAGACCACCCATAGAATTTGGGGACATGGTTTACCTCAGCTCCAGGAATATCAATACTAAAGCACCATATGCAAGCCTCAGCCCAAGGGAAACAGGACCATACAAAGTTTTGAAATGAATAGAAAAGCAGCTTACAGGTTAGAGCTCACATCTAACTGGAAGATCCATGATGTATTTCACCAATCAATATTGTCCAAGAAGAAAGAAATTAACACCCTCATTAAGTTGTTTGCACTGCCCCTCCCCTGATCAAAGTAGGAAGCTTTCTAGAGCATGAGGTTGAACAGATCCTAGACCAAAAGATGAGTAACTGACAACTATACTACTTGATCAAATGGAAAGTTTACCCGCCTGAAGAGAATACCTGGGAACCTGAAGATACCCTTGACAATGCTAGTGCCCTCCTGACAGCAACAGTGGCTATGCCAACACTATAGTAAAGTGACAACCTGGTTTTACATAATGTTATCTTCTGGATGTTGAAACTTTTTTAAATAACAGCACACTTTACCCTGAACATTTTTAATATATTTTTTATATATGTTATTATACTAGATTAATCACAGAAAGTACAAAATGCAATAAAAAATACCATAAGTAATAAGAATAAGGAGATATAAGTAATTATTTTTTAATTTACTATGTAAAAAACACTTTTTAATATATAATTATTGTTTATTCCCATGAAAATTTAAAATTCCAATGGACCAAAAATAGAGGTAAACAAAATATCATAAGTTATACAAAATATACAGTAGTTTTAAAAGCTATGGAAACAACCAAAAATACCTCAGATTTAAACAAAATGATTTTTGATTTAAACAAAATCCAAGTTGTACAAGATTCAGGATCCAAATGATTTAAATAATTTTGGTTGACAAATGAACTGTCAAACAATAAACAATATTTTACTAGCACATTATACAAAATTATATCAAACATCAAGTGGTGTATTTTAAACCAAAACAAAATGAACTGGTGCAGCAAGTAACATGGATGGATGCTATTCCAGAATATATTTTAATCCAATCAGGATTCATATGAGGCACCAACAGAAGGACTAAAATAGAAACAAAATTTGAGCAATCTAGAAGCAAGTTTCAACAAACACAAAATAAATGAATTCACACAAGATGTGTAGTATGTTCAGCCTAAAATAGAAAAATAACAGTTTACCAGCCAATCAACAGCTATCCAGTTTAGGAACAGAGACATTTTATTCATTTTCATGGCTCCTGATTTGTGTAAAACAGCTTTGAGAACTTTCCAAATATGGACTTGAGATTGCAATAAAAATAAATCATAAAATTTTAAACTTCTACTTTTAGTGATTTTATCCTAGGTTTTTTTACAATGGTTTTCAACAACAACAACATTTTCAATAGCGCCAGCAGCAGCCAATCCAGATTCAATGGATGCAAGGCTCAGAACATGGAGGCAACTGTTTACACCCAAGTCTTTGAGGCGGGTAACAAGGAATCTGACCTATAACTGACCCCCAACCCCTATGGCTTTGGCTTTTTCAGTAGTCACTTAGTGTCTAGCTCTGCCCCTGCTCTCTTACCCACCCCTGCACAAGCTTCCAACCAACCTGTCAATCAGAATGGCAACCCTTATTTGGAACAACTTCCTGTCACAAGACAACCTACCCCCTCAGCTAATCAGGCTTCAGCTCCTGCGGCCCAGCGCCCCAAACCCAGAATAATCACTGCCAAAATTCTTCAGGAAATTGTGGCACTGAACCTGTGTGGCCTGACCTGAGACCAGATTGCCACCAAGTTGCAATTTACCCAAGCCACAATAATGCAGGAATTCAACAACCTGATGAATAGGAGAAACCTGGTTGGGACAGCCAAGAAGCCCAAGAAGGCCCCAGAGTCCCAGATCAATGACAAATATCCAATTATGCTTGATCTCCTGCAGCGGGACCCCAAGATTCCCCTAACCCAGGACCAGAAGCAGCTTACACACCATGAAATATGGGTTTCTGAGAGAATGGTGCAGCTCTGGATGTATGGCAAAGTGGCTTCAATCAGGGTGTTGACCAATTTTGGTGGCAATCAATGGGATGGCAGCAAGGATTCCCCATAAAATCCTGCCATTAAGTCCACCCTGGTCCAATGCCTAACAAGTCTATCTAATGGCATCATGTTTATCTCATATTACAATCTATCAATAGCTTTTGATGATTTTGGTGAGCAAGGAAAAGCTGCCACCCAAAAAGGAAGGAAGAAGGTCAAGAGGGGGACGTTCATTGGTGCGTTTCTGGCTGGTTTGGCCAAGGATTTTATCTACTATTGGACAAACCCTGATTTCAATAATAGGTACAAGTACCACCACATCCTTGGAAAATTGCTCAACTCCTGGGATAGCTCAAATTTCACGTACCGGGGTTTCTTGATCCACTAGATGGAGAGTAGCTCCACCGCCCTTGAGGCCATCCAGGAACGCAGGCACCAGGCCTCTGTGTACCCAGCCAGTCACGCCAACATTCATTTGGCTGATGTTGTGTTCTTTAATATTGGAGACACAGTCCAGGAGCGCTGCCCACAGGCTTTCAACAATCTCTATCTTGGGGTCCTTGATCATGATTCTCTCTTTGGTTGACAAATGGTGGCTGACTTTTTTGTACAGATGGTTTTTCATGTGAATATGGGCAACCAATCACGTAAGGATAAGTGCCTTCCACCTCAGCCCACTGCCACCTACCACCCCATCCAGCCAATGATCAATGAGGAATACAGCAAGCGTTATATGGCAGCCATCATGCAAAATCCTCCTGCCTCTAACCCCATCACTCCCACACCCCACCTGCCAGCCCCACCTGCCCAATCCCAGACCCCACAGGCCAGAACCACCTCTCAGCCTTCCTTCCTGCACTATTATGCCTATTAGGCATCACTCTTTCCCTCCCCATAAACTCCTTATTGCCAAACATTTTCTATTTATAATATCTTTATCTTGAATTTCAATTTTCCATGTTCTCTTTGTTTATAGTTGGGTTTATTCTTTATGTTCAGCTTATTTCTATAAAATCATATATTTACTATGCAATGTATCTAGATTCAGAACACAGTTATTTTTAGCACCCAAACAAAGCCCCTTGTAAAAATATTAACAAAAATTTGGTGATCAGCTAAATTTAAATTAGAAAATTATAATTTTATTGTGTTTAGATAAAGTTATTACTGATCTGAAATCAAACATTAATGATAAACTTTATGCCAATCAGGAGCCAAGTGATAAAGTGATTAACGTGACATAAAGGGTCATTCAATAATTTTGTGATGCATGTGCACTAATTAATCTGATTGGCTGAAAGCTTTTCCATTGTATGCTATTGCCACTGTGGCAAGTTGTTAGTGGACTAGTGCCCAATCAGCTGCTGGGTTAGCACTAGTCCACCATTAACTTGCCACAGCGGCAATGGCTTTAATGGCAAAACAACCAGCAAATCATAATATTAGTGCACACACATCAAAGAATTATTGAATGACCCTTTATGTCACAACAATCACTTTCTCAATTGACTCCTGATTGGCTAAAAATTTATCATTAAGGTTTAGAATTCAGATCAGCAACAACTTCTTCTAAACACAATAAACTTGTAATTTTCTAATTTAAATTCAGCTGATCACCTAATTGTTGTTAACATTTTCACAAGGGGTTGTGTAAAGTTCCAAAAACAATATCATGATTATGGAAGCAATGCTGACACAAAGCAAACAACACATTTTGATATAAGCTTAAAACATATACACAACTAGGTGGTTGCCCCGTCCAAGGACAGAATTAAAGTTGAATTTAATAAATCAATTAAATATATTTTATTGTGTTTTTAGGCTTGGAGTACTTATCACATGTTTAATTAAAATTTATTTAATTGCTTTATTAAAATGTAGTTTCAATTATATTTATTTAAATTTAAATTTAAATTTAAAATTGTATATTTCAAGTATAAATAAAAACTAAATCTAAATAAGTGTAGTATCACTATTAAGTTTAGTAAAACTAAACTGATTATTTTAAAATTTATTAATTGATTTTTAATGTCTTTAAAAATGTAGAGCTGATCTCCAGCTTTTAAGTAAGCTATCAACCATCAAAATCGGCTTAGTATTCACTGAGATACATTGATGTTAGTTTTTTAGTGTGCATTAAAAGTAAATTTAGATAATTTCAAATCGAGTCCGAGCCTTTGATTATGACGTTAACCCGATTCCAGCACTTAACTATATATCTCAGCATCTAGAGCAGCTAGAGCTATCATGTTTGGTACCATTTTGATCAGAATCATCTGAAAATTTTATCTACGTCCTCTGAATTTCATGAAAATCATTATATTGAATCATAATTTTATCATAGTTAGTTTACCCCACTGATGTTCTTTTGGGATGAAGCTGTGGCAAGCAAGGTTTACTCTGAAACAATATGGAGCTACTTGGATCAGGTGGCATCGAATTGGAATGCTCTACTATCTCACTTGAAGAATAAGAATTTCGAAATGTCCAAGCCAACCATCTCCTTCTTTAAACTAATATTTATATTATAATTTAAGCTGTATTGCTTTAAATTGACCAAGCTCTCTTTTCGTTGTCAATTCAATCCTCACACAGGGCATAATTATCCAATCATATAAAACAATCTAAAACAATTGCTGCTTCTCTTCCAGTTTTAATCCACCCATTCTAGAGTCGGGTAATCTATACAGATAAGCCACTTTGATATGGTTGAATGGTGTTAGCCACTAATTTAAAATTCAAGTAATTAAATACAACTTTATTAAAGTTCGAGTGGCTTATATTTCAGTTCAACATGATTTAGACCACACTCCACTGAATTCAATCTGTGTACTCTTAAAGATGCATGTAAGGGATTGAATGTAAGGATGAGCCAAATTGAGCTTGTGGCTTAACAATCAACTTTTAAAATCAAATTTAACTTAAAATCAATTCAGTCAAATCCCTTACGGCTTGAGCCCACTCGAGGCGACATTACAGACAGACAGACAGACAGACTCACTTTTATATATATTAATAGGTAAAAAGATGGGATGATGTAGGGCAACCTCCAGAATTAACTCATACAGAATGGAACATCCTTCATGTCAATAATTCTAAAAATTGTTTTTTCTTTATCTTTTATAATTTCAATTGAAAGCTCAAAATAAAAACAAAACATTGCTTCTATTATCAGTGTCAATTATTTAATCAAGAAAAAAATAATATTTAATATTGAAAATAAAAAACATGTTTTTGAGAATTGTTGACATGGAGGATGTTCCATTCTGTATGAGTTAATTCTGGAGGTTGCCTAATGTAGTGGATAGGAAAACAAACAGGGATAAACAAAGAAGCAATTTTCAGGCACCCATCCACTTGGAAGTAGTCTTCCAAGATGGTGAATGATTTCAGAGGGATTTAGACCAGTCACATGAGATCCCACAGGCAGAGACACCATCATGAAGTAGAATACCTCTCCAAGCAGGCAATATTGGCCCAAAAGCAAATTGAACGCCCTAGAAAGAATTACACTCCTAAACAGCTTAAGAGAAAGGCTGATGCCAAGGGGCAGAAGACCTGTGATTTGGTGGGCTTCTTGGTGGACTGATAGCTCTGAGGTTCTTCCTTCTGGGGTGGATTGTGGGACAAGGGGGTCACAGTATACCAAACTCCTGGTATTACCCATTGCCAGGAGTTATCCAGGAAATGAGCTTTGGGGGAGGTATCAGAGTCAGCTCGTGTACCCAGCAAAATGCTGGCATTGACAGCCTGTAATATGATCATCCAGAAAAACATTTTCTACCCAAGAGACTCCATAATGGAAGACTTGGGTAATCTCATGGTTAGGATTAAAAGGGGTTTAAGTCAAGCTAAAACAAACAGTAATTCATTTGGGGTGAATGTAGACTTTATTGATTGAACAAGTTATAAAACATAGCTTACCAGCTTTATATAGCATGGTAGCTAGCAGATAATCTGGAGATAAAATAAAGGAGATCAAGAATCTTGGGGATGAAATTGGGAAATCTGGAGGAGAAACAGGGGATTTTGGGGAAGTTAGAACTTAAACTAGAGTTTTTCTTTGTAATTGAATTCATAATAATGACCTCAGCACATAAAAAACAGTATTAGTCTTAAAATAGTTGCCTATCAGGCAGCAACCACCAGAATTAACTCATTCCACAAGTCAACTTACTATATGTTGACTATCAGAATTAAAAATACCTTAATGTTGACATCATTGGAAAGTCAGAATTATATTTTTACTTATGCAGACTACTAAATGTTGACACTTTTTTGATAAGCAGAAATTTGTTTCCTGAACATTTTACTTAATAAAAATTTATCTTCTAAATACTTTTTAGGGTAATGCAACTACATAGATTAAAAAAGTCCATAAAAATGATGTATGAAAATAAAAATAATAAAAATACACTTCAAAAATAATTCACTATGAAATTAGCTATCTTTACTATAAAATATTTTTCCCACTTATAAAAATAAAAAATACAAAATGCAAAAAGGTACCAAATAAAAATTTACACATTATAAGAAAATATAGTAAATCAGAAACAGTGATATAAAGTTTTTTTCTATATTTAAACTACAAAAAACATATAATTTACTAGTAAAATACCAATATAGGCAATGTAATACAGTCTAATGCATCAAACTATCAATAGAGAAATCAATGATTTTATAAAAACAGTATCATAAATTATTAATGAGTTATTTAGAATAACTATTTATTTAAAAATATTATACTTAATATATAAGAACTATATAAAAAATTAGGCAATACTCAATAAATTTAATGAAAAGCTAGACTGTAATAACCTGGTTGCCATTAAGAACTGTGGCAATCTTTTTGATGTATTCTCCAATCTCTGAAAGCTTATATTTGGCCTTGACAATGTCCTTGATCTTTTCTTGATACTGTTTCTCTTTGGTGGTTCTCTTCTTCTTAGATGGGCAGTTACCAATATCTCTGATGGATGCAGCAGTCTTCCCCTGTTAGACTTTGAGGTGCTCATAGAAGGTGTTGTATCTGGGCTTGATTCCAAAGGAGGACTTGATATGCTTATGCCAGCCCTCCAAAGATGAAGTTATTTTCATCTCATCCTTAAGAACTGCCTGGTAGCAGTTCCAGTTGGCTTTGGCTCTGGGCTTGCTCTGGTGCTTAGTGACCTTACGTCCAATCCACTGTGGTTCATAATATTCAATGAAAGGGTAGAAGGCACCATCATGTTTCTTGGCATATGGATCCTGGCATAGGAGCTCAAAGGCTTGTCCAGCATGCTCTGGCTTTACAAAGGCTAGTGCTAAAAACTGCTGAATTAAGAACTTGCAGTTCCTGATGTATCTAGACAGTGGAGCTTGCTGAGCTCAGTTAGACCCTTTAGTTGCCTGTTGAAATTCTGTTGATAATGGAAAAAACACCCCTGGACCTCTCCATCAAAGGTATTTACAAAAGCGGTATACTGGGCAGTTTCATAGTCCATGATTATAGTTGAGGGGCCAAGTGCTTTATCTTGAGCTTCTTTTTCTGCAGCAAGGGTGGCTTTATCCTTTTCATCATCATCTGGATTGGCTCTAGTGTTATGGCCAGGGGGACTCTTTCTATTACTGGGTAGGGCTTTGATGCCCTCCTGAAGAATTTTAAAGGCCCTTTTGTAGATCTCTTCTGTTGCCCCAGGAAGCAGAAAGTAGGCAAATGGGAGCACCTTGCCTTCAATAAGGGAATGTGCAACCCATAGTTGGTAAAAAGGCGGGGCATACTGCAAAGGTACCATCACATAACCAGATCTCTAAATCTCTTAACTGCTCCAGGTTCTGTTGTGTAGCATAGCATATAATTCTTACCTCTGATGTAGGCCCATCATCATGTAAAAATAACACCTCATCACCATTGAGAATCCTAACTCCTCTATTAAAACTAACTCTCCTTAGACCATGGCATATTTCTTATGGGTGAATAGATCACAGCATTTGTCACATATATACTTCACTAACTGATTGGGGATGAGCTTCAGGTTCTCATTACTTAGGTGTGTGGTGGCCTTAACTGCCAGATCAGAAGCCTTGACATCTTTGGAGACTGGAACCATTTGGTAGAGGTACCACTTTAGAAGCTTTTCAATAAGATTGATTGGAGCATTGCATGTGTGTTCTCCTTTTTCACTAGTGACTTTATCCCATCCTTCTGTGTTGATCCTGGCAGCACAGCTTCTATCTTCACACACATAACACTTGCTTCTTCCTGCTCTCTTCTGATTGTTGCAATTGAAAACATAGTCATCACAGACTAAACTTTCAGCTCCTTTGACAGACATTAGAGGGAAAACCAAAGGAACTTCTTTGGGAGCTTAAAATCTTCTTTGATGTTACATATATTGTGAACCTTCAGGGGATCCCATGAGCCAATTGGTGCTTGATGATAGTCAGACAGATAGTCATCAGGATCTTCTTTATTGATACTTGATGATGAGGATGGAGGTGCAGATTTGTTGGGCGGTGGAGGGGAATTATCTGGAGTTGGATTCTTGCGCTTTCTGGACTGGGATGAGCTTGATTCCTTGGTACTTGATCCCTTTGAGCTTGATTCATCTGGGCTTGGCTGGGGTTCTGGAATCTTGGGTATCTTCTTTCTTCCTTTCTTGTTTAGTGGAACCTCATCTCCTTCTGATTGGTACCAGCTTGGAGAAGAAGAGAGGTCATGGGAGGTCTCTTTGCTTTCAGGGTCTGGGGTCTTATTCTTTATCTTCTGTTTATTAGAGGTTTCTTTGGATGGTTTTTTGTTGGGGTAGGGACTTTGGGCCTTTCCAGAGGCTTTGGGTACTTTCTTGGTTGACTTGGGGCTCTTTTGTGGCTTCTTGGAAGATTTGTCCTACAATAATTAGATTATAGTTCATAAAGTAAGAATAATCATGTGAAACATGAATAAAATTAAATAATAATCACTTGTTTTATTTTTATCATAAATTAAATAGTTTATAGAAGTATGGAAAGTGCTTTTAGAGCTAGTTTATTAGTAAGAAATAAAAAAACCATGTTTAAATAAAAAGGTGACATTCTGGTAGTCACAATAGTCAAAAAAGTTTAAATTAGTTTGTCAGCATAAAAAACGCTTTAATTTAGACTGTTGGCATACTGACAGTCAGCATTAAACTAGAAAAAGGCTATGTAAATCACTTATAAAGCTTAGTTAATATTTTCCAGAGTTGGTTTTTTAAGGCCAAAGTTAATTATTTTTAAATTAAAAAATAAAGATATGCATATGTAGCTTATGAAAACTAAATAATAGGGATTGTAGAGGGAAGTCTAAAGTGCAGCCTTGGGTACTTTGGCCTGAATTATCATACCATTGTATGTGTGCTTTTTGTTAAGTGGCAGTTTTTTACTAATAAACCAGTGAAGGTGTCAACATGGAGGCAGTCAGTGTTCTTTTATAGTAACTCTTGTATTAAATGTTGCTTAAATTATGTCACTTTATTTTCTAAGCCAAACCCCTTTGTTGCAATTTAGAGGACACATCAAATTGGCACAAAGTTGACATTATAAATACATATATAAATTCTAGTTTTAACATATGCGTTTTGGTCTAAGTGGACTTCCAGAAATAAGCTATATATCAATCCAATGGGTTTAACATAACAGTAAATATCTTAATAATGCAAAGAACACTATGAAATTTGGCATATGTCTTTGTTTAATGCTTATATTAGTATATATTTAATAAAAACAGTAGTATAAAATATAAAAAGTAGTATTTTTAGAATATTGTATATTTTATTAAGAAATTTATGGATTCTTATTTAAAGTCAACATACAGATACAGTGGTTTTAAAGCTATGGCAACAAGCAAAAACAACTCAGATTTAAACAAAATTGAAATGAATCCAAATATATTGTAAATCAATATAAATTTGTTTATTTTTAATTTTGTTTAAATCTGAGTTCATTTTTTTTAAGTCTGAATTGTTTTTGCTTGTTGCTATAGCTTTTAAAACTACTGTGTTACTTACTGGAGTCAACCTTAATGTAAAAGTACAAAGAAACTTACATTTTCATAGTAAATTATAGTAGTTTTTTGGCTTAAAAATAAGTCTTTGTTTTAAATGTGTTGATATTATGCCTGTTCCTTTTTAATTTTGTAGTTCTGAATTAATAATTTCCTATGAAAAAATAACTTAGTTTTGGAGATGACTGATTCTGGAAGATAAATACTAAAATAATGTTGACTTACTGAATGTTGAAATTTGTTAACATTCAGTACATCAACTTTTGAAATGAGTTAATTCTGGTGGTTGCTATCAGGCAGGAAAAGCACTGAAAATGCCCTGATTTTCCCCACATGTAGGCTGGGCAACAATAGCAAAACAGACAACAGAACCAGAAGTTCTGGCAACAGGAATTGCAGAAACAACACTGATCAGCTTGGGGACGTCACCAGAAGTGGTTTGAGACAGGTTCAAAGTTAATTTGCCTTTAATTGTTTGGCTGCACCTTATCACTGAAGGTAATGTTTGATCAAAGTAAAAATTAACACTATTCTTATTATCTAGTAACTGAATAAGTCCAGAGATGATGTGGGTTTAATCTGCGTTCTGGGATTATCAAAATAACCAACTTTGACCAGAATGTTTATCAAAGGTAATATAGAACAAATACTACTAACTAATTCAACTTTTTCACTATTTTCTAATGACCCTGGTTTGGAGTACCCTTCTGTGATTATAATTCCCAATGCATTGTTGACAGGAATTTCCTCAGGAAGATTCCTGACAGCAATAGTATCAGAATAACATATATTTTATTGGGGTGAAAGCTATGAAAAAATATGGAAAGATTAGTAAAAAATCAATGAGAGAACTCAAAAAGCTACTAAAAGACTTTGACTCTGCAATTGCAGAGATCAAAGAAATTGACCACAAGTCAAAGAAAAAGTCAAGTCCAATGTACTAGCAGGAAAGAAAATTGACAAGATGTCTATGAAGACCTTGATAACCAGGATGCAAGAAACACTCAAGAAGGAAATTGAGCGTCTGTTAAATGTCCAGAAGACCGTTGTGGAAGGCCTTCAGTTCAAGTCCTTTGCCATCTCCATGCCGTCTGTCTGGATTAACAGCTCCAAGATGTATGCACATCTCAAGCCAGCAAAGCACGCCAGGACAGAGGATACTGAATTGCTGGTGCAATTGCTTGCGCCAAGAATGACTTAGCCTGCTGAAGCTGCCAGCAAGGAGGAGACTGTAGAAGATAACTTAATATTGAAAATTAATAAAATATAATAATCTTTACCTATTTTTTTAGAGCTAATTAACAGCAAACTATGCCAGGTCCTGATCCCCTTTGTTCCTGCCATATTTTATGCCAACTACATCAATCATGTGGCAAGGCAGTTGGTATTGTCTTCTCCCGTTGTGACAAGCTGGAGGACCAAATCCACAGGACCTTTCCAATGTTGCAAGAGGCATTAGTCAGGCTGAAGCATGACAAGGGGGCATCTGAGTGGGCAATCACTGCCTACAAGGATGCCCAATTGGTTTGCCTTGACCCAGTGGTCCTCAGTGGAGTTTACTGTGTAAACTCCATTGAGCTTGTTTGGGACATCCTGGAAACAGCTCCATTCAAGAACATACCAACAATGGGCCAGGCGCATGCGGCTGCTTGCTTCTGCTTCCTGGTGAATCATAAATTATCTTACCTGATGGTAAACTTTGGGTATGCGGTGTCAAAATTGGCTGTTACAGATGCAACAGCCATAAAGAATAAAAAAATACTCCTGGTAGACTTTGGGCTGGCCTGAAGCACTGATGAGATGGGGCTCCCTGCAGCCATAGGGCTGACCTTTGCTAAAACAAGGCATGAGAAAAAAATAAGCACAGTATACAAAAAATCTGCAAGTTTACTGAAGCCTTTGCTGGGTAAAGGCTTCATCTGGTGGTTTACCTGGGATATCTTTTCTTCTTTGGGATGGGTGCCAGCGTAGAGGACCTGAGTGGGGTCCTTCTTGAGATTGACAAGGCCAGGCTCTCCCTGGACAGGAAGAAGGTACACCAGGTTACAACTTGGCTGACCACATTATCCAGGACGCCCTGGTCCTGACTGGTATTTAAGGGTCTGTAGCCCCGCCTAAAAAGCTGCTGCTTCACTCCCATCTCACCATCCTCCCTTTTACTAGCAGGCGGTAGTATTTTAACCAGGGTGTATCCACCATCCACAGTGTGGTGGTGAAGGTTGTGAACCACCTCCATTGCCAGATGGGTACATACCAAAAGAACCCATTACAGATGCCCTTAAAACTCTCTTTTCCTTTAAATATATTTACATTTTAGATTATTTTTACTTATAATAATTTTTATTTTAGCAAACAAGCTTTGCAAAATAAATCCCAGAGAAGGTTTTCATAAAAACATAAAATTATATGTTAATAAAATAAATTCTAACTTGTAAATTTTATGTTTAATTTTTTTAAAACAATTTTTATATTTATTTGAAAAAAGTAATATAAATATATTCACTTAATCCAGTATCAAGTCTTTGGGATAACCTCAGATGGCATAATAAAAAAATTAATATAAAATAAATAAATTACTAACCTCCATTGATGGTCCTGCTGAATATGATTGTGGGCTTGGAAACATCTAAATATAAAATGATAATTAATAAATCTTGAATGGTAAATTAGAGAATATAAAAAAAGTTGGACACACTAAGCCTTTAATTGATTGGCTGTTTGGCTAGGCATGCGGGGATGAATGAATCAGCGTGGCCATAGAATTTGGCCATGGTCTCAGCTGGGAGGGTATGAATCCCGGCCTGCAGCAAATCAAAGAGGTCCTCAGTCCCAGTTGGCGTCTCTTGATTGACAACTTGCTTGAGCCACCTAAAGATATCTTCAATGAGATTTAGGAAGAGTGAATAAGCAGGGAGGAAGAGAAGGCACATATTAGCTGTGGCCAATTGCTGGGGGCCCACTGCAATGCTAGTGTCAATCATTGGAAATTCCTAGATAATATTGGCCACCATGTGGAGACCAATGTTGTCCAACACAATGACATTGGTGAAGCCCAGGATTGTGCACTTCAGGTGCTCCTGGACCAATTAGAAAAAAGATAAGAAGGTCCTGCTGTTGTGCAAACCCAATATCATTTGATACAGCTCAGTCCCCTTTGGACCAAGGAGAGCCATCATCAAATAGGCTGTGCCACAGACTGCAGCATGAAAAGCTACCTGTAAGAGAGGAGTATCAGAATAACTAAATGTGACTCCCATCCTGGAGGAAATATCCACCAGGATACCATCTAGTGTATCATCAGGCTGGACACCCAAACAAGAGTCCAGAGGGAGGACATGGGAGACAGTTGGGGGGAAGTAGGAGTTAAACCCCATCAGGACCATTCCTGCAAGTAGCCAGGGAGCACACTGGATATTTGGCGCCTGAGGACTGGGTGCAGGCTGAGGAATAGGTTGTGGTTCCTCCACTTGGGGCACTGGTGAGAGGGTGTCCTTTGTATATGAAGGGCCAGGAGAAAAATCCAGGGAAGACAAGTCTAGGTCATCACAAGTGAGCCTCTTCACCAGGTACTCACCAGAAGTGACAAGGTCTTGCGCTCTTCCGGGGAGATCCTCTTCAAAATACAGAAGGTGGGAGGGGTTATCACTCACTCTCAGAACAGAGGAAGAAAGCTTTTTCCAGAGGTCTGGAGAAGTAGACCAGATTAAGAGTAAAACTGGGGATAAAGTGAAGACAATGGACTTGCAAATTGGAATCAGCATTCTTGAGAAGAAGAAAAAGAATTATTATTCCAAAAACAAGAGGGAAACAAAAAAACTACCCCAGAAGAACGAGGGGAATTTTCTGAGTCTGGAGGGCAAGAAGACAACCAAGAATTCAAAATCAAAAGGGAAAATTGATTTAAAGACAACATCAAGGAAATTTCAGCGTGTATAGTCAAACAAAAGCAAAGGCAAAAGCAAGACAAAAACCAAATTAAAGAAAGTAATTATATGATATTGAATTTTGACGCCAATTGTTTGAATTAGGAATTGAAAACAGAAGCAGTAAGCTCTAGTGTATAAACCTACGCTAACTCTAGGGGCTTTGAAACAGAAAACATGATCCTGGGGACAACAACAAGGTAAGGAATGGTTACTACTATTACTAACAACTTTAGAAAATCCAAAGGCCCAAAATAAAGGCCAAAACCAACAAAAACTCTAAGGCTTAAAGTGTAGAACTTTTATTGATAATAATAAACAAGCAGGGAACCAAAAGTCCCCTGTCTTGCTTTAAAGGACTGAGCTTTGAATTTGAAAGGTCACCTGACCTCAGTTGTGCATTTGATTGGTCAGAGTAAAATTTTTGTCAGAAATTTCAGGAGGTTTGGGTGGTTTCTCATTAATTTCCAACTCAGCCTCCAATTGGCTGATGCCTAAGAAAACCTTCAGAATGCCATTAACTCTAACCCAAGTGGAGTTTAGTAAATTGGCAGGAGTGCAACCAGATTTTTTAGCCTTGAATTGTTTTAAATGAGGACAAAACCAAGCCAGAAAATAGTACAAATTAATCAGGTATTCCTCCCAAGTAGTAACAGAATTCAAGGCGTCCATATTTACTGCCTGGGAGGGATATGCCAACACAAATCTCTCATCAACTGTGTGTGTTAAATCCTCAAAGAAATTAAGTGGCTTGACTGAATTTTGGGCGCTCTTCTTTGTATGTTAGGAAAATAGTCTTATCTAAGGCCAAAGGGGGGAGTAACTTTACACTACCCTGTCATTAGAGCCTTTGGGGACATAGCCATACTCATTGCGCATAGACAAGGCAAATTTCAATTCATCAATATAGTAGAATTTTATGGTCCCCTTGCTTTTGAGGGCAGTGTACACCTCAGCGTAATTTTTCTGGGTCTCAATATTGGAAGGGCTGTTTCTATTATAGGGAGATACCCTGAGTTTTTCCCACAAAAATCACATACCCTTGACTAAATGGTAGTAAAGAGAAATTGAGGCCTCAACCCCAAAAGTATAATTGACCATTGCACATATTTTTCCAGTTCAAGATGACAGTCTTGGTTTATCCACTGGCAGATTGCCCATTTATGGCCCTTGGTGAGCATGGTGGAAACGCACAAGGATTTCTCTGCGGCAAGAACTTGGCCAGTATTGATTACTTTGTTAAATGTTTTACTTGTGTATTTGGGATCCACTCCAACAAGGGCCACAGCTGCCTTGTAGTCACAAGATTCACGCATAATTCTGAGAAGGATAATACACTTAATATCAGGGATGCACTTCTGGGCGGGCTTAGCAGGAGTAGTTGAATCTAGATCCTGTTCAGGGACTGGCACACAATGCATGGGAGCCTTGTTGTAGAAGGCTACAATCTTTTTGAGCATCTGCTGCCCATCCGCGGTTTAGAAAAACTTGGGCTTGTTGTTGTCTTCCTGGTTGCCATCACTGACATAAGCTCATAGCTGGTGTCAAGAATAGGCTTCATCTTTTCCATCATGGCTGTTGGGACAGCTTCCTGGTGGTAGATGGGGTCAAACTCATATGAGGTAAGTTAGATCTCTTTGTTTCTGACTGTTTTGGTTGTGATAACCTTGGTGGGCTTCCAGGTCAGTTTGGGGACCCAAGGGTTGATGCTCCTCACCCTTGCAGCTTGTGCTCCTTGAACTGGCTGTGTCAGTGCAACCTCACTATTAATCTCTCCTCTGTCTTCTTCCTGAGTAGGTACTTGTGTTCCACTAACTTGCTTTTTTGACTTTCAGGGGCAGCTGCAACTGCGGCGCACAGTAGGTGCATTGTTACTATGTTGTTGTGTACCTTTCATTTTAGTTTTTTATAAAATACTAAATAAAACTTTATTAAGCTATACACTGGTTTTTAATTTTTTCTTTTTATCTAAATATGGTTATTTAATTAGAATTTTTCCCACCCAATATCCCAATTATAGATTTTTTATTTTTTAATTAGTTGTTTTTGGTTTTACCACGCCCATTTTAGAATACCTGAAATAATTTCCACCCATTTTCCCAGATTTTATGCCAAATTGAGCACCCAACACAATATTTTTTAAATTTATGTCTTGTAATCATTCTTGATTGCAATCTATTGCACACAAGGAAAAGAGTGGTTTTGTTTACATATTGAGTTGCCATTGTGTTTTTTTTGGATTGAGTTTTGACTCACCACGCTTGGGTGTATTTTGTCACCAATTTACATAGTAAACATGTGTACACCAAAGGTCAACTCACATCTTTTTTGTGAATCTTTGTATTTTAGTTTGTATTTTGAGTAGTTTTGTTTGGCTTGTGAGCAGTTTGTTTCTGTGTTGACCCATTTTTTTCATTAATACCAAAAATTCCTGTTAACAGAATGTATATTTTAACCTGATAGTTGGAAATTACTTAAACCTGAGATAATTTTGTTTAAATCTGATGTATTATCAGTTGTTGCCATAGATTTTAAAACTAATTAAGTAGATTCTATATTTAATTTATTATACTTTTTATATGCTCAACTGAAAATATCTCATACCTTAAAGATAAATTAACAAAATATAAGATGTTTCTTATAAAACCACATTGAAAATGTATATTAAACTTACCATTTATACCTAAATGTAGTTGTTATTATCCAAAAAAATAAATAAATATAAATATTCAAAAGCAAAATAATCCAGGTAAAGTAGAACAAAGAAAAGCAAAGTTTATTAGGCTAATTGAAGCCACCAGCAAGGGCAGTAGACACGTCCTCAAGGTACTTCTTAATCTCTACCACCTTGTACTTTTTTCACCACTTTCTGGACATCCTCCTGGTAGTCCTACTACTTGGACTTCCTCTTTTGGAGGGCCACCTGGTTGGCAAAGTCCCAGAACTTAGAGACATTCCTGGCCTACTTCTCCTGCAGCTTCAGGAAGAACATGTTAAACTTGGGGTTTGCCCCAAACTTTGCCTTCAGGTGTTTATGCCACACCTCCAGGCTTGATGTTGTCTTTATCTCACCATTGAGGCAGGTGCTCTGAGAGTTCCAAGGGGCAGTTGCCCCACTCTTCCCTCTTATGGCAGTCACCTTCTTGCCAATCCACTGCTTTTTGAAGTAATCAAGGTGGCCTTTGAAAATGATGGAGTGCTTTTTGACACAAGCATCCTCCAGGAGGGCCTCAAAGCCAATCCCAGTATGCTACGGCCTCACAAAAGCCAAGGCAGCAAACTAGACCAAGGCAAAGTGGCACTTCTGTTGTAATATTTACTCTATTGATGTTGATTAGCCTATCAGAAGGATAGCTATTCAGCATAGCTAGTTTAGATTATGCATTATTTCTTCACAATGATTTGGATGTAAAGTATGGCAATTTGATGATGATGCATCTAAGCATAGCCATTACAACATGTGGCTCAACTGATAAGATGCTTGAGCCTAATACATTAAACCCCTTTCCTTAGCCCCAAATCCCCTCCAGTTCCACAGTGCTAATTGGCACTAGACATTGGTCTGAGTCATTAGCACTAAATGAACTATATAACTCTTTTTATCTTTCTTAAATAAACAATACTTTACTTTTACACTTACTACTTGATAAACATCAAATACTCTTAGTTGTTACCTCCACCAGATAGGTAAAGAATTAAAGTCATCTTATCAGTGGTAAGCCATTGTAAATACATCCTTTCCTGTTCTTATCAAGTGAGCAACAAACCAAGAAGTAACCAGAAGGATTATAAAGGCCCAATTTATGACAACTTCCCTTTACCATTGTTTAGATAATTATTGAAGAGGCCCTTCTTGCTCTTGAGATGTTTGATGAGGACCTGCCTGAAATGGAAGAAGCAGCCCTGTACTTCCCCATTAAAGGTAGCCTTGAAGGCTTGAAGCTGAGCAAGCTCAAAGTCCATGCTGATAACCTTTGGCCCAAGTGAGCGCGCATAAGCTAGCTGCTTGAAGGCTAGGGCAGACTCATCCTTCTCAGTGGAGGAAGGGTTTGCTCTGGTAGCGTGGGTGGGAGGGGGAGATGGTTGGCAGGAAGGGAGCTCAAAGTATCCCAGAAGATTTTGAATGTTCTGGTTTAGACCTCTGTCTTGGCACCAGGAAGGAGGAAGAAAACAAGGGGGATGTCCTGAGCATCAAATTGCCTGTGTAGGACCCAATGCTGCTTGAAAAGGGTTGAGCAGGTTGAAAATGTGCTGTCACACAGCCAGAAGGTAGCAGTGTTCAGCTGCTCCAGGTTTTGAGTTATGGCGTAAGCAATGATCCTATCCTCCACTTACCGCCCATTGTCATGGAGAAGGAATATCTCTTCATCCTCGGTTTTCTTGAGGGCATTGGAAAGGACTAGGTCTTTGATTGTGGTGGAACTCTTATCCAGGGGATCAAGAGCTTGGTGCCTATTGTTAACAAACTTCCCCAAATGGCTGTGGATTAACACCCTCTTCAGATTGGTGGGGGAGAGTGCTTACAGGCAAGCACAGCCATCTGGATGGTGGAAAAGTCCTTGGTTGTGGCATGATCTGCACAAGGTACAATTTCAGGAGACAGGATATGGTTGTATTAGGCATCACACAAGTGTGCTTGCCCTTGATGGTTTGGATCCTTTCCCAGTGTTCAGAGCTGAGCTGCACTAAACAAGATTGGTCCTCAAAGGTGTAATGCCGGCTCTTGAAGCCCCAGTTGGCATTGTTGCATGAGAATATGTACCTGTTGGCCACAATGGCTGGCCCACCCTTCACACTCATGATCAGGAAAAATTTGGTAGGGAGGAAAGAACCTTGAACTTCTCATCAACATTGAAAATAATGCGGGCCACAAGAGAGTCCCAAGGGCCAGCAGGAGCATGACAGAATCCAGGGAAGTAGTCAGGTCCCAGCTCAGAGTCATCTCACAATGAGCTAGACTGAGGAGAGCTAGGTGATTGGGGAGAAGAAGGGGGCTTGCTGTAGTTCTCCTCATGTGTGGGAGACTTATCCTTGGGTGGGATCTTTTAGGCATTGTGTCACTTCTTGATAGGCTTCTCATCTGAAGCCAAGTTATAGAAACTGTGATCTGTAAGGGTACCATCAGATTTATCTCCCCCAGTGGGACAAGCTGGGCTCTGCTCAGGGGAGGGCTTTGGTAATTGCTCACAGAAGAACTGGCACTTGGAGGGTTTGGCCAACAGTTTGTTTGTGCCAGGGTAGCAAAGACTGCCTCTAGGTCTTTGTGGTGCTGTTCCACCAAGGGGCTGTAGACAATGATGTTGTCTAGCTAGACTAGGGCATACTTGCCTATGTGCAGAGTAAACACTTTGTTCATGAAGGTCACAAAGGTGGAGGGGCGTTTGCCATGCCAAAGTTTAGCACCACACACTTGTAGGAGCCGTATTTAGTGCAGAATGCCGTTTTGGGGATATCTTCCTCCTTAATACAAATCTGGTTGTAGCCTGTGGTTAGGTCAATCTTGGAAAAGACTGTGGCTCCTCCCAAGGCGTCAAAGAGGTCATCAATCAGTGGTAGTGGATAACAATTCTTGATAGTAACTTTGTTTAGGGCTTGGTAGTCTGTGACCAGATGTAAGGTACTGTCTTTCTTGGCCACAAATAATATGGCGGCCCCAAAAGGAGACTGTGAGGGGCAGATAAGTCCTTTCTCCAACGCTTCCTTTAGGTAGGCGCATAGGGCTTCATCTTTGTTTGGGTACAGCTCCTTTGAGCTGAATGGAGTGTTGAATATGTTTCTCTGGGGGCAAACCAGGTAGAGCTTCCTTGAAGATTTCTGGATGGCGGGCCACAATTTTGCAATCCTGGGGTGTGGAGGTATCCTGGTGGTCCTTGAAGTGTATGATCTTGTACTGGCAGGAGTCCCAGTCAATAGCCTTCAGGTTTTCTAATTTCTCCAGGGTCTCTGTGATGTGCACAAAGACGTGGTTGCGTAGGAGTTGGCCCACTGAGTCAGGGTAGATCTGGTGATTGACACCTTCACGCTTAATGATCAACACTGAGGCTTCCCAGTCTATGTGAGGATTGTTATTTTATAACCAATCCAACCCGAGTAAAATGTCAAACTTTGGGAAGTTAATGACGGGGCCTTGGATGATGGAGTGTAGGTTCTAAAGCATGATAGAGAAGGGGGTGGTTTCCCTTGTCACATCAATGTAATGTTCATCAGCCAGGAGGTGCTACAAAGTTGTTGGTCTACATGAGATGGCATGAAACTTTTGTCTGTTACTAAAGGAGTGGCTGCAGGAGCTTGGGAAAACCCTTGCACTGATTGGGCATTAAAGGTGGGGACCAGCTATCAGGAATATTCCTGACAACACTGTGGTTCAGGATGATATTTTGTGTACAATTAATTGTAAAAAAACAAAATAAAAAATGGCAGCAGTTCCCCCTTATTGGGGAAACTGCCTCAGAAAGCTGGGGCCAGAAAACAGAAATTAAAAATAAAATTTTATTTCAGACGGGCTTTATACCCCGTCTGCGGGCTGCCAGGCGCCAGCCCCCACCCAGGCCGCCAAATGGGGAAATTGCCAAAAGGGGAAACCCAAAAAGGCAATTTCCCCAAACCCAAATGGAGGGGGAACTGCTGCCCAAATTTGGAATTTATCAAATTCGGGAGGGGCTGACAAGCTGCTCAACCCATCCATTCCTGCATTAACTGCAGAATTAAAAATTGGATGCATGAAAGCATCCAATGATACACAAAGCCCATGCAAGCCCAGAGTTAACAATTCATTGCCTGCACACCACTACCAATTCCCCTCCCAAAAGGGAATTCCAGACAACACCAAGTGTTGGGGTTCCCTGTCCAGTGTTTTACTCTATTCATGCCACCACAAGGATGATAGTATATAATAAAGCCAATTCACTTGATGGTAGTTTGTGCTATCATTGAGTGAAATTACCCCTCAATAGTATCACATAAATTAACCAGAACTTTTACTCTACAAGAAAGTTAAGACACTAAGCTTTGTCTGCCCTTTCCCATGATCAGAAGATGAATCATTTAATCTTCTCAGCTGTACTCACAGCCTGCCTTGTGATTGGGGGCCACCAATACACTCACCAGCATGGGCCGTACAATAAACCACCCAACAAGTACTTCTACAAGGAGCCAGCGCAGCTAAACTCCTCTGAGCAGTACTCCTGGCCCACGCTGGTGTTGCCCCGCTCCACTCAGCACGTAGCTATATACACCTTTGTATTCTATGTGCTTATGTACTTTGCCGGCAATTTCAGAAGATTTAACGTACACACCAAGGTTTTTAGATGGATGATGACAGTCTACCCCATTGTGATGGCACTCACAGGATTCCAAGCCGCCAACTTGGTACCCTACTTTGCTAAAATACTCCCTCATTTTCTGGGGCTTTACACCAGCATTACAATGTTCTGGTATAGTACAAAGCCTTCTTGTATTTTGGTTCCCAGCATAAAGGGCAACCAGTCTACAGGGAGGCCAGACATGATTATTTTGCATATTTGTTGACCGCGGCAAGTACAGGCAAAAGGCAAAATTTTAAGGGAAAGGTAGGATGGAGACCCTACCTGTGCTACCAATGTTGTAACTGTGCTGTTTTAGCAGAGTTACAAGGGTAAAATATTTGAAGACTAGTTAATTTTCTTTTTTTGAAGATATGACTTATATAGGCGAGGTGAATCATTATAAGAGGAACATGATTGTAATGATTGATTGGTTAGATGGTTAAGGGTATGGCTTGATAAAGGTATTGAGTCAAGCGCTGAATTGAGATATCTATCCTTAGTGATTGTCATTTGCTCATGTTTTATTTTCTGGAAATTTGAGTTGACTTCCCCATTTGGCTACAGGTTACCAGGAAGTCAGATTGCAGATCACAAACCTGTTTAGTTGAAACCTTGTTGGTGAGTCAACCCTGCTGTTTTGACTTTTCTTCTCTAAACCTATCTTTTAAGCTTCTCAAGAAGTTGCTTCTCATCAACAGCAATTTATTTTAAAATCAAATAAGCTTTAGAAAGTTTAATTAATCAAAAACAAATAATCTGATATCAAACCCAAAATACTATATATAAGCTCCCTAAACTCCCACCTGAAAATTATCAAGTAACTAGGTGGTTGCCCTGTCCAAGGACAGAATTGAAGTTTAATTTACTAAATCAATTAAACATATTTTATTGTATTTTCAGGCTTGTATTACTTATCACATATTTAATTAAAATTTTATTTAATTGCTTTATCAAAGGGTAATTTCAATCATATTTATTTAAATTTAAAATTTAAATTGTATATTCCAAGTGTCAGAAATCTGCGGACTGTGGTATTTTATCATCCACCAAATGATATCCTAAGTCTTCTAACATTAGGAAAGTACAGAGAACCTGTGACTTTGGCATAACCTGCAGTCCAGAATACTTTGTTTTCTGCAGAAGTAGCAAGTCTGACTGGGCCCAAAGCCCAAAGGGTTTGAGACGGTTCTTCCTACTTCTGGATACAGTTCATGGGTTGTCTTTATATTTTACTATAGATAATTATACTTTATGACAACAGTATCATATTTTGCTCTACTAATAAGCCTAAGAGAGGATCATATTAAGGAAATAGGACTTGGATCAATTGTCAAGTCAATACAGAATAATCAGTCTTTTATTCTAATGGACTGGCTTTAAGGCGGCCTGCCTGCCCGCATTTTATCTGAGTTAGCTCACAACACTAGGAAGAGACTGAAGTAGCATTAGGTCAACACGGCAGGAGGCCTGGCCTTTTCAGGGTGAATTTTGTGGAAGCTTGCTTGACGGCTTCCTTGGCTTACTGTGTTTGTTCTAGACACACCGCACAGCTGAATCTTTTTTCAGCTGCCTGCCTGGTCCACTATTCAGGGCTAGCTAGCCAACAGTTGGTTACTAGTTCACAAGATGATTGTTAAACTAATCAGAGCTACTCTAATACAATAGGCTCAGGGCCTTTTATCTTAGAGTGTTTGGCTTGGTGGCCCAGTCTATGTTGGACTCTGCTAGACATAATGCAGATGACGGTTCTTATGATGGCCCTCTTATTCTAGGATACAATTTAAGTTTAGAATAGTAATTATTGTGAAGGACATACTGTAAATTCAGAACCTGAACAAAAAAATGCGGGATTGTCAAATCCTTGGTCCAAATTTCAAGTCACTTTTGTGGGATAGCCTTTTTTTAATTAAATTGAATTCTTTGTATTTTTATTTGAATTTTAAAAAATGCGGAAACTCATAGACACTTTGCAAAGTTCAAGTCAAACCACATGTTTTCAATGAACAAAATAAATTAACTGGAATCAAATTTGAAGCATTCAAATCCATTGCCCATTTTCATTAAGTTTACTATGTTTTTTGAAATTGCAGGATTGTCAAATCCAAGAACCAAATTTCAAATCACTTTTGAATTCCACCAGTAAACTCAGATATTACTTGCAGGAACTGGAATCCAAATTTAATGTACACTAAGCACACTAGGAAACACCAAGCCAAATCAAGAAGCTCCACCACAACTAAAATCAAACTAAAAATTAAATATCAATAACAATGTTTAGACATAAAAAGTGATTGATCTTTAAAATCATCCAAACACGGAAAGTATACAATATTATTCACTTCAAATCACGGATATAGAAATTCTGTTACTATTCAAGGCTAACTCAAGAGAAAATAACTACTCACAACTAAGACAATAAATCCAAATAAATACATATTTAATCTAAAATATATTTTTTTATTTTATTTTTAAAGATTGTCAATTGCATTCCCAATCCACTCCTGCACCAGCCCGCGGGGCAGCCTGTCTACGAGGGCGTCCCAGAGGGTCCAAGAACAGACCCAGAACCCAACTCAAGGGGAGGCATGCCAATAAACAGGCCTCCCAAGGTGTCATTGCCAGCCAACCACCTCCTGCATTCCAAGCCCACTCAACTAGCCTGAATCCCAGGCAGAAGCCACTTTCAAGGCCTGCTATCAAAGTCTCCTACACCAGGGTCACCAGGAACACTGAGGTTACTTACACCTCCACTGTTTACCCAGTTGTCACCCGGCCCTGCACTCTTGACCCAAGAGTTGCTACTTCCTGCTCCTGCGTCTTTGACACCACCTATGAGCCATTGGCCATAACTGATGAGCCACCTGTGCCTGTGTCATATGCCACCATTAACGGCGCCACTGCAAGCAAGCGTGATCCCACCTTCTACACAAAGGTCCCCATCCCCTGTGTTGAGCCTGGTAGCCAGGATGCCGTGGTACCTGCCAAGGGCCAGCGTCAGTTGACAGATAGTGAGTGTGAAGCTCTCCTCAACTGCTTGAACAGGAGAATGGCGGTTTGGGATATTGCGTCCCAATTTGGTGTCACAGCCAGGTACATTGCCGACATCAACACCAAGTATGGCAATACTGGACAAATTGCTGAATCCAACAAAGCAAAAAGACAGCCAAACTCCTTCAGCTTGTACACATTGACACAATCAAGCAGTGGGTAGCCAGGGATTGCCACCTGAACACACTTGCTGTCCAATCAATGCTCACCACAGCGTTCAGACTTTCTGTTTCCAAAACCCTTGTCTACAAAACTATGGTTGATTTGGGCTTCTCATGGAAGGTGCTTGGAGTTTCTCCATACAATAGGAACAGTGAAAAGACCATTGAGGATCAACACATTTATGCCTAGACATATCTGGCACTAAAGGAGACTGGGAATGTCCAGTTCTTCTATATCAACAAATTGTTGTTTTCCTCCTCACTCAGGTCCAGGCATGAGTGGGTTGAGAAGGGGTCCAAGGACGGCTAGCCCATTGTGCAGATGTCCGTTCCCAGACCTATTCAATGGTTGTGCTTCTTGGTCCTTGCGGGTTAGATCAAGACCAGATGATTAAATGCTCCCATAACAGCAGGACATTACTTGATTTTCTCTGAGCTGTAAAGGAATACCTCCATATCAATTACAGCAGCACAAATAACGTTGTTGTGCTTGATAATGTTGGGCTCCACAAAGTGGATCTGGTTGTGTCCGAGTTCCCCCCCATTGACAAGAATAGCCACTCCTCCAGCCACTGCCTTGCTGATTGTTCAATGAGACTTCTCTTCCTCTTGCCATATTCCCCATTCCTTAATCCTATTGAGGAGGTGTTTGGTTGGATCAAGAATAAGGTTAAACAAGGCCTTCCTCAGGACACTGAGGACCTATTCAATATTCTTGAGGTCAGCCAATTTGTGAGGCCACCCGATGTGGTGGCAGCTTTCTATGAGCACTCAGAATCCTTCCTTTCAAAAGCCCTGGCCTCCAAGCCAATCAGATAAATGGGCTCTTTGGGTTTAATTTGTTTTTTATTTTTATTTATTTTGTTTTTATTAGGTCTCAAAAATTATTATTTATATATAATAATGTGACATTTGGTTGTATTATAGACATATGAGAATACATAGAAAAGGTAAGTAAAACTAATTATACAAGATATAGAGACACATATTTTTATTATAATGCACTGAATATTATATTGACTGCTGCGCTAAAAAATAAAGTAAATTAAAAATGATAGAAATAAATTAATTTATTTATATAATTGTTAATTGTTGATGGTACTATGGATTTTCTAAGCCACAAATTGGACCTTGCATATCATCATATGATACTTGTTATTTCAGTGCCACTATAGCACACAACACTGCACCCAATGATTTTTATGTATTCCTTACTAATTTGTACTTAGGATGCAGTTCAAGTATATCAAATATGTTTATCAAATTGTATCACAAGGGAAAGGTAATTTGAGTTCTAAACAATCATTTGTTTAGAATAATAGTGGAGCGGGCCACATGTTGCGGATAAATTCAATTCTCCATGTTTATCTTTGTGATAAATGGACCTGTACTCAACAAGTAGTAAATAAAAACATTTTTAATTCTTTTTTTATTTGATGTATTGGCAACTATAACTAATGTCTTTTGATATACTTAGATATATTAATATTATAATTTACATACTAAAATTTAAAATAAAAATTAAAATATTAAAAGTAAAATTATAGTTATAAATCTTAAAAGTTAAATATTAAAGTTTAAATAATCAAAATATAACAATTTTATTAAATTGTGATTTATTCAATATCAAAATATTTGATATTAAATATCTCAATATTAAAGATTTTAACAGTGAATATTTTAATATTTAAAATAAAAAAATAAAATAAAATTTTAAAGTTGCAAGGGAAAATGATTTATTAGGGGAATGTGAATTGCAAGGGGAATGTGATTATTCCGGGGAATTATACCCCAAAATCAAATTTTCTGCTAATGCATCCAATTGGGACCACATACTCTTCTGTATGTGGTGGATGACTCTGGCGCCAATTGCTAGAGGGGTGGCGCTCAGCACCCCAGTGGTGGCCAAACGTCTTATAAAAGGCAATCAGGGGAGAGAATCAACTAGTAGATTTTTTGGGGGGGGGGCATTTAGTACCCATATAGTGTTGCTATTGCAAATGAGTCATATAGGACGTGCTCAACTGTCCTGTATCCCCCAGGGTGTCTTCTGTCTGTCAAGGGCTACGCGGCATATGTCAATCTGTATAGGTACATCTTCTAATGTTTCACATTGGCTTTCAATATGCAGTGGAGCAGGATTCCCAGGTACACCACAACATGGATTTGTTGTGAGGTATACTTTTCTGAGAACATGCACAATTTTTTGAAAGTTTGTACTAACCTATTAATATAGGACATTTGGTTAAATTTGAAGAGGGTTCCAGGGGGCGCCCAACTTGTATCAGCCCCCCAGGCCTTGGCAAACAATATCAATAAAGGCCTAAAATTATTCACAAGGACTGCATCCCCAACTTTATTTGATAGAGCTTTAAAAATTTCATTAAAAATTGCAGATTTCAAATATTTATTTCCTATTTAAAAATTGGTTTTTATTAATTTTTTTGTATTTGTTGATATTTGTGAAGGGGAACCTTTGAATGCTTTCATATATGTATTCATCAAAGTTCAGTTTTATATCTCCCGCAATTTTCATTCATTTTTTTGATTGTTGATTGTTGATCCTAGTTTGTATGCTTCCCTTATCCATGGCAAGCACCCTGCAGATGGTGAATATTCCCTATTTTGAGCTTCAATATTAAAAAACATATTCATATTCTGTTGAACTATTTTATTTATTTGATTTTTATTTATTTGCTTTACAGGGGCCACCAGCAACTGGTAACCCCCGTAAAACCAACTCAGTGTATAAGCCGCCACTTCTGCAACCTCATCCCCATTCCTGGTAATGACTAAAATAAATATAAGTAAAACATAAAAAGACTTACTAATTGTTTTCCCTGTGGCCCTGTTGAGAAACTTGTGATATTGCTGGTATGTTCAAAGCTACAGATAGATGTTAGCCTTGCCAATGTACTCTACCTAATCCT
This sequence comes from Entomophthora muscae, assembly GCA_014839935.2. Lineage (NCBI taxonomy): Eukaryota > Fungi > Entomophthoromycota > Entomophthoromycetes > Entomophthorales > Entomophthoraceae > Entomophthora > Entomophthora muscae. Next base: position 499,373 of record QTSX02004989.1, on the reverse strand, counting down.
ATACAAGAGCACTACAGACTGAAATAGAGTAGAACTTTGAATATAATTATGTTTATTGATACTGGAGTACAATCTAACCAGCAGCTGCAATCTATCCAGGTGTAACTATGAACTTCTCTTTGTTCTTTCAGGTGTCTATATCAATATATACTTCAACAACCCTTGTTATTGTCCTTTCAGACAGTTCTCAGTGGCTACCTTTGCAATAGGTCTATCTTTGCTGGCTACACCCATCCTGATTGGCTGTCCTTGGCATGTGGTATGCTACTGGCCTTAGCAGGCGTCCATGGCACCTCAGCTACAGCCTACGCTCTTCTTGAGCTAGCCTACTGTCATTTATCAATTGGCTGTATCTTACACACCTATTATTGCGCTGGGAAACTACGCCGTATTTAGTTGGTGCTTAGAAATTGTCCCTGTTCAGCCCTTCTACATTGGAAGGTAGAATTCTGGTATTCCATTTACAGGGCTTAATCAGTGATCCTTTTATGGTTGGCAAACCTTCTGCTTATTAATGCAACAAATTGAATTAAGGATTATATGCCATATAATAGCAGACTCAATCCATTAGTGACTCAGAGGATTATCTGCCGTGTAATACTGACCCAAACCAATAAGGAACCCAGATATACACCGTGTAATACTGATCCAAACTTGATATTTCTTAGCCACTTGTATATCACTTGTTTGATATGGACATATAAGTCTATCAGGATGTGTTGAGCTGAGTTGATACAACGTCCAGTAGGGTAGAATATGTGATATACAATTGATGATTTAGTGATTACACGTCGTGTAATCAATGATATTCACTATACTGGCTAATGTTTATACAGCGTATAATAAGTACATCAATTATAATAAAGCAAGCAATATACAGCATATAATCACATCACATTGGGACAATCAGTGATAATACGGCGTATAATTGTTACATCTATTATAATAAACTAGCAATTATACAGCGTATAACTGCCATATTTATTAATATAGTGATGACCAGTGATAATACAGCGTGTAACTGATTAAGATCTGCATGCAATGATTAACCTGATCATTTGTGGTCAATCAGCCTAATCTCACATTTCCCCCCTCTTGACCATAAATAGGGAGGGTAAGAGGAGAATCAGGCATATGGCTTTCTCAACAGCATCTTCTTGTCTTAGCACCAAGTAGGAGTACCAGGAGTTCCTGACAACCATGTCTGCAGAGCATTTTCAGGAGTTCAGTTGCCAGAGTAAGGAGGCACACTGTCTCCAATTCTACGGTTGGCGTTTGTTACGGGCTCACAATAATGACACTTGCTCAGAGTTGTCCTTGGCCACCACCATGGTGACCAATCCTTTCCAGCGCCCAGTTAGCCCAATCCTGGAGCAAGAAGCCAAGCAGGGAGATTGTCCTCCTTTGGTGGTTGGAAGAGCCAATCAGGCTACCCCTGTGGACCTGGAGGTCTGGCGGGCCAGGGCTGTTGTTCCCTGCACACCTGTTGTGCCTTATACCCCTGATCCGGCTTTGTTGGGATCTGTGGTCCTCACGTATGGCCCAGATCATGCAGACTTTGAGGTTAATAGCCTTTTTCAGGGCTATGAACTTCTGAGTGAGTTTCTTTTTGTCCTTCTGTCTTGTGGCCAGGTGGTAGACATCCACTCCCGTCTTTGCCACTCTGAGCAGTACCACCCACCTGCTGTTTGTTCCCTGGCCCTTTGCAAGCTGGCCTGGCCTCTTGAGGGGGTCTTAGTGGAGCCACCTTGCTCCAATGTGGCATTGTATGCCAAGTACGCGCGGGTGATTGATTTCAACCGTGCGGTAGTGCGGGTCTGGTCCCGTGCTTGGGGGCCCAGTCTCAACTCTACCCATCAGTGGGGTCTTTGACGCACTGATAATCAGCACAATTGACTGGCGGCGGCCATCAACCTAACCTTGGAGAAGCTGGAGACTGGGGATCCCGCCCAGTATCTCCCTTATATGGCTTTGGTGTGGAATCTTTTCCTAGTGCCAAAGCCTTTGCTTCCTTGGGGTTCTTTGGCCCAGATGCAGGCCATCTTGGAGTTCTATTGATGTGAAGTATTTTGCTGCCAACGGGGTCTTCTGGCTGATTACCCCTCCAAAGGGTTTATAGTGGAGTGCCTGGTGTTGGGAGCGTGCTTCCCCATCAAGTGTGGGCTGGGTTGCCTTGCAGGGGGGAGCTGGCCTTGAATGCACCCATCATGCACTGGGAACGGCTGTCCCCTGAAGCGCGACACATGTGGTTACAAAATATTGTTGTTCTATATCAGGTGGTGGCCACCCACGCTTTTGATGACTATGTGGAGGCCACCACCCACAATGTCCCTGAAGAGCCTGAGGAGGATGCTTACCAATAAACATTCATAGGAATAAGTCATCTTTCTATATAGTGCACTTTTATATTTTATTTTTATATTTTATATCTTTTTATATTTTTATATCTTTTTTATAATTCCTATCATGAATCATATGGAGTGCCTATATTACTTATGTTCTTTTTTATGGCGAGTTCAGATAGTGTTTAATTAGGCCCTTCCTTTGGGGTGCAGAATGGGCAAAGGAACTTTGCATGTACACGGTTGAATATGCATCCACTATCCTTATCCTTGATGGTGTAGGCGTCAGGTGAGGTCTTCTCTATGATCTTGAAAAGACCTACCCATAGTTTTTCTAGTTTGTGGTATCTACCTGCTCCTCTAGTGTCGCAGTATGCAACCCCCTCCCCTACCTCAAAAGCAGGCAATGGGGCCCTACTAGTGGAGTCTTTTTCAAATCTGGCTTGGGTCTTGATAGCTGTGTTGCTAAAAGCAGATGCCTGCAATTTGATGAGGGTGTTGGCCAGTTGTCCTAGGTACTGATTGTAGGAAAGCTGCCCAGGGTTGCCTGTGGCCAAGTATAGGACAGGCAGAATGGCAGGATGTTGACCATACATCAGCTGAAAAGGGGACGCACCCGTGGTGGAATGCAACAAGATGTTGTACGCAAACACTGCTGCTCCTAAATATGTTTCCCAAGAGGATGTACATGATGAAGCCAATTTCTGGAGGATCTAGGTTAGGGTACAATTGACATGTTCCACCATCCCATTGGTTTCAGGGTGGTAGGGAATGGAGAGTACTCCGCGGACTCCCATGAGATTTTTCACCCTTGATATTACAGAGGCCATAAAATTAGTCCCATTATCTGAGAACAGGAACTGGGGAAGCCATGGCAAAGTATAATGGCATCCAAGACAAACTTTGCAGTGGAGGGGGCGTCAACTTTCCTTAGAGGCCGGGCTTCCACCCACTTAGTTAGGTGATCTATAGCCACTATCACATAACAAAAGCCAGGGCCGCTATGTGGGAGTGGTCCCACTATGTCCATTGATACAGTATGCCAAGCAAAATGGGGTTGCACCATTTGGTAGGTTGTGCTTTTGCGTAGTGGTTTATTCCCTTGGACTCAATGCAGCAGTCAATTTTCTCCTGAATGTTGAAATTCATTGCCTCCCAAAAGTAGGTGAAAGACAGGATCTCTTTGGTCTTCCAAAAGGCGCCATGACCTGTCGCTTTATGAGCGGCTGTAACAATGCTAGTCCTTTCGGAGGGAGGAGGGAATATGTGTTCCTTACCATCCACTAGCTTGTACAGTACGCCATTTGTAGTGCTGTATCCTTCCAAAGGTCCTGTAGAATATACTGTACTTTCTCAGGTTTGTTGCTAAACTTCCCAGTCATCATCTTCTGGTACAGCTGATCCACAAACAAGCTCACCAGGGCCACAGTGGGTAAGTGGGAAAGGCAGTCTGCGTTCTGGTGCTTGCTGCCAGGGTAGTGAAGGATCTTGTAGTCCAGGGCCTGTAGTTTCAATGCCCATTGAGCCAGTTGGCCTTCTGGTTCCTTGAGGCTATGGAGCCAAGATAGGGATGTGTGATCTGTGATCACTGTGAACCGTACACCATGGATGTAGACCCAAAACTGTTTGCATGCATAGATGACTGCCAGGCATTCACGCTCTGTCACTGTATAGTTGCGTTTGTGGACGTTTAGTGTCCTGCTGGCATAGGATACAGGGTGTTTGAGTCCTTTGTTGTCAAGTTGGGATAGTACAGCCCCAACTGCGGTAAGCAAGGCGTTGGTATGGACCACAAATGGTCTGTCAAAGTCTGGGTACATCAGAACAGGGTTGCTTGACAAGGCCAAGCGTAGCTTGTTGAAGGCTCCTTGGCATTCTTTACTCCATACAAAGTTGACTCCTGATTTCAGCAGGTAGAAGAGAGGTTCCCCAATGGCTGCAAAGCAGGGGATGAACTGTTGATAGTAACCAACCATACCCAAGAATACCTGTATGTCACGCTTTGACTCATGGCGCTTCATCTTAGATATGGCTTTGGTTTTTGCGGGCTGGGGCCGTAGACTGTGGCTGTCTATAACAAAGCCCAGGTATTCCAGCTGATCTTTGAAGAACTGGCATTTGCGCGGCTTTATCTTAAGATTGGCAGCAGCCAACCTCTTGAAGACCTCTTCCAAATGAGCTAGATGTTCTGTGAAAGTCCTAGAGAATACATTGATGTTGTCCAGGTACACCAGGACACAGGATAGTTTAAGGTCACCTAGGATAGTTTCCATTGCCCGCTGGAAGGTTGCAGGGGCGTTGCAAAGCCCTTGCAGCATCCTTGTTGGTTGAAATAATCCCTGTGAGGTTATGATGGCGCATTTTTCTTGTTCTTTGGGAGGTAGCTCAATCTGCCAATAACCCAATATGAGGTCCATAGCAGAGAAGTACTTGGCACCCCCAAGGCGGTCCAATGTGTTGTCTATGCGAGGTAAGGGATACAAGTCCTTCTTGGTGACCTTATTGAGGCGTTGATAATCAATGACAACTCGGTTGGAGCCATCTTTCTTCTTGACAATCAGAATAGGAGATGCCCAAGGACTTTTGGACGGGATCAGCATGCCCCGTTTTAGCAGTTCACTGACCTCTTCTGAGACAACTTCTTTGTTTGCTTTGGATTGTCATATAGGGCGCATGCGGATTGGAGGAGTGGTTCCTGTATCAATGTGGTGGGTTACTCCTTCAGCACAACCCAGATTGTGGTCGCTTTCTGAAAAGATCAAGTGGTACTTCTCAAAAAGCGAAGATGCCTGAGCTTGCTCCTCAGAGCCAAGGGAGGAAAGGTCAGCTAGGGGGTAGTCAGGTGGACTGCTGGTCCAGGTTTGTCCGGTATACCCCTTTCCTCAAATGTACCAAATCCCTTAACCTCAGATAGTTTCTCCGTAGGGTAGAAGTGTAAGAAGCCTACTACTTGGTCTTTCTTGATAGAAAGCGTCTTCTTTGTGAGGTTGGCCAAGAGGACATGTATCTCCTGTTAACCAGGGGTAACAATGCCTGGAGCAATGCACGGTTTGAAGTGAGAACAGCCCCAGGGTTCAACAACTTCTCCATATAGCCCTTCAGGGACAACCACAGATAACCCAGTCTCTGCAATCTTCTGGTGTCCAGGCTCCAGGGAAAAAGCGGACCTGGTCCTCAGCGGAACACCCTTATGTTCCAGAATCTGTGTAGGAGGTTTACACCTATGTTTCCTGGCAAGTTTTTATTCTACAGGGACAATTCTGTCAGGTTAGCCAGGTTGACAAATTTGCAGGGTTTGGGCGTGGTGTCTTGACCTTCCTTGCTGAAGAACAAGGGTAGGGTCTGCCCGAGGATTTCAAAGGTGGCAAGACCCCAGTGTGTCATGGCTCCATATTTTACCAAGAAGGAGGTGCTTATTAGGAAATCACAGGTGTTTTTTGGCAGTACAACTGCTGGAGCAGATACTGCAATGGAGCCAAATTGCATAGGTAGTGCACTGTATGCTCCCACAGAGTACTGGGTTTCTTGCCAGCTGTACCAAAGGGTGATCTGTAATCAACATCCGGGGCTATACCCAATTCCTTCACCATCTTAGTGGAGATGATATTAAACAGAGCACCACTATCCACTATGGCTTGAATGCAATGTTTGTTAACCAATATGTCAATGTAGGTACAATTAATATAAGAGTCATTGAGGCTTTTTAATGTATGTATCCCATTCTCCTTGTCACTCTCCAAGGTTCAGAGCAAACTCTTGCAGACATTGGGGTATGCAGACTTAAGCTCATCCAGCAGAAAAGCTACTTGGATCAACTTTAGGTTTGGAGTGTCATTGGAACACGGTGAGCAACAATTTTCCCTGGCATCCTGTAGCTGGGCTGCATATGGCTTCAAGACTTCAGCCAGGGCAGCCTCTTCTTGCTTGACTTTAATTTGGGACCGTGTTGTCACAGCATAGAGGTTGTTGGCTACAACCATGTGGATTGCGTCTTCATGCAGCCTTTTGGGATATTGGTCTTTGGGGCCAGGTTTGATGGGAATGTTGAGGGATTTGGCAGAGATAGAATTTCCCTCTTCTACTCCGCCTTTGCTTTTCTCTCAGTTGTGCCAGCAGGGTGGGCTTGTACCACGTGCACCTTCTTGGCATTGGATGGGCACTTTGATTTCCAGTACCCGGCAGTGTTGCAGGCAATGCAGTAGGGGCCCTTCACGTCAGGAGGATGTGCGGAGGTCTTAGCAGAGTCCTCCTTCTGAAAGCGTGGTTTCTTGTAGGCTGGCTTAGGCTATTTGGACTCGGAGCAATTGGGGGGACCAAATGTCTTGGCATGGCTTTGAAGGCAGTCAACAATTTCCAACATGTTTTTGCCTTTGGCGTAGGCAGGGGTCATTGCTCTGTGGAGCTCTTTGTACGGTTGGGTGGCCTGCTTCATTGCAGCGCAGATATCAAAGGTGGAGACTGTACCAGAGCCAAGGAGTACCAGCACATTGTGATAGAATTGTTCCGTGAATTCCTGTAGGGGTTTTCCAGAAGAGAACTTTATTGCGCCAAACTCAGACTTCCTGGTGAAGAGGATGTCCTTACCACCAAACTCTTCCAACACTGCCTGCCTAGCCTCTTGATATATCCAGTCTGTTGCAGGTAGGCATGGCATTACTAGATTAACGCTGGCTGTGTCCAGTGTGGTGATGAGCGTGGTCGCCTTTTGGTGGTTGGTGGCGCCTCTCATGGCCATCTCAAACAGTCTTAGGAAGGAGTGAATGTTCCCTTGTTTGTCAAATTTAGGAAGGTTCAAGGGTTTGAATCATTTGTTCACAGCTGTAGTCTCGGGAGGTTGGCAGGGGGAGGCAGTTGATTGCCTATCCGCCGTATAGCTACGCCTAGCCCTAGGTGTTGCCTTTGGCGTGGAGAGTTCTCTTGAAGGAAGGGTTGTGAAGACCTTGGGAATCCCCCTGTTTGGTGATTCCCCTTCCTCCTCAGAGGTATTGGCAGCATCTTCATAGTGATCTGTACGTGTTGAAGATGAAGTCCAATGGCTGCTTGAGATGCAGTTGCAGCCTTTTGTTGCCAGTAGCTGCATCTGGGCTTCCATCCTATCCAGGTGATTGTGGACATTGTTGTTTACCATCTGCCGGCTTTTCTGACGGAGCTCAGACTCTACGGTTGCAGTTTTTTAGAAAGGCGTGAAATGGCGTCTCTCAGTGTCAGCTGTTCCGTTTGTAGTGCCATGATAGCCTCATGTGCTCTGGAAAACTCCTCTTTGTATCCTTGGATTGTGCTCTCTAATGTTGCTATTCTGCTCTCAAGTGTACAAATCTTTGCACTGTATGGGCAGGGTAGCAGCTTTGGTGTATATGATTGGGACGCCTGTGCTTGGTTGTCAACTCTAGTTTCCAGTCTCTGGAAATTGTCCAGAACATACTTTTCAAATTGGTGGAGACGTGAGCCCAACTGCTCTACTTCTCTGTCTAGGGCAATAACGTTTTGATCCAAAGTGGTTATGTTGTCTGCCATTCTAACGCCAAATTTGTCCGACTTGGCACAGAACTTGTGGACGTCTTGCAGCCATGCTAGAGAGGCTCCATGTGCATCCATTGCTTCATAGACCATGATTCTTAACTTCATGTTCAATATGTCAATCAGTTCATCAATCTGAGAATGTGCATTTCCCCATGGACTGATTAGCCAGGACCACAGCACACATCTCCAAAAAGAAGGCGTTGGCCGTGGCCCATTGTTCAGCCCAGTTGCGGCGGCAGGAGAGGAGGGCGTCACCAAGGAAGAAAAGTTTGAGGTTCTGTTGGGCGGCAGCAAGTTGGAGTTGTTTTACTGAAGGCTGGACAAAACCAGCGAGGTATTCCACAGCGTAATCACCACTAGCAAGGCGTTCCTGGAGAGCCTGGAACGTAGCGTTACAGTAAAGCCAGTAAAGTTGCCAGCGGGATTCCTGGTCCTGGTAGTGGAATAACATGTTCAGATTCTGGTCTGGGCAATCTGAGGGACGGAGGCGGAATCCACAAAGTAAGGTTTTGGCCAGCTCAACAATCTGCGTGCAATTGTATGAGCCAACCAAGGCGGGACCCTTGGGAACAGAGGGCAACAGGGCCACAACCAAAGGGACGGTTGCGGGGGGGGGTGAACAACCACAGGGTTGCTCACAGAAAAGACAGGAGCACACTCACTGTCAGATGTTTCCATCTTGTGCCCATGCTTGTCAATCAAGCTAGGCAGAGGCAGTGCCAGGGACAATTCCTGGTGGGTGGGGGAAGTTTCCTGGGGTATTAGCAGAGGCTCAATTTTGAGTGAGCACCAATGTTGAGCAGCTTGTGATATTGCTGATATGTTTAAAGATACAGATAGATGTTAGCCTTGCCAATGTACTCTACCTAATCCTATGCAAGAGCACTACAGACTGCAATAGAGTAGAACTTTGAATATAGTTACGTTTATTGATACTGGAGTACAATCTACCAGCAGCTGCAATCTATCCAGGTGTAACTATGAGCTTCTCTTTGTCCTTTCAGGTGTCTATATCAATATATACTGCAACAACCCTTGTTCTTTTCCTTTCAGACAGTTCTCAGTGGCCACCTTTGCAATAGGTCTATCTTTGCTGGCTACGCCCATCCTGATTGGCTGTCCTTGGCATGTGATATGCTACTGGTCTTAGCAGGCATCCATGGCACCTCAGCTATAGCCTACGCTCTTCTTGAGCTAGCCTACTGTCATTTGTCAATTGACTGTATCTTACATGCCTATTATTGCGCTGGGAAACTACGCCGTATTTAGTTGGTGCTTAGAAATTGTCCCTGTTCAGCCCTCCTACATTAGAAGGTAGAATTCTGGTATTCCATTTACAGGGCTTAATCAGTGATCCTTTTCTGGTTGGCAAACCTTCTGCTTATTAATGCAACAAATTGAATTAAGGATTATATGCCATATAATAGTAGACTTGATCCATTAGTGACTCAGAGGATTATCCGCTGTGTAATACTGACCCAAACCAATAAGGAACCCAGATATACGCTGTGTAATACTGATCCAAACTTGGTATTTCTTAGCCACTTGTATATCACTTGTTTGATATGGACATATAAGTCCATCAGGCTGTGTTGAGCTGAGTTGATACAACATCCAGTAGGGTAGAATATGTGATATACAATTGATGATTTAGTGATTACACGGCGTGTAATCAATGATATTCACTATATTGGCTAATGTTTATACAGCGTATAATAAGTACATCAATTATAATAAAGCAAGCAATATACAGCGTATAATCACATCACATTGGGACAATCAGTGATAATACGGCGTATAATTGTTACATCTATTATAATAAACTAGCAATTATACAGCGTATAACTGCCATATTTATTAATATAGTGATGACCAGTGATAATACGACGTGTAACTGATTAAGATCTGCATGCGATGATTAACCTGATCATTTGTGGTCAATCAGCCTAATCTCACAGGCCCCCTCAGCCACAGGCGCCACTTTGGCAAACTTCATGAGCGTTGGATGTTCTTCATTAATTTTTCTAGGCTTAATTTTTCTTATATTTCTTGTTACTTGTGCTTCTTCTTGGTTTTCATTTGATAAAGCTTCTGTATTTATTGAAGCGCTTCTGCTTCTTGCTTGTGTTTCATTTTCATCTGTTTCCATTTGGTTGATTTCCTTTTGAATTTCTGTTCCTTCAATTAGTTTGATCTTCTTATTGTTTTCTTTGGCCCCCTGCCAGAATTCCCACAAATTGTAGGACATGTAGTTGAACTTTAGACTTGATAAAATAGTTCCCTGTAGATTAAGTAATTTTTCTTTATTCTTTTCATCTATAATATTTCCCAACTTATCCAGAGCATCTTCTTTTGACTGTATCAGTGGCTGGCCCTTGTTACCCAGCTTCCCTGTCACTATTTCCCTGATATTTCTTTCTATCTCAACAACCTTTTGAAGGTGTGCTTCTAATTTGTTGATTAAGTTATAGATTGTTGACATATTGTTTGAATTCCATCAAAAAACTGGTTTTTATAGTACTATGTTCAGCGCATACATATTTTTCATCATCATTAATAAATTAAAGACAATAAACGTAAATATTGGATTAAAATATTGCAATTAGACATTAACTCTTGATATTTTGATATTATGTGCATAACTCAATGTATTTTGTTTAATAAAACTCATTGTAAACTTGGCATTTTTTCATTGTAATTTATTGAAATGGATTGTGTTTATATTAGAGAGCCATTAACGCTTAGTACAAATATTGATATATAGTGCATTTTATAGCCTGTATATTTACTTATTGGTAATAATTCTATAAACTTTTCAGTTGGATTTTACAAGGTAATAATAATGTAATGTGTTATAAATTACAGTTTACTGTCATTAATTGGCTGATTTTCTTTGCTGTGGCAATTGTGCATTTTCTTATATTTCTGCACTAGTATCCAATTGGTTGGCTTCACATCCAATTGAACAGGTGATAGGAAAACAAGCTGCCACCCTGACCACATCCAGTCTTGAGGTGGCGGCTTGTTTTCCTATTGCCTGTGCTTTGGATGTGAAGCCAACCAATTGGATACTAGTGCGGAAATATAAGAAAATGCACAATTACACAGCAAAGAAAATCAGCCAATTAATGACAGTAAACTATAATTTATAACACATTACATTGTTATTACCTCGTAAAATCTGACTGAAAAGTTTATAGAATTATTACCAATAGGTAAATATGCAGGCTGTAAAATGCACTATGTATCAATATTTATACTAAGCGTTAATGGCTCTCTAATATAAACACAATCCATTTCAATAAATTACAATGAAAAAATGCCAAGTTTACAATGAATTTTATTAAACAAAATACATTGAGTTATGCACATAATATCAAAATATCAAGAGTCAACGTCTAATTGCAATATTTTAATCCAATATTTACATTTATTTTCTTTAATTTATTAATAATGATGAAAATATGTATGTTCATAATTTTAAGCTATTTGTAAAATGTACAACATTGTTTTAATCATGGGAAATGTTGATAATGTAAAAAGAAAGTATTATTAATTGTAAATTGAAAGAGAGATATCAATTTTAATAAGTTATCACAAAGAAAAGATTTATTTACTAATCAAAGGACTGAAAGGGAAGGGAATGGGTGGAATGAACGTCCCTTCATCTGCGCCTGTGAAAGGGGTGGCATCAGAGATAGTGGGAAGGGAATGGGTTGTGGCTTGGGAGTCAGGGTTGGAAGGCAGGTGGCTTGATGGGGTTTGGAGAGGCAGGGTTTGTTGACTGGGAAGGGGCAGCAAGAGCGGTTTGCTTCAATTGCTCAAATTATTCTTCTGTCACATACATGGGCTTGGTGAAACAGATAGAGTGGCGTGGGGGGAGGCAGGGGTCCTTTCTATACTTATAACTATCACTTGCATAGAAGATGATGAGATCAAATAAGTCCTGGACGGATGCAGAAGGGGAAAGCTCATACCCCTTATCAATCTGGGTGCATAGTTTGTTGTAGGTGGCAGACTTCAAGCGCCTGAGGGTGGAACCAAAATTGTAGAGACATACATCTGAAAGATGCATGTTGGCGTAGTTGATGGGGTAGGACCAGCAGGTATGCCCCGCAGCCCTGATTTCTTGGGTAGCCCGTTCCTGCTGCTCCATCTCTGCACTCAGTACAACTGTGTGCACGGTGTTTTGTGTGGCCCACTCCTCCAGCATGACCTTGAGCTCTGTCTGGTAGGCATAACCATCTGCAGTGTTTGATATTGCCAAGTAATAATTGACACCCAATGGGGAAACTGCCAATAAAACCCCAACAAAACAATACTAGATTGGGCCACTCTTGTACACGTCAGATTGAATGTGCTTCTCTCCAAAGTCTTGGATACTGGCTGAGATCTTAGCATATAATAGAAAGATGACGTCATTAAGGGCCCACATTGCCCTCCCTTTAATAAAATTAATAATGGGTGCATTGTATGGGTCAGTATCCACCAAAATGGGGCCACCAAGATCCTGATTGGATAGGATTCTGGCGGCAAGATCAACTCCATGCATCCATGAATTCACTGTTCTTTTGTTGGTGAAGATGCCGTGGAGTCCCAACTGGAGACGTACCTGGACCAGAGGTATCCGCAGGTCACGTTTCATAATGACCATCATAAGGAGATGGGCTGTATCACCTTTGGTTGAAATACAGGCACCAGTCAGGGTCTTCTTGGTGGGGGGCCACAGTTGGCGTGGGCTGGCAGGGTTGCAGCCACAGTTGACTTTGCAAAACCCATTACGGCTGCAATTTCCCCAAGGGACATAAGCTTGCCTTGCTTTTCAACCATTCTGAGAACAATCTCTGGGGTGATCAATTTTCTTCTGCGTCTTGCAGGCTGATTGGCTGGGGGAGGGATGTGTTTATCATGGGAACTGGTCAATGTCATCTGATTGGCTGTTTTGGGGTTCTGGGCTCTCTGGGTGACCCCATGGCTAAAATGGCTAGTTCCGGATGCCATTGCTGATAAGGGATTTAGGTTGGCAGCTGCCTGTGCATGGTGGGCAAACAGGACCATGCTGGAAGTTGGAGGGGAAAGAACAGACTCCTGTGTTGTGCTTGCGGAGGAGCCTGCGGGTTGGGAGTGGCCATAGACAGAGGCTTCACCGTTAAGAGACCCAGTGTAGCTCTGCATAATTTTTTCAAGGCCAGAGAACAGCTCGTTGACTTGGTTGTTGTTGAAAGAAGACATAATAAAAATTTTATTATAATTTTAAACTCAAGAAGAGGAATGTATATTTTAGTCAATTTTATTGTTATATATGTCAATTTTGTGAATATTACAATCTAAATTTTAGCCAACCTAAAATGGAATAGGGTGATTTTTGAGAATGCCTGTGATTCCTAAAAAAGTTTGCACAAATCCACTCTAGATCCTTTATCATCCTTTTTGAGACACCCATAAATTATATTTATTTCAAATTCATTGCAATTATGATTAGAAACTTGGTTCTTGGATTTGACAATCCCACAATTTCATATTTGTTAATTTTCACATGATGTCTATGATTTGTTTGACATACAGGAAATCTCAAATTGTACATTAGAATCCTGCATTTCTGATTCATGTATCCCGCATTTGTTTGCTGAGTTTTGTCTTTTGTTAGTTGAGTTATCTGCTCAAGAAATTTGAAATTTGCCAATTTAAATAAACCAAAAAATTCAAATTAAATGGTTAATTTTATTAAATATTTTATTTTTCACTCAGCTGAGTTGCCCGCAAAAGTGATTTAAAATCTGGACTAAGGATTTGACAATCCCACATTTTTAAGTTCAGGTTCTGAATTTACAGTATTGATGTGTTTGATGAAGGGAACTAATTAATGAGCAGTATTGCATGTTCCATTCATTAATTGTAATTCATGAGAATGTGGATGCCAGGATATGATTTGATCACTGATCCCACAACCCGCGGCCCACATTATTTTGTTGAAACTATCCAAAGAGTGATTGAAAGCTGGCCCGCAAAAATTGGTTGAATCTGTTAATTAGTCAATATCCCAAAATCCTGACACCAAGTATAAATAAAAACTAAACCTAAATAAATATAGTATCACTATTAAGTTTAGTAAGTCTAAATAAATTATTTTAAAATTTAGTATTTGATTTTTAAATGCCTTTCAAAATGTAGAGCTGACTTGCAGCTTTAAATTAAGCTATTGGACATCAAAATCGGCTTAGTATTCACTGAGATACATTGATTTTAGTTTTTGTAGTGTGTATTAAAAGTAAATTTTAATAATATCAATTTGAGTCTGAGCCTTTGATTATGACGTTAACCCGATTCCAGCACTTAACTATATATCTCGGCATCTAGAGCAGCTAGAGCTATCATGTTTGGTACCATTTTGATCAGAATCATCTGAAAATTTTATCTACGTCCTCTAAATTTAATGAAAATCATCATATGGAAACATAATTTTATCATTGTTAGTTTACCCTACTGATGTTCTTTTGGGATGAAGCTATGGCAAGCAAGATTTACTGTGAAACAATATGCAGCCACTTAAATCAGCTGATGCATATAAGTAAAAATTTATAATATTTCACTTTGGAAAGGATATATTTGAAATATCCAAGCCAACCATCCTGTACTTAAACTAAAAGTTATGTATCTTTTTCAATTAAATTTTTTTAAAACTGATCAAGCTCTCTTTTTAACAGTCAATTCAATCATCAGCAGAGTTTAAACATCCAATCATATAAAAGGAAATTAAACAATTTCTGCTTCTCTTCCAGTTTTAATCCACCCATTCTAGAGTCGGGTAATCTATACAGATAAGCCACTTTGATATGGTTGAATGGGGCTAGCCACTAATTTAAAATTCAAGTAATCAAATACAAATTTATTAAAGTTTGAGTGGCTTGTATTTCAGTTCAACATAATTTAGACCACACTCCACTGAATTCAATATACATATTTTCAAAGATGCTTGTAAGGGATTGGATTTAAGGATGAGCCAAATTGAGCTTTTGGCTTAACAATCAACTTTTAATATAAAATTTAAATAAAATTAAATTCAGTCAAATCCCTTATGGCTTGAGCCCACTTGAGATGACATTACATCCAAACAGACATACTCACTTTTATATAAATTAATACTTAAAATATTAGTTGAAACCTCAAGTAAATTCTTCTTCAAAACTCCAAATTTTGAGGCTAACAAGGTGCCAAGATTTTTTAGTTCTTATAAATTATTTTTTATTTTCTTAGTGATGTTTAAACATCTTGATGGGCTGTTTATTAAGGGTCTATTTTTAGGGTAGTGGATGTGCACCTTATTGATGGTATAGGAGGGCAATGACTGGCAGCTTCTGTCCTGAAAAACTGGAGGCAATTGAGATAATTATTCTCTGGGTTAATAGATGAAGTACCAGCAACTTTTAGAGCAAGAGGTGACTTGAAAAAAATCTTTAAGGTAGCATCAATAGTTAGTTAGTGTCAGGATTTTGGGATATTGAATAATTAACAGTTTAAAACAATAATCACATGTCAGCTGACAATTGCTCTTAGGAAGGGTTTCAAAAAAAATGCAGGAAACTGGGCTGCAAGATCAATGGATTAATATCCAAATCATATCCTGGTATTAATGAATTTGCTAAGTCTAATTTGTGGACAGAATATGCAAATATTGCATAATTATTTATTTCCCCTCAGCAACCATCCCAATATAAATCTCATAAAAATTACTATTTTAAACTAAAGTGTCAAGTATATACTTCTTGGAAGTATAATAAAGATTAAGAGGAAAACTAATAAGAAAATGATACTTTATTGTATATGAGTTTATGGTATTATATAGCATCATGAGAAGCCTTGTATTCTCCATATAATCATGGCAATTACAAGGCTTGTCCAAGTAGTGCTCTGCTTAGAACTCAAAAGGTTTAATCCCCATAATAGATGAGCAATTGATAAGAGTTCCACCAAATTAATGATTAGTCAGGAAATCACACAGGGAATTACTTCCCCTAGAGGGAGTAATCAATCAAGTTTCAACATAAGTATTTTCTAGAACAATATGGCTATCATATATGGAATTTCATCTGTGTTACATCTAGAAGAATACCTTGGACTGGGCCACTAGTCCAAACACTCTAAGATAAATGGCCCTGAGCCTATTGTATTAGAGTATCTCTAAGTAAGTTAATAATTATCTCTGTGTACCATCTAGCCAAATGCTTTGCTAACACTGGCTTGTGGCCCACTCAGACAGCTGGTTCTTTATGATTAAGGGACTTAGTTGTGTAGTGTGTATAGAACAAACACTGAGAACTGAGGAAGTTGATGAGCAAGCTTCCATCAAAATCCATCCAGAAAAGGCTGCCCCCCTGCTGTGTTGCCTTAATACTACTATAGATGCAGGCAGATCCAGAAATAACATCAATTGTCAGGGAGCTAATCTTAGGTAGATGGCCTGTTGTTTTCTGGGAATACACAGGCCACAGGTTTTTTGTGCAGAGCCTACCACAATATTGGTGCTAACTTAATAAGGTAGGACATCAATTTTCCTACCCAGGACTATAAGCCAGCGGCCAGGAATACAGTGTCAATCACCCTGATGAGGGTGATGTACACTATCCCAAACAGCTTGTTTGTGTTGTCCAGGATAAGTTTAGGAGTGGATGCAGGCATCAGTTTGAAAGTGATTTATGGTTCTAAATCTAACTGGGACATAGACAGGGAGTTATGTTATTATTGGAATAGTCATGTATCAGTTATGTTCAGGGGCTTTGTCTATTGTATCTGGTCAACACTTTGCTTGGGCCAAGGGATCTTGCTCTAGTATCTTTTCAAAGATAAAATCTTTGTATTCAGACTTTAACAGGTACTCTGTGAAGTGAACAGGACCAAATGGGGCGCCTGGTGGACAATAAACTGCAGGCAAAGGGGCTGGAAGGACCCAAACTGAGTTGGAAACTAGTCTAGATAAAATAGTGTAGTAATTGGGGAACCAATATCTCAAACTTTTTTATTTAAAAATGGAGATAAAGTCTTAGAATAGGATCTATGGGTCTATATAGTACCTTGCCACCAAACTTTACATTTACTATGGAGTTCATTATGGGATATGAAATATAAAGCTAGGTAGTCAGGACGCCCAGGTTTGGAGCAGCAAAATGGCACTGTTTGTCAGGGATCCAACCCGTGGGGGGGAGTTTCTGAGAACTTGCGGGCAGCCGTCCCGCGGGCCCAGCAGGGAGAGCCCACCACAAGATTGGGGCTAACTTTACAATATAAGATAACAATTTTCCAAGGACTGCCCAAGGTCTGCTTACAGGCACCATAGAATCAATCAGTCCAGTGAGGGTGATATACATCACCCCAAATATCTGGGTGGAAGTGGATTCATTAGTGTCAACAGATTCTTGTGGGTGGTTGGGCCGCGGGGTGAGAGGCAGTGTCATTGGAACCAAATATGTGAGCAGGAAATTATACTTGTTGCAGAATAGAAGAGGAGGCCAGATAATTTTGGTGCCTTCTCTGTAAAGGGCTTCCATCTTTCTAGTTCTTGCTTTGGGGTTGTGGATTAGGATTTCCTCTAGAGTAAACTCCAAATACGCCGGGTTAGGTGGGTACTTGGTGAAATGTACTGGGCCAAAGGGAGCTCCTGGTGAACAGTAAAGGTCAGGTGGCTGGTTCACAGTTTCTTAGGGCAGGTGAGCGTGGGGTGCAGAACCGTGAGACATAGGCTGTAAATGAAATAGAACTAATAACAAATAAAGTATGATCTGGTTGAACCAAAGGTTCATGTCACTTTATTGCAAGAATGGCAATGGGCATCTTCCTGGCAGTCCAGGGTATAAGTATGCCTATCTGTCATGGTAAAACTTTCATAAAACCCCTTGGCCCGGGTTTTCCTGTTTACTAGGTCTTCCCAGTCCTTGGTGGCATCCATTGTGGGGGTTATTTCATTGGTTGGCTTGAACTGTGAATGCTTGAATTTCCTAGTTGGGTTGTGGGGTTGGTTGTCTCTGGGTGGCCCGCATTCTATGGTAAGTTTCTCTGTCTCCCCTTCCATGTGGGCCCAAGTTATTTTGAGATCTATGGCTGGAACCGCCCGCTGATTGATTGAGTTAACAGGAACCTTTAGCGTGGGAGGTGTCAATGTAGGTGAATTAGATTCATCAAGCTTCAAAGGATTTTCTGAAGTCAAATCCTGCTCTGGTTTGAGCCCAAAAAACTGCAGGCAGCCAGGCCTGTGGGCTGCCAGTCCGCAGGGGATCAGAGTTTGAATCCCGTAGTTGAGGCTTTTCAATAATCATAGTCAATAGGAGTTTGTCACTTGTGACACTGTTGCTGGGAAGTTGTTCATTGGCTAGATCCTAGGTAGGGTTGATTGATCCTTCTATTCTTGACTCATAGTCAATAGGGCAGGCTTCAAGTCCAGGTTTTCTTCAGGTGGTGAATCTTGATTAGTTACCAAGATAGACTTAAAAATTAGCAAGCTAATGGTAAGAAATTTCTTTGCATCTGTTAGATAATCTATCTACTCTTTCATTGGGCTATTTGGTTTCCTTGTTTTCACTAGTATCTTTATCCTGGAAAGAATTATTGGCCTCAGCTTGAGGGGACTCAATTCCAATAAAATGCAGTAAGCTGGTCCCCTGGTCATTGGGGCTGGCAGCCCAAAAGTAGCCAGGACCATGGTTTGAAACCTGCTCTTGGACCTGAGTTCCAAGAAGAGAAAAAATATCAATCTTGACATGGATGGATGGGACACCTTATAGCCAGTCCTTAGAATAAAAGACTGATAACTCTGTACTGACTTGATGATTGATCCAAGTCCTATTTTCCTAATATTACCTCTCATAGGGTTTATTATTAGAGAAAAAGACTATTGTCAAGGATCTGGATGTACAAGTATTATGGATACTGCCAAACCACTTAACATCCATTCATTTCCCAATTTGGTGCCCTCTTGATGTACAGTTCAACATACCAGAAATGACAACCAAGCAATATCACATGATTGTCCAAGTATCCGGTGGCTCAAACCCATCCTGCACATGACCAACCCCTAGGTTTGATCCAACTAAATCTCTGCCATAGCTAAAGATATTTAAGCCTAAAGCATTATTAAATAAAATATAATTCTCTTCTTTCTCATTTCCATATTTGAAGCTTCCCCAAAAGGTGCTCCTCATCACTGGTAGCAGCTACAGTTTTTCAACCATAACCATGAAAGAGAAAATGACTGACAAAAGCCCGCCCACTTTTGCTCACGTATTCCACCAGGCCATATCCCAGGAGACCTGGAAAACGTAATTCTGCGCCCACAACATTGATGAAGATATACCTAGTGGATGTACTGTATTTGAAGGTCTGGTCATGCCCAAAGCATGCGCCAAGATAATTCAATATAGTCACTCTCTTCAACCACAGACAAATACACAATCACCTATCACAGGTTAAGTTATCAATACCAAATACATTGGTATTGACAAGTTTTTTTTGATAAAAACAAAGAAAACTTCATCAACTGAATAGACAACTCAGCTGCTAAACTCCGCACTAGCTGCATCCCCCACAAAAAATGGGTCCAGGAAGCCAGCAAACGCCTGTACAAGGTCACAGCTAACTGGTTTGCCACCTGGGTTGGCTCACAAACTGACAACCAGCTTGACAACTGAGAAGAGTTCAAAGCAGATATCATGCACAATTTCTGTGTTACCAAATCCCTCCAAGACATTGCAATACAGCTCAGCAATCTTCCTCAGAAGACCACTATCACAGCTTACACCAATGAATTCAAAGGGAAAAACACCACAAAATCCAAAATCCAGAGCAAGCTGACAATGTACACACCAGAGCCTCATTCATCAACAGAATGAAGCCCTCTGTTGCTGCCCTTATCTTTACAGAGGCCAACACCTCCATAATGGCACTCATTGCAGAAGCCAAGCGTGCAGAAAAACGCGCAAACATGGAATATGCTTCACACAACGGCAATCACTCCTCAAACAGCAATGGCAACAAACACTAAAACACCAATCATAGCAACAGCAACTCCAATTGCAACAATGACAATAACAGCCAAAGCGCAAACCGCTCCTGTCCCAAGAAAGAGGACACTGCCAAAGTAAATAATTCTGAAACAGCAACCCACTATAAATCTGACCCCACATTATCTGAATTTGAAGGTCTTGAAACAGAGGGCAGGGAAAAAGAAGAGGGGAAAAGGCCTAAGTGCCCCTATCTCCCCCAAAGCAACAAGAAACTGTACCAAGGCACAAACTTTGCTGCTTGCATCCCACATGTCCTGTAATCCTCCATTTTTATGAACTTAAAAATTAAAGATTGCTCACAACTTCTTGTCTACCCATAAGCTTACAAATCTCATACACATAAAATTTTATTTGACTCTGTTGCACAACACACTATGGTAAGCAAACCATTTGTAACCAAGTACAAGATACCAGTTGTCAAATCCAACTTCAAATATGCTAGAATGGCAGATAAATTAAAAGTTCTTCTCAAAGGCAAAACAACTCCCTTCAGAATTGACCTCAAAGGCATACAAACTTCCATCAAAGGACTTGTCATGAACAACATAAGCTACAAAATTGTAGCAGTCATGGACTGGTTCACCTGAGTGAAACCCAGAGTATGTTGGAAAACTAAAACCATGACCATTAAACACAACAGAGTCAATTTTAATATCCTCAAAGAACCCAAAAACCTCATTCTAAGAGACACAGTATTTGTCCAGGTCATAAACCAAGACAACTCAGAACGTCTAATAAAAAACAGTACCCTCCACATAATGAGGTACATCAAATCCCATAATGTGCAAACAACCAAAATCCAATGACCAGAACTTGCGGCACTCCTAAACAAAGACGCTCATGTATTCAAGGAAGAGCTCACAGAGTTACCCCCCAAACAAGAGGTCAAACATAGCATCAATCTATGTAAAGCCATGCCTAAACCTGCACCTCTCTACAGACTCTCCCCATGGAGACCCAAACCCTCAAAAGTCACATTGAGGACAACCTAGCCAAAGGATTCATTCAATTGTCTGAATCCCTGTGAGGGGGGCAGCAGTGTTATTTGTAAAGAAAAAGAAAGGCACTCTGCGCCTAGTAACTGACTACAGAGCACTAAATGCAAGCACAGTAATGAATAAATATTCCCATCCACTCACAGAGAATCTGTTTGCAAGACTCTCTGGAGCCATCTTTTCTCCAAAATTGACCTCACCTCAGGTTATAACCAAGTCAAAGTAAAGGAAAAGGACATATCAAAAAAGTGTGTTCTGTACACAATTTGGATCCTTTGAATGTAGAGTAATGAACTTTGGGATGATTTTCTTGATCAGCTCAATACCACTTTTTGGAATTGAGGATTTAAAAGCAAGTGAGAAGTGCATAATACTCTGAGTTTAAACAAGGCTTTTATTAAGAAGAAAGGCATGACCAACAACAATACTAGATCCTGGGCCAAGGTGGTCCAGGGCCAGAAGCGCCCTGTCAAGGGCCAACTGGTGAGTCCACAAGATTCACCAAGAAGGGACCATTTGTTCCATCAGAAGGATGGATGAAGTTTGTGATCTCTGAACACTGGTTCCAAGATATTACCAGAGCCCTCCCCAAGTCCCCTGTGCCCCATGGGATCAGAGTCAACTTTGGAGGCAACCCCATTCAGTTCCAGGAGGCAGCAAAAGCAGTTGCCACAGCATACCCCAAGGCTGTGTCACTTCACCAAATCCCAATGAAGGACTTCTTTGATCTTGGCTTCCTCTTTAAAGTGGATGAAGATCAGGCAGCTGAGAAACCCTTCACTCTTGAGATCACTGACCCCAAGGGTAAGAAAACCCAGAAAGTCCTACCAACCACCTGCACCCGGTTTAATCAAGACATAAACCTCTTTATGTCTTTTGAGGCCTTGCTATTAGACATGACCAGAGGGGAGGTTGAAACCCATCTCAAGGAAGGGCTGGCCAAGTATGGAGAAATAGTGCAGTTTGAACTGCTCAAGGATCCTTACATGGGCCACCTGACCACACCAAAAGCCATGGCCATGATCAAACCCTTTGCAGATGATAGCTTGTCATCCATTCCCTGTTGCGCAACAATTCTCAAGAAGGATAGCACCCTTAGTGGCGAGTTCAAGGTATTCCCTGAGAAAACTCCGCCCATCTGCGCGCTGTGCTCAGCCCTTGGCCACAAAGAGGCCCTTTGCCCCACAATCATAGCAGGAGTCCGGGCTGCAGAACAAGACACCCCCAAGGAGCACCAGAATAGTGAACCAACTGGGCCCCAATCCAATGCTCTTGTATCCTTGGCCTGGGGCACCATGGCTGAGTATGCAGTTGTAAAACCAATCACATCTTGCCAGAAAAAGGCTCATGCAAAGGCTCAAAATTTGTCTCAGCCTCAACCAATCAAGGAGACAGAATATGCCCAAGAAGAGGCACCTCATCCAATGCAACCGCCTGCACATGAGACCCAGTCAGTTCAGGACAATATGGTTGATAAACCAATGGAAATTACAGGACTGGCAGTGCAGGAATCAATGGCCAACCTGGTCCAAGTTTTATTGGATAGTTACCACAATGTGGTGGTCCAAGATAATCTGCAACAGGCTCAAACCCAGGAATTAATAATTAATACAGGCCAAGTTTTATTGGATTGTCACCACAATGCGGTGGCCCAAGAGAATTCACTGCAGGCCCAAACCCAGGATATACCCAATCAGAAGCAAGCATCTTTTGCACAGGATAATGGAAGACCAAGACACAAGGTCCAAACCAAACTTGCCACAGTAACTAATCTATCCCCTTACACAGCAGGGGATCCCAAACAGTCCAGGGCACCCAAAAAAGCCAAGGATACAGCAGCTAATGACAGCAGTGGCCCTACTTTTGGTGGGGTCACTAATGTATAGGGGTTAATGGAGCCCACCAATGGGACAAACTCCACTGCAGGACTTCTGGCCCTAGTCCCAGGCATTAATAGGATTTCCTGCAACCTCAAAGTAGTACCAATGGGCCCAGATGCTCTAATAACTGCTTTAAGCAAGGCCAATTTATGGCCTTGACTCTCCCAGATAATAATAGATCATAAGAAGCTGCATCCGAATTAATAGAGTTCACCATAGCAGCAGGCAAGCATGGAAGTAACTGGGTAACCAAAAACCCCAGGCCAAAGGACCACAGTTTCTGGATAAACATGGCCTGCAAAATTTGCACCTTATTTGCTCCCATTGAACACCACATTACACCATCAGACCCTTTATATCTATACCACACAACACCACACAATCCAAGGCGGGTCAGCAATTCTAACAAGTGGCCCAGCAATTAACAAAATGTGAAAGCCACATTTTCCGCAGACTGGCACTCATGTTTTATTTATCAGTTGCGCTGTGGTCACAGCCTTGCAATTCTGCACCATATCTCAGCCACAAACATAAAGGATCATCCCGTAACAGGCTCAGCCCTCCAACAAAATAATCCGGGTGGAAGGCCCAAAGGGCTAATGGCCCGGGTAAATTTGGATCAGTTACTAGCCATTTAATCTACCACTCCACAACACATCAGCCCTAGAGCTTACATCCCACCATTTTGGGGGTGCCAACCCTAGGCATTGTCCCTGAAACCATAGCTGTACACAGATTTAGCCACACAAAAAATGTGTAAAGGCTACTCAACAAAAAAAACGCGGGCAGACAGCCCAAGGGATTTTGCCTGGATCATTCTGGATCAGCACATTTCAATTGGACCTTCTGCCAAGTTCAACTCACGTTCTTTGTCATTAGGGCCCAAAATGGGGTTATAACCCAAATCTTGCACCTTCCAAACCACACACACACCACTGGCCACACAACAGATGGAATCAAGCAACAAAAAAAATGCAGGCCAAAGGCCCAACTTTTTTTCTGGCCCGGTTTTTCTGGGGTCAATACAATTCACTCTGGACTGATGGCATCCACTATTCAATATTATCAAAAGTTATATTACCCCCAGCAGGGGATATATAGCTCAAAACAATCTTCCTCTTCACACCTTCCCCCTCCACCCAAGGTTTTTCTCCTGCCCTGCAGGTTTCCTTGCCCCTCTTCCTTTTCTTTTTTTTATTATTGTATAAGAGACTTTTTATCATTCCTTTATGGCCCTATGGGCTTGTTGTACCAGTCAGAAATGTCTGGGCAACCTGAATAAATGAACTTTGGGATGATACCTTTCTTGCATAGTTAATCCTCACTTTTTGGAGGCATAATTTTTAATTCCATTACAGAAACCCAGTAGCCAATCAGAAAGGTACCCAATTTAACCCCCAATGCAAGGGCAACAGCACACTCAAGCTCCTACATGGAGTGGTGGTGGCGTGCCAGCAAGTGTGCGCAAGCCTCCTGCTAAGTGCTCATACCCTCCTGCAAGAAGACCACCCGGCCTGAACTCTAAGCAGAAGTTTATCCCCCCTAAGAACCTCTCCAAACACCTGACAAATATAGGCCCTATTCCAAAAAAATCCACTCAATTTCCCAAAAAGCTCTGTTAAATACAGTCTGTGTGGAGTATGGCCATCTCTTCCCTTATTATGAAGCAGAAATATTCCATGCCTGCCTAGAAGTCTTTAAAATAGCAGGATATGTTGATATTTGTCCCTTTAAAGGGTATATAGATTTTGGTTTCACTTCAGCAGAAGAAGACATAGCTGCTTCAATCCAAGTGGATTACAAACTCAGATTATACCCACAACCCGCACCCAAGCCACTTAGTACACTCAATCTGGTTCACTAAACTCCCAACACATCTTCCCTTTGATGTCCTTCATAATGAACTTATCTCTGTTCTCTTGCAGTATGGATCTGATCCAAAGATAATTTAGATGTCCATGAAGGTATCAAAAAATTATCTGGCCCAACTGCCTCAGCTACCATCACCCTCCATCAAAATATATCCCCTGAAGATATACCACCAAGAGCAGTTCTACAGTCTGCACCATAGGACGCCTTTGAGTCAAGGTTTGATAAAGAACATAAACTGTGCTCAAGATGCCTTAAGCTGGATCATACAAGCAATGTATGTCCAGCCTCAAAACTTCCCTCCTCATCCTCCACACCCAAAACACCCACCCCTGTATGGGGATCCTTGAACCCACCCCAACCCACAATGGCGCCCCAGAGTATCTCTGCCATTCCTGCACCTAGATCAGGCTTGGTATGCAGTGCAACTGCAGTAAATGCAACACAATTACAAGCTGTAGCACATAGGTACCAGGATTCACTTGATCCAGGCACACATACGCACCACAGTAATACATCATGCACAGTTGTTCAAGAAGATAACAGCTTGTAGATGAGTCAGGATCCAACTATGGCAGATTTGCTTTGTGGGATTAATACACCCAGATTCAATTTGTTAGTCTCTAATCAGACTGACCAACCAGGTGCAGCTCCACTTGTGCTTTCAAATCAAAATTGTCCTGAAGCACAGTGGCAGATAGCCAATGATCAAATCATTCAATCATGCACCCCACCCCAAAATGAATACTCCACTGGAAACACATTCGATGTCCTAGAATACTATCAGGAAACAGAAAATGCTCAAGAAATCCCATTTGAATCAATAAGCGCAGATCAATGGTTTGAAGACAAATTTCTTAACAAAAAGATTCACTTTAGAAATAAGAATCAGTTCAAGCCATACAAAAATAGCCATATAATAGCTTCAAAGATAAAAAACAAAAAAATGCCTCCTCAACATGTAGAAGCATTATCAAAATTTAATGTTGCCATTCAATGCAACATCCCAAGACTGGCAATCCCAGCAAACACCCCAAGTCAACTTGAAGATGCCCTTGAGAAATCTACCTATTTTGCTTGACAATGCTTGAAGGATCTTTCATTGTTAACCACTCAGTTTATTATATCCCGCAGCTCAAATCCACCCCAACACAACACCACAAAACTATTATCTGCATGTATGGATGCAAACAAGGCCTTATCTAACTTGGCCCAGAAACTTCACTCACATGACTCCCTCAATAACAACAGTACAGTTTTATCTCTCCTACGCCCTCACCTGACTGATGCTCCTACCCCATGGTTAAGCGCTTTTGAGCACCTTCCAGTTGAAGCCCCTTTTGATCCTGACCCTTCCCCTGAAGAACCAGTCCCAATTGTCAGGAATATTCCTGACATAAGCCAGATTTTGACTAGGGAAAAATTTTGGAATCAAGTGGAGAAATGTTCAACAGGAGAGGCAAAATTTGATAGGGAATTTCCCCCACTATCAGGGGAAAAGAAAAATCAAAATTTGGAAAAAACAGATTTTTATGGAAGCCGGAATAATTTAACATCTGGGCAGGTGCCCGCCGCCAGCCTCCTGCCACCCTCTGCAAGCCTCCTGCCTGCCCAGGCTGGCACCAGCGGGCCTGCTGCCAGTCCCCTGCCAGCCTCCCACCCGCTTGCCCACCCCCTCCCCTAGAGGACCCGCCGCTTGCTCCCAGGCCACCCTCCTGCTCCCCAACCCCTAGCCAACTGCCAGCCGCCCACCTTGGTCCCAGGGCCCACTCCCCAGCCAACCAAAGTCCACCATGACACCCAGCCAATCAGAAAAGCCCCTTAAAACAGAGGGAAATTCTAAAAATAATTCTTGGGCCCAAGAAGAAGGGAAAATGCCTATTTCCAAACCCAACCAGTATTCTAAAAATAATGAGGACAATCCAAAAATAACTCCAGAAGATAAAAATAACTTGACCTAAAGCAAATGGAACCAGGTGAATGCCAACAATAAGCTAGGCCTAGACTCCAACCAAAATAGCATTCTCAAGTCAAAAATAGAAGTGTTTAAAAACAAGAGTTGTCATCACCACCTGACCACCCATCTAGAGGAAATTATTAGTCCCAAGCAGAACTGTCTAAAACCCCAACAGATTGCCCAGGAACAAGGGTTTGGCCATTCCTTCAAACATTAATTCCCAAGTTCCATGACCAAACTTTTGGGGACTCCAGTCCCCTTTTTACTTCCACTTGCAAAAATTTGCAAGTGGGGGCTCACTATAAATAAAGGATCCCCTCTCAGTAATAGCTTGTGCTATTATTGAGACTAATACCCTCAATAAAATGAAATTTCTAACTCCAACTACAGTTAAGCTTACAGATCAAGCCCATGCCAACCCTTCTAACCCAGTGAAGATGAATCACCTCATCTTCACAGTTGTGCTCACAGCTTGCCTTAGGATTGAAGGCTACCAACAGAGTTCAGAGTTCTTTGGACCCTCCAAGAAGGACTAGGTTATGACTCATACCACAACCCTGGCCAACTTAACTTGTCAAACACTGGACCCTGACCGCCTCTGGTGTCTCCCCATTTGACACTCTTCATAGCCATGTATATGTTGGCTTACTACATCCTCACCTACTTTGCTGGGAGCTTTGGGCGATTCAACATACACGCCAAAGTATTTCACTGGCTAATGACAGTGTATCCCATAATCACCGCCTTGACAGTTTTTCAGTTCTCCAATTTGCTACTGTACATACTAAAAGTGGTGCCCACCATTCTAGGGTATTACACAATAGACTAAAGCACCCACTACCAACAAGGTTTTCCTCCTGCTCTGCAGGTTTCCTTGGACCCCTCCCCTTTTTCTAAATTTTGCTCTTCCCTTTTTTGGCCCTATGGGCTTGCTATACTATGTCAGCAATGTCTGGGTAGCCTTAATGAATGAAATTTGGGATGACCAACACTCCTGCAACATTTTTCACCATGATGAACCAAGCGCTAAATGGCCTCTCAAATACATTATGATACCTTAAAAAGATCATCATATTCTGAAAAACAAAAGAGGAATACCTCACAAATGTCTGCAAGACACTCAATTAACTCAAAAAGCACAAACTTTACGCCAAGCCTAGTAAGTGCCAATTTATGGAAAATGAACTCCTGTTCTTGGGTCACATTGTGTAAGACTTCAGACTTTTTCAACAACAGCTGCAGTTGTATCAAAGCCTGTGCTCAACCATCACCAACAAATTACTATTTCCCAAGGATAAAAGAGATACAGCTGGGTTTGAGACAATAGTTTTATTGATGAGCCTAAACAGGAGGAGATTGAATTGCTTGGAATAATAGAACTGTGAGGGTTTTTATACCCAATTCTATGAAAATGAGATGGTAGGGGAATTATGTTTAAGCGAGATTAACTCATGATTTCAAATAAGAAGTATATTGTCAGGAGTAAGATTCCAAAGCTGGAGTTGAGGGCTTTTGGCTGACACCAGTTTGGGCTGAAAAAGTTCAGTATTTGAGGAAATATAGGCAACCAAAGATGGTAAAGGAGAAACAAACAAATAGAAGTCTTGGCATAAATATCAACAAAATAGGAAATATCAGTTGAGACTTAAATTCTCAGTCCTAACATTACCCCCTCTAAATCCCATGATAGAAGGGGATTTAAAAAGACAGACAGACAATACATCCAAGAAGGCACAAGGAAGGACTGCAAGACTACTCTTAAATATCTTTGCAAACAGAGAATCCCAAAATTCCGGAAGAAGTCACGTTCAGATGGGGGTCAGGAAGTGGGTACCGCAAAGTCATCAACCAAGTCTAACTCTGAAGGCAAGGAGTCCCTAAGTTTAGGTTTGAATTCAATCTCCTCCTGTTTAGGCTCATCAATAAAACTATTGTCTCAATCCTAGCTGTATCTCTTGTATCCTTGGGAAATAGTAATTTGTTGGTGATGGTTGAGCACAGGCTTTGATACAACTGCAGCTGTTGTTGAAAAAGTCTGAAGTCTTACACATTGCCTCTGACAGTGGCATTAAAGCAGATCCTGACAAAATAAAAGCCATAAATAACATGCAACACCCCACCTCTGTTAAACAAGTTAGATTCTTTCTCAGAATGGTAGCTTACCTAAGGAAATACATCAAAGACTACAGAAAATTCACCACACCAATCAATGACTTAACCTAGGGTAATGCCAAAAAGAAATTCATCTGGACACCAGAATGCAACAAGAATTTCCAAATATTAACACAATCTTTGATCAAAGCACCAATCTTGCAACACCCTAATAACAACGGGTGCTACAAGCTCAAGTTGGATGCCAGTGACACCACCATTGGCGCAGTCCTACAAATCTGCCAGTCAGGGCAGCAAGACTTCCTGCCAGTATGTTATAAAAATAGAAGGCTAACTAAAACTGAGCAGAGGTACCCAATACACAATAAGGAATTGCTAGCAATATATCACACATGCAATAAATGGAGATTTTATCTAGAAGGACATTTAAATGTCTGAGTACTAAATAACCATAAATCCTTAATCTACTTTAAAACTTAGAACACACTTGCACGGCAACAAGCCAAATGGATGTCCCTGCTGAAACAGCTCAATTTGGACATCCAATACAAAAAGGGGGAAGAGCTGGTCACAGCTGATGCTCTCTCTAGACTATATCAGCCTAGAGAGGATCATCCTGACCACCTGGACCCTGACTGGCTAAACCTATATAATACTGAGTATAAAACCAAAGGGAAAGACCCCTCAACACACCAGCTAACCCATGATACATTAGTAAGGAACAAAAAATATTTCCATATATCAAATGGCACTGTATACCAAATCATTAATGACAAACATTTTCCCTACATCCCACTCACACAAAGAGTTGACACCATATTAAGACATCACCTCCTACTAGGACATAAAAATTCCAACAACCTATACCTCACGTTGATAGAGATATTATGGTGGCTCAATCTTAAACAAGATATAATTGATGTTCTGAAAAATTGCAAAGTGTGCAAGAAATACGCCAGCACAAAGGCTCCCCAGCCAACAGTTAACCCAGTAACAGACTCGGAACCATTCAAGGTTTTGGGACTGGACGTAGTGGGTCCCTTTCCAGAAACTAAAACAAATCAATGATTTTAATTGTAGTCATTGACTTCACTACACACTGGCCCATCTGCTGGGCAACAAAGGATCAAAAAGCAGAAACAATAAACTAATTCATTAACAAAGCAATCATAACCAACTACAGCACTCCAGAATACATCAAACTGATGGAGCAACAGAGTTATCAGTTCATGTAGTAAACAAAAATTTAAAATCCAAAATCCAAAAACATCAAATATTCTACAACCTTGCCCTACAGGCCACAGGCCAACAGCAGAGTTGAACGCCTAAACAGCAGCCTTATCAGAACCCTTGAGAAAATAATGGATGGAAAAGCCAAAGACACATGGTCAATATACATGAAATATGCATCATTAGTATCCTGAGTCTGCACCAATCAAAGGACAGGCTACTCACTGTTTGAACTAACATACAGATACAAACCAGAGATAGTTACCCGCAACAATCAATCATACATAAAGATCCCCCCGGGGAAACTCCCCACAGTAGAACAAGCACCAAATCTACAACACATACACCTCAAAGCTAAAATAGCAGAAATAAAAAGGCTCATAACACAAAATGGTAACCTCTACAGAGGAACCAATCTCCATCAACTCCCCTGTCTGGGTCTTGGCTGGAAATAGAAAGAAGCTAGACTCAGTAAACAGGGGACCAGGAAGAACCATCAAATACAGACCAGACAGAAACACCTATCTAGTGAAATTCCAAGGTGCCACAGACCCCGTTGTCAGGAAATGCCATAGAACTTGCCTCTGCCTTAGCAAAGGAGAACACTCAACCAAACTGGTATCAACCAATAAACAATTCCAGGAACATCAGGCAACAGCCGTCAAGACAAAGCCCCCTCCTGATGTATCAGAGTAACCCCTTAAGGGGGGTGTCAAGAATCTGGATGTACAAGTATTCTGGCTACCACCAACCCACTTAACATCCATTCATTGCCCAATTTGGTGCCCTCCCAATATACGGTTTGATATACAGGAAATGATAACCAAGCAATATCACATGATTGTCCAAGTATCTAGTGGCTCAAACCCATCTGCACATGACCAACCCCTAGGTTTGATCCAACTAAATCTCCGCCACAGCTAAAGCTATATAAGTCTAAAATATTATTCAATAAAATATAATTCTCTTCTTTCTCATTTCCATATTTGAAGCTTCCCCAAAGGCGCTCCTCATCACTATACTTTCATCATAAAGTTTAAATTTCTTGAGTAATATATAGAGTCAAAAACTAGACCCTTAATCCACAAGTAGTAAGAAATATCCCATTGCCTTTGTCAGGGTGAAGTAGAAGTGATATTGCTGTAGTTGATTAAATGGGGATGTACACCAAAATTAGGATATCTTTGCCAATAAGGAGATGATGATGTGTATTTACTCTGAAATTATAAACTTTGAAGAGGGAATACAGAAAAGTACAACATAAGATTATGCACAGGTGCAAGAGGAAGACCTTAATTTGGCCCAGGGTCAGAGAATCAGCTGCATAGATAGGTTCACACTCAATTTTGAGGATTTAAGGAATCATTTTACCAGAAGGAGGAAGATTTTCAGATGATTGCAAAAGTGAGAATGCAGAATCTAGCAATCTGGTTATTACAATTTATATTGGATACATATTGAAATAAGTTTTTCATGAGACACATATTTATTGAGAAAATATCAAACTATAACTGTAGTTTATTGGTGGTGGTGTTACTTAAGGCTCTTGGGTACATCTTGATGAGGTGTCCTCCTTGTACATGATATTTACTCCTTTTACAGTTACCACCAATAGTGGTTCTTTAAACTGTTACTGTAGATTCAGAACCTAAAGGTAAAAACGCGGGATTGTCAAATTCTTTTGCGTGAACTCACCAACTTACTGAATATTTTTCATCCTTTTATATAAAAAGTAATTTGTTCTGGGATGAAAATTACTACATTAAGTTGGTGAGTTCATGCAAAAGAATTTGAAAATCCCGCATTTTTACCTTTAGGTTCTGAATTTACAGTACCTGGCCTCCTTTGAGGTCAGGATTTAATAACCACATAGTGATTTTTGAGAAAATTGAGCATGAAGTGTTGTAACTGTGCTGTTTTAGAAGAGTTACAAGGGGAAAAATATTTAGAAGCTAGATAATAATCTTTATTGAGAGATAGTGATTATATAGTCAATGTGAATCAAGGATAACAGGAACATGATTGTGTTGATCACACGGTTGGATGATGAAGGGGGTGGCTTGATCCTGCTAATGAGTCAAGCGTCAAATTGAGGTATCCACTGTGAGGGATCATCATCTGTTCATGTTGTTGGATTTGGTAATTTGAGTTGACTTCCTAGTCTGGCTTTGAGTGACCAGGTAATTGGATTGTGGGTCACAAACTCACTTGTTTGGAACCTTGCTGACAGGTCAAGCCTGCTGTTTTGACAGGAGCATCTATGCCTCTTGGACTCAATTTTCTGTCCACCACCCACTAATGATTGATTATATGATTTAAATCCACAATTGCTGCAAGCAGGCAGAGCTTGTGGATAGGTTTCCCCTGGTGGCGGCGCTTTGGCCTAGCCACACCCAGGAAAACTATATCTGTGACAGCCTGTAGGCCAGGAGTCCTGCCAGACTTGACACTTCTGATGACTAAACAAAATATTCTGTACTGAAGATTACAAAAATATCATTGTTTATTGTGTACTTTCCTAATTTTAGAAGACTTAGAATGGCATCTTGGTCAATGATAAAATACCATGGTCCACAGATTTTGGACGACCTTGTATATCTTAATTTGATTTTTAAAAATATTATAAAAAAGTGCTTTAATAAATTTCATTTAAATTTATATATTTTAAATTAAAAAACATGTTTCAGGTATAGATATAAAATATAAATCTAAATAAGTTGAGTATTACTATTAAGTTTAGCAAACTAAACTAATACAGTAGTTTTAAAAGCTATAGCAACAACCAAAAATACCTCAGATTTAAATGAAATGGTTTCAGTTTTGAACAAAATCCAAGTTGCGCGAGATTCAGGATTCAATTGATTTATAAAATTTCAGTTAATTAATGGACTGTCAAATAATAAACAAAATTTCACTAGCCCATTATACAAAATTATATCAAACATCAAGCGGTGTAGATCAAACCACAAACAAAATGAACTGAGCAACAAGTGAAATGTATGGATGCTGTTCCAGAGTATATTATAATCCACTTAAGATTCATATGAGGCACTGACAGAAGAACTAAAATGAAACAAAACTTGAGCAATCTAGAAGCAAGATTACACAAGCATAAAACAAAATTAACTCACACAAGATGTGTAGTATGAGCAGCCTAAAATAGAAAAATAACAGTTTAACAGCAAACCAACAGCTATCCAATTTAGGAACATAGGCATTTTATCCATTTTTATGGCTCCAGATTTGTATGAAAAAGTTTTGAGAATCTTCCAAATATGGACTTGAGATTACAATAAAAATAAATCATTAAATTTTAAAATTTCTACTTTTAGTGATTTTATCCTAGGTTTTTTACAATGGTTTTTACAAGCAATATCTTTGACAGCGCCAGCAGCCAAGCCAGCTTCAATGGAGGCAAGGCTCAGAACATGGAGGCACCTGTTTACACCCAAGCCTTTGAGGCGGGTAACAAGGAAGCTGACCTGTACCTGATCACCGACCCCTATGACTTTGACTTGTTTGAGAGTCACTTAGTGTCTAGCTCTGCCCCTGCTCCTGTACCCACCCCCGCACAAGCTGCCCACCAACCAACCAATCAGGATGGCAACATTGATTTGGAACAACTTCCTGCCACCAGCCAACCTGCCCCCTACAGCCAATCAGGCTTCAGCTCCCCTGGCCCAGCGCCCCAAGCAACAAATCATCACTGCCCAAATTCTTCAGGAAATTGTGGTACTGAATCTACAGGGTCTGTCCTGGGAACAGATTGCCGCCCAGTTGAAATTTACCCAAGCTACTGTCATGCGGGAATTCAACAACCTGATGAATAAGGGGAATCTGATTGGGACAGCCAAGAAGCCCAAGAAGGCCCCCAAGTCACAAATATCTGAGGCATACCCAATCATGCTTGACCTCCTCCAGCGGGATCCCAAGCTTACATTGACCCAGGTCCAGAAGCAACTTGCACACCATAAAATATGGGTGTCTGAGTGCATGGTGCAGCTCTGTATGTATGGGAAGATGGCTTCTATACAAGTTCTTACCAATTTTGCCAGCAACCAATGGGATGGCGCTGAGGATTCCCTGTATGACACCGCCATCAAATCAACCCTGGTCTGATGCCTGACTAGTCTAACTGATGATGTCATGTTCATCTCCTATTACAAGCTATCAATAGCTTTTGATGATTTTAGCGAGCAAGGAAAAGCCGCCACCAAGAATGGAAGGAAGAAGGTCAAGAAGGGGACTTTCATTGGTGCATTTCTGGCTATTTCAGCCAAGGGTTTTGTCTACTATCAGAAAAACCCAGATTTCATCAATGGCTACTCATAAAGCCACATTCTCAGTGGATTACTCAACTCATGAGATGGCTTAAATTCCAAGTACTGGGTTTTCTTGAGCCACCAGATGGAGGGAAGCTCCACCGCCCTTGATGCCATCCAGGGACGCGGGCACCAGGCCTCAGTCTACCTTGCCGGCCATGCAGACGTCCATCTGGCTGATGTCATCTTCTTCAACATTAGAGATACACTACAGGAGCGCTGCTCTCAGGCTTTCAACAACCTCTATCTTGGGGTCCTTGACCACAATATTCTCTTTGGTCACCAAATGGTGGCTGACTTGTTTGAGCAAATGGTTTTACATATGAACATGGGCAACCAATCACGTAAGGATAAGCGCCTTCCACCTTGGCCCACGTCCACCTACCACCCCATCCAGCCAATGATCAATCATTAAATACAACAAGGGTTATATGGCAGCCATCACGCAAATCCTCCTGCCTCCACCCCTGCCACCAACACCCCTAACCCGAGAGCCCAACCCACCCAATCCCAGACCCCCCAGGCCAGCACTGCCTCTACGTCTTCCTTCCCGCGTTATTCTGTCTCCTAGGCATTGCTCTCCCCCGCCATAATAAACCCCTGTCATCAAACATTTTCTATTTATATTATCTTTTTTGTGAATTTTAATTGTTCATGTTCTCTTTGTTTATAGTTGGTTTTATTCTTTATGTTCAGCTTATTTCTATAAAATCATATATTTACTATGTTGTGTATCTAGATCCAGAACACGGTTATTTTTAGCACTTAAACATAGCCCTTGTGAAAATATTAACAACAATTTAGTGATCAGCTAAATTTGATTAGAAAACTATAGTTTAATTGATTTCAGATAAAGTTGTCACTGATCCAAATTCAAAACCTTAATGATAAACTTTATGCCAATCAGGAGCCGAGTGATAAAGTGGTTAACGTGACATAAAGAGTCAGTCAATAATTCTTTGGTGCATGTGTGCTAATTAATATGATTGGCTGACCCTTTATGTCACAACAATCACTTTATCACTTGGCTCCTGATTGGCTTAAAGTTTATCATTAAGGTTTTGAATTTGGATCAGTAACAACTTTATCTAAAAACAGTTAACACTATGATTTTCTAATTTAAATTTAGCTGATCCCCAAATTGTTGTTAATATTTTCACAAGGGGATATTTCAAGCTCCAAAAATAATATGGTAATCAAGGAAAAAATACCAACACAAAGCAAACAACACATATTGAAATGAGAGAAAAACATATAAAAAATGGGTAAAAAGATGAGATAATGTAGTAGATGGGAAAACAAAAAGGAATAAGCAAAGAGGCAACAGTATCAAAATAATACAGAATTTATTGGGGCAAAAGCTATAAAAACATATGAAAAGGTTAGTAAAAAATCAAATGAGATAATTGGAAAAGCTTCTGAAGGACCTTGACTTGGCAATTGCCAAAATAAAGGACATTGACCGCAAGGTCAAAGCCAAAGTGAAGTCCGCTGTCCTCACTGGGGACAAAATTGACAAGGTGTCCACAAAGGCACTAATGACAAAAATGCCAGACACCCCAGAGAAGACCATCAAGCGTCTTCTCAACATCCAGAAGACAGTGGTCAAGGGCCTCCAGTTCAAGGCGTACAATCTTTCTGCACTGTCTTTTTGGGTTGACAACCTGGAGATGTATGAACATCTCAAACCTGCCAAGCATGCCAGGGCAAAGGATACTGAATTGCCAGCGCAATTGATTATGCCAAGAATGGCCAAGCCGGCCAAGGCTGCGGGCAAGGAAGAAACACAAGAAGGTAGCCTAAAAACAAAATTAATAAATTTTCAAAATACTTACCTTTTTTCTTAGAAAACATAGACAGCAAACTCCACCAAGTCCTGGTACCCTTTTGTCCCAGCCACCTTTTATGCAAATTATGCCACTCATTGGCCAAGCAATTGTATCTGCCCCCCTGTTATGTGAGAGCTGGAGGATCACATCCACGGGTCCTTTCCTATGAACAGGGAGGCATTGGCTGGGCTGACGCATGGAGAGGGGGCGTCTGAGTGGGCAGTTGCTGCCTACAAGAATGCCCAACTGGTCTGCCTGGACCCGGTTAACCTCAGTGGAGTTTAATGTGTAAACTCCATTGTGCTTGTTTGGGACGTCCCAGCAACGCTCCCATTCAAGAATGTACCAGAGATGGGCCAGGCTCATGCAACTGCTTGCTTCTGCTTCCCGTTGGAGCATACCCTATCTTACCTTCTGGATAACTTTGGGTGCGCGGTGGGCAAATTGGCTGTTGCAGACGCAACAGCTGTCAAGAAAACTAAGATCCTCCTTGCAGACTTTAGGCTAGCCTGGAGTGCAGATGAGACAGGGCTCCCCTTGGCAATGGATCTTACCTCTGCAAAGACCAGGAACAATAAGAAGATCAGTGTGGTCTATAATAAATTGTGTGAGTTCACAGAAGCTTTGTGGGCAAAGGCTTCATTTGGTGATTTACCTTGGCTATCTTTTTCTTCTTTGGGATGAGCGCTAGCGTAGAGGATCTAGATGGGGTCCTTCTGGGAATTGACAAGGCCCAGCTTGCACTTGACGGGAAGAAGGTCCCCCCTGGATATGACTTGGTGGACCATGTAATCCAAGACGCCCTGGTCCTGGCAGGGATTTACAGGTTTGCAGCCCCGACCAAAAAGCTGATCCTCAGTTTGCACCTTATCCTACTCCCCTTCATCAGCAGGAGGGATTTTTTTAATAAGGGCGCATCCACTGTCCACAGTGTGGCAGTGGAGGTTGTGTGCTACCTCTATTGCGGGGTGGATACATACCAAAGAGCCCACTACAGGCGTTTGCAATAAATTCTCTCTTCTAATAAAAATCATTACAATTCATATTATTTTTATTATAATAAAAAATTTTAATTCTTATTTCAGAAAACCAGTTTTGCAAAATATATCCCAGAAAAGGTCTTAATAAAAGCATAATAATATATTTCAATAAAATCTACTTCTGATTTGTACACATTACATTTAACTTTTTTTGATTATTATATTTATTTGCCAAAAATGATATCAATGCGTTTTCATAATCAAGTATCAAGCGTTTGGGATACCCTTAGATGACACAATGAAAAATGATTATAAATAAATAAATTACTAACTTTCATTGATTGGCCTGCTGAATTGATTGCAGGCTTGGAAGCATCTAAATATAAAATGATAATTAATAAATATTGAATAGTAAATTAGATAATATAAAAAATTGGACACACTAAGCCTTTGATTGATTGGCTGTTTGGCTAGGCACGCAGGGATAAACAAATCAGCGTGGCCATAGAATTTGGCCACAGTATCAGCTGAGAGGGTGTGAATCCCAGCCTGCAGCAAATTAAAGAGGTCCTCAGTCCCAGTTGGGGTTTGTTGCTTGACAACTTTCTTGAGCCACCCAAAGACTTCCTTGATGGGATTTAGGAAGGGCAAATAAGCAGGGAGGAAGAGAAGGCACAAATTTGCCATGGTCAATTGCTGGGGGCCCACTGCGCTATTGGTGTCAATCATTGGGAATTCTTTGAGAATATCCACCACCTTTTGGAGCCCAACATTATCCAATACAATAATATTGGGTAAACCCAGGCTTGTGCGCCTCAGATGCTCCTGAACCAATTAGAGAAAAGATAATAAGGTCCTACTATTATGAGAACCCAATATCATTTGATACAGCTCAATCCCCTTTGGACTGAGAAGAGCCACCATTGAATATGCTGTGGTACAGACTGCAGCACACCAAGCTACCCTATCATTGGGGCCTTTGGGGACATAGCCATACTTGTTGCACATTGATGAGGCAAATGCTGATTTGTTGATATAATAAAATCTGATGGTCCCCTTGGCTTTGAGGGCAGTGTACGCCACAGCGTATTTTTCCAGGTATCAATATTGGGGGGTGTTTCTATATAGGAAGATACCCCAAGTTTTTCCATAAAAATTGCAGACCCTTGACCAAGTAGTAGTAAAAGGAAATTGAGGCCTCAGCCCCAAAAGTAGATTTAAGCATCAACTGTATATTTACCAGTTCAAGATGGCAGTTTCAGGTTATCCACTTTCAAATTGCCCATTTGTGCTCCTTGGTGAGCATGGTAGAAATGCGCAAAGATTTCTCTGTGGCAAGAACACGGCCAGTATCAATGAATTTTTTAATACCTTGCTGGCATACTTGGGATCCACCCCAACAAGAGCAGTGGCCGCCTTGTAGACACCAGATCCCCACATAAGCTGGAGAAGGATGACACACTTGATGTCAGGAATGCGCTTCTGAGTGGGCTTTTTGGGTTAAGACAAGCCAGGATCCTGATTAGTGACAGGCTTGCAAGGCATGAGTACCTTGTTGTAGAAGGCTGTAACCTTTTTTAACAACAGCTGTCCCTCATCAGTTCTATGAACTTGGGCTTGTTGTTGTCTTCCTGGTTGCCATCACTTATGTAGGGCTTGTAGCTAGTATCAAGTACAAGCTTCACTTTCTCCAGCATGGCTGACAGGACCAACTCTTGCCAGTACACAACGTCAAACACATACGAAGTAAGTTCTACCTTCCTGTTTCTAACTTTCTTTGTAGTGGTGACCTTGGTGGGCTTCTGGGTCAGCTTTGGGACCTGAGGGTTTATGCTCTGCACCCTAGCAGCTTGTGCTCCTTGAACTGGCTGTGTCAGTGCAGCGTCACTATGGAACTCTCCTCTCCTGTCTCCTCCTTGAGTAGGCACTTGTGTTGCACTAACTCTATTTTTTGACCTGTGGGGGCAACTGCAACTGCGGCGCACAACGGGTGTATTGGTACTCTGTTGTTGTGTTCCTTTTATTTTAAAATTTAATAAATTATTAAATAAATTTCAATTAAGTTACTCCCTAATTTTAATTATTGCTTTTATCTGAATATGGATATTTAATTAGAGTTTTTCCCACCCAATATCTCAATTATAGATTTTTTATTTCTAAATTAGTTGTTTTTGGTTTTACAACGCCCATTTTAGAATACCCAAATTAATTTCCACCCATTTCCCCATATTTTACACCAAATTAAGCACCCAACACAATATTTTTAAAATTTATGTTTCAGATCTTGTGTCTTATTTTAGATACCTTGGTATCATTCATGATTACAATCCATTGCACACATTGTGTGAGTGATTTTGTTTACGTAGTGAGTTGCTATTGTGTTTCGTTTTTGGTTTGAGTTTTGACACACCTTGCTTGGGTGTATTTTGTCACTGATTCACATAGTAAACATATTTACAGCGAAAGTCAACTCACACCATTTTGTTTGTGAATCAATGTATTTTGGATTGTATTTTGAATGGTTTTGCTTTGTGTGTGAGCCTTTTGTTGCTGTGTTGACTCATTTTGCCCATTAACACCAATAAACCCTGCTAACAGAGTGTATATTTTAACCTGAGAGTTGGATTTTGTTTAAATCTGAGGTATTTTTGGTTGTTGCCATAGCTTTTAAAACTACTGCATAGTATTTTTTTAATATTTAACATTATAAATTTAAGCAAAATATAGAGCTGATTTGTGGCTTTAAAACAAGCTTTTAAGCATTAAGATTGGCTCAGTATTCACAGTGAAATGTGTTTTAGGTTTATAATGTGTATTAGGAGTATTTTTTAGATGTATCAATCATTCAGGGCCTTTGATTATGACACAAACTCATTTCTGCACTTTACTCTATATTTCATTATCTAGAGAGTTAGAGCTATTATTTTTAGTACCATTTTGAGTTGAATTGTCTAAAAATTGATCTAAATATCTAAATTGTATGAATATTATTTTATTAAGTCTTAACATTATTATTGTCCTTTTGCTACAGTGACATTTTTATTACAAGGGTGCAATGCCAAGCAAGATTAATTCTGAAACAATATTCAGAAATAGGATCATGTGATGCATCCGGCGGATTTTTTCTATTATTTCACTTGGAAATAAATAAATATAAATATACAAGCCACCATTTCTTACTTAAACAAATATTTATATATCGTATTTGAATTGATCTCTTAAATAGACCAAGCTTTCTTTTCTCAAGCAAGTCATTCTAAAATAAAGGCTGAACATCTATTAATAATAAGGTTTTAAATCAATTTGAACTTTAACCCTATTTTTAAATAATATGTTTCTCCGCTTTCGTTTTTAATCCATAACTTCTGGAGTTGGGTAAACTATACAGATAAAACTCATTGTCATAGATACATGGGATAAACCACTCATTTAAAATCAATTATAGATTAAATATTTATTAAATTTAGAATAGCGCTTAAGATTATTTCTATATAATTTAGGCCACACTCTATTGGATTCAACCTACATGCTTTCAAAGTACGTGTATGTAAGGATGAGCCGCGTTTCTTTTAAACGCCGTCTTTGAACATTAATAAAATTTTGTTCCCCCCAAATAAAAAGTGTATGTAATGATGAGCCAATTAAAGCTGTTGGCTTGGCATTGACTTTAATTATAAAATAATATGGAAATATAAATTCGATTTTTATTCCTCAAGTGTATTAAAGCCGACATTGCTGACTTGCTTTTCTTTATATGAACATCAGATCAGTGCTTATAAAAGGTGAAACATCTGCTGAATAAATCCTAAAAGTATAGTATAAAAGCCATGGTGTGAAGTAAACAAGGATATACAGATTATTAGCTTTATTTCAGCAGCCCTTTACTTTTCCCCTGGTCTAAACGCAAGCCCTGTTAAGAGTTCCGCATCTAGTGGATCTACATCCTATGTTTTGCAGCCTCAAAAAGCTGACCAATCCTTGCCAACATAGAGCAAGGCTTCTGTACCCAACAGAGGCTCGGTAGGCAGAAAGTCGGGACTGACAAACAAGAACAATAGTGATCAACAAGAAAGTTTCCAAGGGAGAAGTGGACTCTGGTATCCTACGGGCGGCAAGAAACATTAATGAAAAATTACTTGATACCGCTGATCTGATTGCCAAAAGAACCAAATATTCTTATAATAAAAACAGATTTTATTAAGAACTTGGCTGATTTTTTAAGGGGGAGATAAACACCACACCAGAAGGGGCAGGAAGATGTTTCTTCAATTATTGTTTCTACCAATTTTCCATATTTCAAAGAAAAATTGGATAGCTAACTCAATTTTATATAATTTTAATCGCTTATTTTTCTTTTGGGCACCTTAGTATTACATATGCTTGACTGAAGCTAAAAACTATTTTTTAAATTCCATAGGCCATCTTCTATTCTATGGCTAAATTGTATTTTTTTGCTTTGTTTTGACATAAGAAAAAAAGGAAATTCATAATAAAATAAATCTCAATATCATTTAAAAACGACCAAATTTTCTATCATCCCTAATAAAACCAAGATTTCTACAGATTCACTAAAGAAAAAACACAATTACCTGGTTTATTTTTTAAAAAAATGTATTTAAATTTCACCAAGGAAAAAGATCAATATTTACATTTAAAAGAATTAAATACTTTTTATTATAATTATTAATACCATCCTAATATTAACAATGTAATTCATTGATAAAAGATTACCAATAGTGTCAGAGAGTTGATACACTCTGAGTCTTTGGGTAAATCTCTTGACTCTGCAAATAAGTCAAACTCATCTTTTACAACCGAGCCAAATGGACTGAGTCTTCCACAATCTAGAATTTAGGATAAACTAGTTTCTTCCAAAACTAGTCTGTGAAATCAGCTCCACTATCAAATAAAACAAAGGCACTGAATTCCTCAAAGGTGCCAAAACCTCTTATCCAAGCTGCAGAGAATAGTGTGGATACACCAAGATATCCTTTGAGATCACACAAGCTGCTAAAGGGGATAAATACCTAACATTTTTATTATCAATAAACTTATAATTATCTTGCTCTAAGTAAATACTTTTGAGTATGATCCTTATTAATTATGTGTGATTTAACATCAATTTAAAACATATTCACCAACACCAAATCCCAGTCTAGTAGATTACATGTTTAGGTTACAACCATAGTTTTAACACTAGTAAATTATAGCAGTTGCCTTCTCCAGGTTTGCCAACATTTCAGTTCTTTTGAAGAGCTGGCTCAATATTTGTTGAACTCATCTCCTTCTTGCTACATTGTGAAGAATTCAGCAACTGATGCTATGTGCCAGGTATTCTTCCAAAGAACCTAAATAAACCCAACCTTAATCCTCCTTCCAAGGGAAATGGAGGGATCAGCAACTGGATGCTTTCTAATAGTGATACAGAGCCCGAGATTAATCTCCTTACTCTTTTATCCATTAATGATGGAACCATTCAATATATCCCCCAGTTTTATATATGTCAAGTATATACTTCTTGGAAGTATATAAAACAAGATAAAGGGGGAAATTAAGAAGAGAATGGTACTTTATTGGATATGAATATATGTTAATATATAGTATCATGGGAAGCCACATACTGTCCATGTACGTCATGATGGTCATGGGGCTTATCTGAGTAATGTTCCTCTTAAGTCACAGGGCTTATTGTCAGGATTGACAATTCTCCTCCTCTGGAAACCCAGGCCCAAGAGCGGGAATTGAACCCAGAACCTGGATTCCCCCGGGCCGTGGGGCCTATGGACCGTGGGACCGCCCGCCCACATTTTTCTGGGGTCAAGCCCCTGCAAGCTGACACTGAAGATGATGGCCCACCCAGTGAAACAGATCAAGCTGAGGAAATTAGTGCACTAAGTGGAATGCCAATCACGACACCTAATGGAGGCAACCAGGTAACAACTATTAGCTTCATGAGTTTGAAGTCTTCGCCAGCAACCAATCAAGAGCTAACCCAAGGAAGAGGCACCGGCCTGCAACCTGGCCCCATGACCACAAAACTAGAGCAAGATAATCAAGTAGCTAAATTGGGAGTCACAACCAATGAAAGAACTCCTGGGCCAAGTGCCATTTTGCTGCCTTTAGACCCAAGTCCCTGATTCCCCCTGCCCTGCCTTTCCCAATGCCCTAATGACCCCCCACCGGAAAATGTTAAGTTTGGAGGTGGGGTGCTATATAGACCCAAGGACCCTGCGCTCCAAACTTATTGCCATTTTTAAATAAAGGTTATGTTACTTTGGCTCATACAGCTATTACCATGTTTT
Organism: Entomophthora muscae; assembly: GCA_014839935.2. Taxonomy (NCBI): domain Eukaryota; kingdom Fungi; phylum Entomophthoromycota; class Entomophthoromycetes; order Entomophthorales; family Entomophthoraceae; genus Entomophthora; species Entomophthora muscae. Next base: position 455,985 of record QTSX02004989.1, on the reverse strand, counting down.
GTATTTGCTGTCTATAAGTTAAGTGTGAGATCCCCCGGCCCTCCTTCCCCTCTACCCGCAGTTTTCTGTCCACCTGGTGCTCCCTTTGGGCCCGTTCATTTTACTGATTACCCATTAAAGCCCGAATATAAGGATTACATACCAGAGAAAATCATTGAACTTGACCCATTAGCCCACATCCAATCTGCTGTTAGATACAACCACCAAGGCCCGTAGATTTTCTCTACCCCCAAGTTATTTAGAGGAAAATTCAACTACCTCCTGGCCTATAACGTTTATATGGAACCACCTGTAACACCCAAACCAATGCCAGCCTCTTCCCCCAACCTGCCAACTGATCATACCAGCAAGCTTTTTGGTATTTTGTACATCACCCTCACTGGGGTGGTGGACACCATTGTACCGGCTGCCAGCCCATGGTCTTGGTTAGGAAAGTCTGCTTCTTACCTCTTAAAGTTAGCCCCTCTCTTGTGGTGGGCCCTGCCTGCAAAAAACCTGGCCCAAGTTACCTTTGAAACTGGTGGGCCGGCCGCCCAAGAGTGGGTCCCTGACATTATGGCAATCTTTTTTAAAACCTGGTACCCTGGGCCCCAAGATGTTGTTATTTCTTGGGGCATCTTGTACGCTTTTGTTATTGATAATCACTTATTACACCTATAAGATGACCATGAACCTGATCTCTTCTATGTGGAAGAGCACAAACCCAAACAAACCAAAAAGAATTGACACTGCTGCCACCAATACCAACAAGCCTTCCTCTCAAGTACAAAATGTGATTGCAAACCAGTCCCTCACCAAGGTAGAGATGCCCCAGATGGGGAAGCTCACGCTTGAGGAAGCCCAACGCGCTATGTCAGTCCTCCACTTGCACTTCTAGACCAACGCATCCTCCTACGCCAGCAACACTAAGAAAATACTGGGGGTCGCTTCCATGCTCTCTGGGGATGCTCTGGACTGGTTTGGTAAAGCCACAGCGGAAGACGTAGAGTTCTGTTTGGACTACGCCAAGTTTGAGGCAGAACTAATGGCAACTGGGGAGGATTGCAACACCAGATACTACACCCTGAACTCCTTGTTAGAAATCCGCCAAGGCTCTTGACCCATTCAGGCTTACATTGACAATTTCCTTAAACTAAAGACCTGCACTCAACTCGAGGACAAATTGTCAGCCATCATCTTCCAAAAAGGAGTGAACCCAGCCATGAAGGACTTACTAAAGCACCACCCGCCCACACTTGGCTTAGAAGACCTGATTCCTTTGTGCAAAAGCCTCAGCATGAACCAAGAGAATGCTGGGCCCTCTCAGAACTTCCCATCCCAAACTGCCACATCCAACAGAGGGGGAATGACCCCTGAGGAACTCCAAAGACACTACAGAGAAGGTCTCTGTTTTCACTGCCACAAGGCGGGGCACTTGACCAGAGCCTGCCCAAAGAAAACCCCTGCTTGCATCTCATTGGCCCAAATAAACACTTCTTCCCAGTCTTACAAGTTCATCCTAGTATCTGTAAACATTGGGGGAACAACCCAAAAACTAAAAGCGTTCATTGACACTGGAGCAGATGAGAGCTTCATTGACGCGGACTTAGCCCAAGAACTAGGCCTGTCTGCCTCTGAGAACTGTCTACAGATCATCTTGGGAAACAGCACCAAAGACACAGGATACAAATGTGAGCAAGAACTACCCTTGATAATAGGAAACAACACCTACCCCTTGTCCCTCATCTTGTTGAAAGGCCTACCGCACCCCCTCATCCTTGGGGATTCCTGGTCAGACAGGCATGGCCTCATCCTCAACTACCAAGAACAGAACATCACCTTAGGTGATAAAGGTACCCGCAACATTGTTCCCTTCTGCACCAATCCTGAAGAACCTACCCAAAGGCTCATGACCATACAGATCAAACCAAGCGTGAAAGCCCTACCTACTTCCCTAGGGAAACAGACCCACGTATTCAGCAAGTAGGCAGCCACTTGCCTCCCTGAACACACCAAGTATGATCATGATATTGACCTTCTGCCAGGCACCAAACCCAAATACGGGCCCATTTATAGCTGCAACCACAAGGAGCAGCTGGCTCTCAAGGTGTACATCAAGGACATGACAAAGAAAGGTTTCATCTGCGTGTCCAAGAGCCCTTGTTTGTCACCAATGCTGTTTATGGGAAAGAAGGAAAGGAGGCATGCGCCTGTGTGTTAATTATCAGAAATTGAACAAGATCACTGTAAAGAACTGCTACCCCATACCTAACGCTGACAACTTGTGCAATGTACTGACGGGCACCCGGGTATACTCCAAGATTGACCTTAGAGATGCATTCAATCAAATCCAAATCAAAGAGGATGACAAATACAAAACAGCGTTCAAGACCAGGTATGGACTCTACAAATACCTGGTGATGCCATTTGGACTATGCAACGCCCCTAGCACTTTCCAGCACATGATAAAAACAGTACTGGGCAAATAGCTTGACCAGTTCTGTGTGGCCTAACTTGACAACATCCTCATCTATAGCAAGACCCATGAGGAGCACTTGCTCCATCTAGACCTGATCCTGAGCAAACTCTCTCAAGCCAACTTACACGCAAAGCTCAAGAAGTGTGAGTTCTTCCAACCAGAAGTAGAGTTCCTGGGCTATTTAGTGAAAACTGGAGGGTTTGTAATGGCTCAGGATAAAGTGGACGCCGTGACTTCCTGGCCAACCCCCACGTGCTGGAAGGACATCAGAAGTTTCCTGGGGCTAGCAAACTACTGCTGGGATTTCATCCAAAAATTTTCTCACATCACTCTGCCCCTGACCCGCCTGTGCTCCAACAAGGTCACCTTTGCCTGGACTCCGGAATGTGCCACTGCCTTTGAGACCCTGAAACTTGCCTTCACCTCTGCCCCTGTTCTGGCCATGCCCAACCCATCTAAGCCATTTGTTCTGGAAACTGACACGTCTGCCTTTGCGGTGGGTGGGGTCCTTCTTCAGGAAGGAGGGGATAGTATGCTACATCCTGTAGCATATTACTCCAAGAAGATGCTGCCTGCGGAAGGAAACTACCCTATTTACAACAAAGAGATGCTAGCCATTATGAAGACCCTGAAACATTGGCGCTGATACCTCTGTGGTGCTGAATTCCTAGTAAAGGTCCTGATAGACCACAAGAACTTGGTCTACTTCTTCAAACCACAACAGCTTAACCAACAACAAGCAAGATGGGCTTTAGAACTGGCCAACTACACCCTGACCATAGACTACAAACCAGGGAAAGTGAACGTAGTACCAGACACCCTGAGTAGAAGATCTGACCTGGCACCCACTCACATGGAAACTTGCAACCACAACACGCAAGTACTCCTGGACCCAGCTAGTCTAGGTATTCACCTGGGATTGATGAAGATCAGGGCCAGTAAACCAGAAGTGCTGAAGGCCCAATCACTTAACAAATTCACCAAAACCATGATTGCCAACCTTTCAAAATCCTTGGATAGCCCCCACTACCAGAAAGGCTACTCATTGAAGGGAACAACACTAATGCTGTACAACAGATTCTTTGTGCCAGAAGGAAGCATCAGGACCAACATCCTGAGATATTATCACAATTATGAGATGGCCGGATACCCAGGGAGACCCAAGACCCTCCAGAGCATTAGAAGGAACTTTGCCTGGCCAAAGATGGACCAAGAAGTAAGCGCATACCTGAAAGGATGTGAGACCTGTGGACAAACTAAGCCCCGCAGAAACAAACCTGAAGGACTTCTAAGACCCTTGGATATACCCCATGGGCCTTGGAGATCTGTCTCCATGGACTACAATGTCAAACTGCCCCCATCCCTCTCCTTCAATGAAATCCTAGTCATGGTAGACCGCTTCACCAAAATGGCATACTTTGTACCAACCACCACCCATTGCACAGCTATGGAGACTGCCCAACACTTCCATGAACGCATACTCACCCAACACAGGACGCCAGAGGAGATCATCACAGACAGAGGACCCCAATTCACGTCAAACTATTGGACACAAGTAATGAAAGACTTGGGAATCAAGCAGTGTGTATCTATCTCCTACCACCTGCAGACTGACGGCCAAACCAAAAGAGTGAACCAGATCCTTGAACAATACCTTTGATGCTATGCCAACACCGACCAGGACAACTGGGTCAACATGTTTCCCATGGCCCAGTTTGCATACAACAGTAAAGACCACACCTTCACAGGAATGTCTCCATTCCAAGCCAACTATGGGTTTGACTCCACCTGGGATCCCAAGATTGGCGAGAAAGAAACTAACACCACTGGACGCTCCTGGGTCAAGCAGATCCACGACACACAAAAAACATGCTTGATCAACCTGAATTGTGCAGTGCAAACCTACAAGGCCTTTGCCAACCAAAAACACATACCAGGCCAATCCTTGCAAGTTGGGGATGAAGTATACCTGGACTCCCGCAATGTGCCCCTGCATGTCCCCTGTAGGAAGCTAGCTCACCAAAGAAGTGGCCCCCACAAGATCACCAAACTGGTTGGTGAAGTTGCTTACAAGCTTGACCTACCCGCCTCTTGGAAGATTCACAACGTGTTCCACCAATCCCTGTTGTTCAAAAAAGATGGGAACTTGCTTCCCTGCCAACGGATTAAGACAGCCCCCCACCCATCCAAACAAACCGCAGTGAGAAATATGAAGTCAAATACATACACGGCAACCAAACTCACTACCAAAAACCCCAGTACTACGTCAAGTGGAGAGGATACCCAATGGAAGAAAGTACCTGGGAACTGCTAAGCAACCTGACTAATGCCCAAGAAGCCATCCAACTCTACCTGAACAAGAAGAATTGGGAGGGAGGGAGCCCCAAGGAGGAAGAAGATGATGTCAGGATTGAGAATTTTCCTCCTCTGGAAACCCAGGCCCAAGAGCGGGGATCAAACCTGGAACCTGGATTCCCCCGGGCTGCAGGGCCTATGGACCGCGGGACCGCCTGCCCGCATTTTTCTGGGGTCAAGCCCCTGCAAGCTGACACTGAAGATGATGGCCCACCCAGTGAAACAGATTGAGCTGAGGAAATTAGTGCACTAAGTGGAATGCCAATCACGACACCTAATGGAGGCAACCAGGCAACAACTATTAGCTTCATGAGTTTGAAGTCTTCACCAGCAACCAATCAAGAGCTAACCCAAGGAAGAGGCACCGGCCTGCAACCTGGCCCCATGACCATAACACTAGAGCAAGATAATCAAGTAGCTAAATTGGGAGTCACAACCAATGAAAGAACTCCCGGGCCAAGCGCCATTTTGCTGCCTTTAGACCCAAGTCCCTGATTCCCCCTGCCCTGCCTTTCCCAATGCCCTAATGACCCCCCAACAGAAAATGTTAAGTTTGGAGGTGGGGTGTTATATAGACCCAAGGACCCCACGCTCCAAACTTATTGCCATTTTTAAATAAAGGTTATGTTACTTTGGCTCATACAGCTATTACCATGTTTTGTATTTGCTGTCTATAAGTTAAGTTTGAGATCCCCCAGCCCTCCTGCCCCTCTGCCTGCAGTTTTCTGTCCACCTGGTGCTCCCTTTGAGCCCGTTCATTTTACTGATTACCCCTTAAAGCCAGAATATAAGGATTACACACCAGAGAAAATCATTGAACTTGACCCATTAGCCCGCATCCAATCCACTGTCAGATACAATCACCAAGGCCCGTAGACTTTCTCTACCCCCAAGTTATTTAGAGGAAAATTCAACTACCTCCTGGCCTATAACGTTTATATGGAACCACCTGTAACACCCAAACCAATGCCAGCCTCTTCCCCTGACCTGTCAACCAATCATACCAGCAAGCTTTTTGGTATTGTGTACATCACCCTCACTGGGGTGGTGAACACCATTGTACCGGCTGCTGGCCCATGGTCTTGGTTAGGAAAGTCTGCTTCTTACCTCTTAAAGTTAGCCCCTCTCTTGTGGTGGGCCCTGCCAGCAAAAAACCTGGCCCAAGTTACCTCCAAAACCGGTGGGCCGGCCGCTTGAGAGTGGGTCCCTGACACTTATTCAAGTTATGTTCCGCTTAGGATCTGGATTGTTTGATCCCTGTAATGGATGGTCAAATGATAGTAGTGCCACCGGCTTAATGATTAGTCAGTGAGTCATTTGGTGTCTCATTTGGTGAACTACTTGGGGTGTTAATTCCCAAGAGGGAGTAATCAAAGATGCTGCAATATTACAGTAGTTTTAAAACCTGTTGAGATAAACACATATTAAGCAGTATAGAACTCATGGGTTCAGTCACAAAAGAAGTTTCAACTAGAACCAGTTGAAGCATATTTTACTCAATAAAGCTCATTTATCTAGTGCTGGAAAACAAAAATAGTGCTGTAACTGTGCTATTTTAGCAGAGTTACAAATGGGAAAATGTTTAAAAACTATATAATATTATTTATTGGGAGATAATGATTATATAGTTATTGTGAGTCATGTATAACAGAAACATGATAGTGTTGATCACACAGTGGAATGGTAAAGGGGGTGACCTGATCCTGGTAATGAGTCAAGCGCCAAAACAAGGTATTCACTGTAGGGGGCATCATTTGTTTGTGTTATTGGATTTGGAAATTTGAGCCAACTTCCTATTTTGGCTTCAAGTGACTGGATAATCAGATTGTGGGTCACAAACATGCTTACTCAGAACTTTGCTAGCAGTCAAGCCTGCTGTTTTGAGAATAGTCAATCATACAACAAAAATAGAGTCAAATACCAAAATCCAAAAATGAGATAGCAATTGCATGGAACTAAAATTCATAACTCATGCAATCCAGTCACTTACTGAAGCATTCTACATCAAATTCAATTGTGGGTGTGTGGAAAATATGATACTTTCAGGAATCCAGGCATAGGTAGAGGAATTGGCGGCTCAGTATGGGGTGCGGCCAAGCCGGCAGATAAAGCCCACCATAGAATGGGTGCTAACTTGATAATGTAATATACAGATTGCCCGAGTAAGGACCAGGGTCTGGAGTTAGGGACCATGGAGTTTACCAATCCTGTTAAAGTGATATAGAGTACTCAAAACAGTTAGGTAGAGGTGGTCTCTGCTGCGGTGGTAGGTTCCATTGACCAGTCTGGTCTCAGGGTTAAGGGTGGAGTCATGGGGACAAAGTAGGCAGGTAGGTAATTGTACTTGTCTTTGAACAATCTGGGAGGCCTAATGTACCACTTTCATTCTTGACCTATTGTTTCAGTCTCTCTATTTATTGCCAGAGGGTTGGCAAGGAGTATGTTTTCCAAGTTGAACTCAGCGTAGGCTGGGTTGGAGGGTATTCAGTAAAATGCACAGGTCCAAAGGGGGCTCCTGGGGGACAGTATAGTGCCTGGGACAGGTTGGCAGGTTGGTCTCTGGAGGGGGTGGTTGCCTGCCTGTCTACTTGGCCGGAGTTAAGGTGGAAGATCACCAAGACTAGATAAGGTAAGAGTTGTTTGAACCAAAGGTTCATAAAACTTTTTATTATCAAAAATGACAATGTGGTCATCACCACACTGCCAGCGTTCTTATATCAAGTGATTTTGCTTCTTTGCTTTTCACAGGCTTCAGGTCCATGAGCGGTTTGCTGATAGGGCATGGATCTTGGCTTAGGGTCTTGAGAGCAGCAGGTCCTGGTTGGGTACGCTCTGGCAAACAGGAGTGACAATGTTTAATTTTGCCGCTGTGGTTCACCATATCACCTGAGCGGGCTAATTGCATTCCCCTTTCTGGACTGGGGACTGGCAGCAGTTGGTGCTTATTGGCAGGGCTAGTAGTGGGTCTTGTCAAAGCCACAGCTTCTGTGTAGGTCTGGGCCCTCAGTGGCACCGGTTTGGAAGGTCTTGGTTTGGCTGGCTCTGAAGGGCAGAAGTGGCAATGATTTGTTTTGCTGCTGTTGTTGACTATGTCACCTGAGCTGGCCAATTGCAATACTCATTCTGGACTGGAGACTGGCAACAGCTGGTACTTGTTGGAAGGGCTAGTAGTAGGTCTTTTCCCAACCTCCTTTAGGAAGGTCACGTTTCCTGCATAGATATGGGCCTCCAGTGGCATCATATGGCAGCAATCTGGTAACCATTCAGGGAATCCTCATTTTTAGGCCAGCGGGTTGCGGGGTAACTTAATAATTCAAGTCTGTGACTTAACAGGTTGGCGGGTCCTGGGCCATCCTGGGGGCCAGATCTGCCTTCAGAGGACTGGGGTTTAACTCTTGGGTTTTCAATACAAGTATTGAAATGTCATTCATGACAGATACAAACAGATTCATATGAGGTTCAGTCACAAAAGTGATGAACTCAAACACAAGACAACTCATTTTTTGAAAATATTGATTATTTTTGGGACTCAAATTGGAAATAGTGGATTTCAGTAGTGAGTCCACCAAAATCTATTCAGGGAACTAAATCATTATTTTCAAGATAGGTGCTTCTAAATTTGGACATTTATGTCTGAGAGAATGTCTCAAATAGGAGCACTCATTTTAATAAAATTAGGTTTCTAGAAATAATTTGCATTTATTTTTTAATAGAATTTATATCAAGTTGTGTTAGTATGAGTTTCACCAGTGAAGATAACTTTGATGTTGTTAAGGAACAATACCAGGAGCTACTCCAAGATCAGGCTTCTGAGCTAAGGAGCTCAAACACTGTGTTTCCTATGTACACCCAATTTAATGCAAGTCATGAGGAGGCTGAGTTGTATGTATCACCAGGCCCACCTGCAGATGGCTTTTCTGACAGCCAATATAATGCTCCCCAAGACCAGGCCCAACCTGCGCCTGTGCCACATTTTAGAGACTGGACAACTGTAGTCCCCTCCAACCCAATCCAACCATTGCTTGAGAATTCAGGCCAATCAAATTTTGTCCTGCCTAATACGGGTACTCTTATTTCTCAAGCCTGCCAAAAATTTCAAATCATAACCAATGAGGTGATAGAGTAGATTGTGACCCTCAAGCAGAATGGTGCTAATTTTGCTGAAATAGCAAATTGGCTTCAATTTACTGAGGCAGTGATTAAGCATGAGTTTCAAGCCCTCTTAAAGAGAGGTGGTGAAAAGCTGGGCAAGAAACCAAAGAAGCAGGTTGACTCTCAGATCAAAGAGGTATATCCCATCATGCTTGACCTTCTGCAACGTGACCCATACCTCTAATTGACTGAGGTATGTTGCCTAATTGGGCTCCAGGGCATATTCATTGCCAGCTGCACAGCGCAGCTCTGGATGCATGGGCTTGTAGTCAGTGTTCTGATTCTGACCAATTGGCTGTGCAATGAGTTGGATGGTGGATATGATTTTCCCTATGAATGTGTGATTGGTGCCACAATCACCTGCTGCCTGTTCTCTATTTTGGACAATTTCATATTTATATCCTATTATAAATTGTCATTGCAGTTTCATTATTATGGCACTTTTATTGAAAAGAACACTCCCAAGGGCAAAAAGAAGGAAGCAGAGGGGAGTGTGATTGGTGCATTCCTTTCAGTTTCCCCAAAAGGGACTGTATTTTACCAGACTACAACCAGTTACACCAATGGTTACTGGTACAGGAAATTCCTCTCTAACCTGCTTGCCACCTGAAGCTTGGCCAATTCCAAATTTCTAAATATTCCTGGGCTACCAAATGGAGTGCGCTGAAGTGGCCTCCAAGAAAATACAAGCAGACAGCCATGATGTCTCAACTTTCCCTGCCAGTCATGCTGATCTTCACCTGGGTGATGTGTTGTTCTTTAACATTGGAGACACCATCCATGGGCGCAACCCCACAACCTTCAGCCAGGTGATTAGTGCGGCCAACAACCCCTCAGTGCTGTTTCTCTGTCAAAAGATTGCTGAAATGTTTACAAAGATGGCCTTGAATGCTCTCAGCAGCAGCCAAACATCAAAGGACCCCCAGCTTCCCCCTTGTGATTCCACAGTGTACAAGCCAATCACTGTCCTCCTCAAGTTTGAATATGATGTCATGTACAATCAATTCCTCCAAGCCAATCAAGGTACTCAATTCCCACTGGGTCCTCCAGCTGACCTAGTCCCCATCCAATCCTCCCAGGTGACCAGCACCAACCCCACCAGCCAATCAAGTCCTCCCCCCTTAATCCAGCCCACCAACTAGTTTGCACCGCCCAATCCTATTCCCCCAATAATTTTTATTTTTTAATTTATATTGGTTTAACATTTACAAGTTTTTATAGTTATAATAAATAATTTACATTTAAATACAGTGGGAGTTGATTTTTATCATGCCACAAGTTAAATTTGGCTGCTTTAATAACTATTAATTCTATTGTTTTCTATTATAGCTTTAATATATTCAAAGCACTATAATAAAGGGAATTTTGAAAACATCAAGTGCTACAAACCAGCCAGTCAGAATGGGTGTACATTTGGTGTCTTTGTGCTTGGCTCAGACCAGACACACCTCAGTTAGTGCAACCTTTTTAACTTAATGAAATAAGCCTGTTGGAAATAAGACATTATTTTGTTTGCAAATCAGCACACTGACTTGTGGTCACTCTAGCACCAGAGAGCCCAGTGGTCTGGTGTTAGAGTGTCCAAAAGTCAGAGTGCTGATTTGCAAACAAAATAATGTCTTATTTCCAACAGGCTAATTTCATTAAGTTAAACTGGGTGTAATAACTGAGGTGTGTCTTGTCTGAGCCAAGCACAAAGACACCAAATGTACACCCATTCCAATTGGCTGGTTTTTAGCACTTGTAGTTTTTAAAATCCATTTTATTGTAGTTCATCAAATATATTAAATCTATAACAGAAAAAAATTGAATTAATTGAAATAATCTATCACAACATATATATATTTAAAATAAATGATCTACATATAACCTGTGAAAGTGGTTATCTTTTAATAAATATGTACTTTGGGTCAAACTTGGCATACTGATTCAAGAATAAATTATATTATAATTGGACATAACATATCATAAACAAAACAAGCCATTCATGATACTAAGATTGGGATGGTTTATGCGCTCTAAAATATATGATCTACATATAACCTGTGAAAGTGGTTATCTTTTAATAAATATGTACTTTGGGTCAAACTTGGCATACTGATTCAAGAATAAATTATATTATAATTGGACATAACATATCATAAACAAAACAAGCCATTCATGATACTAAGATTGGGATGGTTTATGCGCTCTAAAATATATGATCTACATATAACCTGTGAAAGTGGTTATCTTTTAATAAATATGTACCTAGGGTCAAACTTGGCATACTGATTTGAGAAAAAATCATGTTTTACTTGGACAGAGCATGTATATGACAAAATATGCTGTTCATGATACTAATAACGGGTTGCTATATACAATAAATATGGGCAAATTCCTTAGGTTGAAGTTCCTAAGGTTGAAAGTGCAGAAATTGAAAATGGGACCCCCAAACGGTTCAAAAATTGAAACACTATGTAGGGTGTAAAAATCAAAAATATCAAAGATCAAAGTGCAAAAGTTGATTTTACAGAAGTTAACTTTGAAGCAGCATAAAATACAGTTATTAATATAAAAACATTATTTTAAAATTTTTTCTAGACTCAAGAGACCCCAAGAAATTTATTTCTACAATAAAAAATATATGCTAGATAATAAAAAGATTCTTAAATTAGCTGTTTTAAAAGAAAGTTTATTTTAGTTTCAAAAGCAAAATTAGACTAGAATTTATATGTAACTTTAATAAATTGAATATAAAATATAAAACTACATAAAAACTGCTTTAAATTTTATTTTTATGGTAAAATCTTTATTATTACAACATAAAACTAAAAGAAAGTAAAAGCAATGCAAGATTTAATTTGGAATATTAGAGAACTTTTGCAATATTCTCAAGATGGATGAGCCAGTTGGAAGATTTTTAAGGAAGGAGGGATTTTTTATGACTATCTCAAAGCTGTTGAGATCCTTGATGCTCTTGGAAACACTTTGGCATCCATCTAAAAATTTCTGATAAAAAGTTTCATTGGTTGCCTGCTCAACTTTGAGTTTGTTGATCAGGACATTAAACTTGGGTTTCTTCACCCCAACACAGTTGGCAAACTTGTTGTGGGTGCTTTCCAGGGAGGAATTAGTTTTCATGGTCTTATTCTTAACAAACTTAAACTGGTTACACTCAATCTTTTCTCCTTTCTTCCATGGTGTTAGGTTTCAGGTTTTCCAATCCATTGGCGTTCAAAGTAATCAACAAATGGAGCAAATATATCAGCATTTTCCTCCATATACTTGGTATTCTTAAAGGCCTCATAGATCTTGCTGAATTCCTCTTTTCTCATCAATGCAATGGCAGAAAAAGGATTTGAAGGCCACCTTGGGCTCCTGGGAGGTTGATCTAGTGATCAGTCTGTTGAGCTCAGTGAAGCTCTGCAGCTTTCTTCTTAGGCATTATCAGAAGTGAAAGAAGCAACCATGAGGCTTGCTCTTAAATACCTTTTTGAAGGCTTTGGCTTGAGTAGGCTCAAAGTCAACAAGGAGGTGGGTATGTTAAGGTTCTGATGTTTCCTCATCATCAGGTTGGCTTGGGGATTTAGAATTCTTCCTCTTGGGGGTAGAAGTGGGGGCATCAATAGGGGGAAGGAGATCTAACTTCCCCTTTAGAATCTCCAAGGCATGAGTATAATCATCCTCATTTTGTCCTGACATCAGAAAGTAAACCATTGGTAAATCATTATCACCATACTTCCCATGGATGCACCAAAGATAGGAAAAGATCTTAAGGCATGATGAGAAGTTCCCATCAGCCAACCAGGTATTGGCTATCATCAATCTCTTAAAGTTCTCCTGGGTGGCATATAAGATGGTTCTTTTATGCTCATCAGGCCCATCATCATGAAGAAAAAACTTTCATCTTTGGAGGTTACTCTGAGCTCATTGGGTATATCCAGTTCCAGGAGGGAGGTGGCACTTCTGCCCACATTGTCAGACTTCTGGAAATTATCACTGACATACTTCTGAAGGGATCCAAAAGTACCAACTGCTATCTTTTGAAAGCTGGTCAAGTTGTGAATAGCCCTAGTGACTATCTCCTAGGAGGTAAGGCCCCTGTTAAAAGGCTGCCTCTGGCGCAGGTACCACTTTATTAGGCAATGATATACCCCAGTTGGTTCCAGGCAGGTGTGCTGATTGTTCAGCTTCTTAAACTGGGTAAACCCAGTCGTAGTCAGGCAGGTGGGGCAGGCAGGACCCTCATCATTACACTTAAATCTAAAACCATCATGATAAAACCCAGCATTGCCCTTGGATGACATTATTGGGAAGGAGATGGGCAGGATATCTGGAAGTCAGAACTCCTCTTCATAGTTGCATATATTATGAACTTTAAGGATATCCCAGGTCTCAAGGCCATCCTCAGTTGGTGTAGCATCTCCAGAAATGTACAGGTCTTCATGTTCTTCTTCTGAGATGTGAGGTTATGTCTCCTCTTCATCTTCCTGACTGTGGACAGACTTGTGCCCAGTTGAGCTCTTGGAGGGGCTGGGGGTAGGCTCCTCTTCTGAAGAGGGGGAGGGCTCATGGGTCTTCTTGGTGGCCTTGGCGGCCTTCTTGGTGATCTTCTTGCTGGACTTGGGGGCAGGCTTCTTGGATCTGGAAGGGGTGGCCTTCTTTGGGTTAATGGGAGTTGACTTAGGGGGCATCTAGATAGCTCAAAGTTAGTATTTTTTGTTAGTAAAAAAAATTATTAATAAAAATATCATTTATAAAGCAGAACCTGAAAGCCAGAGTGCTGTTTACTATATTTTGTTAGTTTTAATAAATATTTTAATTGAGGTGGTTAACTCTATAATGCTTTTGAAAGGAGCAAAAAAAGGGTTTTGATCAGACAATTAGGGAGTTTTGCTTTTGGCACTTCAATTTTGACACTCTCTAAAAACATAAGAAAACATAGTAACATATTAAATTAATTTAGTATTTTTTCAAAACTGCCAAAATCAGCAGTTTTTACTAAACCTTTTAAAAAATCTATTATAAACTAACCCAAAAGGCTTAAACACTACTATGTTTTAAAGCAAGTCTTTAACCTTTAAAGCGCTAACTTTAAGCTTTAAACTTACACTGGTTAAATATTATGGTTTTTCAAAGAAGAGTAATTGTTTGTTTGGTTTAAATGCACTTTCAATTTCTGCACTTTTGATTATAAACACCTAGTGGAGCTTAGTTAATGAAATTATTAAATTCTAATCAAAATTTAAAATATATTAGTGAGCACTAAATAAGTGTATTTTGAATTTTGATTTGAAGCATTTTCAATTTGCGCACTCTATTACTACACCCAATAAATTACTAAGAGATCTTATCAGATTTTTTTATTCAGCACTCTATCTTTTACATAATAAAAATCACTGAAATTTTAATCAAATGATTTACAGGTGATTGTGAGCCTGTGTGATAGATTTTAGCTTATTTGGTTGAGTATGATATGTTTTTGAAGCTTTTCTGATAATTTACATAGTGATCAAATCAACATTAAGTGATTTTTTAATTTTGAGGCCTCAAATATTAAATTGAAGAGACTTTTGGACTTCAATTTCTGCACTTTTGATTCTGTCCCCTATAGTCAAAAGGATAAATAAATTCTATTTTAAAAGCCAAATTAATTTAAGGTGTGTTTTAAATTGCATCAATTTGGGCACTTCAAACTTGGATTTGATTTTAGCTAATAGTAAAAATATTCTAAAAAAAGTCAAATTTAAGAAAAATATTAAATTTTTTAGGAAAAACTTTTATTGAAAAAAATTGTGGAGATCAAAAAATCCATCAATTTGGAGATTTTGATCTCCGCACTTCAACTTTAGGCACTTGCCCATAAATATACATAGTATCAATATCATATGAATAGTATTTTTAAAGCTAATAGAAAGTCATATGTAAAATCAAGATATATTTATTTAAACTCTATTAGGTACAGTATAATAGATATAGTTTATTAGGATATTTTATTGGTATAAAAAGGGCTGAGAAAGTACAAGGAAAACATGGCAGAATTAGAGGCAATGATAAAGGAATTAGATGAGGCTAAAATAAATAGGTTAAACAAAAGGTCAAGGACATGCTGAATGAGATAGTGTTAGAAGGCAACAAACTAGACAAACTTATTGTGAAGGCTGTGAAGAAGAAGATTCTCAATACTACCAAAAAAACTTGCAACCAGGCTCCTAGATGTACAAAAAATGTTCTCACTGATCTACAGTTCAAGCCACAGGGGGTTTGCAACCACAGAGGCGTGGTCAAAGGACTCTAAGATGTTTGAGCAATTAAAAAATAAAAAGAAACAGAAACCAATAGAAGACTAGCAACCAACTAGTGACAAGCCCTGTAAAGCAGCCCCTGTCAAGGGGGCAACAAGTAAAGATATATAGGAAGGTAAAAAGTAAAACATCAAAGAAATAAAAAAAATTTTACTAACTTTTTTATTTAGAAGAAACCAAAGGAGACGTCCACCAGTACCTAAGACCCTACATATTGTAAACATTCTACAGCAACTACATCCCCCACTAGAGTGTCAGCTGGTCCTGACGCCAGCCGCTGCCTCTGAGATGATTAATAAATTGAAAAATTACCCTATGAAACAAGAACAACTTACATCACTCCAACCAAAGCAAGATGACACCAAATGGTGGGTCTCGGGGTATTGGCCACAGCCCCCAACCTGCAACTTGACTAGTACATTTTGGATATTGGCTTCTGCAAGCTCTTCATCATTCTTGCCTGGGATTTCATCCAAACTATGCTGTACCAAAACCTACCCAAGATGGAAAGAGGATAAGAAGAAGTATGTTTCTGTTACCCAACCAAGCACAAACTATCACATATCCTAAAAAATTTCAATAAAAAACAAAACTTAGCTTAGTTCTGCCACCATTGTGCCAGCTGTTGTAGGCGTCCTTGGAGACTTTGGGGCCTCCTGGTGCTCTGACAAGACTTGTATACCAAAAACAATGTAAAATAATTTACCACTATGAGCTTTAAAAATAAAATTGGTACCCTATATAATAAATTTGTGAGTTCTCCACCCTGTTTGCAGGGCAGAGACTTCACTTGATTATTTACCTAAGTCTTGTTGTACTGATGTGGCTTAAAGAAGAAGCCTGCAACCAGTCTGATGTAATAATGAAACTGGATGAAGTGTGCTATTTATTAGATATAAAAAATGCCCCTGGATACAGCTGAATAGAGCATGTTATTTGGGATTCAGTTATTCTCGCTGCCACCTATGAGATAGCTGCTCCACTGGAAAAAATCCTCATGGCCAATTGTATCACAATGCTCCTGTATTCTTCCCTCCGTGATTTATATAGTACAGGTCCAATGTCAACATACATATTGTCAATAGAAATTACTAGTCTATTTCAATGCAATGTCCTGAAATTCCGCTGCTCCCACCCCCAATAAAAGTCTATACCCAAACACTATTTTAATTTATATATATATTTTCTCTATATTATAAACCAATCAGTTCTATTATATTCAACAAATAAATACACAATAAAAAATATTTACATGTATTCATTCATTCACCCTTCTTGCTTTGTTGATTTTAATACACATGACAGTATATAATTGGAATCATATAAAGAATGTGAAATAAACTAACCCAAAGGATATCATAATAATAAAAATATATATTTGTGTGTGTTATTTATCCATTCATTCATTTAATTGGCTTTACTTTGTTAATTTTTATTATACCTGACATTATATGCGGAATTGCAGAAATAAAGTTGAGATAGATTAAACTAAATAAAAACAAATATTAAAAATTACATGCAAAAAAACATTAGGAACAGCAAAGCCTTTAATTGATTGACTGCTGGGTAAGGTACACAGGGAGAAACAAATCCACATGACCATAGAATTTGGCCACAGTTTCAGCTGGGAGGGTATGGACACCAACCTGCAGCAAATTAAAAATATCATTGGGCCTGGGTGGCGCCCCTTTCTTGACAAAGCTCTTGAGCCACCCAAGGACCTCCTCAATTGGGTTGAAGAATGGGAAATAGGAGGGGAGGAAGAGAAGACACAAAGTGGATGTGGCTAATTGGGTCATTATTTTAGGGATTAGGCCATTTTCTAATACACATGCTGCTCAAGTCACAGCATAACACAGTTCAATTTTGAAAAAGTAACTAATTAACATTTCATATTTAAAACATTAATAACTCAATGAAAAATTAATATTTTTCCACATTGTAAACTATCAAAAGGAAGCTAAGAATTCTTTCTTTCTATTGGTGTAAAAATTTTAATATGTATACTATACTCAATATTAAAGCAAAAGTAATTTAAAAGAGTATAATCCAGATTTTATTATATGATTATATCTAATGATATAAAGTAGATCACTTCAAAGCTAATAAATACTCTTTTTATATACAACAGATTTTTTTATTTGACAAAATTAAAGATAAGATTCAGAGCTTTATTTTCGCATTTTATTTTATTTAAAAAGCTCAATTCTTTAGGATTTTATGATAGTTTGAAGTTAGGGTGTTTTTATCACTGTTTAGATTGAATTTAAGGTTCAAGTGAGCTTTGAACCTCAAATTAAGCATTCTTTAAATGGAATTCTTTAATATTTTATCATTTTAAAAATATGCGGAAGAGTTACAATTAACTGAATACATCATTTAATTGATTTGCATTGATTACAAAGAGGATATGATGTAATAATAATGCTTAGCTGCTTCACATGTATCACTTGTGCATGAAAACTGGGTATTTAATTAATTCTGCAAACATAAATTCAAGTTCAAACTATAATAAAAGCTATCACACCATTTCTTTCAGAATGGTGTCATTTAGCTTGGTATATAAGAGCTAAAGCACCACAAAGCGTCTAATCCAAAAGACCCCATTCAAAGGCCACATTCTGATCATAACTACTCCAACATTAAGGCACATTTCAGAGATCTGATCTAATTACAGATTCAAAATACTACCATGTCCTCAGTTAAATTTACTTCTGCCATGCTATCCTTTTTTTCCTTGGGAGCTTCAACAAAAAGAGAGAGAATTGCAATGTTAAAAAAGACATTCCTCTTTATTGCTGGTGATGATCTTGATAATTTCATCAAGCACTTCCTTACTCAAACTGAATTTAGGAAAGCTCAGTTCCTGCCAACTATTCAAATTCAAAAAGACAATGAGTTCATTGAAAACTTAAAGGATCTCATGAAATCTTCTCCCCAAAAACATCTCCCAGCCTTGCAATCTCTGGTTACTTCCAGTTACTCTTTAAAAGAGCTTAATGATATGGGGTTTAATATAATCAAAAGTGAGTTTGAATATTCAAGAAAAATAAATAAAAATAAAAATGTAAGTTTAAACAAAAAAAGCCAAAAAAATAATAACTATTCATTAAAAAAAGAAATAACTAAAAAAATAATTAAAAATTGCTGGAAAATTCTTTTGAAACAAGCCAGTTTACAAAAAAAGTGCCTGAAAAAAATTATAAAGATATAGAAAAAGAGATGAGTAATTACTCAACTGAAATTAAATACTCTCTACTTAAAACAAAAAAAGAAATATATGAAAATATGAAAATAAAAAATGAAATTTCAGTTTCAATTTCTACTTACTACAAATCAATCCCTAAAATTATAATAAAAATTAAAAAACAATCCAATATGTGCAATATTTGTAATTTAAAAAATTCACTAGAAAAAAGAAGGAAGAATGTGAAAGTAAAAACTTACCATTACCAGAATCTATAGATAATGACTTAAAGACTATTAAGCAGCACCAAGACTTTTATATTCATCAAAATAGGGAATATAAAAAAGATTTTAACAAATTAGATGATAAGTCTTGTGTTGTAGTTATAGATTATAAAGAAACATAAAGGTTGGAAGTGGTCTAATTGAGACCAATAATTGCTTTTATTCAAAAAAACCTATCTCATTATTAGGGTTTTTATTAGTTTTTAAAGAAAACAATAAAACCAAATATGAATATCATGATTTTTTGTCTCAAATATTATCACATGATTCTTTATTTTCAGGTGAATGTCTAAAAAGTCTTCTTAAATTAGATAGATTTAAAAAAATAAGAAATATAAAAGTGTGGACTGATAATGGAAATCATTTAGACCATATGAATTTTTATATTACTTATTTAAAGAGCCATCTAAATATATTAAGGGTTCTATAAAATATAATTGTTTTGTTGAATGTCATGGAAAAAGCATTGTCAATGGTCACTTTGGTGAAATATTAAAAATGTTAAAAGAAAAAGAAAATGAGCTTTATATTAACAATATTAATGTTCTTAAAAATATTTTTGAGCAAGAAGAAAAAAGAAAAGAATTATATAAATCAGTGCTATCAGGCTCAAATGTTTCTCAAAAGTCATTCTTTTATATTTATGAAAGAAAAGTTAGGCCTATAAAAAGAGAGCTTGAAGTTAAAAATCCGTGCATCAATCTTTCATATTTGATGAAAGATGAGAAGCTATATACTTCACCTCTAACATTTGAAAGTTTATCAGAATATTCTGAGATAACTTACCATTTGAAATCACGTGATGATACCAGAGAAACAAAAATATCAGAAGATGCTAGTGGTGCATTAGGGCAAGTTCATGAAGTAGGGCAACTTACTAGAGGGTGTATTTTAAATAAAGTTATTAGTCTTTCAAAAACAACAACCTTTTTTTTCTGAAACAAACTAAGAATATTTATGATGAGCCAAAGATAGGGTAATAGCATTTATAGCTTTAGGGCTGCTATTACTCTCCCATGCAACTCATCATAAATATTTTTGGTTTGTAGTTTGTAGTAGCACTTAAGATATTTTCAGTAATACTATAAGTTGCAATTTTCAATTCTAAAATTGATGCCCTATTTTTTAAAAACCATTTAAGCCCAAGGTCAATTAAAGCTTTGGAATTTATTGATTGCATTTTAAGCTTTCTGAATAATTTGAATATGAATAATGCAATTAAGTTATAAAAGGATAAATCTGGCGCCTAGGCATAACAAGAAAAATAATGACCCAATTTTTGGGAGGCAATTTCAACGCCAGGCTCAATCATTGGGAATTCTTTGAGAATATACACCACCTTGTGGAGCCCAACATTATCCAATACAATAATATTGGTGAAGCCCGGGCTTGTGCGCCTCAAGTGCTCCTGAACCAATTAGAGAAAAGATAAGAAGGTCCTACTATTGTGAGAACCCAATATCATTTGATACAACTCAATTCCCTTTGGACTGAGGAGAGCCACCATTGAATATGCTGTGGTACAGACTGCAGCACACCAAGCTACCCTATCATTGGAGCCTTTGGGGACATAGCCATACTTGTTGTGCATTGACGAGGCAAATGCTGCTTTGTTGATATAATAAAATCTGATGGTTCCCTTGGCTTTGAGGGCAGTATACGCCACAGCGTATTTTTCCAGGTATTAATAATGGTTGGGCTGTTTCTATATAGGGAGATACCCCAAGTTTTTTCCATAAAAATTGCAGACCCTTGACCAAATAGTAGTAAAAGGAAATTGAGGCCTCAGCCCCAAAAGTAGATTTAAGCATCAACTGTATATTTACCAGTTCAAGATGGCAGTTTCAGGTTATCCACTTTCAAATTGCCCATTTGTGCTCCTTGGTGAGCATGGTAGAAATGCGCAAAGATTTCTCTGTGGCAAAAACACGGCCAGTATCAATGAATTTTTTTAATACCTTTCTGGCATACTTGGGATCCACCCCAACAAGAGCAGTGGCTGCCTTGTAGACACCAGATCCCCACATAAGCTGGAGAAGGATGACACACTTGATGTCAGGAATGCGCTTCTGAGTGGGCTTTTTGGGTTAAGACAAGCCAGGATCCTGATTAGTGACAGGCTTGCAAGGCATGAGTACCTTGTTGTAGAAGGCTGTAACCTTTTTTAACACCAGCTGTCCCTCACCAGTTCTGTGAACTTGGGCTTGTTGTTGTCTTCCTGGCTACCATCACTTACGTAGGGGTGTGTAGCTAGTATCAAGTACAAGCTTCACTTTCTCCAGCATGGCTGACAGGACCAACTCTTGCCGGTACACAACGTCAAACACATACAAAGTAAGTTCTACCTTCTTGTTTCTAAATTTCTTTGTAGTGGTGACCTTGGTAGGCTTCTGGGTCAGCTTTGGGACCTGAGGGTTTATGCTCTGCACCCTAGCAGCTTGTGCTCCTTGAACTGGCTGTGTCAGTGCAGCGTCACTATGGAACTCTCCTCTCCTGTCTCCTCCTTGAGTAGGCACTTGGGTTGCACTAACTCTATTCTTTGACCCGCAGGGGCAACTGCAACCGCGGCGCACAACAGGTGTATTGGTACTCTGTTGTTGTGTTCCTTTCATTTTAAAATTTAATAAAATATTAAATAAACTTCAATCAAGTTACTCCCTAATTTTAATTATTACTTTTATCTGAATATGAATATTTAATTAGAGTTTTCCCCACCCAATATCCCAATTATAGATTTTTTATTTCTTAATTAGTTGTTTTTGGGTTTACAACACCAATTTTAGAATACCCAAAATAATTTCCACCCATTTTCCCAGATTTTACGCCAAATTAAGCACCCAACACAATATTTTTAAAATTTATGTTTCAGATCTTGTGTCTTATTTTAGATACATTGGTATCATCATTAATTGCAATCCGTTATACACAACAATTGAGTGGTTTTGTTTACACATTGAGTTGCTATTGTGTTTTGTTTTTGGATTGAGTTTTGACTCACTGCACTTGGGTGTACTTTGCCACCAATTTACATAGTAAACATGTGTACACTGAAGGTCAACTCACACCATTTTTTGTGAATCCATGTATTTCAGTTTGTATTTTGAATGGTTTCTCTTTGCATGTGAGACTTTGTTACTGTGTTGACCCATTTTGCCCATTAACGCCAATAAACCCTGTTAACAGAGTGTATATTTTAACCTGATAGTTGGAATCTGCTTAAATCTGAAATAATTTTGTTTAAATCTGAGGTATTTTTGATTATTGCCATAGCTTTTAAAACTACTTTAATATTATACTTATTTTTAGATATTGCATATATATGAGTTAATTTCAGGTGGCAGCTGCATTTTTTAATCCATGTGATTTTCACTATTATATCTGGTTTTCTGAGTGTGGCTAATCCTAAGAGCTGCCACCTGGAAAAAAGCTCTGAAGCCCCACATTCTTACATTGATCAAAGATTTAAACTTACAATCAATCCCAAGTGGGTGATTTTTACACTAAAATGCAAATGATAGGTATAGTAAACCCCAGCAGAGCCATAAATTCACAAAGAAAATCTACTAAACCTTTAACTATGTTGAATTATTTACATGTTGTTATTGATAAAAATTGGGTTAAAGCAAGAGTATCTGTCAGGATACCAGGAGTACTGTGATGCTCCTGCAGAGAGGGAAGAGTAGAGGCAGGTACTGACATGGCCCACCAGATGATGGGACCTAACTTTATCAGGTAGTAAAGGGCCTTCCCAGCCATAGCCCAAGGTCTGACCGCTGGCAAGGCAGAATCAATCAATATTGTGAGTGCCAGATATAGCACTCCCAGGAATTGACTACTCTGGCCAGTGGCATTGGAAGTGGGTGGGGTTGAGCTGGCCGGTTTGGGCGTTGGGGGTGGTTCCATTGGGATTAAGTAGGCAGCAGGGCTGTTGTATTTCCCGTTGAAAATCAAAGGGTATATAGTGATTGCTTTGCCGTCACAAATAATTTGGTAGGGTTCCTTGGGAGTGTCTGGGCAGGTGTATCACTGCAATTCTTCCCAGGTCCAGGGTTCATGATTAGGGTTGTGGGGATACTCAGTGAAGTGCACAGGGCCAAATGGAGTGTCCAGTGGGCAATAGTAGTCAAAGGCTTTATTTTTGTCAGCTGTTGCTTGGCTATCAATTACTGAGGATGAGTGCTGGTGCTTTGGTGATTGCAGATAGAAGAGTACCAAAAATATGTAAGGAATCAGATGGGTGAACCAAAGGTTCATAACAACTTTATTTGGTAAGGATGATGATACAGAACTTTTTGGGTACTTCTGACTTATATACTTACTCACATGCAAGTACCTCTGGGCATTCTTCTGGTGCTATCTGTGTGGCAAGGCTTGTCATCTCAGGTTCTGCTGTTTTCTTGGCTGCTTCATGGTCATTTTTGGGGTCATCAGGAACAGTTTCTTGGCTTGTTGGTGGCCTATCTTGGCCTGGCTGGTCATTGGTTCTGGCAGGTTTAGCTGCAGGAGTCATGGGGTTTTTCTTAATTTGTTCACCATTTTGGGACTGGCTTGACAGGCATTTCTGAGGCTAAAGAACTTGATTAAAAAAGGGGCTCTTGATTGGGAACCCCAAATTTATAAATGGAGGATGGGCTTGAAATGAGAGCTTGGGCAGCTAAAATTAGCCTGCCCAGGCCCAGTCTAACCCACCAAGGCTTTGAAATAGATTTTGGTGCCCAGAATGGGCCCTGAAGCTATGGGAAGGTGTGGGGTTCCTGGTCATCAGTCCCCAAAGTGTGTCCTGGGTCATAGCCAGGGACCAGCTTGGAGGAGTCGTCATTTCCTAGTAGTGAGATGTGGCTTGCTAGAAGTTTATACTTAGCCTGCATGACTGCAAACTCTTCCAGTACTTTTCTAATTACTAGGTGGGAATCCCCACCATGCACCTGTACTTCAGCTGGTGCCAACCCCTTGGTGGGCCTGTACCAGTCTTTCAACAACCTAGTAAACCAATTTCCTATAAACTCTCTTCCCCTATCTGTCATATCAAAATGCCTAGTTAATCTCTCCCACTCCTCCTGGGAAGACTTACTGGTGGCAAATTTTCTACAACTTTGACAATAGGTATATTCCTCCTCTTGACTAGGGTAAAAGATATGGGGTAGCTCACTCATAGGGCTTATATTTTGATCACTGGAAATTTTGGGCAGGGGTCAAAATAGGCTTTTATTCACTCTCAGAAGGAAGATCCCCTTAGAAACCTTCTGATATATTGCCTGGGTATGGGAACAATATGGATTTGCCAATACTTGGAGTCCTTCAACAATCTCTTGGACTTGTTTTACTTGGTCTTGGGCTCCTGCTCTTTGATCCAGATCCAGTTCCTTATCCTCAGCTCTGGCCTCTTTATCTTAGGCTTCTGCACCTTTAACTTGGTCTTCAGCTCCTTCTGTAGTCATTTTGGCTTTTATAATCCACTTGAGCCAGTCCCTGAGAAGCCTCAGATAGCTTCCACTTTTATAGCTCCTTGTTTCAGTCCAAAATCTCTTCTCAGAACTATTGTCTTTCAAAGCTTAAAATATCTAGTTTCTCTCTCTACAATATATTAAACTTTATATATTACTTTATTCAATAAAACCCCTGAGTTTTCTGCTTCTGCTCCTCATTTTTTAGGCTTTAACTCTTGAGTTAAAGCCCTCAAAACACTAATCAAATAAATTTTGACTCACAGCCAATCAAATGCCTCAATTCAACAGTTTTGCCAAACAGTTCACCCAAATGACCCGCTCTTGACTATGTTTTGAACCCAAAGCTGTCTTTGTGAGATAGGGGGGCTAAAGTAACTCAGTTTGACTCCCATCCCAGAGAAAAAAACCACCAGGATGCCGCCCAGTGGAGGACTGGGACGGACACTTGAAGGGGGGACCACAAGGAAGACATGGGGGACAATTGAGGGAAATAGGAGTTCAGACCCATCAACACCAGACCAGTGAGCAACCAAGGGGTGCAGGTGAGAGCAGGAGAGGACACCTCAGGGGACACAAGTGGTACGGAATTGCTCCAAGCCATACTGGGGAGAGGAGGCATGGAAGACACATCCTCTTTGGAGGCAGGCAAGGTGTGGTCTACAATACCCAAATCTAAATCATTGCACGTCAGGCTCTTGACCACAGCCTCTCCAGAAAAGAGAAGACCACTTGGAAGGTCCCAGAGGCTAGAAGGATCTCTACCTACAAGACAGGCAGACAAAGAGATTTTACCCCACAAATCAGGGGAGGTAGACCACAGGAGCAACAAAAATAGAGCCAAGGAAAACACAACAAACTTTATGACTGGGATTATCATAGTTATGTTCTCTGCAAAATTTAGAGAAGATTGGTGTATTTTTTTAACTGATTGACAATAAACTTTGGTCCAAGTAGGGTAACTGCAAGTAGGAGCCAGAAAGGGGCAACAGAATTGGCTTGGAGAGCTTTAATATAGTCTCAGGTGCCTTGGTAATCACAAGAAGCAAAAGCAGGTTTGAAAACAGAAGTTTTAAATAAAGATTCAAGATAATAATAGAAATTATAAAGAAAATCAATTAAAATTTTAAGTTTGAGCGCTGGTTTTGAAAGCAAAAACAAGAGGAAACAGCAACTATATGCCAAGACTACTTCAGGAGGTCCCAGGGAAGATACCAGGTTCAAAACGGGACAGTGCAAGGTAAGTTTCAAAAGAATGACTAACACTTTAATTTTTAGGCAGTGGGAACTCCAAGCAGGGGTTCCAAACAAATTTTAAAAATCAAAAAGGTGTGCAACAAACTTCACACTTTAATGTTATTGGAGAATAGACAAGCAGGGGACTAAAGGTCCCCTGCTGTGTTAAAGGGAGGGGATTTCAAAGGGGGGAGAAATCACATGACCTATGAAACTGGATCTAATTGGCTAGGGGAGAATTTTTGTGAGACAGGACCAGGGGGACTGGAATGTTTCAACCTAATTTCTGTGGGCCCATTGATTGGCTAGAAGAGGTCCTATGTACTTGAGGTTCACTTGAGTTTTTGATTGTTGATGTGGCAACATTCAATTGGTTGGTTTTAATAGTTTTTAAATGTGGGCAACACCAAGCCAACAGGAAGTCCAAATTGACCAACGTTTCTTCCCAGGAGGGGGCAACCAAAGGCAATGAATCCACAGGGTAGGCCAACACAAACCTCTCGTCAACAGTGTGTGCAGAATCCTCTAAAGAATTAAGGAGTTTGGCTGGGGTTTTTGGACCTTTCTTGGTGCGTCAGGGGAAGATTTTACAATCTAATGCCAGGGGTGGCAGTGAATTTACAGTCTTGCTCCAGATAAACAACTGCTCCACATTTCAAACGGGTTTGCCGTAATTCCTGTCACGTTTCTCCAGAAAATATTGAGCACTTTTGCCTATGTTTTACATAGGGGAATTTTGAACCCTCAATTTTTTAACATTTCTCCAAGTTTCCCCGCATTTTCCTCAACATTTCACAACTTTAAACTTGCCCGTTGCTTGCCTTTTGCCTCTCCTAGTTGTTCTTGGCAAAATTTGCTTATTTGCGTTCACATTTTCTCTGTTCTGTTTCTGGCCTCTTTCTAGCTTCTTCTTACTCAATCAGCTCCTTAATAATGATAAGAAGCGCCTTTTGGGGGAGCTTCAAATATGGAATTAAGAAAGAAGAGAAGTATATTTTATTGGATAATACTTTAGACTTATATAGACTTGGCTGTGGCAGAGATTTAGTTGGATCAAACCTAAGGGTTGGTCATGTGCGGGATGGGTTCAAGCCACTGGATACTTGGATTGTCATGTGATATTATTTGGTTACCACTCTTGGTATGTTGAACAGTATATTAGAGGGGCACCAAATCAAGTGATGACTGGATGTTGAGTAGGTTGGCGGTAGCCAGAATACTTGTACATCCAGATCCTTGACACACACATCCTTAAGGGGTTACTCTGGTACATCGGGAGGGGGCTTTGTCTTAACGGCTGCTGCTGATGTTCCTGGAGTTGTTGGCTAGTTGGCACCAGTCTGGTCAAGTGTTCTCCTTTGCTAAGGCAGAGACAGGTTCTGTGATATTTCTTGACAATTGGGGTTTTGGCACCTTGGAATTTCACTAGATAGGTGTTGGGCTCTGGTCTGTATTTGATGACTCTTCCTGGTCCCCAGTGTACTGAGTCTAGTTTCTTTCTGTTGCCAGCTAGAATCCAGACAGGGGAGTTGATAGGAAGTGGCTCCTCTATGGAGGTTACCTTTTGTGTCTTGAGCCTCTTCATTTCAGCTATTTTAGCTTTGAGGCGGATGTGTTGTAGGTTTGGTGCTTGCTCTACTGTGAGAGGTTTCCCCGGGGGGATCTTTATATAGGGCTGTTTGTTGCAGGTGATACTTCTGATTTGTACCCGTAGGTTAGCTCAAACTATGAATAGCCTGTTCCTTGGTTGATGCAGACTCAGGATACTAGTAATGCATGTTTCACGTATAGTGGCCATATGTCTTTGGCTTTACCATCCATTATTTTCTCTAGAGTCCTGATAAGGCTGTTGTTGAGGCGTTCCACTCTACTGTTGGTCTGTGGCCTGTATGGGGAGGTTGTGAAGTGTTTAATGTTTTTGGATTTTAAGTTGTCATTTACTATGTGACCTGATAACTTGGTTGCTCCATCAGTTATGATATAGTCTAAAGTGCCGTAGTTGGCTATGATTGCTTTGTTAATGAATCAGTTTATGGTTTCTGCTTTATGGTCCTTTGTTGCCCAGCAGATAGGCCAGCGTGTGGCAAAGTCAATAGCTAAAATTAAGAAATGCTGATTTGTCTTTATTTCTGGGAAGGGGCCCACTACGTCTAGCCCCCAAACCTTAAATGGTTCAGGGTCTGGTACTGGGTTGACCGTTGGCTGAGGAGCCTTTGTACTGGTGTATTTTTTGCACACTGTGCACTTTTTTAGAACATCAACTATATTCTGTTTGAGGTTAGGCCACCATACTATCTCTTTTGGAGTGAGTTATAGGTTGTTAGCCTTTGTGTGGCCTAGTAGGCGGTGATGTCTTAGTATGGTGTCAACTCTTTGTGTGAGTGAAATGTACAGGACATGTTTGTCATTGATAATTTGGTATACTGTGCCATTTGATACACGGAAATACTTTTTGCTTCTTACTAATGTATTGTGGGTCAATTGATGTGTTGAGGGGTCTTTCCCTTTGGTTTTATACTCAGTGTTGTACAGGTTTGGCCAGTCAGGGTCCATGTGGTCAGGGTGATCCTCTCTAGGCTGACATAGTCTAGAGAGAGCATCAGCCGTGACCAGCTCTGCCCCCTTTTTGTACTGGATGTCCAGGTTAATTTGTTCCAGCAAGGACATCCATTTGGCTTGCTGCCGTGCAAGTTTGTTCTGAGTTTTGAAATAGATTAAGGATTTATGGTCAGTTAGTACTTGGACATTTAGATGTCCTTCCAGATAACATCTCCATTTCTTGCATGTATGGTATATTGCTAGCAATTCCTTATTGTGTATTGGGTATCTCTGCTCAGTATTAGTTAGTTTTTTGCTTTTGTAACATACTGGCAGGAAATCTTGCTGCCTTGGCTGGCAGATGCACAGGACTGCACCAATGGCAGTGTTGCTGGCATCTGACTTGAGCTCGTAGCACCTGTTAATGTTAGGGTATTGCAAGATTAGTGCTTTGATCAGAGCTTGTTTTATTAGCTGAAAATTCTTGTCACATTCTGGTGTTCAGATGAATTTCTTTTTGGCATTACTCTTGGTTAGGTCATTTATTATTGTAGTTAGTTTTCTGCAGTCATTGATGTATTTTCTAAGGTAAGCTATCATTCTGAGAAAGCATCTAACTTGCTTAACAGAGGTGGGGGCTTCATGTTGTTTATAGATGTGAATTTATCTGGATCTGCTTTGATGCCACCGTCAGAGACAATGTGGCCCAAGAACAGGAGTTCCTTTTCCCTAAATTGGCACTTACTTGGTTTTGTGTAAAGTTTGTGCTTTGCAAGTCAATTGAGTGTCTTGCAGACATGTGTGAGATGTTCCTCTTTTGTTTTTGAGAATATAATGATATTGTCAAGGTAGCATAATGTATTTTAGAGTAGTTTAGTGCTTGGTTCATCATGGTGACAAATGTTGCGGGAGTGTTGGTCATCCCAAAGTTCATTACTCTACATTTGAAGGATCCAAATTGTGTACGGAACGCAGTTTTTGGTATGTCCTTTTCCTTTACTTTAACTTGGTTGTACCCTGAGGTGAGGTCAATTTTGGAGAAAAATTTAGCACCTGAGAGTCTTGCAAACAGATCCTCTATAAGTGGAAGAGGGTATTTATTCTTTACTGTGCTTGCATTTAGTGCTATGTAGTCAGTTACTAGATGCAGAGTGCCTTCCTTTTTCTTTACATATAATACTGCTGCCCCCCATGGGGATTCCAACGGGCGCATGAAGCCTTTAGCTAGGTTGTTCTCAATGTGTGTTTTGAGGGTTTGTGTCTCCATGGGGGAGAGTCTGTAGAGGGGTGCAGGTTTGGGCATGACCTTGCATAAGTTGATGCCATTTTTTACCTCCTGTTTGGGGGGGGGTAACTCTGTGAGTTCTTCTTTGAATATGTGGGTGTATTCATTTAGGAGTGCCACGAGTTCTGGGCATTGGATATTTTGTGTTTGTATATTATTGAATTCAGTGTACCTCATTATGTGAAGGGTACTATCTTTGGTTAGATATTCTGAGTCATCTTGGTTTATGACCTGGACAAATACTGTGTCTCTTAGAATGAGGTCATTTGGTTCTTTGAGGATGTTAAAATTTACTTGGTTGCGTTTGATGGTCATGGTTTTTGTTTTCCAACATATGCTGGGATCACTCAGGTGAACCAGTCTATTCCTGCTACAATGTTGTAGTTTATGTTGTTCATTACAAGACCTTTGATGGACGTTTGTATGCCTTGGAGATCAATTCTGAAGGGAGTTGTTTTGCCTTCAAGTAGAACCTTTGATTTATATGCCATTTTGGCGTATTTGAAGTTGGATTTGACAACTGGTATCTTGTACTTGGTTACAAATGGTTTGCTTACCATAGTGTGTTGTGCACCAGAGTCAAATAGGATTTTATGTGGATGTGATTTGTAAGTGCATGGATATACAAGAAGTTTTGAGCAATCTTTAATTTTTAAATTCATAAAAATTAAGGATTGCAGGACACGGGGGATGCAAGCAGCAAAGTTTGTGCCTTGGTACAATTTCTTGTCAAGTTGGGGGGAGACAGGGGCACTTAAGCCTGTTCCTCCTCCTCTTTTCCCTGCTCCTATGTTTTGAGACCTTTGAGGTCAGAGAATGTGGGGTCAGATTCATAGTGGGTTGCTATTTCAGCATTGTTTACTTTGGCGGTGTCTAATTCTTGGGACAGGAGTTGTTTGCACTTTGGCTGTAATTGTCATTGTTGCAATTGGAGTTGCCGTTTATATGGTTGGTATTTTGGCATTTATTGCCATTAGAGTTTTCTCTGCCATTGCTGTTGTGTGCAGCGTATTCCATGTTTGCGCGTTTTTCAGCGCGCTTGGCTTCTGCAATAAGCGCGGGCATGGAAGTATTAGCCTCTGGCAGATGAGGGCAGCAACAGAGGATTTCATTCTGTTGATGAATGATGCTCTGGTATGTATGTTGTCAGCTTGTGCTGGGTTTTGGATTTTGCAATGTATTTCCTTGAATTTGTTGGCGTAAGCTGCAATAATGGTCTTTTGAGGAAGATCACTGAGCTGTATTGCCATGTCTTGGAGGGATTTGGTGATGCAGAAATTGTGTGTGATGTTCGCTTTGAACTATTCTCAGTTGTCAAGCTGGTTGTCAGTTTGTGAGCCCACCCAGGTGGCAAACCAGTTAGCTGCGGCCTTGTATAGGTGCTTGCTGGCTTCCTGGACCCATTTCTCATGAGGGATACGGCTGGCGCAGAGTTTAGCGGCTGAGTGGTCCAGCCAGTTGATTACGTTTTATTTGTTTTTACCAAAGAACTTGTCAATACCAATGTATTTGGTTTGGTGACTTCACCTGTGGTAGGTGGTATTGCGTTTGTTTGTGGTTGAAGAGAGCAACTGTATTGAATAATCTTGGTGCATGCTTTGGGCATGACCAGACCTTTGAATACGGTATATTCACTAGGTATATCTTTGTCAATGTTGTGGGCACAGAAGTATGTTTTCCAGGTCTCCTGGGATGTGGCCTGTTTGAGTACGTGAGCAAAGGTGGGTGGGTTTTGGTCAGTCATTTTCTCTCTCATGGGTGTGGTCAAAAACCCGTAGCTGCTACCAGTGATAAGGAACGCCTTTTTGGGAAGCTTCAAATATGGAGTTAAGAAAGAAGAGAAGTATATTTTATTGGATAATACTTTAGACTTATACTGTAAATTCAGAACCTGAACGTAAAAATGTGGGATTGTCAAATCCAAGAACCAAGTTTCAAATCATAATTGCAAGGAAATTGAAAAAATATACTTTATGGGTGTCTCAAAAAGGATGCCAAAGGATCTAGAGTAGATTTGTGCTGATTCTTTTAGGAATCATAGGCATTCTCAAAAATCACCCTATTCCAATTTAGGACAGCTAAAATTTATATCCTACTATTCAAAAAATTAACATACTTAACAATAAAATTGACTAAAATGTACACGTCTCTTTTTGAGTTTAAAAATTTTTAATAAAAATTTATTATGTCTTATTTCAACAACAACCAAGTCAAAGAGCTGTTCCCTGGCCTTGACAAAATTATGCAGGGCTACACTGGGTCTCTTAACAGTGAATCCTCTGTCTATGGCCACTCCCAACCCGCAGCCCCCTCTGCAAGCCCCACCCAGGAGTCTGTTCTTTCTTCCGCGTCATCAAGCAAAGCCCTGTTTGCCCATCATGCACAGGCAGCTGCTAACCCAAATCCCTTATCAGCAATGGCATCTGGAACCAGCCATTTTAGCCATGGGGTCACCCAGAGAGCCCAGGACCCTGAAACAGCCAATCAGATGGCATTGACCAGTTCCCAGGATGAACACATCCCTCCACCAGTCAATCAGCCTGCAAGACGCAGAAGAAAACTAATCACTCTGGAGATTGTTCTCAAAATGGTTGAAAAGCAAGGGAAGCTTATGTCCCTTGGGGAAATTGTGGCTGCAATGGGGTTTGCAAAGTCCACTGTGGCTGCAATCCTGCAAACCCACGCCAACTGTGGCCCCCTACCAAGAAGATCCCAACTGACGCCTGTACTTCAACCAAAGGTGACACAGCCCATCCCCTTATGATGGCTATTATGGAACGTGACCCGCAGATGCCCCTGGTCTAGGTACTTTTCCAGTTGGGACTCCACAGTATCTTCACCAACAAAAGAACGGTGAATTTGTGGATGCACAGAGTTGTGGTTGATGCTAGAATCTTGTCCAATTAAGTTCTCAGTGACCCCAGTTTGATGGACACTGACTCCTACAATTTAACTATTATTAATTTTATCAAAGGAGGGGCAATGAGGGCCCATAATGACATAATCTTCCTGTTGTATGCTAAGATATCTGCAAGTATCCAAGACTTTGGAGAGAAGCGTACCCAGTCTGACGTGTACAAGCGCGGCCCAATCTTGTATCATTTTGTTGGGGTTTTATTGGCAGTTTCCCCATTGGGTGTCAATTATTACTTGGCAATATCAAACACTGCAGATGGTTATGCCTACCAGACAGAGCTCAAGGCCATGCTGGAGGAGTGGGCCACACAAAACACTGTGCACACAGTTGACTGAGTGTGGAGATGGAGCAGCAGGAATGGGCTACCCAAGAAATCAGGGCTGTGGGTCATACCTGCTGGTCCTACCCCATCAACTACGCTGACATGCATCTTGCAGATGTATATCTCTACAATTTTGATTACGCCCTCAGGTGCTTGAAGCCTGCCACCTACAACAAACTATGCACCCAGATTGATAAGGGGTATGAGCTTTTCCCTTCTGCGTCTGTCCAAGACTTATTTGATCTCATTATCTTCTATGCAAGTGATAGTGATAAGTCCAGAAATGACCCCCATCTCCCCCACGCCAGTCCATCTGTTTTGTCAAGCCAGTATATGTGACAGAAGAAGAATTCAAGCAATTGAAGCAATCAGCTCTTGCTGTCCCTTCCCAGTCAACAAAACCTGCCTCCCCAACCCCCTATCAAGCCACCTGCCTTCCAACTCTGACTCCCAAACCACCACCCATTCCCTCCCCACTATCTCTGATGCTGCCCCTCTCACAGGCGCAGATGAAGGCGGTGTTCATTCTGCCCATTCCCTCCCCTTCCTGTCCTTTGATTAGTAAATAAATCTTTTCTTTGTGACAACTTATTAAAATTGATATCTCTCTTTCAATTCATAATTAATAATACTTTCTTTTTACATTATCAACATTTCTCATAATTAATACAATGTTGTACATTTTACAAATAGCTTAAAATTATGAGCATACATATTTTTGCATCATCATTAATAAATTAAAGACAATAAACGTAAATATTGAATTAGAATATTGCAATTAGACATCAACTCTTGATATTTTGATATTATGTGCATAACTCAATGCATTTGTTTAATAAAATTAATTGTAAACTTGGTCTTTTTCATTGTAATTTATTGAAATGGACTTTGTTTATATTAGAGAGCCATTAACGCTAAGTACAAATATTAATACATAGTGCATTTTATAGCCTGTATATTTACCTATTGGTAATAATTCTGTAAACTTTGTAGTTGGATTTTGCAAGGTAATAATAATGTAATGTGTTAATAAATTACATTTTACTCTCATCAATTGACTTATTTTCTTTGCTGTGGCAATTGTGCATTTTCTGATATTTCCTCACTAGTATCCAATTGGATGTGAAGCCAACCAATTGGATACTAGTGTGAAAATATCAGAAAATGCACAATTGCCACAGCAAAAAAATCAGCCAATTAATGACAGTAAACTGTAATTTATTAACACATTACATTATTATTACCTCTTAAAATCCAACTAAAAAGTTTATAGAATTATTACCACCAGGTAAATATACAGGCTGTAAAATGCACTATGTATCAATATTTGTACTAAGCGTTAATGGCTCTCTAATATAAACACAGTCTATTTCAATAAATTACAATGAAAAAGACCAAGTTTATAATGAATTTTATTAAACAAATGCATTGAGTTATGCACATAATATAAAATATCAAGAGTTGACGTCCAATTGCAATATTCTAATCTAATATTTATGTTTATTGTCTTTAATTTATTAATGATGATGAAAAATATGTATGTGTTAAAGATAGTACTATAAAAACCAGTTTTTTAATGGAATTCAAACAATATGTCAACAATCTATAACTTGATCAACAAATTAGAAGCACGCCTGCAAAAGGTTGTTGAGATAGAAAGAAATATCAGGGAAATAGTGACAGGGAAGCTGGGTAACAAGGTCCAGCCACTAATCCAGTCAAAAAAAGATGCTCTGGATAAATTTGGAAATATTATAGATGAAAAGAATAAAGAAAAATTACTTAATCTACAGGGAACAACTTTATCAAGTCTAAAGTTCAACAACACAGCCTACAATTTGTGGGAGTTCTGGCAGGGGGCCAAAGAAAACAATAAGATCAAACTAATTGAAGGAACAGAAATTCAAAAGGAAATCAACACCAATGAAGAGGAAACCAACCAAATGGAAACAGATGAAAATGAAACACAAGCAAGAAGCAGAAGTGCTTCAAGAAATACAGAAGCTTTATCAAATGAAAACCAAGAAGAAGCACAAGTAGCAAGAAATATAAGAAAAATTAAGCCTATTAAAATTAATGAAGAGCATCCAATGCTCATGAAGTTTGTCAAAGTGGCGCCTGTGGCCCCCTCAGCCACAGGGGAAATGATTAGTAAGTCTTTTTATGTTTTACTTATATTTATTTTAGTCATCACCAGGAATGGGGATGAGGTCGTGGAAGTGGCGGCTTTTACGTCAAGTTGGTTTTACGGGGGTTACCATACACTGGCGGCCCCTGTAAAGCAAATAAATAAAAAACCAAATAAATAAAATAATTCAACAGAATATGAATAATTTTTAATATTGAAGCTCAAGATAGGAAATATTCACCACCTGCAGGGTGCTTGCCATGGATAAGGGAAGTATATGGACTAGGATCAAATATCAAAATCAAAGAAATGAATGAAATTTGCGGGGATATCAAACTGAACTTCAATGAATACATATAAAAAAGCATTCAACAATTCCCCTTCACTAACATCAACAAATATGAAAAGAATTTTAATAAAAACCAACTTTCAAATAGGAAATGAATATTTGAAATCTGCAATCTTTAATGGCTTTTAAGGCACTATCAAATAAAGTTGGGGATGCAATCCTTGTGAATAATTTTAAACCTTTATTTATTTCATTTGCCAAGGCCTGGGGGGCTGATTCAAGTCAGGCGCCCCCTGGAACCCTCTTCAAGTTCAACCAAACGTCCTATATTAATAGGTTAGTGCAAACATTCAAAAAATTATGCATGTTCTCATAAAAGTATACCTTGCAAAGAATCCATGTTGCGGTATACCTGGGAATCCTCCTCCACTGCATATTAAAAACCAACGTCAAAAAGTTGGAGGATGTGCCTATTCAAATGGACATTTGCCGCGTAGCCCTCAACCGCCAGAAAACACCACGGGGATACAGGACAGTTGAGCATGTCCTCTATGATTTATTTGCATTGGCAACACTATCGGGTACTACGTGCCCCCCCCCCAAAAAAAAACCTACTAGTCAATTTACTCACCCGCTTGCCTTTTATCAAACAATCAGCAACCACCAGGGTACAGGGCGCCACCCCTCTAGCAATCACATCCAGGGTTGTCCACCATGTACAGAAGAGTACATGGATCCAATTAGATGCATTAGCTGAAATTTTAATTTTGGGGTGTAATTCCCCGGAATAATCACATTCCCTTTGCAATTAGCATCCCCCCAATAAATATTTTCCCCTTGCAGATTAATTTTTTCTTTTAATTTTTTATATTTTAATACTAAATTTTTTAATACTGAAATATGTACTATTAACATTCTACTATAAAAATTTTAATATTACATATTTAAATATTAAAAATATGTAGAATCTAAAATTTAATATTAAAATTTTAATAATACATATTACAATATTAAAATTTTTAATAACAAATATTTTGATATTAGAATAAATCATGATTTAATAAAAATAGTTAAATTTCAAATATTTAAACTTTAATATTTAACTTTTACAATTTATGATTATAATTTTACTTTTAATATTTTAATTTTAATATTTTAATTTTTATTTTAATTTTTAGTATGTAAATTATAATATTAATATATCTAAATATATTACAAGCCATTAGTTAAAGTTGTGACCATGTCAAATATTAAAAATAAGTTAAAAATGTTTTTATTTATTAGCTTGTTGAATACAGGTTTATTTATCACATAGATAAACATCAAGAATTGAATTTATCCGCACCATACAGCCCGCTCCACTATTGTTCTAAACAAATGATTGTTTAGAACTCAAATTACCTTTCCATTGTAATGTGATTTGATAAACATATTTGATATGCTTGACCCACGTCCTAAGTACTAATTAATAAGCAATACATGAAAATCATTGGTTTCTGTATCGTGTTGTCAGGGAACCAACCCTGACTGGCTGGCTTGCTAGCGTCTGGGAACTGGCAGGTTGCGGACTGGGTGGGCAGGACCCACCAAAGGATTGGTGCTAACTTAATGAGGTAGGACATTGACTTGTCCAACCACAACCACAGACAGGAGGCAGGAACAATAGTATCTATTACTCCGATGAGAGTTATATATACAATTCCAAAAAGCTTGTTGGTATGGTCCAGTGGGAGTTTGGCAGCAGAGGCAGGCATTGGCTTGGGGGTGATGGGTGGCTCCATGTCTATTTGGTAGGCAGGGAGGAAGTTGTACTTATCTCTGAACAGGCCGGGTTTGGTAATGTACCAAGGGCCTTCTTGGTTGTATCTGGTTCTCTCAGTGATTCTGGCCAAGGGATCCCGGGCTAGTATGTTGTTGGTATAGTCTCTGTACTCGGGCTTTAGGGGATACTCTGTGAAGTGGACAGGACCAAAGGGAGCACCTGGCGGCAGTACGTAGCTGGCAGGTCGGCAGGTGGACCAGATGATCTTTGAGTGAACTGGCAGATTACAAGGATAAAATACGGCAAGAATTGGTGAAGCCAATATCTCATAACCTTTATTTAAAAATGACAATGGGGTTTTGGTCTTGGCCTGGCAGGTATTTATCCTTCACTGCCAGGCTTCACTTCTTGGTCGGGTTTTCTGGACTTGGGCAGGTTGGCATCGGGTGTCTCAGATGGCAGTGTGGCACATGGCACTGGCAGTCTGCCACTGGCCGCTTTGGGGTGAGAAGACTTCAAATCCTTCTGTTTATTGATTTGAATGTTGGGTGCCCCTTTGGGTTCAGTGCCTTCCTCAGGACTTTGGGAGAGTTTGGAATAATTCCCAGGGGGAGATTTGTCTATTTCACTGGGCAAACCGCCAGTGTCAGGCATTGGCACCTCAGGGGAATTCTTGGCATCTTGCACTGGCGCTTTGCTTGCAGAATCCTGCAGGACAGCTAAGGGTTTGGGTCCTGGCAGGCTGGTAGCAACTATGAGCCTGGCAGTCTATGAAGGGTTTTGTCCAGGGTTTGACTCTGGTTCCGTATTTTGAGATTTAGGAGCATCCAAATTGTCATTCCTGACATCATCCCCTTCTTCCCCCAAAATTCCCCCTTTCAGGGCCTTCTTCTCAAGGTATTGTTGGATGGCCTGTTTGGCATTGGTTAGATTGCTCAAGGGTTCCCAGGTGCTTTCTTCTGGGGGTAGCCTGCCCACTTGATGTAGTACTGGGGGGTCTTGTAGTGGACTTGGTTGCCATGGATGTATTCAACTTTTTACTCAATTGAGTGGTCCTTCGGGATTGCCGGGGGGCTTGACTTGATCTTCTGGTGGGGTAGGGAGTTTCCGTCTTTTTTGAACAACAGGGCACAGTGGAAAACGTTATGGATCTTCCACGTGAGGGATAGGTCTAGCTTGAAGGCTACTTCTCCAATGAGCTTGGTGATCTTGTGTGGTCTGCTTCTCCTGTGAGCTAGTTTTCTGCAAAGCACATGCAGGGGCACGTTACAGGAATCCAAATAGACCTTGTCTCCAACTTGGAGGGGTTTACCAGGGGTCTGTTTTTGATTAGTGAAGGCCTTGTATGTCTGTACGGCTTGGTTCAGGTTTGCTAGGCATACAGTTTGGGTTTTGTGGATCTGTTCAATCCAGGCACGTCCTGACAGGTTGGTTTCCTTGTTTCCAATGCTAGGGTCCCATGAGGGGTCAAACCCATAGTTGGCTTTGAAAGGGGACATTCCAGTAGATGCATGGTCTTTGCTGTTGTAGGCGTACTGTGCCATAGATAGCATCTTGGCCCAGTTATCTTGTTTGGCGTTGGCATAGCATTGTAGGTACTGTTCAAGTATTTGGTTCTCTTGTTCAGTCTGGCCGTTGGTCTGTGGGTGGTAGGAGGTTGATACACAGCGCTTTACCCCAAAGTTCTTCATCACCTGGGCCCAGTAGTTGGAGGTGAATTTTGGTCCTCTATCAGTGATGATTTCCGCTGGGGTGCCGTGTTGGGTTAGGATGCGGTCATGGAAATGTCTAGCTGTTTCTGCAGCAGTGCAGTGGGTGGTGGTAGGGACAAAATAGGACATTTTTGTGAATCTATCTACCATGACTAGGATTGTATTGAACAAATTAGAGGGGGTTAGTTCCACAATATAGTCCATTGAAACAGACTACCAGGGTCCCGCTGGGATGTCTAGTGGTCTTAGTAAGCCTTCAGGTTTGGATCTACGGGGTTTGGTTCTTCCACATGTCTCACAGATTTTTATGTAGGCAGCCACGTCTTTGTCCAGTTGGGGCCAAGCATAATTCTTCTTGATTCCTCAGATTGTCTTGAGTCTGCCAGGGTGGCCGGCCATCTCTGAATTGTGGTAGTCTATGAGTACTTTGGTCCTTGTTTCACCTTCTGGTACGTAGATCCGGTGTGTAACAGCAGGGTAGTTCCTTTCAATGAGAATCCCTTCTTGTAGTCTCAGCTATCTGGGTCTGAGGTCAGGTTGGCAATGAGTTCCGCTGAATACTTGTCTAATTTCTGCGCCTCAATGATGTCAGGCTTACGGGCCATGATCTTCATGAACATCAGTTAGATGCCTAGGCTGGTGGGGTCAAGGAGTACATGGATGTTGTGGTCCTTGGTCTCAGCTGTGGTGGGGATCATATCTGCTCTTCTGCTCAGTGTGTCAGGTACTATGTTGACTTTCCCAGGTTTGTAGCCAATTGTCAGGGTGTAGTTGGCCAGTTCCACGGCACATCTTGCTTGTCATTGGTTAAGCTGGCGTGGTTTAAAGAATTAAACCAAGATCTTGTGATTGGTTAAGAATTTTAAGGGAAATTTGGCACCACATAGGTACCAGCGCCAATGTTTCAGGGTCTTCATTATGGCTACCATCTCCTTGTCATATATTGGGTAGTTTCCTTCTGCAGGTAGCATCTTCTTGGAGTAATATGCTATAGGATGTAGCATACTATCCTCTCCTTCCTGAAGAAGGACCCCTCCCACTGCAAAATCTGATGCATTGGTTTCCAGGACAAAAGGTTTGGAGGGATCTGGCATGGCCAGGACAGGAGCAGAGGTGAAGGCGAGTTTCAAGGTCTCAAAAGTGGTAGTACACTCTGGAGTCCAGGCAAAGGCGACCTTGTCAGAGCACAGGCAAGTCAGGGGGAGGGTGATGTGAGAAAAATTTTGATGAAATCTCTGCAATAATTTGCCAGACCCAAGAAACTTCTCACATCATTTCTGTTTTTAGGCACCGGCCAAGACGTTATTGCTTCTACTTTGTCTTGTGCCATGGCAAAGCCGCCAGTCTTCACTATGTATCCCAAGAATTAAACCTCTAACTGAAAGAATTCACACTTCTTGAGCTTGGCGTGTAAATTGGCTTGGGAGAGTTTCTCCAATATGAGGTCTAGGTGGGGCAGGTGTTCCTCGTGAGACTTGCTGTAGATGAGGATGTTGTCCAGATATGCCACACAGAAGCGGTCAAGGTATTCCCCTAGGACAGTGTTGATCATCCTTTGGAAGGTGCTGGGGGCATTGCAGAGGCCAAAGGGCATTACCAGGTACTTGTACAGCCTGTATTGGGTTTTAAAAGCAGTCTTATACTTGTCTCCATCCTTGATTTGGATTTGATTGAACACATCTTGGAGGTCAATTTTTGAGTACACCTGGGCTCCAGTCAGTACGTCACAGAGGCCGTCAGCATTGGGGATGGGATAGCGGTTCTTCACCATAATGTTGTTCAGCTTTTGGTAATTTATGCAAGGACACATCCCACCGTCTTTCTTTCCTACAAACAGCATGGGCAACGAGCAGGGGGCTTTCAACACCTGTATGAACCCTTTGTTTGTCATATCCTCAAGGTATGCTTTCAAGGCCACTTGCTCGCAGTGGTTACAGCTGTAGATGGGGCCATGGTGCGGTTGGGTCCCTGGTAGCAGGTCTATGGCGTGGTTGTAGATTGAATTACTGGGTAGTTTGGTGGCTGCCTCTTCACTAAACATGTGGCCCCATTTCTGTAGGGGCGTAGGTAGTATTCTGACACTAGGTTCTATCTTTATGGTTAAGAGTTTGTTGGTAGGGGTTTGGCCATGGCTCATGCAAAAGGGGACGGTGTTGCAAGATTCAGGTTGGCCCAACGTGGCAGTTTGTTTGCGATAGTTCAGGATCAGGCCATGTTTGTCAGACCAGGAGTTGCCCAGTATAAGGGGGTGGGACAGTCTGGGTAGGAGGATCAGGGACAACAGGTACACATTATGTCCAATTGTCAATGGGAGTTTTTGTTCACACTTGTAGCCCGTGTCAAGGGAGCTGTTTCCCATGACCACTTGTAGGCTACGCTCTGAAGCTGTCATGCCTAGTTCCTTTGCCAGGACGGCGTCAATGAAACTTTCATCAGCTCCTGTATCAATAAAAGCTTCAATCTGGCGCTTTTTTTTTCAATAGTTCTATGGTCACTTGGATGAATTTGTAGGACTGGGAAGAAGTGTTTATTTGCGCCAATGAGATTGGGGCAGTGTTCTTCTTAGGGCAGGCTCTGGTCAAGTGGCCTGTCTTGTGGCAGTGGAAACAGAGTCCTTCACAATAGTGCCGTTGGAGCTCTTTGGGTGTCATTCCTGTTCTGTTAGGGGTTGGTGCTTGGGTTTGGCGGGTCTGGGAGGGGCCAGTATTCTCTTGGTTCATGCTAAGGCCCTTGCACAGGGGAACCAGATCATCCAGGCTGAGGGTGGGCGGATGGTGCTTCAACAAGTCCTTCATTGCTAGGTTGACTCCCTTTTGGAAGATGATGGCTGCCAGTTTGTCTTCCAGTTGGGTGTGAGTCTTTAGCTTGAGGAATTTGTCAATGTAAGCTTGGATGGGGCAGGCACCCTGTCAGATTTCCAACAAGGAGTTCAGGGCGTAGTATCTGGTGTTGCAGTCTTCCCCTGTGGCCATCAGTTTGGCTTCAAACTTGGCATAGTCTAGGCAAAATTCCACGTCTTTGGCGGTGGCTTTGCCAAACCAGTCAAGGGCATCTCCTGATAGCATGGCAGCTACTCCAAGTACCTTTTCAGAGTCACTGGAATAGGACAGGGCATTGGCTTGGAAGTGTAATTGGAGCACTGGCATGGCACAGCGGGCCTCTTTGAGAGTGAGTTTTCCCATCTGGGGCATCTCCACTTTGGTGAGGGATTGGTTGACTATCAAATTCTGAACCTGAGAGGAGGATCCTTTGGCAGGTTTGGCGGTGGGGTCAGAGTTCTTGGGGTCATCTGGGATTATGTTTGTGTTCTTCCACACGGAAGCAATCAGGTTCTTGGTCATCATAAATGTGTAATAAGTGATTATCATTACAAAAAACATACAAGATGCCCCAAGAATAATCAATATCTTGGGGCTCAGGGTACCAGTGTTAAAATAGATTGTCATAATGTCAGGGAATCAACCCTGACTGGCTGGCTTGCTAGCGTCTGGGAACTGGCAGGTTGCGGACTGGGTGGGCAGGGCCCACCAAAGGATTGGTGCTAACTTAATGAGGTAGGACATTGACTTGCCCAACCACAACCACAGACCGGCGGCAGGAACAATAGTATCTATTACTCCCATGAGAGTTATATATACAATTCCAAAAAGCTTGTTGGTATGGTCCAGTGGGAGTTTGGCAGCAGAGGCAGGCATTGGCTTGGGGGTGATGGGTGGCTCCAT
Source organism: Entomophthora muscae (assembly GCA_014839935.2). NCBI lineage: Eukaryota > Fungi > Entomophthoromycota > Entomophthoromycetes > Entomophthorales > Entomophthoraceae > Entomophthora > Entomophthora muscae. Next base: position 413,907 of record QTSX02004989.1, on the reverse strand, counting down.
GTCTATTTGGTAGGCAGGGAGGAAGTTGTACTTATCTCTGAACAGGCCGGGTTTGGTAATGTACCAAGGGCCTTCTTGGTTGTATCTGGTTCTCTCAGTGATTCTGGCCAAGGGATCCCGGGCTAGTATGTTGTTGGTATAGTCTCTGTACTCGGGCTTTAGGGGATACTCTGTGAAGTGGACAGGACCAAAGGGAGCACCTGGCAGCAGTACGTAGCTGGCAGGTTGGCAGGTGGACCAGATGATCTTTGAGTGAACTGGCAGATTACAAGGATAAAATACAGCAAGAATTGGGGAAACCAATATCTCATAACCTTTATTTAAAAATGACAATGGGGCTTTGGTCTTGGCCTGGCAGGTATTTATCCCTCACTGCCAGGCTTCACTTCTTGGTCAGGTTTTCTGGACTTGGGCAGGTTGGCATTGGGTGTCTCAGATGGTAGTGTGGCGCTTGGCACTGGCGGTCTGCCACTGGCTGCTTTGGGGTGAGAAGACTTCAAATCCTTCTGTTTATTGATTTGAATGTTGGGTGCCCCTTTGGGTTCAGTGCCTTCCTTGGGACTTTGGAAGAGTTTGGAATAATTCCCAGGGGGGAGATTTGTCTATTTCACTGGGCAAACTGCCGGTGTCAGGTGTTGGCACCTCAGGGGAATTCTTGGCATCTTGCACTGGTGGCTTGCTTGCAGAATCCTGCAGGAAAGCTAAGGGTTTGGGTCCTGGCGGGCTGGTAGCAACTATGAGCCTGGCGGTCTGCAAAGGGGTTTGTCCAGGGTTTGACTCTGGTTCCATATTTTAAGATTTAGGAGCATCCAAATGGTCATTCCTGACACGTGTGGCTATAGTGTCACTGAAATAAAAAGGATCAGATGATGACACGCAAGGTCTAATTTGTGGCTTAAAAAAGCCAAAGTACCATCAACAACTCACAATTATTTTAATATAATAATTCTATTTCTATCTTTTTTATTTTATTCATTTGTTAGCGCAACAGTCAATACAATATTTAGTACATTATAATAAAAATATATTCTTCATACCTAGTATAGTTAATTTTACTTACCTTTTCTATGTATTCTTATATGTCTATAATACAGTCACACGTCAAATTATTATAAATAAATAATAATTTTTGAGTCCTAATAAAAACAAAATAAATAAAAATAAAAACAAATAAAACCCAGAGCGCCCATTTATCTGATTGGCTTGGAGGCCAGGGCTTTTGGAAGGAAGGATTTTAAGTGCTCATAGAAAGCTGACACCACATTGGGTGACATTGCAAATTGGCTGATCTTGCGAATATTGAATAGATCTTCAGTGTCCTGAGGAAGGCCTTGTTTCACCTTATTCTCAATTCAACCAAAAACTTCCTTGATTGGATTCAGAAATGGGGAATATGGCAGGAGGAAGAGAAGTCTCATTGGACAATTGGTAAGTTGGTGTCTGGAGGTGTAGCTGTTTTTGTCAATGGAGGGTGATTTGGACACAACCAGATCCACTTTGTGGAGCCTGACATTATCAAGCACAACAACATTGGTTGTGCTGCTGTAATTTATTCAAAGTTACTCCTTGACAGCTCTGAGAAAATTGAGAAAGGTCCTGCTGTTATGGGAGCCTTTAATCATCTGATACTGGTCCAACCTGCAAGGACCAAGAAGTGCGACCATGGAATAGGTCTGGGAACGGACAGCTGCACAATGGGCTACGCCGTCCTTGGATCCCTTCTCAACCCACCCATGCCTAGACCTGAGTGAGGAGGAAAATAACAATTTGTTGATATAGAAGAACTGGACATTCCCAGCCTCCTTTAGTGCCAGATATGTCTTGGCATAAATGTGTTGATCCTTGATGGTCTTTTCACTGTTCCTATTGTACAGAGAAACTCCGAGCACCTTCCACGAGAAGCCAAAATCAATCATTGTTTTGTAGACAAGGGTTTTGGAAACAAAAAGCCTGAACTCTGTGGTGAGCATTGATTGGACATCAAGTGTGTCCAGGTGGAAATCCTTGGCTACCCATTGCTTGATTGCATCAATATGAGCGGGCTGAAGGAGTTTGGGCTGTTTTTTTGCCTTGATGGATTTGGCAATTTGCCCACTTATGCCATACTTGGTGTTGATGTTGGCAATGTATCTGGCTGTGACACCAAATTGGGATGCAATATCCCAAACCGCCATTCCCCCGTTCAAGCAGTTGAGGAGAGCTTCATGCTCACTATCTGTCAACCGACGCCGGCCCTTGGCAGGTACCACGGCATCCTGGCTACCAGGCTCAACACAGGGGACAGGGACCTTTGTGTAGAAGGTGGGATCACGCTTGCTTGCAGTGGCCCCGTCAATGATTGAATACACAATAGGCGCAGATGGCTCAACAGTGGCTGCCAATGGCTTGTAGGTGGTGTCAAAGACGCAGGGGCAGGAAGTAGCATCTCTTGGGTCAAGAGTGCGGGGACAGGTGACAACTGGGTATACAGTGGAGGTGTAAGTAACCTCAGTGTTCCCGGTGACCCTGGTGTAGGAGAATTTTGTGGCAGGCCTTGAGAGTGGCTTCTGCCTGGGATTCAAGCTGGTAGTTCTGGCTTGGGATGCAGGAGGTGGTTGGCTGGCGCTGACACCTTGGGAGACCTGTGTATTGGCATGACTCCCCTTGAGTTGGGTTCTGTGTCTGTTCTTGGACCCTCTGGGACGCCCTTGTGGACAGGCTGCCCCACGGGCTGGTGCAGGAGCAGGTTGGGAATGCAATTGACGGTCCATAAAAATAAAATAAAATAATATATTTTAGATTAAATATGTATTTATTTGGAGTTATTGGTTTAGTTGTGTGTAGTTATTTTCTCTTGAGTTAGCCTTGAATAGTAACAGAATTTCTATATCTGTGATTTGAAGTGAATAATATTGTATACTTTCCGGGTTTGACTGATTTTAAAGTTTAATCTTTTTTTTGTCTAACTATGGTTATTGAGATTGAATTTTTAGTTTGATTTTAGTTGTGGTGGAGCTTCTTTATTTGGGTTGGTGTTTCCTAGTGTGCTTAGTGTACATTAAATTTGGATTCCAGTTCCCGCAATTAATATCTGAGTTTACTAGTGGCATTCAAAATTGATTTGAAATTTGGTTCTTGGATTTGATAATCCCACAAGTTCAAAAAACATAGTAAACTTAATGAAAATGGCTGATGGATTTGAACGCTTCAAATCTGATTCCAGTTAATTCATTTTTTCCATTGAAAATATGCAGTTTGACTTGAACTTTGCAAAGTGTCTATGAGTTCCCTCATTTTCAAATATTCAAATAAATACTCAAAAAATCAATTTAATTAAAAAAGGCCATCCCGCAAAAGTGATTCAAATTTTGGACCAAGGATTTGACAATCCTGCATTTTTACTTTCAGGTTCTGAATTTATAGTATAGACTTGGCTGTGGCAGGGATTTAGTTGGATTGAACCTAGGGGTTGGTCATGTGCTAGATGGGTTCAAGCCACTGGATACTTGGACAGTCAGGTGATATTGCTTAGTTATCATTCTCAGTATGTCAAACAGTATATTGGAAGGGGACTAAATCAGGCAATGGCTGGATGCTAGGTAGTTTGGCGGTAGCCAGAATACTTGTACATCCAGACCCTTGACAATAAATTACAGTTTAATTACTTTAAATTATTTCTTTTTTCTCTCTTTTTCCATATGATAATTAATACAATTTTCATATCATATTTTTGGCAGCATTAACTCATTATTCAACTGCTTTTTTATTATCATTTCCTCTCTTTCAAGAATCCAAAGCCAGAATTTTAGCTTCTGTATCCAGTCTAGCTAATCCTTATAAGACATATTTTAGTTCCATAGCTAGTCCTGCACCATAAACTTCTGGTCCTTCCACCAGTTCTTCAATAACATCTTCTAGCCCTTCAGTCTAGCAAGCAATCAGTCCATCTCAGTCATCAAACAGCACATTTCAGTCACCAAACAGCTCAAACCAGTCCTTCAGCTACTCCTGCATCATGATCCTCTAGTCCTTTGGTGATTCCTCAACATGAACCAACTTGCTTCCAAACTTCAAAATGAACCAACAGTCCCTTAACTAGTCTTCACTATGATCATACAGTCCTTCTTACTAGTCTTCACTGCTGATCCCACACTATGAACCACCTCAGTCCTAAATCTCAGTCCCCACTACCAAAACCTGTAGACCCAGGCATGAGTCTACATTGTTACTGGTGTTTGACTGGCCCCTTGCAAGTGGCAACTACTTAGTTCATCCAATCATAGATCACTAAAGTCTATGCCGTTATTTTTACTCACCCAGGTGAGTAATTCTGAGCTTTCAGTTGCAAAGTAATCAGCTTTACTTCCCAGAGGCCTGATCACTAAAAGTTCTGCAGATGCTTCTCCAAGAAACCACCTTGGTGACACCCCTGAGCATATCTATGCCCTCCAATGCTCACTTTGGGATTTACTCAAAGCTCTCATAGGGACATAAACGAGGACACCCTACCAGTTTGTTAAGTAGAGTGCTTGCTCACAGACCTCCTGTAAGTGTATTTGGGTATGTAGAGCTCTCAAAGCTCCTCCCCCTCCCTGAAAGCCCATGTTACCCACCAGGGGTCTAAAAACTTACAGCCCTGATAGCCAAGTTACCTACCATTCTGGCACACTTTCCTACCCTGGCAGCCTGCGTTACCCGCCAGGATCTAAACAACATCCAGCCTGTATAGCACACACTACCTGTTGAAAATGGGCGCACGCTGGCAGATTCAACAGGAGAATTTATAGACAGGGGCACATGCTCACTATATGCCTTGGAATGTGAAGATTTGGAAGACATTGACCAACTTAATTGTAATGATTGTTTTTATTGGGTCCTATACAAGTAGGGAAAAAACTTTCCCCTGGGCGTCTACTGCCAACGCCTTATATAGGGGTATTCTCATATTACTAATCACCAGTTGCTGACAATGTCTTCTAGGACATTCCAGCGCACTGTAGAGTCTTGGCTGGGTTAGCAGAAGAGGGAATGACCTTCTATTTTAGGGCACAATCCTGTAATGCCTAGCACAAGGGCACCCTTTGCTAGTGCATTAATAAGTGATCCTTTTTAAGATAAGCAATCAATTCTATATCTGGTTCTAAACACAAGTCAAATAGGTCAATCAAATCAACCCTGGCGCCTCGGCATTATTTCCTTTTGAAGCTGGCGTCTCAGTGCTTGCTTTAAACTAGGGCAGCGCTCTGGCGCTTGCAAATAATCATGTTGGCGCCTTGGCGCTCAATGTAATTTATTGTGGTGCTCTGGCGCTTGCAATTAATTGTGCTGGCGCCCTGGCGCTCAATGTAAACTAGAGCAGTGCTCTGGCGCCAAGAATAACTAATGCCGGTGCCGTGGCGCTTGTTATTTAGAGTGGCGGCGGCGTGGCGCAATTAATCCTTAGCGACGATGTCGTGGCCCACTAATCATGCATTTAATTATATGGTAAGTTGGCACTCATTTCCAAAAGGGTAATTGATTGGCCATGGTTAATTGTCAATGGCCACCTAATGAATTAAGCTTTCCACAATCCCTGGTCAACAATTCTTCACACTACCCACCTGTAAAGCCCCATAGAATGAGGGAGTACTTTAGCTAGGTAAGGTACCAAGTTAGAGACTTGGAATCCCGTAAGTGCCGTCAAGATGGGATAGACCGTCATCATCCATCTAAAGACTTTGGCATGTACGTTAAATTGTCCAAAATTACCGGCAAAGTACGTAAGCACGTAGAAGACAAAGGTATAGATTACTACGTGCTGGGTGGAGCGGGGCAACACCAGTGTGGGCCAGGAGTACGTCTTGGAGGAGTTGAGCTGCACTGGCTCCTCATAGAAGTACTTGTCGGGCGGTTTGATGTACGGCCCATGCTGATGAGAGTGTTGGTGGCCCCCAATCCCAAGGCAGGCTGTGAGGACAGCAGAGAAGATTAAGTGGTTCATCTTCTAGTCCTGGGAAAAGGCAGAAAAAGCTTAGTGTCTTTAACTTTTTGTTGTGTAAAAGTTTCTTGGGTATTGATTTATGTGATACTATTGAGGGGTAATTTCACTCAATGATAGCACAAACTACCATCAAGTGATTGAGATTTATTATATACTGTCATCCTTAGTGGGGCATGAATAGTACAAAGCATTGGACAGGGGACCTCAAACACTTGGTGTTGTCTGGAATTCCCTTTTGGGAGTGGGATGGGAGTGGTTTTGTAAGCAATGAATTGTTATCATTGGCATGGCATGGGATTGGAGCATCTTCAGGCACAGTAATGCATTTCAATTCAGCTTTTGCAGTTGATGCATTATTTGTAATGCTGGACTGCTTGTCAACCCCCTCCCAATTTGGTAGATTCCAAATTTGGGCAGCAGTTCCCCCTCCATTTGGGTTTGGGGAAATTGCCTTTTTGGGTTTCCCCTTTTGGCAATTTCTCCATTTGGCGGGTGGGGTGGAGGGCTGGCTGGCTGGCTGGGTGGGTGGCAAGCAGGTGGGTGGGAGGGCGTGCGTGGGCGAGCTGCCAGGCCCGCGGACGGGGTATAAAACCCGTCCAAATTAAAAACTTTATTTTTAATTTGTTTTTCCTGGCCTCAGCTTCCCGCGGCAGTTTCCCCAATAAGGGGGAACTGCCGCCATTTTTTTTATTTTTTTTACAATTAATTGTACACAAAATATTATTCTGAGCCACAGTGTTGTCAGGAATATTCCTGACACCACCAGGCTGGACCACTCCCCACCCCAAGAAGCTAAAGTTCTCTGCTTAGTGTTCTCATTCCTCACCCCTAGCAGCCATGGTTCCCTGCTAGATGAGGACCTCTGGCCTACAGCAGCCAATATCTCCTTCTGGGTGGGGACAACATTTGCCTCTAGTAGACCTCTGTTACCTACTAGGCCATCCTTACCTTCCCTATTGCTATTATTCCCTACTAGGCCTCTACCTGCAACAAGCCAACAACACACTGTCAATCTTCAGCATAGCGTCTTTATTTGAAGCCAGATCAACCCTCACCTGCAAAACTGTCTCCATGTGGATCATCACAGCAGGTCAGGAATAATTCCTGCACCTGGATATTTGCTCTTCAAAGCAATTCCAGGTGCGGGAAAATTCCCACCACCCACTTGCTCCGCCTGGTTGCAGATTCAATTCCTGCCTGGGGTTTGACTCTGTTACTTCTGTAACATCTGTGTTGTTTCAGCTGGCTTTCAAACCATTTGCGGTCCCCTGGCCAGCGGTGCATCCCTTGTCTTCATCAACTTTGTTGTATAATTTTCCTTTACAAATAATGTTCTTATATTTGATCCTCATGGTATTGTAACTATTTTTTTATCAGAGCTATAAGGGGAAAACTAATTGGAAACTAGATAATATTCTTTATTGAGAGATAGCTATTATATAGTTGATGTGAATTGTGGATATCAGGAACATGATTGTGTTGATCACTTGGTTGGATGGTGAGGGGGTGGCTTGATCCTTGTAATGAGTCAAGCGCTAAATCAAGCTATCCATTGCAAGAGATCATTGTCTGGTCATGCTGATGGATTTATAAACTCAAGTGACTTCTGCATTTGGCTCTGGGCCACTAGGAAGCAGGTTGTAGGTCACAAACCTGCTTACTCAGAAACTTGCCGGGGGCAACCCCATTGTTTCAACAATGGTTATCTTTTGTTACATCTTCTGAGGCTTGAACTTAGTGATCCCATACTCCCAATTTGGTCTTGTGTTATTAAAACAGTTGATGGTTTGTTTATTTTATCCACACTATTTCTCTCTGAACAGTACATCATGCCATCAAACTCTTACAGTGATGGCTCAGAAAATTGAGTCTGAGCAGACATGGATGCCCCACGCTCAATTGTCATAGCTCTCACTTCTTGGGTTTCTAATCCAAACTGCCTTAGTAGTTTTATATTTTCAACCTAATAAAAAATATATCCTTGTGATTTACTTATTAAAATACCTACCCATAATATCTTTAATGATAAGTTTGTTAGACTCTGCATTTTTGCCCCTTCAAAATTCAGCAAATCTTCTACCTTCTTCTGAAATGATTCACAGAATTCCCAAGCTTGAGTTGAACCCATTTATCTAAAGTCTCCTTAACATCAAATCAAAGCCTTTCTCTTCTGCTGTACATTACAATATGCTGTGATTTGCCATATTCTACTTTAAAGGCTACCATCTGCAAGTAAATATGTACTGTCTCCATATTGATAATGCCGTCCTTATTTGGGGTGCATATTCCCCATCTGATTGATTGCAACAAGGTCTATCTACTTCCCCATGACAATGGTAGAATCTCTTACATGTCTGAAAGCTATAACAATATTTTCATCTTATTTCTGGCAGCTATTTCAGCGGGATGAGTGTTGTTTTAGAAGCCACATAGATTTAGACCAGCTGTATCATTCCCTAATCAAGACAAAGCAAATTTGATTTCTTTTCCATTATACTTTCAACCCTCACATTTTTATCCTTACCTTTATCCTAGCAGATGTGTGGCTTTTCAGGAGTTCCTAGTGAGTAGATGTAAAAAATATGTCTTTCAAAAAAATGGGGCCAAGACTCTGGAAAGGTTTTGACCAAGCGGGTTCATGACCCACAATCCAACTTCCCAGTGGCCCGTAGCCAAATGCAGAAGTCAACTCAAATTCTCAGAAACAGCAACATGAGCAAATGATGATCCCATAAGGTGAATGGCTCAATTTAGCGCTTGACTCATTACCAGGATCAAGCCACCTCCTCACCATCCAACTAAGTTGTCAGGATACCAGGAGTACTGTGATGCTCCTTCGGGTGAAGGAAGAGCAGATGCAGGTACTGGCATGACCCACTAGATGATGGGACCTAACTTTACCAGGTAGGAGTGGGCCTTCCCCGCCATGGCCCAGGGTCCTGCCACTGGAAAGGCAGAATCAATCAATCTTGTAAGTGCCAGATACAGCACTCCCAGGAATTGACTATTATGACCAGTGGCATCAGAAGTGGGTGAGGTTGAGACAGACAATTTGGGTGTCAATGGTGGTTCCATGAGGACCAGGTAGTCGGCCGGACTATTTTAGTTTCCGTTGAAGATCAAAGGGTATATAGTGTTTTATCTGCCATCACAGATTATTTGATGTGGACCCTTGAGAGTGTCTGAGCAAGTTTACCACTGCAAGTCTTCCATGGTCAGGGTTATGAGGATACTCAGTGAAGTGCAAAGAAACAAATGGAGTGTCAGGAGGGTGGTAGTAGTCAAATACTTCTTTTTGTCAACTGGTGCTTGGATTCCAATATCTGTGGATGAGTACTGGTGCTTTGGTGATTGCAGATAGAAGAGTACCAAAAATATGTAAGGAATCAGATGGGTGAACCAAAGGTTCATACCAACTTTATTGGTAAGAATGACAATACAGAATCTTTCTTGTGCTTCTGGCTTATATACTCATTCACATGCAGGTGCCTCTGGGCATTCTTCTGGTGCTATCTGTGTGGCAAGGCTTGTCATCTCAGGTTCTGCTATTTTCTTGGTTTCTTCATGGTCATTTTTGGGGTCATCAGGAACAGTTTCTTGGCTTGTTGGTGGCCTATCTTGGCCTGGCTGGTCATTGGTTCTGGCAGGTTTAGCTGCAGGAGTCATGAGGTTTTTCTCAATTTGTTCACCATTTTGGGACTGGCTTGACAGGCATTCCTGAGGCAAAAGAACTTGATTAAAAAAGGGGTTCCCAATTGGGAACTCCAAATTACTAAATGGAGGGTGGACTTGAACTGGGAGTTCTGGGCAGCTAAATTTAGCTTGCCCAGGCCCAGCCAACCCCACCTAGGCTTGGGCAAGGCCTTTGGGGCCCAGGATGAGCCTTGCAGCTACTGCCAGAGCAGGAGTGGTTCCCGCACCTGGGTATTTGCTTTTTGAAGCGAACCCAGGTGTGGGCGAGCTCCCGCTACCTGCCCCTCCTGCCTGGTGGCTGGGAGAGGGTTCAAATCCTGTATTGGGATTCGAAATTGTTACTTTTGTAACATTGGTGATCACCACAATTATGTTCCTAATATCCACAATTCACATCAACTATATAATAGCTATCTCTCAATAAAGAATATTATCTAGTTTCCGATTAATTTTCCCCTTGTAACTCTGCTAAAACAGCACAGTTACAACATGTCATTGTTTAATTATCATACTCCAAAATTGACCAAGCCTTGTAGAAGACAATGCCTTCTTGGAATTTAAGGTTTATGATGTGCTTTTCTAAGTTTCGTTTGAAAATTTTAACTGGGTTTCAGAAAAGGTCTACTTAAGTCTGGCTGGAGCAGTGGAGTGTGGCTTTATTTTGATTTCTGCTAGATATGTTTAAAGATTAACTTTGAAGTAAATGTATTATTAATCACATGGGCTCCAGCTGGGGGCAATTGACCCCCATTTCATAATCAAATGCGTATAATTACTTAGTACAAGTAAGTTGTTCGCTTCCAAGGAGTCGTGGGTCAAGTAGCTTCAACAAGGACGAATCCCCTAAAGCTTATCAAGCCTCCCTCGATAATCACTTCCATAGCTCAAGCCTTGCATGCTTGAAACTTCAAGCCACACATCCCATATAAGTAATCCGAGATTCAACCCTTCTTCGTTTGTTCATCCGAGTTGATATCCTAAATATACTTACACTCTGTTATATATAAATTAGTTTTCACTTTGGATGGTGCTATCTCTTTTAATTAAGGGGTCTAGGACCGTCTTTTATTCTACTTCTCTTTTCGGGATTGCCTGTGGTTTGAATGCCCTGCAAATATTTACCATACCGCTATGGCCCTTTTCTGGTTCTCTGTCTTACTGGATTAATAGCACGCTTGCTGGTTGCCTTTGGCGAGTAATGCAGTTCATTTTTGAGGATGTTAAAGGTGGTCGTGTCACTTACTCTGGGGACAAATTAGAGTCTGATCAATCTGCACTTGTCACTTGTAACCATCGTTCCTGGTCTGATTTCTATATGCTGAACGCTGTCTCTTCCCGACTCGGAATGATGCCATATAACCGTTATTTTGTAAAAGATTCTCTCAAGCATATCCCCTTCTTTGGCTGGGGCATGTATTTAATGGGAATGTTGATGGTCCGTCGAAGCTGGGATAGTGACCAAAAGAAGATCGATAGAGTGTTTTCTGATTTGGTCGATAACAAGCGCCCCGTTTGGCTGATATCTTTTATTGAAGGCTCTCGGTACACGACAGAGAAATGCCTTGAGGTAATTTTAAGCTCTGATTGTATTTTGGTATATTCCTGTTGGGAATATTGATTCGCATTTAATGATAATTGAACCTTGGCCACCTTGCTAAATATTTCTATCTCATAAGTTTTAGCGTAGTCGACCTAATATTTTAGCCACGTACTATGGGTTCAAAAATTAATTATCGAGGATAGTTTATCTTCAGACTCTAGTTCGCCTTTTTATTGAAAAAACTCAACCTTTTAAAATTTGGAATCCCTTGCTACATTTTAGAAAAGTCCTCTTTTTGCTCAAATGAACCTTGGTCTCGAAATTAAAGTTAATCAAATAGGCTCAAGAGTTTTGTCGGTCTCGCAATCTGCCAGTTCTTGAGCACGTCCTCTTCCCGCGTACCAAAGGGATCATGGCTTCAATTTCTAAGCTCAGACATAGCCATGTAAAGTACTTGTATGACTTCACTATCGCCTATCAGCAGGAGGGCAAACCATTTGGAAAAGCACCTAACCTGATCGACATCCACACAGTTGATCATCTAAGTCCCCCTTACCACTTCCACATGCACATTGAAAAGCACCGTCTTGAAGATTTACCCACCAACCCAGCTGAGCTCAACAAGTGGATTATTCAATTATACCAACGTAAGGATACTCTCCTCTCTCACTTGGCCGAGAAGGGCTGGACAGCAAACCTTGACCCATGCCTCAACCTTCGCCCTACTCCTTAAACTTGCTCTTTAAGTTAAACTTAGTTAAATTAAGTCTGCTGGCATATTCCTTATATCGCTTATGGGTTCAGATAAGTATTGTTCAATACCTTTTTAGAAAGCAAAATACTTGAAACCTTTAAAAGGTGTTAGTTAGGAAGTTTTAGCTTTGATCATATCCAGTAAACGTAAAGCTACTTTAAATACTGCTCACATATAGCTAATAACTAGGGCTTTGCATGTTTTTTGGTTGATACCATTTTAAAAAAAATAACATTCTAGGGAAGTATCTTCTACTCTATGCAATGTTATCTAAAGACTCTTCAGAGTGAGTGTATATTCTCCTGAAAATATATCGCTCAGGGATTCTTGTATTATGGAAGGCAGGATCAATGCTTCTTATTTTTAATTATTCCTTTATCAATCATAGATCAATTCATTTCAATTCTCTATCAGGATCAAATATGATTCAAGCTGATGACTTATTTAGCCAATAAAGATATCCACTTGTATAAAAATCACTTAATGGCATTTATGTGCGCTATAGTTTTTACACCATGAGATAATCGAAGCCAACTCAGCCTGCATGAACCAAAATTGTACACTAAACAAAATAAAGGGTTCCTAAATATTCCAATCTATTTAAAATACAACAATGCCGTTACTGGGTGAATCAGATTAAACCAAATACATAAATTAAATACACCCTGGGCTCGGTATGTCCAAGCAAATTAAAGCGAGTCAAATTGAAGAAACCTAAATCAAATGCAGCACAATTACAACCTGTTGGGATAAAAAAGTTGCATTTCAAAACGAAATCAGCTCAATCCAAAACAAAGGACAACTGGCTCCACTTTAAGGTCGATTATATTCAACAAAATTCTATCTATTTAGGTCGGGAGTACAAAAAAGTCAAACACACAATGGAATCAAAAACAATTACACAATCCCAAAACTGAGACAGCAACCGGAAGTAGCCAATATTCAAAAAATGAACAAGTCACATTCTGAAGCGATCTACACCAATTGGTATATCGATCATGTAAAAATGATGCAATCAGAGAACAAGATCGGTTCAGTCACAGAAGTGATATTTTAGACATGGAATGACCAACTTTTTGACAATCTTGACTATTTCTGGGGCTCAACATGGAAACAATGGCTCTCAAGAGCGAATCCACCAAAATTCATTCAGGAAACTACAGCATTGTTTTCAACTTCTGCACTTCTAAATTTGGCCGTTTAGGTCTGGGAGAGTGTCTCAAATAGGAGCACAGATTTCAATAAAATTAATACTCTGGCAATATTTCACTTTTTATAGAATTTTATTACTCTATTTAATATGGTTTATAAAATCAATGCAGATTTTGATATTGTAGAGAGGCAGTACCAGGAGCAACTACAAGCTCAGGTTACTGAGCAAGGAAGCACAGCTACTATGGGCCCTGTTTACACCAGCAGTTCAACATAAGTCACAAGGAGGATGAGCTGTATGGTTTTCCAGGCTCAGCACTAGGTTCATTTTTTGACAACCGATATGAAGTACCCTAAGACCAGGCCTAACCCAAGCTTGTGCAACATGTATAAGCCCAGATAACTGTGGCCCATCCACCTTGATCCAACCATTTCACAGCAATTCAAGCCAATTAGAATCAGCTTAACCTAATCCAGGTACCAGCATGGCAAGTGTGCCTCCCAAGAAACAACTGATTACCAATGAAATTTTTGAGAAGATACCGAGCCTCAACTAAAGCAGCATGACCTTTGCAAAAAAATTCCCCCACCTACAGCTCCCCAAGACAGAGTTAAGACAAGAATTCAAGGCTGTCATGAAGAGAGGCAGCACAAAGATTTCCAAGAAGCCAAAGAAGCTGCCTGATTTCCAACTTAAGGATGCCTATCATATCATGCTTGGCCTCCTCCAATGTAATCTATACCTTCAAATGAAGAGGTCAGACATCTACTTAGGCTTTGCAGCATCTTTTTTGCCATCTGCACTTTACAACTTTGGATGCACATTCTTGTTTCTGGGGTTCTGGTCCTAACTAATCATGCAGGTGAAAAATGGAATAATGGTAATGATTTGCCACACAACCCAAAATTTAGTGCCAAAATAACCTGATGACTATCTAACATATCAGGCAATATCATTTTTATATCCTGTTATAAATTGGTATTCCATTTTCAGGATTGTGGGATATTGTGAAAAATAAAAACCCCTGAGAGAAAAAAGAAACAGAAATAGGGCACATTCATTGGTGCGCTTTTTTAAATTTTCCAAAAAGAGAAAAAATTTACTAGACCTTGTCCAGCTACACCAATAAATACATGGATCTCAGATTCTTCTCAGACTTTTTTGATATCTGAAGCTCAGCCAAATTTGAAATTTCATCTATTTCTGTGCAATCAAATAATGTGCAGAGAAGAGGCATGGTAAAAAATTTGAGATGGGCAAGATGTGTCAATATTCCTGGATGCCCATGTCAATGTACACTTTAGAGATGTATTTTTTCTACAAAATTTCAAATATGATAAGAGAGAGCAACCCTAAGACATCCAAAAAAGTTTTAATTGCTGCCCACAGCTACAGTGGGCTATTCATGCATCAGAAGGTTATAGATATACTCATCACACTGACCCTTCATGCTTATAACAGCAGCCAGTTATCCAAGAATACACAGCTGCCCCTTGTAAGTCCCTAATATATCAACTAATCACAAAGATTTTCAATCAGGAGAACAATGTTGTGCATCCCCAATTACACTAGTTTTAAAAGCTATGGCAACAAGCGAAAATACTTCAGATTTAAACAAAAAAACTCAGATGTAAACAAAATTAAAAGTAATAAGTTTGTATTAATTTACAATAGATTTATTTATTTTTAATTTTGTTTACATCTGATTTATTTTGTTTAAATCCAAAGTATTTTTGCTTTTTGCCATAGCTTTTAAAACTACTGTACTTCAAGCCAGCCAAGGCGTTTATGCATCCCCAGAACCTCCATGTTGCATTATTTCTTGTTCTATTGTAAACAAAGAATAAGACTAATCTGCATAACAGCTGTTTTATGATCAACAGCATAATCAATAAATCACCCAATCAATTATTAGTGGGCAGTATAAAACCTAATGTAGTTTAAGAATATATTAGTTGGACCACTCAATTAATAGGCAATATAGACTCTGGAATTACTCCAGGTATTAATTTCATAATATTGGAACAACAGGTGGCATCAACAATATTATTCTTCTTAAGAAAAGCTGTGATTATCCAAATGAATTCTCAATCTACAGCTGCTATTTGTGCAGACAACTAATTCTTCCATGTGATTACTGTTGTGGTCCATAATTCCTCCAATTGCCTATTGTTTGAACCTCTTGTTAACCATACTATATGTGCTTACTTAATTCCCCAAATAAAGGCCAGTTTTTACCCTTCAATCAAATGAATAAACCTTACTTATGGTTTCACTACCTGCTATTATGGCATAGTGAAAGGAACACAATTAGGGACCTAACAAACAACCTAAAACTAACATCAAAAATGCAATCTGTGATATTTTGGCATTTGTGGATTTCTATAAGCCTTCTGTATGTCCTTCTTTCCCACAATGTGTTGTTTTTGTGGAGGGAGTAATCCCTACCTATACCTTCAGCTCATTTTCTCATTGAAACTCAGCACCAAATATTACTGCTTCTGGATGTCTGTCTGAAAACCCCTCTGGTACTATCTATGATCAACCAGGCCTAAATAAGTGGTGGACTAACCATCAGCAACTTGTAGAAGTTTCCAGCTCTCTGTCAAATATGATCTTCAGGTTAAACATCATTGAAAAATTGTTTGTCTTCTTAAAATCCAAGCAATTGGATCCTATGACTGAAAGAGCTGCAATAAGAAATGCCTTCTGCACCATGGATCCTGCTTTTGTGTAGGGAGAATGACATCAAGAGATGTCTTCCCCATCTTATTGTTCCTCTGATAAATTCTCCTTTAATTCTGGTACTGTTCAGGATGAAGTTGTTCACTCCCATTATGGATTGTTTCTCTGGATAAACAAGATAGAGCATGCTCTTGTTTCATTGATGCCCATTTAGATGGTGCAGTATTCTGTTCTTGAGGGCCATGGTCACTCAAAGAAGATTTCTAAATATTCTGAAGACATCCATATCATATGTATCATATAAATCTCTTTCCTAAAGAACGCCACAGTCTTCAATAATAAACCATTTTGGAGATGCAGGAAACTAAAAGTGCTCAAGGGAAATAGATGTGGATCATGGAAGAGAAGTTAGTTCTAACCTTTGAGAAAAAGAAGGCATGATTAGATGAACTGGATATCCAAAGTACTCTCATTGACACTCTACAGGACCAACTAAATAAGCACATTAGGAATGCCTCGTCAATCAGTACCTCTGTGCCTTTAATGATACCACATTAAAATACTAGAGCTGGTGTTTTCCTATCTCAGAAGAGCTATACAACATTATCTCTTACCAAACCACCACTGTTACAGAAGAAATAAGGGAAATTTTGCACTAGCACACATTGATTATGTAACTTGGAACCTACTTTAAAGCCCTTTTCAACTTCTCAGTCACTTCTGATTGATCTACATCAACCACAACTTATACTGATCAGGATGAGGAGGAGTACACAGCATATTCTGAAAATGAGGAGGACAATGTATATCACTCAAAAACTACTAAGCATCCAGGAAAAAGATAAATTCTTGGCTGCATTTGTGGTTTCATCACCCTACTCTCCCCTATTCCCCTTCTCCCTGACAAGCCTGTACCAAAGTCTGATCCTGGTTTTCTCTATTTCCAACACAACTGATGGCCATTCCTTGACTAATTTCACCTCACAACCAGAACAGGAGGATACTGACCCTAAGAAAATACAAGAAGATCTTCTCCATTGGGTTCTCATAGTCAATAGTCAGACCTATTGTACTACACTTCATCCTTAAGTAGTTATCTCATCAATAGCTAGGAAAACTGTATCACTAATTTCATGGCCCATATTGATTTCTGATTGATCTCCCACAGGAGCGGCAGGTCAGCCTGGAAGGTCATGTATACAATTGGGGCTATCCTGGCCAGATAGTTGACTGCAGTTGTCAGGGATACCAGCTATCAGGATGGGATAAACCCTGATTGGCTAACCCCAACAGTTTTATATATACAAACCCCAGTTTGCTGAAGTCTTGTGCAGGAAGGGCCTCTGTTAAGAGGATATGGTAGGTTTTTCTATCATAGGCAATAGGGGCTGGCTTCCAAGTGTGACAGGCATTAACCTAGAGGAAGGTCCAAACAATGGGGATGGTAAAAATCAGGATCTGAAATGTGAGCAGTGGTGGCCAGGTATGGGGGAGGAGATCCTGGTGGCAAGGGATAGGCTGTGGTGTACTGTTGTAAGGATTCATGTAAAGAGGCAAATAATACATATAAATTTCCTGCTGTATAGTAAGTTCCTGTAAGCCAAAAGTGCTCACTCTGCATAAAATTTATTGGGATTATGTCAACAATGAGAAAGCTCCCCTCCTTCATCCTTTATACTTACTGAAGGGGTATTAATTTCTCATGTCACTAGTTGGCTGGTGGCACTAGTCCCAGTGACATGCTCTTTATGTTTAGAAATGTGTGCGTTTTTATGCACAGGGGCCTGTACCTTTCTTGTGCTCATGCTTTGATGTGCTTGGCTTTTAATTGCCAAAGTTTCACTCCAATTATAAAAACTCACAAAAAACTGATTATCCAATTTTGTTATTGATCAATTGCTTTCCCAATTTACTGTTTTCTGATACTTTTGAGGTATAATTTCTTCAATAGATTTGATTTTTGGATTCTGCAGCATGTGGGCCTTGAAAATTCCTAGACATTTGAGTTTTTCAAGGACAGGTTTTGTATCAAGGGAGTTGTTCACTACAGGCTTCTATAAATTTGTAGAGATTTTGATAAGTATGTTTTCAAGGGCATCCTGGGCCTTGACAACAACACTATTATGAACAGTTGGCCCATCCAAAATTGAGGTCACCTATGAGAAAGACAGTACTAAACACTTGAACAAGATATAATGTACCATGAACATCTCTGTGCCCTTGGAGTCTCTCAAGGAAGCAAGCCCAACTTTTAGAGCTCACATGTCTACCTTCCTGGAAAAATTCAAGGGATTGAGTGTACATCAGGCCTCCAATATTGTGAGAACTAGATAAGACCAACAGTATTTCACATAAACCTACTTGATTGTAAATCAGACTCATGTGTGTGCCACTCTTGACTCTAGAGTACCAGGTAACATCATCTCCCCTTTTCTTGCTAATAAGTGAAAGTTGACATAAAACTTGGCTTATCAAAAAAAGTATGGTACTGCTGGTCCTCAATCCACTAAGGCTAAATGCTTCTATTCCTTCATGAAGTGGCTAAAAACACTGAGAGATTCTTAAGGGCGCCAGGGATTTGAGATATCCTGGCAAAGGCCTACAACTACAAGATAGTTCACTGTGCTGATACTGTGACAGAAATTGTGGGATAGTATGAAGCCGTTTCTAAATGGTGAGGAATTACCACCCAAATCCACATAGAATTAGTGGTTAACCACCAACATGGCTTCAGATATTGTTTTGTAAGATTTCCAATTAAGATACTAGGATTAAGTAAAACAATTAATCCTAATCAAAGTAGCCCAAGATAAATAGCCTGTGAAAGCATCAGAGTATCTTCAGAATAAAATTCAGGACATTGAGATGCAACACAATTTTCAGTTTCAAAGACAGGGGGGACAACTCCAAGATTGGAAGGCATGGAATTAACATTGGGAGGTGCCAACAACAAAGTTCCAACTGCAAGGCCCCATCTTCTAGTAATGATCCGGCTTAGAATCAGATTTCAGGGAATGTAGCGCAACAATCCAACTACAGGATGCATTTTAAAAATGCAAATTAGATCAATGGATATATGATTTTTATTGAGTAAATTTTTGGGAGGACTCACCTCTTAGAGTTGAAACAGTAAAAATTATTCAATATATATCAAAAATTGATTAAGCAATACCACCTGGATCCTGGGCTACTATTCCTTCCACATTGTCAAGTAAGTATCTAGACCAGTTGCAAAGAGCCCTGGTGTGACCAATTTATGATGACCATGCTGATTAATGAGCTTGTATCTGGTAACCCTCAAATTACGTCAATTTATCAACGTCAACTTACAGGGGGGAATCAGATTCAACCAGAAAACTGGAGCAGCTGTAACCCATTTGCAATCAACTGTTTGATTCAAGTCTGTTAAATCAGTCAGCTTTGTTAAAGGGTTTCTGGCTTTTTGAGCTTTCCTACTTGGCCAAATAATCCCCGGCATTATGGAACTTACTGTGGCATTACCCTCTGCTTTAGCCCAGGGTACACTACCACCATCCAGAAGATATGATAAAGAAAAGTTTTTGTGGGAAGGGGGGAGTTTCATTGCATCCAAGGTAAGCTTGAGGTGACCAATGGCGGTTGGGTGGCAATTTTAGAACTATTAGATAAGAACTGGGGAATTGGAGCAATCATAGTGGGGAACCCATGAGTTTTTAGAATTGGGATAACCCTTTCATGACACCAAATACTCTAGACAATATCAATTCTTACAAGAAGCCGAAATACAATTCAACTCATACTCAGGTTCTCCTTCCACCAGAATGGGTTAGGAAGAAGGGATCTCAGTACCCTTAAAAGGAGTAAGTAAGCATTTATAGAAGGTGTGGAAAATTTTAAAAGCTGGGGGTAAATTTAGTCAATATGCAGAGGGATCAATTTGACGTTCAACTTTGAAGGAACCAACTTGCTTGGGGCCTCATTTATAGCAAGGGACCTTTAGTTTCATATTGCGAGCATCCACCATGACCAGATCCCCTGGCTGGTAGGTTGGACCTTCCTGGCGCTTGAAATCTGCATATTCCTTGTAAGTTATCACAGTAGCGGCAAGAGTAACCTGGAGCTCCTGATGAACCTGCTTCAATGCAGCAGCCTGATCAGTTGCAGCTTCCAAGTTGCTAACCAAACGCAGACCCATGTTGGACAAGGGATTTTATCCCACATTGGCATAGAATGGCAAGTCTTGAGTTGATATGTGTGGGGCGTTATTATATGTGAGCTCTACCATGGATAAGTTAGCACACCAGTCATCTTGTCACACATTAGTGTAGCAGCACAGGTAGACCTCCAAACTTTGGTTTACCCTCTCCTTTTGTCCATCAGATTGGGGGTAGAAAGCTGTGTAACGGCACAATTTGATACCAAGAATCCCAGTAAAAGCTTCCCAAAACTGAGCAATAAATTGGGGTCTGCAATCACTCACAATCTCCATCAGGATGCCATGTAGGGAGAAGATCCTATTCACAAACAACCTAGCTGTTTTCACCAAAGTAATTGTGGTTGAGCAAGGTATAAAGTGTGCCATTTTTGTCAAACAATCTACCACCACCATGATTGCATTAAAACCATTGAAATTGGGAAGTTCACCAATGAAATCTAACAACACAGACGTCCAAGGTCCTGCATCAGGCTGCAGTGGAGCCATTAAACCAGTAGTCTTGTTCCGGCTTGCTTTGGACCAAACACATACCAGGGAGTCTAAAAAAAGCTGCTACCTGCACTTTCAAACCTTTTCAGAAAAATTGGCGGTGGATTAGTTCCACTGTTTGGTTTTCCCTGGGTGGCCTGTTGTCAGACAGATACAAAGGTCTCCATGATTTTGTCCCAAATGGTTCTTTCAGGAACCCACAAGCAACCTTGATGATATAGAAATGGACCTATCTTGTGATAGCCCTGTGGCAGACCAACAGGATGTACACATAGTAGTTCCATTAACCTATTGTAACCTTTGGACAGAGGCTTCAGAAACTTAACTTTGGAATATAAGTCTAGGTCTGTGCCCTTGTTTAAGGACATAGTGGCCAGCAAAGCAGGTGGTGGTAATACAAAAGGAACCACAGCCTTTTCTGGAATCAAAATGTGTGTGTTAAACTCAGCGTCCATATCAGCATCCAGAAGATGGAAAGAGTTTCTGCTCAGCGCATCTACCAAGTGATTATTATTACTGTGAAATCCCTGGCTTTTTGACTTGACAATTCAGTCATCAATCTATTGATTGGAATTTGGAAAGATATTAAGAATAAATTGATGTTTGGCCCAAACGTTGATGCATCAGCTAAATTGGTGGTACTAAATCCAAACCGCTCCAAGAATTAAGAATGATTCTTCCTGACCCAAAATCAATGGACCAGTCCACCTAAATCCGATCTGAATCAAGTATCCACTTTTAATCAATCCAGCGGTGCAGTGGCACCACCCCAAAATATCTAAGTACTTCATAGGAGTTTAAAACTTGGCTGTTAATGCACTTTTAAGTGCTTATCTCATTCATCATAACCACAATAGTGGTTAGTCTATGGTTTAACCCAGTTCTGCCTATATTGGTAGGGGTTGAACCCCAAAAACTCCTTGATATTTTTCATGTATTATACTATTATACTCTGCAATGGAGTAGGTCCCACCCATAGAACATGAGATGGATGGACTGGTTTTCAGGAAGAAAGCCACAATAGCAGCTTGGCATTACAGCTGGTATCACGCTTGCCTTAGGACAAGGTCAGGATCAGAAATGATGCAATAACAATAACTCCACAATGGAGCATTGGGTGAGATGCCTTTTGGGATAACACTATTCAGTAAAGCCCCAATACATAGGCCAGTCTGGCCCTAGGATTCTTGGGTCAACTGCCCACAAGATAACAATCCTATAAAAGGATACTTTTCTAATAATAATAAAAGATTCAACTCTTGCTCTCTTCAACTTTACTCTTTATTAAGGTTTATCTGTGTTTAAAGATAGTAAGACTGTGTTTTGGTCTGCCTAGATAAGTAAAAGGTATTTTTGAAGTTAGTAACTGTGTATTGATATCCTTAGTCTTCATACAAGGAATCAATACTCTCTTCCCTTACAGGTGAACCTATCAACTCTCTTCTTCCCAAAGTTGAGATTTGGTGCTCACTACAGGGGGTACAAATCAATACATGTACCCCTTCTTCAAAACAAGCAAAATGTCCCAAGAACCTATGGATACCACACCAGCCCCTGAGCCCATTTGCCGTACCTCAAGTTCCTTCTCTGATGTGGCCGCCCCAGTGGAATCTATGACTCCTTCCGTTGAGGGTATTACCATTGGCAATCATGCTATGGTAGTATATCAAGCTCCATTAACTCTACCCCGCAACAGAGTGGCACAGGTTTCTCAATCTCTCCTATATGGCTACCAAGCCAGCCCAACTAGTAACATAGACTCTGCCTACTCTCTGTTCTATTGAGCACATAATCAGGATGACCTCTTCCTGGAATATGAACGCCTTTGCGCTATCACTACAGCAACTTTCATGAGTCAGAATCTAGACCTCACATACATCAAGGAATACATTGCAAAATTTCTTTTGCCCACAACTTGCACTTCACAAATGGTTATCTCTTGTCAGAAGATTGTATTTCAAGAACTTGCCATACATGCAGAAAATGTGTCAATTAATTATGCCAAGACTGCTCCACCAATTAGAGATCTTGTTTACTGAAGCCCGCAAGGCCATCATGGCTAACCAACGCCATTTGGGTTGGACTCAAACCAGATTGGAGACCCTGACTTGTGAATTGGACAAAAACCTTCCTGGAATTATTGAAGCACACCTTTGAGATCACGGCCTGACCACTGAATGGATTGAAGCAGTAAACCGTTGCTGTTGTCAGATTGAGGAATCCACAGCTGCGTCTTCCACTCCTGCAACTGGTCCTACTTCCCACAAAATAAGAGAAATACAGGACAAGGTCAGAATTGCTACAGACTGCCGTCAGCCACATCACCACTTTGGCCATGTTTGATAGTCAACAAATCCACATTACTGCCCTTCAGACCAATGTGGATGATGTCATGAATTCTAATAATGAATTGTTTGGTCAAATTGCTAAGCTACAGAATCAAGTGGACCTACAGTAACAACAGATCAATGATTACCAGTCTGCTCTTGAAATAGCCCAAGAGGAAATTTGGAAATTTCACCAATACAAGGCCAATTGAGCCAGATGGGAAAGTTCTATCATGGAACACATTCAAAGTCTGGAGGACAAACTGAGCTATATGAGCTATAAGTCTCCAGAGATATTTCAGAGTGAACTGGGCTACAAATCTACTTCCGCCAGTACACCCATAGCAGAGCAGTGTTCCATCCCAAACATCATGATGGTAATGCTGTCTAATCCAAGTGCTAGCAGACAGGCTCCTCTTTAAAATACACAGTGTAGCAGTTTGCCTTCCCAAACTTCCTTGCAGACTCCACCTCTACAGAGCACTGGCAAGAGATTCAAGGTTGATGTACTTCCAAAGTTTGACCACCAAGGAAACATGCACACCTTTTTGAGACTGTACAAGATGGCAACAGTAGGAGCGCCAGACACTTAGAAGGCATACCTAATTATTAATCTACTTGATCCTATGAGTAGAGATATAATCATGCCAAGTCTTCCTGCTGGCAACATTACATACCAGGATGCTAGAAGTGCCATTCTGAGAGAATTTGGAAGTACTGTTTGCATGATAGAACACAAGGATCTCTTCTCTGATATTGAGTTCAAGACCAAAAAGACGCTTTCTAAGTTTGCTGACCAATTTTATCACAAAGCCCAAGTCCTCCTAGGAGCCAGTGCAATGGTGGAACACAACGCCAAGTTGGCAATGAAGAACGCTGTAAACCCTTATCAGGAACTTTATTGGGCAATGAACCTCTTTC
Organism: Entomophthora muscae; assembly: GCA_014839935.2. Taxonomy (NCBI): domain Eukaryota; kingdom Fungi; phylum Entomophthoromycota; class Entomophthoromycetes; order Entomophthorales; family Entomophthoraceae; genus Entomophthora; species Entomophthora muscae. The sequence goes on along the minus strand of QTSX02004989.1, from coordinate 390,191 downwards.
TGGGTCAAGAGTTTACCATGGTGCAGATGTTGGACTATCTCTGCCGTTTGGAAGCCACCCACAATGCATCCAATAAGGAAAAACCCAAATATACCCGTCCTGTCAACACTAACACACCAGCAAACGGTAGTACCAAGATACGCCAAACTCAAGAGAGACAAATTCCTCTCACAGATATCACTTGCTACCGCTGTTGGAATAAGGGACACTATGCCACAAAATGCCCTAATGGACAAAAGGTGCATGTGGTCTATGTCCCCGCCAAAGAACAGGGAAAAGACTAAGCTCAGTAGAAGAGGGATATTCTACTGAGCTTGAAATCAACATCCCTCCTAATAAACCAGTTATGCTAGTCTCTCTGCCAGTGCTCTGTAACAACAATGCAACTGCTTCGCCAGCTGATTATAGTCCACCATGCCTTGACAAAACTGACGTGATCACTACTGAGTTATTTGTTGAGGATGAGCCCATTGATCCCCTTCACCAAGTTGTTTCAAATGATGTTTGTGCTGTCTTAACCCAAAGTCAAAAAGGCATCCTTGGAAGAAGAAGGAGAGGCCATAGTATCCCAGCCATACACACAGAAAATTATGGAGATGAATTCTGGTGAACCTCTTTGATCTGAAGATACCCCCTGTTTGGAAAATGTCAGTATTGTGCTGCCTTTCAAAGAAATGGCAAGTCACTACCCCAGTGTTATTGATTCTTTGATGCAGTTTGTTGAAGCGTCAAATAATCCTTAGATCCACTTAGTAAATAAAAATTCTACCTATTCTGATTGCACTTATTGTGACATTTTGGTCAACAAAGTCAAGGTCCAAGCCATAATTGACAGTGGTGCTCCGGTCAATATAGTGTCCACCACTTTGGTTAAACAACTGAAAATAGCGCTCAATGTAGACTATTGTAAACAATATGGCAATGCAGGACCAACACCCACTGTTTCCCAAGGAATGTACAGTGCGCTGCCCTTACAATTTGGATCTCTTGCAGTCTCCTCTCCTGCAATTGTGTTTCCTCACAAAGATTTTGAAATCCTCATAGGCACTCAATTTATGCAGAACTTTGGTGCCAAGATTGACTTTCAAGAAAATGTCTTGGAAATCCTAGGTCAGAAGTTACCCATATACTACACACTAGATGGTATAATTCCTGAGACTAAAAGGTGCAGCTACATAAATATTGTGTATCAGGATGGCATCATACCAGTGCAGTTTTACCAATGTGGGAAAAAATTTCAATGCTGCCTACCCAAATTGAGGAGAACAAAAGAATTCCCTTGAGAGCATACAAGACTTATGAGATAAAGCCAGGTGACCAGCATATTCTTGAGACCAAATTGACTCTCAAAATTCCTGAAGGGCTATATGGCGAGATTGAGCAGCCATACCAAAGATCTTGTCTAGAACCATCAATATGCCCAGGAATAGTCATTCTGGGTCACAAGGAAATCCAAGTATTAGCAGCTAACCTCACTGCTAATATAATTCATGTCAAAAAAGGACAGGTCATTGCATTTCTCCATCCTTTGCCCTCTGAGGAAATTAACAGATTTGAGAATTTTGGATGTCTAGCTGACATGTGACTACCTGATACCGCACCACCAGTATGCCCAGTTATTCCTTGAGAGACTCTTGTGAGATTATCTACTTCAGAACAGGACGCCGTACTGAAGCTATTTAAAAATATGAGTCTATCTTTGCCAAGGACAAATTTGACTTGGGCTGCGCAAAAAATGTTCAACATCACATTGATACTGGAGACACGCCACCCATACAAATGAGAATCATAAGAAGATCCAAAGCAGCAGACGTAGTTGTTATAGACAAAGTAACAAAGCTCTTAAAAACAGGCATGTTGGTACCCAGCTGCAGTCCTTGGGCATCACCAATTCTTATTGTAAAGAAGAAAGACGGCTACAACCAAGTGGCCATTGACTATAGGAGATCAAACTTTATTACCAAAAAGGATTCATATCCCCTACCTTGTATTGACAACACATTAGACCGGCTTGGTGGTGCAAATTATTTTTCTGTAATGGATCTCATCAGCGGATACTGGCAGATTGACCTCCCTCCTGAAGATCAGGAAAAGTGCACTATTATAACTTCACAAGGATTATATCAACCCATCAGGATGCTGTAAGGACTATGCAACACACCAGCTACTTTTCAACAGGCAATGGATTCTATACTTAGTGATCTCAAGTTATCATGTGTGTTAGTTTATCTTGATGATATTAATGTATTCTCAAAAACATTTGGTCAACACCTTGAGCACTTGGAATCAGTATTCAAACGCCTTGCTGACGCCAATCTGAAAATTAAGCCACGTAAATGCCAGTTCTTTAAGGAGCAGTTGGAGTATCTAGGATTTATAATAGACGCCAAAGGTCTAAGCCCCCAGAAGCCCAAAGTAGATGCCATGGTAAAAATTCCACCACCCAAAAGCATGAGAGATGTGCAAGTTTTCCTCAGGATGGTTGGATACTACTGGCAATTTATTCCAAATTTCTCTAAGATTGCTGGTCTTCTCTTTCACTTACTTAAGGCTGATTCTAAGTTTTTCTGGGCAGAGGAGTGCCAGATAAATTTCAACAAACTTAAACTATTACTGACAACTGCACTGGTATTGCACTATCCAGACTTTGGTAAAGAGTTTATTGTTCAAACCAATGCATCCCTTGCCTCAGTAGGAGCTGTTCTCTCACAACTTGATGAAAATGGTGATGAATACCTGGTGGCCTATACAAACATAACCATGGATATTCATGAACACAATTGCACAGTAACAGAAAAGGAGTGCCTTGCAGTTATTCATGCATGCAAACAATTTTGCATTTATCTCCATGGCACACATTTCAGAGTCATAACAGATCACTCTTCTTTGCAATGGTTGCATAACCTTAAAGAGCCTGAGGGTTGCCTTGCCAGATGGGCCCTAAAACTTCAAGCTTATGATTATGAGATACATCATAGATCCAGTGTGGCACACCAGAACGCTGATGGACTGTCACACTTACCAATTATTAACGCTGTTCTTCCAATGGCTGACCAACTTTTTGACAAGATGAGACTCAGAGATTTTAAGGACAAACTGCCCAAAGTACAAAAACACCTTGAGATTCTCAGCCAAGACTGTGTTGCAGAAGACAGTAAATTGTTCAAAATTAAGGATGACAAAAAGCTTATCTTTCCAAAGCCCTCCAAAAGAACAGACCTTATTGTTCAAGCGCATCAAGAAGTAGGCCACACTGGCCAGATGAAGACTCTGTTGCATCTTAAGGAATCACACTTCTGGGAGTCAATGCAGTTTGACACACACAATATCCTTGGCGCTTGCATAGAATGCCAACTAAACCAACCTCTCAACAAGAAACTCCGCTACAATTTAGTGAATCCAAACTTTGCTTGGCACACCATCTCAATTGATAAGGTGGGCCCTCTTCCAGCAAGCAGCCTTAATACCCAATATATTATTATTGCAATTGATCATCTAACCAGATGGGTGGAAACCAAAGCTCTCAGAGATCTTGGCGCCTTGTTGACTGCTCAATTCATTTTGGAGCACATTATTCACTGGCATGGCTGTCCAAAATTTATCCTAACCAATAATGGGACAAACTTTACTTCTCACGTCATTCTAAGGCTTAATGAACTCATGGCAATCAGAGAAGTATAATCAACGCCCTATCATCCAGAAACTAACATATTAGTGGAGCAAGTCAATGGCACTTTGGTGCAAACAATCCAAAAGCTGGCTTCTCATAAAACCTTTCAATGGTCTTCTTTCTTGGGGGCAGCTTCTTTTGCCTACAACATCTCAAAACACTCAAGTACAGGGCATTCTCCTTTTAGCCTTCTGTACAGCCGCCAGCCCACCTTGCTGCCAATTCTGTATTCCCTTGTAGATGGTAGTAGCAAGGTGGACCCCACAATGCATATGACACAATTAGCCAATACCCTTGTGAAGTTGCAGGCCCTGGCATATTCTAATACTGTTGCAAAGAAAATTGCAAGCAAAGACAGTGCAGATACTGCCAGACCGGCACCCATGGAGTATAAGGTTGGCAACATTGTAGCATACTGTGATACTCATGGGTTTGGAAGAACCCACAAGTTAACAGCGTTGTGGACTGGCCCCTTTGAGATTATTGAGAAGACATCCACACAGACTTTCACAATTAAGAATACAGACTCAAAGGCAATAGTCAAAAGAGTACATGCTAAATACCTGAGACCACTTTGCCTGAATTAATTAAAGTTCATATCTATCATAAGTTTGCATATTTTTAAATTCTGTTTATTGTGAATAAGCATGGAATATCAGGAATGTTGCCCAACAGTTGCGCTACTGATCCAAATTATCTGAAGGACTACCTTCTTCTGCCACATTGCTCTTTTCACTCTTGTCAACTTCTTCATTACTTGTCAAGTCATAATTGCTGATATCTTTAGTCACATTTTGAGGGATACATCTAGAGGAAACCTCCACAGAAATTCTTTTGCCACAATGGGCATAATGCCAACTAGAACTGGGGGTCACATACTTGCTTGAAGATACAGGTTGTATCTGGCATGGAATGTACTCTTTGTTTTCTTCAACCATGTTTTCAGAAGCATCCACTCTACACTGACGTAAACCAATGGCCAAACTGGCGTCAAGCTCCTGCCAAATTATTGCCATTACCAGGATACAGCAAGCCCATGTACACTGCTTTTAATGATCCAAGGAGCTCTAAGACATGATGGGAAGTTCAATCCAAAAGCAAGTATCCAAGAGACAATGCAATCCAGAGATAGGGGTATAGCACGCAGCCAGAATAAAGCAATCCGCCAAAAAATCTTCAATGTTGTCATACATTGGAGGGAATTCTACTTTTGCTATGAAAAGCTGACGGCAAGCCTCATTAAGACAGTGATTTGTGTCAGAAAGAGTAAAGCAAGGAATACTATCCTTAGGAAACATTGCATGAGCTCCCAGTAATAACATTTGAGCAACTGCTATACCATAATCACCAAGGTGAAGAGTTGAGCTCACATGGCCAAATGTCACACTAATCTGACATTCTCAATTATCCTGAGAGGTTACCTGCAAGGTACGCTCAAAATCAGGAATTTTGAAACTTCCACACTCCAGCTCATGATCACTAACTTGCAGAATCAAAATGCAACAAGCTTTTCCGGGACACTAGTCATAAAATCAGCTGAGACCATGGCAGCATCTAACTCACTAACTGCGTAGTCAGAGAGACAAACATAGTCATAACTTTGGCAATAAGTGGAACCTTTTCTTAACTAAGTTGTTACATTTCTCTCTCAATACAATTTCAAAACTTGAAAGAACAGCTCCTGCAGAATACCGGCCATATTTTGGAAAGACTGCGCCGGCTTGGCCAATTTCTCAAAATTAGGCTGACACCGCAAATCAACGCCAGAAGCCAAAACGTCAGAAGAGATCTCAAAGAAAACCCAACTGGAGTTCTCTGGTTTGTGAATCAAATTAATGTGTTTTCCTAGTTTGAGACCCAGACACTCTAAGTAAGACCAACCCGCCGCGGTGTCAATATCTATAGACTCTACCATACCAACTGACGTGGCATCAAAAGTAGGGGCAACAGATAACTTAGAAATTGTTTCCTCTAATTCACCAAAGTATTGAGTAATTATCTTTTGACATGTTGAAGACTTTTGCGCCAAGTATCTTCTTAGCTGAACATCATCCAAGGTCTTCATGTACTCCTTCTCAAGCGCTCTGGCATCTGAAGAGTTGCTTTTGGTATTGCTAATAACACTGTGGTTGTCTGCCATCTTCTTCTTTATGTATTGTCAATTCAAGTAGGGGAAATGTGAAATCCCTGGCTTTTTGACTTGACAATTCAGCCATCAATCTTTTGATTGGAATTTGGAAAGATATTTGGAATAAATTGATGTTTTGCGCAAACGTTGATGCATCAGCTAAATTGGTGGTACTAAATCCAAACCGCTCCAAGAATTAAGAATGATTCTTCTTGAACCAAAATCAATGGACCAGTCCGCCTAAATCCAATCCAAATCAAGTATCCACCTTTAATTAATCCAGCGGTGCAGCAGCACCACCCAAAAATATCCAAGTGCTCCATAGGAGTTGAAAAATTGGCTGTTAATGCACTTTTAGGTGCTTATCCCAATCATCATAACCACAATAGTGGTTAGCCTATGGTTTGACCCAGCTCTGCCTATATTGGCTGGGGTTGAACCCTAAAAACTCCTTGATATTTTTCATGTGTTATATTATTATACTCTGCAATGGAGTAGGTCCCACTCATAGGAAATGGGATGGATGGACTGGTTTTCAGGAAGAAAGCCACAATAGCAGCTTGGAATTACAGCTGGTATCACGCTTGCCTTAGGACAAGGTCAGGAGCAGAAATGATGCAATAACAATAACTCTGCAATGGAGCATTGGGCGAGATGTCTTTTGGGATAACACCATTCAGTAAAGCCCCAATACATAGGCTGGTCTGGCCCTAGGACTCTTGGGTCAGCTGCCCATGAGATAATAATCCTATAAAAGGATATTTTTCTAACAATAATAAAAGATTCAACTCTTGCTCTCTTCAACTTTACTCTTTATTAAGGTTTTATCTGTGTTTAAAGATATTAAGACTGTGTTTTGGTCTGCCTAGATAATTAAAAGGTATTTTTGAAGTTAGTAACTGTGTATTACATCCTTAGTCCTCATACAAGGAACCAATACTCTCTTCCCTTACAGTGAATCTATCAACTCTCCTCTCCCCAAAGTTGAGAAGTAACCTTAATTAACTCATAGGAAAACTTGTATCTTGTCAGATCACCATGCCATCTGGATTAGCAAGCCAACAAACCCCTGGGTTGATAATAATACAGAAGAGCTTTAGGGTCTGTCCTTACAACAAATGGATGACACGCTGATATGAGATGGTGGTGCTAATGTTTTAAGGATTCCACAACTGCCAACAATTCTTTATTGTAAATCATGTAGTTGTGTTCCCAAGCTTCCATCTTTAGGGATAAATACCCTACAGGTCTCTCAACTCCATCACCAGCAGTTTGTAACAACACACCAGCCACAGCATATTTGGAGGCATATGTGGAAACCAAAAAAGGGAGCTCAGGATCTACATGTATCAACACAGGGGAAAACAACAAAAGAGCCTTGACTGCTGGGAATGTGTTTGCACACTCAGGTGTCCAGACCAAAATTGTCTTTTCACTAGCCAAATATAAGGGGGCAGCCACTTCAGACAAGTGTGGTATAAATTTCTTCAAAAACATAAAAGTTCCCAAGAAACTTTGGAGTTGAGATACCGTTACAGGAGTAGCATACTCTCAAACCGCTGCTTCCTTATCAGGAGCAATAGTGTGCCCATTCTCAAAGATAATTTTACCCAGGAAGGTAACCTTACCCTTAAAGAATTCACAATTACTCTGTTTGATGATCAAATTAGCGTAGAGGATGCACTCTACAACTGCTGACAGGTGGGCCTTATGTGACTCCTCATCTGGAGAGAAAACCAAGATATTGTCCATATACACAATGGCACATACACCCAGGAGGTCAACCAAGACTGAATCAATTAACCGCTGAAAGCTAGCGGGGGCATTCTTAATCCAAAAGGCATGATGCGGAACTGAAAGATACCTTTCTTTGTGGGAGAGGGGGGCTAAACTAACTAAGTTTGGCTCCCATCCCGGTGAGACAAACCACCAGAATGCCGCCCAGTGGAGGACTGGGACAGCTGCTCAAAGAGGGGACCACAGAGAGGACACATGGGATAGCTGAGGTAAATAGGCATTCAGTCCCATCAGCAACAAACCAGTGAGCAACCAGGGCGTACAGATGGGGTGGGGAGAGGCAACACAGGCGCGCGCAAGGGCACCAAATTGCTCTCTTCCAGATTAAGAAAGAAAGGCCTTGTTGCCTCCTCACCCGCAGGAGCAAAGGAGGTATGGACAGCATCATCCAAATCCAGCTCATCACAGTTCAAGCTCCTCACCATGGCCTCTCAAAGAACAGGTGACTATTTGGAAGATTTAAGAGACTGGAAGGATTCTTGCCCACAAGCCAAGCAGAAGAGGCAATTTTAGACCACAAATCTGGCAAAGTTGACCATAAAAGCAACAAAAATGGGGCCAAGGAAAACACAACAAATTTTAAGACTTGGAGTATCATCTTTAAATTCTCTGAAAAATTTGGTTAAGGTAGGAAGCTTTGTTATAAGGAAAAACAATAAAATTCTGGCATGCAGGGGGACTCACAAACAAGAGACCAGGTGAAAGTGGTTGGGAGACCTTACACAGCTTGACAGTGGGCTTGGACGTCTTTCTGGTATAAATCAAAAGCAAAAGCAAGATTGAAACAAGAATTTTAAAGTGAAATTCAAAATAAAGTAAATTTTTATAATTATTTTAACTAAAATATCAAAGTTCAACATGTATTTTGAAAACAAAAGCAAAAACAAGAGCAGCTATATGCTTGAGCTTGTTTCAAGGGTTCCAGAGGAAGGATCAAGTTCAAACCGGGGCGGTTTAAGGTGAGATTAAAGACAACAACTAACACTTTTAAAACTTTTAGCCAATAGGATCCAAACAGAGATCCAGTCAACTATAAATTTGCAAAATAAGTGTACTAGACCCAAACTTTATTAAATTGGAGATTTGACAAGCAGGGGACCCAAAATCCCCTGGCATTATTAAAAGGGAATGGGTTGCTAGGGAGTGGTCACATGACTGATTTGACTTGCATTTGGTTGGCTGGGAGATAAAATTTGCTGGCCAGAGCCAGGGGTGCTGGAGAGTTTCAGGATAATTTCCGCGGGTCCACCTGATTGGCTGGAAGGCACCTCAACTAGTTCAGGTTCATTTAACTTTCTGTTTATAGATGTGACGTCATTTGATTGGGTGTTCCTGATTGTTTTTAAGAGAGGACAATACCATGCTAACAAATAGTCCAAATTAACCAGTGTTTCTTCCCAGGCTGAGACAACCAAAGCCGGGGGGTCTGCAGGGTATGCCAACACAAATCTTTCATCCACAGTGTGGACTAAATCTTTGAGTGAATTAAGCAGTTTTTCTGGACTTTGAGCAGTGTTTTTTTGTGCAATGAGGAAATACAGTCCTATCCAAAGCCAAAAGGGGCAGTGAATTTACATTCTTAGTCCTGAATGCTGTCAACCATTCCATTCCTTCTGCAATCCTAATCTGGTTCAACACATTCAACAGATTAAGCTTCAAGAATACCTTTGCCTTCTTAACACACCAAGAAATTTGTGCCTCAAGGGGTAAAGGGTAGGGGTCAGGAATAGTAATGTTATTCAAGTTTTTTTAGTCAATGCAAGTTCAAAGAGAACCATCAGATTTTTGAGCAAATAGCAGTGGTAAGCAAATTGACAAAGCCTTCTTGAAGATGTAACCAATTTCCAACATATCTTTAGTCCACTCCTCTAAACATGCATCTTCCTTCAAGGTCAAAGGACAAATAGGAGATGCAATACAAATCAGATCAATAGTAAATTTAAAGTCAAAGTCAAACTGAGTATGCTTAGGAAGGACCTTGCCCCTAGTGGCGTCAAATGTTGCAGACCAGAGTTGAAGGCATGCTGTTAAATCCAAACTAACAGGTTCAGGAACAGGGACAGACTGGATTATCTGAGAAGAATGCTCTAATTCTGAAATACCCAACAACAGAATACAGATGGATATTCCTGAAGAGTGGTCCACTTGCAACTCATTTTATTTTAGCAGGGTTGATTCATTATGGTCTTGCCACCAGCCCACCCCAAGATAATAGGATACATAAGGGTAGAGCAAATGGAGAAACTTGCAGTAAAAGACTGACCCACAACTACAAATGTCACTGGCTTCTTAATCTGGAAAGAGGGAAACGTTTGACAGTTTCCACCCCTAACAAGCATTCCAGGGTGATACTTGAGTTGTATCAAGTCCTCAGTCTCAATACTCATGAAGTTTTTGGAAGCACCTGTATCTAACAAAATGGCTGGTCAATAGATAGTCTGACTGGTATTGATGCTACCACAAAACAAGAAGTAACCAGAAGTAGATTTATTTGCAGCAAATATTGCAATCTCAGCAGGATCCTGCTTTTCTTTGGTGGTACAAACAGCATCTAAAGAGGCAGGGTGCTCCTGAAAGTACCACTTGATCATTTTTTGGACGGCTTCAGGAAGAACAGGACAATCACAATTGATTAGAAGGAGGGGCAACTCTTCAGATTCAACTACCAAAGACTTTACTGGCACTAAATGCTGGAGCATAGCTAATTAACTTTTGGGATTGGGCACCACAGACACCTCATTCACCTCAACAGATTTTTTCAAAATTGCCAACTGCAACTGAGAAGAACCATGGAAGGAATGGCCCTGACTTTGGCTGGAGGGAACTACTGCAGAACAAGGACCAGAAAACCAGGTGCGTGCAGCAGGTGTGGCTTTGACTTCCATCAAACCTTGCTTGTAAACCAACATATTTGAGACCAGAGAAAGAATCTGGCTTACCAGGGCCTCAGTTGTGGTTGACAGGGAATCCCAAACTGCCAGATCCTGGGCAGTCTGGTCAACTGCTAACCACAACGCTGAGAGTTTATTCACCTTGGGAACATCAATTGTATGGCAGTAGGCAAGAAACTGAGGAAGAGATATCAAAAGCATAGTAGTACCATGTTGGAAGGTTTACAACTTACAATATACTTTGAGATCCTCAATAGATACACACAATTTTTTTTAACAAAGGGTACAAAGATGCACTTTCTGTCAAAACACGTGAATTGCGCTCTGCCGCAGACAACAAGCATTTGCAAGCATCCTCAGAAACCTTCCTTATCACATGGTAAACTTGGGATTTGTGACTAAGGCTTGAACTGTAATAGAATGATAAAGCTGAAAAAACTTCACGCAAAATTTCATCAGTAGGTGGAGCAGGAAAATAATCCAGACGTCAAAATGACATGGCACAGTGGAAATAGTAAACAGAAGATCCAGTCTCAACAACTGCAACTAAAGATGGAAACCACAAATTAAGGAAAAGTCCAAACTGAAAACTCAGAAAAGAACTGATACAAATAAACATGGTAAATGCAGATATCTCAACAGAAAAGGAGAGAAGAAACACAAATGCATGACAAACTGCTTCCAAAAACTCAGACATAGAAGAGTTGAGTAATGTGACAGAAATCACAAGATAGTATGAAGCTGTTTCTAAATGGTGAGGAATTACCACCCAAATCCATATAGAATTAATAGTTAACCACCAACGTGGCTTCAGATATTGTTTTGTAAGATTTCCAATTAAGATACTAGTATTAAGTAAAACAATTAATCCTAACCAAAGTAGCCCAATATAAATAGCCTGTGAAAGCACCAGAGTATCTTCAGAATAAAATTCAGGACATTGAGATGCAACACAATTTTCAGTTTCAAAGACAGGGGGGACAACTCCAAGATTGGCAGGCATGGAATTAACATTAGGAGGTGCCAACAACCAAGTTCTAACTGCAGGGCCTCATCTTCTAGTAATGATCCAGCTTAGAATCAGATTGTAGGGAATGTAGCGCAACAATCCAACTACAGGATGCATTTTAAAAAATGTAAATTAGATCAAGGGATACATGATTTTTAACGAGAAAATTTTTGGGAGGACTCAACTCTTAGAGTTGAAACAGTAAAAATTATTCAATATATATCAAAAATTGACTAAGCAATACCACCTGGATCCTGGGCTCATATTCCTTCCCCATTGTCAAATGAGTATCTGGTATAGGTTGCAAAGAACCCTTGGGTGACCAATTTATGACAACCATGCTGATAAATAAGTTCATATCTGGTGACCCTTAAGTTACGTTGATTTATCAACGTCAACTTACAGGGGGGAATCGGATTTGACCGGCAAACTGGAGCAGCTGTAACCCATTTGTGACCAACTGTTTGATTCAAGCCTGTTAAATCAGTCAGCTTTGTTAAAGACTTTCTGGCTTTCCAAGATTTCCTACTTGGCCAAATAATCCCCAGCATTTTGGAACTTACTGTGAAAGATACTGCCTAACAGGACACAAACTGTCTTTCCTAGCTCCCAACTGTTGCCCTGGTGTTGCATATGGCTGACACCCTTTATGAAAAGCTCTTGGAGGACTCTTTTTTGTTGGAGAAGAATCCGATGAAAATCTATCGGGCGCTCAAGAGGTTAGCAACAAACACCTTGGCTAGAAAAGGCTAGCACCTAAAACTGTGCAAGGACTCTTGGTTACCATGCACCTACCCATTACTGCATATGGACTTGGCGGTAATCACTCACAAGTCTACTGTTCATTGTAGAGTTTAAAAGATCCTGGATCTGTTGCAGCAAAATTGCCTCTGGGAGGATATCAAATAAGCTATAGTTTAAACCTAGTTGCTTGTCATGACTGCAATATTGAGCATCTAAAGGTTGATCAGTTTCAAAATGGGCTTGTCTGTTATAACTTTGCCTTAAATATAGCAGAAATCAATGTAGTTGTGATGCTACTAATCAGCAGAAGCAGGTATAATACATCATTTTGATGGTCAACTATCCATAAAAATAGGTAGAAGCCAAGGTCATACCCAATAAGTCTTCCCTGGTCCCAGTTATATTCATAAAAGAGAATTTGAGATACAAGCATGGATGCCCCAGGTGCTTTTAACAGATAACAGCACTAATTTCAACTATTTGATCTCCCATCAACCAATTAATAGGGATTCAAGGCATTTTTTTATGCCATATCACCCCAGACTGATGGTATGATCAAGTGCAGTAATGGAATCCTGGTGAAAATAATGAGGGAGCTCTACTTCCAGCACAAGACATTATGGGACCCCTCTCTCCCAGAAGCCACTTTCAGATACAAATTGTATACCATTAGGCCGCATAGAAGCCGCCCTTTCAAATTTTAAATGAACGCTATCTGGAACTTCTGTCCCTGCTCTGATAATTGGTAGACTCTAGCCTAGCTGTATCTCCAGAGCCTCAACTTCATAAGCTATTGCAGACTCTCATCTGCTTATAATCAGATATTTACACAGCCAACCTTATTGCAAGCTCTAAGAGATTGACAGTGCTGCATCTAAACTCCCTGCCCAGACTTCTAATGTTGCTAGAGAATCTGCCTAATTCTTCCTCAATAGAGGCTATAGCCATGAGTCTCAACTTGCCACCCTTTGGCAAGGCCCTCCAAGGTCATCCAGGAGACTGGGCCAGACTTATATACACTTAAGGAGCCCCTTTCTTGGCAAATAATTACTCAAGTGCACACTCAGTATATGTGTGCTACTCCTAGTAGCCAAGAGTAAGCTTCAATGTGAACACATATCTTAAATAACAGAAGGGTGATGAAAAAAGTCCATGGGTTGTTGCCCAGGATGCCCAATCAAGAGATATATAGGTAAAATAGTAATGGATATGAGCTCTTTATTGAGGGAGGCATGGCCCTGAAGATATTGGGCCAACTGATCCAAGGCCTGATCTGGGACCAAGTAACAGAATGGTTTTCAGAAGACCCACAAATATGGTGCCCATAAATAGGGCACTGAAATCCTATTGAGCGCTGCACACAGTTAATCCCCACAGCAGCAGGAAAGGGTACACCAGGGAAGAGTTAGCCCCACAAAAGAGCCGCACCAAGCATGTACCTGCCCAGAGTCTTCTCATTCAACCAATGATACATGGAGAGCAACCAGTCCATGAAAGTGATCATGCTGTACTCCTCAGCAACGCTGCACTTGATGGTATTACTAAGCTTTCTGCAAGGGCCATGGGGCCAGATGGCCACTGTTAATAGATCTGATCCCTGCCAGAGTTACCTGGAAGCCTGGCAGAGCCTGTGCTAGAAGGTATCTGAAGCAGCCTTGGCCTTTATCTGGCTGATAGCCTGACAAGGAATGGCCCATGGTCTGAGCGCCACCTTGAGAACAGCAGCTGTAGTGGTCTGCTGAGTGAAACTGAGCTGCTGTCCATTGAACCTTGGAAGATGACTCTCCAAGCACCCTGCCGCTTGACGCACAGGGAATGGCCAGTGGCCAACATTCCCTCCTTAAATCATGAGCTGGGTGATCACCTGAGGCTGGTAGAGAAATTGAAGCAAGGCAGCTGACAATGGGTCAGCCCAATAATGCTAGGTTTGAGAGCATTGCCCAGTGGATCTAGCTGGCCAGGTTCCAATATTGGCCGTTTGCACCAGCCAGAGGCATTGGCTTGGCTGGCCCCCTCTTCTCAGCTCCTGGGGCTTCTCTAGCCCGCAATGCTTTGCTGACCTGGCCCATCCTTTGGAAATGGCCCCTGGAACTTTTTTTCCTAACCATCTTTTAATCTCTATAGGGATACCTCTTAACCATGCTATCCCCTGGGGGGCTGTTTAGCCCTGATATCCAATCCAGTGCTGTGGAATGGTGAAGTAGCTACCAGTTAATAAGTCTGATGATATTGGATTGAACATATGATCCAGATCTGCTCATTTCATTACAATTTCTTGGCTGTCTGATTGGTGGGCATGGGTAGGCTTTAAAGCGGACTCTGGTTGTGCTGGGAAAGGCTGCTGGCTCCAGCATCACTGGGAGTCATTGATTGTGGGATCAGAGCAGAGCCCTAGACTATAGGCCTAGAGCTGGTAGCAGGTTAGGTTGCCGCTGTCCAATAGCAGTGGGGGCATTCTTGGCTGCCAAAGCTACTGTCCCTCCCTAATATTATTACAGTTGCTAACCCATACCCCTCCTGATCCCCAACCCTCTCCTACTGGTTATCCCCACCTATCATGCTATACATACTAGTGTTGAGGGTCTGGATGTACAAGCATTCTGGCTACCTCCAACCTACTTAACATCCAGCCATTGCCTGATTTGGTGCCCTTCCAATATACCATTTGACATAACAAGAATGGTAACCAAGAAATATCACATGACAATCCAAGTATCAAATGGCCTGAACCCATCCCACACATGACCAACTCCTAGGTTCAATCCAACTGAATCTCTGCCATAGCCCAATCTATATAAGCCTAAAATATTATCCAATAAAAGATACTTCTCTTCTCTCCTAATTCCATATTTGAAGCTTTCCCAAAAGGCGCTCCTTATCACTGGTAGCAGCTACGGTTTTTTTACCGCACCCATGAAAGAGAAAATGACTGACCAAAACCTGCCCACCTTTGCTCACGTACTCAACCAAGCCACATCCCAGGATACCTGGAAAACTTACTTCCGCGCCCACAACATCAATGAAGATATACCTAGTGGATGCACTGTATTTGAAGGTCTGGTCATGCCCAAAGCATGCGCCAAGATAATTCAATACAGTTGCTCTCTTCAACCACAAACAAACACACAGCCACCCACCACAGGTGAAGTTACCAATACCAAATACATTGGTATTGACAAGTTCTTTGGTAAAAACAAAGAAAACTTCAACAACTGGCTAGACCACTCAGCTGCTAAACTCTGCGCCAGCCGCATCCTCCACAAAAAATGGGTCCAGAAGCCAGCAAGCGCCTGTATAAGGCCACAGCTAACTGGTTTGCCACCTGGGTTGGCTCAAAAACTGACAACCAGCTTGACAACTGGGAAGATTTCAAAGCAGACATCACACACAGTTTTTGTGTCACTGAATCCTTCCAAGACATTGCAATACAGCTCAGCAATCTTCCTCAGAAGACTACTATCACAGCTTACGCCAATGAATTTGAGGAAATATGCCGCAAAATCCAAAACCCAGCACAAGCTGACAACTTAAAAACCAGAGCATCATTCATCAACAGAATGAAACCCTCTGTTGCTGTCCTCATCTGCCCAGAGGCCAACACCTCCATGCCCGCGCTCATTGTAGAAGCCAAGCACGTGGAAAAATGCGCAAACATGGAATATGCTGCATGCAACAGCAATCACTCCTCAAACAGCAATGGCAGATAAAACTCCAATGGCAGAAAAATCCAAAACACCAATCATAGCAACAAAAACTCCAACTGCAACAATGGCAATCACAGCCAAAGCTCAAACCACTCCTGTCCCAAGAAAGAGGACACCGCCAAAGTAAACAATGCTGAAATAGCAACCCACTATGAATCTGACCCCACATTCTCTGACCTCAAAGGTCTCAAAACATAGGAGCAGGGAAAAGAGGAGGAGGAACAGGCTTAAGTGCCCCTGTCTCCCCCCAACTTGACAAGAAATTGTACCAAGGCACAAACTTTGCTGCTTGCATCCCCCGTGTCCCGCAATCCTTCATTTTTATGAATTTAAAAATTAAAGATTGCTCACAACTTCTTGTATATCCATGCACTTACAAATCACATCCACATAAAATTTTATTTGACTCTGGTGCACAACACACTATGTTTAGCAAATCATTTGTAACCAAGTACAAATTACCAGTTATCAAATCCAACTTCAAATGTGCCAGAATGGCAGATAAAGCAAAGGTTCTACTTGAAGGCAAAACAACTCCCTTCATAATTGACCTCCAAGGCATACAAACGTCCATCAAAGGACTTTTTATGAACAGCATAAACTATGAAATTGTAGCAGGCATGGACTGATTCACCCAAGTGAACCCCAGCATATGTTGGAAAACAAAAACCATGGCCATCAAACACAACAGAGTCAATTTTAATATCCTCAAAGAACCCAACAACCTCATTCTAAGAGACACAGTATTTGTCCAAGTCATAAATCAGGACAACTCAGAATGTATAACCAAAGACAGTATCCTTCATATAATGATGTCCATCAAATTCAATAATATACAAACAACAAAAATCCAAGGCCAGAACTTGTGGCACTCTTAAACAAATACACTCATGTATTCAAAGAAGAACTCACATAGTTACCCCCCAAACAAGAGGTCAAACATGGCATTGACCTATGTAAAGCCATGCCCAAACCTACACCCCTCTACAGACTCTCTCCCATGGAGACCCAAACCCTCTTTTGACACACATTGAGGACAACATAGCCAAAGAATTCATTTGTCCGTCTTAATCCCCATGGGGGCAGCAGTGTTCTTTGTAAAGAAAAAGGAAGGCACTCTGCGTCTAGTAACCAACTACAGAGCACTAAATGCAAGCACAGTAAAGAATAAATACCCTCTTCCACTCATAGAGGATCTGTTTGCAAGACTCTCAGGAGCCAAATTTTTCTCCAAAATTGACCTCACCTCAGGTTACAACCAAGTTGAAGTAAAGGAAAAGGACATACTAAAGACCGTGTTCTGTACGCAATTTGGATCCTTTGAGTGTAGGGTAATGAACTTTGGGATGACCAACGCTCCTGCAAGATTTCTTGCCATAATGAACCAAGTGCTAAATGGTCTTTCAAATACATTATGCTACCTTGACAATATCATCATATTCTCAAAAACAAAAGAGGAACACCTCATGCATATCCACAAGACACTCAATTGACTCACAAAGCACAAACTTTACTCAAAACCAAGTAAGTGCCAATTTATGGAAAAGGAACTCCTGTTCTTGGGCTGAATTGTCTCTGATAGTGGCATCAAAGCAGATCCAGACAAAATTAAAGCCATAAATAACATGCAACGCCCCATCTCCGTGAAACAAGTTAGATGCTTTCTCAGTATGGTATCTTACCTAAGGAAATACATCAAAGACTGCAGAAAGCTCACCACACCAATCAATGACCTAACCAAAGGTAATGCAAAAAAGAAATTCATCTGGACTCCAGAATGCAACACGAATTTCCAACTATTAAAACAAGCTTTGATTGAAGCACCAATCTTGCAATACTCTAATAATAACAGGTGCTACAAACTCAAAGTCAGATGCCAGTGACACCGCCATTGGCACATTCTTACGCATTTGCCAGCCAGGGCAACAAGACTTCCTGCCACTATGTTAAAAAAGTAGAAAACTAACCAACACTGAGCAGGAGTACCCAATACATGACAAGGAATTGCTAGCAATATATCACGCATGCAAGAAATGGAGATGTTATCTAGAAGGACATTTAAACATCTTAGTACTAACTGATCATAAATCCTTAATATATTTCAAAACTCAGAACACACTTGCACGGCAACAAGCCAAGTGGATGTCCCTGCTAGAGCAGCTTAAATTGGACATCTAATACAAAAAGGGGGCAGAGCTGATCACAGCTGATGCTCTCTCTAGACTATGTCAGCCTAGAGAGAATCACCCTGACCACCTGGACCCTGACTGGCCAAAACTATACAGTACTTAGTATAAACCCAAAGGAAAAGACCCCTCAACACAACAACTGACCCAAAATACATTACTAAGGAACAAAAAGTATTTCCATGTATCAAATGGCACTGTATACTGAATCATTAACAACAAACATGTCTCTTACATCCCACTTGCACAAAGAGTTGATACCATATTAAGACATCACCGCCTACTATGATATACAAAGGCTAACAACCTATACCTCACATTAAAAGAGATAGTATGGTGGCCCAACCTCAAACAGGATATAGTTGATGTTCTAAAAAAAGTGCACAGTGTGCAAGAAATACATCAGCACAAAGGCTCTCCAGACAACGGTCAACCCAGTACCGGACCCTGAACCATTCAAGGTTTGGGGGCTAGACGTAGTGGGCCCCTGTGATGCTCACAGAAGATGGGGTTTG
This sequence comes from Entomophthora muscae, assembly GCA_014839935.2. Taxonomy (NCBI): domain Eukaryota; kingdom Fungi; phylum Entomophthoromycota; class Entomophthoromycetes; order Entomophthorales; family Entomophthoraceae; genus Entomophthora; species Entomophthora muscae. The sequence goes on along the minus strand of QTSX02004989.1, from coordinate 371,547 downwards.
AAGGTAAGGGAACCTTGTGTAAACTTCTACCAGAGAAGCTAAAGGAAGCTACTATTACTGGGCTGCAGTGGCAGGGAACAGTACAGCACACTTTGATCAGGCCTAGGGTACTAACTCTAAACTGTTAGTACAGTAGGGAGATCTTCCTGTTACCTGTAGTAGCAAAGGCAACAAGAAAGCAGAGTCTGATAGAGTCTGGTATAAAGCTTGAGTCTTATTGGAAAGTAAGATCAAGCTAAAAGTGCAGAAGTAGTAAGGGTAAAGATATGTTTATTGTTTAAGAAAGAGAGACATTATATACTTGTAGTATTCCTGCACATTAATAATTGTGCAGGAATGGGGAAGGGAACTAGGAAGAGGCAGGACTACTTTCCATCCAGTATTTGTCCAGATCATCCAATTAACTGATTAACCATGTACCCATGTTTCACCTCATGGGTGAGTGAGGGTATGATGCACAGTCATTACAGCCCCTTCCCAGAAAAAAAGACAAACCAACATTTCTTAATTGTAGCTATCAACTTTGCCACACGCTGGCCCATCTGCTGGGCAACAGAGGACCACAAAGCAGAAACCATAAACCAATTCCTTAACAAAGCAATCATAGCCAACTACAGCACTCTAGACTACATCATAACTGATGGAGCAACTAAGCTATCAGGTCACATAGTAAAAGACAATCTAAAATCCAAAAACATTAAACTCTCCACAACCTCTCCATACAGGCCACAGGCTAACAGTAGAGTGGAACGCCTAAATGGCAGCCTTATCAGGACCCTAGAGAAAATAATGGATGGTAAAGCCAAAGACACATGGCTACCATACGTGAAACATGCATTACTAGTATCCCAAGTCTGCACCAACCAAGGAACAGGCTATTCACTGTTTGAGCTAACCTAAGGGTACAAACTAGAAGTATCACCTGCAACAAGCAGTCATATATAAATATCCCCCAGGAAATCCCCCACAGTATAACAAGCACCAAATCTACAACACATACGCCTCAAAGCTAAAATAGCAGAAACCAAAAGGCTCAAAGCACAAAAGGTAACCTCCACAGAGAAAACACTTCCAATCAACTCCCCCGTCTGGGTTCTAGCTGGCAACAGAAAGAAACTAGACTCAGTATACAGGGGACCAAAAAGAATCATCAAGAACAGACCAGATCACAACATCTATCTAGTAAAATTCTAAGGTTCTAAAACCCCAATTGTCAATAAATATCACAGAACTTGTCTCCGCCTTAGTAAAGGAGAACCCTCATCCAGACTGGTTCCAACTAGTAAACAGCTCCAGGAGCATCAGACGGCAGACGTGAAAAAAAAGCCCCCTCCTGATGCACCAGAGTAACCCCTTAAGGGTGTGTGTGTCAAGGATTTGAATGTACAAGTATTCTGGCTACTGCCAACCTACTCAACATCCAGTCATCACCTGATTTGGTGCCCCTCCAATATACAGCTTGACATACAGTAACTGGCAACCAAGTAATATCATATGACTTTTTAAGTATCCAGTGGCTCAAACCCATCCCACACATGAACAATCCCTAGGTTTAATCCAACTAAATCTCCGCCACAGCCCAATCTATATAAGCCTAAAATATTATCCAATAAAAGATGCTTCTCTTCTCTCCTAATTCCATATTTGAAGCTTCCCCAGAAAGAGCTCCTTATCACTAGATTCATATCTGAATAAGGAGCAAGCCTTTACCCAGGATCTAATGTCTGGCTTCCTGTTAGGGGTTGGCTGCCAGGTGTTTCAGGATAGTGGAGGGTATGGTTAGGGGACCGGCCATGATCCAAGATTGTGGTACCCAGTCTCCAGCATGGTCGCCCACATCAGGTATTGTTGCGGATCGGAACAGGTATATCTGTAAATGGCACTGCATGTTATACAGTTGCCGGTAACCAGCTGGGGAATTGCTTGGCTGCACAGAGGATCAGCAACATGCTGGTATGTGCATTGGCCTTGTGCAATGTGGTTGGGTTGACCAGGGCTGCCGCATTAAATGGCCTGTAGGCTGGGAGTCTAGCATGAGGGTAAGGATTGGATTTACCCCTAACCCCTGGTGACAAGCCTGGTATCTTTGAGCCTTTAGGCGGGGGCAGGTTTGCAAGGGTGGCCAAGGATGTACTGGGTTGCTGCTGCGGTGCAGATGGATGTACTTGTAAGGCTTCCAACCTCTTCAACAGCAGCTGCAGTTGTATCAAGGCCTGTGCTCAACCATCCCCAATAGATCACTAGTTCCCAAGAATACAAAGGATACAGCTTGAATTGAGATGATAGCTCTATTGATGAGATCTAAATAGGAGGCAATTGGATTGCTTGGGACAATAGAGCGGTGCAGGGTCCTATACTCAACTTCAAGGGACAGGAATGGCCAGGGACTATGTTTAAGCCATATCAAGGCATAGTTTAGATCAGAAATACACCATCTAGATTAGGATTTGGGAAGCTGGATTCAGGGGCTTTTGGCTGGCGCTTGTTAGGCTGGAACGGCTCAGCAGTTGTGAGAATATAGGAGGCCAAAGAGGTAAAGGAGAAAGAAGGGTTGAAGCTGAAGCTGTGGCATTGATATCAACGGGATAGAATATACCAGCCAGGACTTAGATTTGCGGTCCTGGAAGTACCCATCTTAAAGATGCTGCATCAGCCTCTGGGGCAAAAAGGGCAACAGCGCCCATGTTGACACTAAAAATGTTGACAGTGGCCATGTCAACACTTTTAATGTCAACACTATAGTAAAGTGACAACCTGGTTTTACTTAATGTCGTTTCCTGGATGTCGACACTTTTTTAATTAATGGCACACTTTACCCTGAACATTTTTAATATAAAAAATTATTTTAAAATACTTTATTATAATAAAATGACCCCAGAGAGTTAAAAAATGCAATAAAAAATGCCATAAGTAATAAGAATAAGGAGATATAAGCAACTATTTTTCATTTTACTATGTAAATTACACTCTTTATTATAAAATTATTTTTTATTCCCATAAAAATTAAAATTCCAATGAACCAAAAATAAAGATATTTTATATATCATAATAACCACAAAATATAAGAAAATTCTAATTTAAATTTATTATACTTCATATAAGCATAACTGAAAAAATCTCATAGCTTAAAGATAAATTAACAAAATATAAGATATCTCTTACTAAACCACATTAAAACTGTATCTGAAACTTAACATTTCTACCTAAAAAGATTATTACTATCCAAAAAAATTAAAAAATTAAAAGTTTAAAAGTAAAAAATATATAGGCAAAGCAAAGTTTATTTGGCTAATTAAAGCCACCAGCAAGAGCAGTTGCAACATCTTCTAGGTACTTCTTGATCTCTGCCACCTTGTACTTCTTCTTCACTACCTTCTGCACGTCCTCCTGGTAGTCTTGCTACTTGGACTTCCTCTTCTTGGGGGCCACCTGGTTGGCAGGTCGCGGAACTTGGAGACATTCTGGGCCTGCTCCTCCTGCAGCTTCTGGAAGAACTTGTTGAACTTGGGGTTAGTCCCAAACTTGGTCTTCAAGTGCTTGTGCCAAACCTCAAGGCTAGAGGTGGTCTTCATCTCCCCCTTGATGCAGGCGCCTTGACAGTTCCAAGGGGCAGTGGCCCCACTCTTACCCTTCAGGCAGTCACCTTCTTGCCCACCCATTGCCGCTCAAAGTACTCCAGGTAGCCTTCAAAGATGGTGGAGTGCTTATTGATATAAGCATCCTCCTGGAGGGCCTCAAAGCCAAGCCCAGTATGCTCCAGGCGCACAAAAGCCAAGGCAGCAAACTGGGTCAGGGCAAAGCGGCACTTACCCTTACCATTGTTAAGATACTTGTTGAAAAGGTCCTTCTCACTCTTTAGATTCTTGACAAGGGCCTGCCAAAAATGGAAGAAGCAGCCCTGGACTTCTCCATCAAAGTTGGCCTGGAAGGCTCTGAACTGAGCCTGCTCAAAGTCCATAATGATCACCTTTGGCCCAAGTGAGCGCGCATGAGCTAGCTTCTCAGCTACTAAGGTTGCCTCATCCTTCTCAGCAGAGGAGGGATTGGCCCTTGTGGTGTGGGTGGGTGGGGAGCTGGTTGGTGGGAAGGGAGCTCAAAGCATCCTGGACAATCTTGAAAGCTCTGGCATAGACCTCTGTCTTGGCACCAGGAAGGAGAAAGAACACAAGAGGGATGACCTGGTCATTGAACTGCCCATGCAGGACCCAAAGCTGCTTGAAGAGAGGGGGGGCAAGTAGCAAATGTGCCGTCGCACAGCCAGGTGGTAGCAGTGTTCAGCTGCTCCAGGTTTTGGGTTGTGGCATAGGCTACAATCCTATCCTCCACTTCCTGCCCATTGTCATGGAGCAGGAACATCTCACCATCCTCTGTCTTCTTGAGGGCATCAGTGAGGACCAGGTCCTTGATGTTGGTGGCACTCTTGGCCAGGGGGTTTGAGGCTTGATGTCTATCACTTACAAACTTGACCAACTGATTGTGAGTTGGAACCCTCGTCAAGTTGGTTGGGGAGAGGTACTTGCAAGCAAGCACAGCCAGCTGGGTGGCAGAAAGATCTTTGGAAGTGGGCATAATCTGCACCAGATACCACTTCAGGAGGCAGAAGATGGTAGTGTTGGGCATGATGCAGGTATGCTTGCCCTTTATGGTTTGGACCAGGTCCCAGCGCTCAGTGTTGAGCCGCACTGGACAGGAGCGGTCCTCACAGGTGTAATGGCAGCTCTTAAAGCCCCGGTTGGCATTGTTGCATGAGAAGATGTATCCATTGGCCACCATGGCCGGCCCACCTTTAACACTCATGATGGGGAAAAACTTGGGTAGGGTGGAAGGAACCTTGAACTTGCCATCAATGTTACAGATGTTGTGGGCCAACAGAGGGTCCCAAGGGCCAGCAGGAGCATGGCAGAAGCCAGGGAAGTAATTGAGGCAGGGCTTCAAATCATCCCCAGATGAGCTTGAAGGGGGAGAGTTTGGCGGGGATGGGGAAGCAGAAGGAGGCTTGTCGTGGTGCTCCTCATGTGCAGGAGACTTATCCTTGGGTGGGGACTTTTGGGCTGAGTGCTTCTTCTTGGTTGGCTCCTTGTCAGAAGTTGAGTTGTAAAAACTTTGCTCTGTAAGAGAGCCATCAGTTTCCTCTCCCCCAGTGGAATGAGCAGGGCTCTTCTCAGGAGAGGGCTCAGGGGAGGGCTTGGGGGATGGTTTGGGGTGGCCTTCTTTGATGAGACAGGCTTCTTCTTGGGGTACCCTTTGGCTGCTTAGAGGTGTTCTTGTCCTAAAATAATAAGTAAAATGGTTTAAAATAAAGCAAAGTATGTAAAAAAACAAACAAAACAACTTAAAAAGCATAATATATAAAAAGTAAATCTTAGATGGCTTTTCTTGACATTTAAATGTTAAAAATTATTTGTATAGTTTTTATTTTATTAAAGTTATAAATAACAAGATAAAAGTTGATAGAAATATGTGAAAGTATTATATTTAGATATAGATTTTATTTTAAAAATTAAAAAATATGAAAGAGCAAAGTCAAAAATACAACATATCAAAAAATGAGAAGTTTTTATTATATAAAACATAAAGTTTTATATGTGAGAAGTGAAAAGCATTGACATTATGATTGACGATTAGTAAAAAAAGCTGAATTCTCACTGTTGATTACAAAAATTGTAGAAATTATTTTTGACTACATTCTCACTGTTGAAATTATTTTGAAAATTTACTATGAAAAAACATAGTACGCTTAATTAAATTTACGCGGGCTAGCAAAAAATTAACTGTTTCCTGTGTATTTTTGTTCACATATAAAAATTTAAAAAAAACATGTAAAAATAAGTTAAAAAAGTATCAAGGTTCTTTATTTCTTTATTAAAAATTATATTTGGGTAGTGGGAATATGATATTTTACCATTGCACTTAAGTAAAGTTGTTAATAAGTTGTTGATAGATATTGAAAAGGGTAAAGTGTCGACAACGTCACTTACAACATTCTTTATATGAGGTGGAATATTAATCTAGACTTAATTGTGCCACTCTAATTTGCTTAACTCCACCCCAGGGGTGATCACAAGCAAATAAATGACATTTACGAGTGTCGACATTATTTTTAATAATAAATTCTATAGTAACTTACATAGTAAGTCACGCTTAAATTATTAGATCACCATTAGCATCCAATCCACTTAATATATTAAAGTTGTAATAAGTGCCGCATAAATATATATAACATGAACATTCCAACAATCAAATATATGCACACTGTGTTTTTCAATATAACAATTCAATAAAAAAACATTTTTAAATGTGCACTTATTTTTTTACTGTAGATGCTTCAGTTTTGTTATTAAAAATAAGTTTGGCTTAAAAAGTGTCGACATTGACACTTTTACGCCGTGAAATTGAATAAAAAAATAAACTAATTTTTATTAGTAAACGTAAAGGAAAATCAGGTTAAATCAAGTTTTTTATTAAGCTTAATATTAAATCATGTCAAGATGGCCATGATTTTGTCGTGTTTTCTGGGTTTGCACCCCTGAACGCTTTAAAAAAGAATTAAGCTAGCGCAACTAGCAAAAAACATAGGAGATTTAGAGTTTTGAGTCAACAGTGGCCATGTCAACAAAGTGTTGTTATGGGCGCTGTTGCTGCAAAAATTATCAACCTTCTTATCAATAAACACATGCCTGTTTGCAGGTATGTTGCCTTCTGTTCCATAAATCAATGGACTAGACATTTCAGATGCCCACTCAGGATCCAGAACAATGAAACGCTTGTGCAGTTGTGCAATCATCCCATTGTGACATGGATAGATAAGCAATATATACGTTTAAAACTCCTACCCTGGGTATTCAAATTGTCTTTCCATTGCGCATCTGGTGGGGGCCTCACTCCTGAAGTCATTAATCAGATGGGAAAATAATTGCCCCTTGCCTCCATTGATCAAGGTGTGTGAAAGTGGTTGTTTTCTTGCCCAGCTCTTTCTGGTGGGCCTTGTCCCTCCCCTCTGTTTAGTAAGCCCTTTGTCTGGTTCTGTCAGGAATATTCCTGACAACACCTTGTGCCAAGATAATCTTTTGGGTACAATTGGGCTCAAAGAGCAAAATAAAAAGTTGCAGCTGTTGCAACTGAACCAATGAGAGTTCAGTACTTGGAATTGGGGAAGACAACAGTCCAATAGGAAAGGATAGAATGATAAGAATAAGGTATTGTTTTATTGTAGAATATTGTGATTAATATAAATATGGGGAAGCCACAAGGCCACAAGGGGGTGGTATAGTGGGAAGTTCCATGTAAGGTTTGAAGCTGAGGAATAACTTGTTCGGGGATCAGCAGGTCAAATTGGCAACACTCCTAATTAGAATGAAGTACCCACCATCCAATATTGCCATCAGGTTAATCCATAACATTAGATACGTCAAGGGGTGACTCATCAAGCGCCCCCTGTGTATTGTAAGATACGTTAGCAGGCGAGCCTAGAAACTCAGTTGCAACACCCCCCCTTGCCCCCTGTTTGTTGTCAGACACCAGGACTGGAGCCTGCGGAACGTCTGGGAAGGTCTGCACAAACAATCTTTGTGTGGGGATGGCGCAGCAGGGGCACAAGCGGTCATGGTGAAGCTTCTTGGTATTTCCTTGGGCATCCTCAAGTTGGTAGGTGTGGTTGTCATAGACTGCAGCTACCTTGAAAGGCTCTAGGTGGTTGGGTTCTAATTTGGCAGAATTGGGATTGAGGGTATAGACGGGGTCACCTATGGCGTATCTAGCTTTGAGGTGTTTTGTCCCTCCCGCAATCTGCTTATGTTTGATCTCCAAGGCTTTGGCACGCCATTGGTCTAAGGAGGGTGTTGTCACTAGGGGGGCTTGTCGGGAACCTTGGACCGTAGTTTCCCCTGTTCAACCCTGTTCAGACTGTCAGGTGTTCAAAAGGCCAGGGTGCTAGGGCTGAACCCAGTGCCCCTGTTGATTCTTGCTCGCAGGATTAGTAGGGCGGTGGGGAGATGTTCAGTCCACACGGTGTTAGGGTGCTCTTGTGAGAGCTTGGCAATCAGTTGAACCAGGGAGCCGTTTAACTGTTCCACGCGGCCATTGGCTTGCGGATGGTAGGGGTTTGTGACTATATTCTGGAGCGTGCTCTTGACGCAGTATGCCTTCACAACGTGTCCAACAAGTTCAGGTCCGCTATCTGTGATGAGACACTTGGGTTGCCCAAAGCGAGCCATAATCTCCTTGCCAATAAAGCGGATAATGGTGATGGCAATATTGTTGGTTGTTGTCCAAGCCACTGGCCAACAAGTGAAATAGTTGATAGCGGTGATAATATACTTCTTGCCCAGTCTGTCTTTGGGGAGCGGCCCCACAATGTTGAGAGCCCACTGCTCAAAGGGTTCCATAGCCTTGATGGGTAGGACAGACTTGGGAGGTACAGGTTTGGGTGTATTCTTTTCACACAACACACACGTCTTGAGGAGGTCCAAGATGTCTTGACGCATGCGCGGCCACCAAACCTTTTGTTTCATAATCTTGAAGAGGTTATGACCTCTGATGTGACCTAAGGTTTGGTGGTAGTGCAAGATGGTGTCCCCTCATTGTGTGGTGGGAATGTAAGGCGTCTTCTCACCTGTCTCTTCCTGGCGGCAGACGTTTCCAGCATTGACGGTGAACTGACTTTTGTTGTCCTTCAGTTTGGAGATGGTGACCGAGTTAAAGCCCTTGTAGTGGGTTGCCTCAGGGCACAGGTAGAGCATGGGCCAGTCTGGGTCCAAACTGTCGTCCCCAGTGATGGACGCTACGTAGAGTCGTGAAAGAGCGTCAGCTGTGACAAGTTCCTTTCCAGGCTTACATTTGATGCGTAATTGATAGGGGGATAGACGCTCAACCCATCCTGCCTGGCGGCGTGTCAAATGAGACTGCGTGTTGAATTATTGGAGTGAATTATGGTCCGTCAGAACGCGGGGTGGGAAGGTCGCATCTTCAAAGTAACAGCGCCACTTCTCAACACAGTGTACAATGACTGCCAGCTCTTTATCATGGATGAGATAATGTTGTTCCAAGTCAGTGAGCTTCCTGGACTCATATGCTATGGGAAGGAAGACGCCATTGTCAGTTTCCACCCTTAGCACGCCCCTTATGGCCCTGTCAGAGGCGTCAGTCTCAAGTTTGTACTGTCAATTTTGGTTGGGAAACTGTAGTACTGGTGCTGTTGTGAGCCTTTGCTTCAATGTCTCAAAGGCTTGGTCTCTGGCGGGGGTCCAATGAAAGCGCTGTTTGGTATTGAGGAGCTCAGTGAGAGGTGCAATTAGTTCCCTACAATTGGGGATGAACTTGTGTACGTAGGCAATCATGCCCAAGAATGTTCACACTTGGCCCACATCAGTGGGGGGCAGCATGCTAGTGATTGCCTTGGTTTTGGAAGGGTCAGGCTTTATCCCTTGGGCAGAGATGGTGTGCCCAAGGAATAGTAACTCCAACTTGAGGAACTCACATTTTGAGGGTTTAGCTTTCAGCTGGTTTTTCTGCAGGGTATCAAGGACAGCGCGGAGGTGTTGGAGGTGTGTGGTTTGATCTTGACTGAAGACAATAATGTTGTCAAGGTACACCACCACACACTTTCCAATCAGTTCCTCAAAGGCTTTGTTCATCAACATGGCAAAGGTGGAGGGAGTGTTGGTCATTCCAAAGTTCATGACACAACACTCAAACAACCTGTAGCGTGTTCAGAAGGCAGTTTTTGCCTCATCCCCTGGTGCAATGCGGACCTGGTTGTACCCCGCAGTGAGATCAATCTTGCTAAAGACTTTTGCGCCTGCGAGTGTATCAAACAGGTTGTCAATCAGCGGCAGGGGGTATTTATTCTTAACTGTCACCTCGTTTAAGGCGCGGTAATCCATAACCAGGCAAAGAGACCCATCCTTCTTAGCTACAAATAAGACCGCCGCCCCGTATGAAGAGAGCGAGGGGCAAATGAAGCCCTTATCAAGCGTGTCCACAAGGTGCTGGCGGAGGGTTTCATCTTCCTTTGGTGTGAGACAGTATAATGGTTGTGCTTTAGGTAAAAATCCTTGAAGTTTTACAGCGTGCTGGATCTCCCAGGGTGGAGGTAGTTGTTTGAGTGTTTCACTGAATACATCCTTGTACTCCTTGAGGAGTGCAGCTAGCGCTGGTGGTGGTGATATTGACAAGGGAGGGACTGCAGATGGTTCTGCACGGATAACTTTGACTGAACATTGGTTAAAGTCTAGTTTCTCCCCCTTGAAGTTGTATGAGCCTGTCTCTGTTATCCTGACGAACACAGTGTCATGTAGTAGCTTGTTCATTTCCACAGGGTAGACCTGGAACCCCACCCCATTCCTATTGAGGGTGATGACAGAGGTATCCCAGTCAATGTAGGGACAGTTATCCCGGAGCCAGTTGAGGCCAGCCATGATTGGCCCAGAGAGCTTAACCTGGATGTTCCCCATTCTTACGGAGAAGGGTACCGTCTCGTGGGTGATGGCCACTCTGCAGGAGTCAGCTACACGTACTGCTTTGAACCTGCTGGGTACCCGGTCTAATTGTTGGGAGTCAGTGAACATCTGATCTACCATGGTGTGATCAGCCCCGGTATCTACCAGTAACTTGTGGGTGTTCCCACGGAAACGGAAGGGATAGGACAAGCGTGTTACTTTATTTGAGGAATGGGCGGCTTGCAACACGGGGTTGCTGCTATGGACCTGAAAGACGTCTAGGGTTTTGACCTCGTGAAGATTGTAGTCGCAGGAGTTCTTTACAAGCAAGGGCTGAGAGGACGGTTTGGTTGGGGTTGTAAGGCCTCTTGTTACTACAACCCCCAGGCTTTTCCCTGGTTCTTGATTAGTGCTAGCTGGAGCTCCCCCTCGCGGGGGCGTTTAGTTGCACTTTCTTGTCGACGAGGTTGGCAACGGCCCACTTGACCTTGGCCATTGTTAGGTGCAGGACGTGGTTGGGGTGGAGCATTGTTGGTCCAGCGGAAGCCCATCAAAGCCTGGCTATTGGCCTCTATGATGGCTTTATAGCAGTTGTCAATAGAGGTGCAGCGACTGACAGGGACCCACTTGCAAATATGGGGTTTTAACCCATTAACGATGAGAGTGAGCAACATGGTGTTCCCATCGGTCACTGTTTTGGGGGCAGCAGCAAGGGCTTGTTGCCAAGCAGCGAGATACTTGGGGACGGAACCAGTCTGCTTGATGGCTAGGAGGGGAGTCCCCAAGACAATGGGAGAGAAATTTTCACTATATCGGGATTTGGCGGTGTCTCAAAATGTTGCCCAGGTGACATCAAACTCCTGGCTGGCCCAGTTGATGAACCACACAGCAGCAGGCCCTGTAAGGCGGCCAGATGCTGTGATGACCCACATGGACTCCGGGACCTGACAGATATGAAGGCGTGTTTTGGTGGACTGGAGCCAGCTGACAATGTCAGCTCCTTTAACACCGCCAGTGAAGGACTCTAGTTGGAGGTTGAGCATACGTTGCAACAGATCCAACTGTGGCGGGGTGACGCTAGCGTCACGCTGCCTGAGGCGGAGCCAATTGTATACACTGTTAAGAACTAGCTGATCTTGATAGATGACATAACCTTTGGGAATGTCCCCCTTGGGGATTGGAAGGAATGTCTCTTGTTGTGGAGTAGCCATGCGGCCCGTACTCTGTCCTTTCTTGGGGGAATTTTGTTTTTAGGATAGGTCATGAACCTAATTCTGCTACCACTGTTGCAACTGAACCAATGAGAGTTCAGTACTTGGAATTGGGGAAGACAACAGTCCAATAGGAAAGGATAGAATGATAAAAATAAGGTATTGTTTTATTGTAGAATATTGTGATTAATATACTATATGGGGAAGCCACAAGGCCACAAGGGGGTGACATAGTGGGAAGTTCCATGTAAGGTTTAGAGCTGAGGAATAACTCGTGCGGGGATCAGCAGGTCAAATTGGCAACACTCCTAATTAGGATGAAGTACCCGCCATTTGACATTGCCATCAGGTTAATCCACAACGTTAGATAAGTCAAGGGGCAACTCATCAAGCGCCCCCTGTGTATCATAAGATACGTTAGCAGGCAAGCCTAGAAACTCGGTTGCAACACCCCCCCTTGCCCCCTGATTGGGGAAACTGCCGCAAAGCACCCAGTCGAAGAAACAAAAATTAAAAAAATGAATTTTGGGAAAAACAGGTTTTATACCCCAGCCGCCGGCCGAGCCTGGAGGCTTACCCGCTGCCAGCCAGCCCCAGCCGGCAGGAGACGGCGCACCCCCGCTGAATGGGGAGATCACCCAATCAGGAATCCTCAAAAGGCAATTTCTCCAACCCCAAAAATGGGGGAACAGCTAGCCAAATTTGGAACCTACCCAATTTGGAGGGGGTTTACAAGATGCCCAGCATGACAATCAATGCATTGACTACACAAGTTGAATATGATTGGGTGAAAGTACCTGAAGAAGCTCCAAAGCCATGCAATGCCAAGATTAATGATTCATTGCCTGCCACTCCATTCCCATCCCACTCCCAAAGGGGAATTCCAGACAACACCAAGTGTTTGGGGTTTCCTGGCCAATATTTCGCACGATTCATGCCCCACAAGGATGATGGTATATAATAAAGCCAAATCACTTGATGATAGTTTGTGCTATCATTGAGTGAAGTTACCCCTCAATAGTATCATATAAATCAACCAAAAGACTTACCCTACAAGAAGCTAAACAAGATACTAAGCTTTGTCTGCCCTTCCCCAGGATTAGAAGATGAACCACCTGATCTTCTCAGTTGTCCTTACAGCCTGCCTAGGGATTGGGGGCCACCAATATCAACAACCGCATGGGCCATTCAACAATCCATCTGGGGAATTCTTTTATAAGGAGCCAGTGCAGCTCAACTCCTCCAATCAGAACTCCTGGCCCACACTGGTTTAGCCCCCATTCAACAACATCCATAGCGGTATATACCTTTACATACTATGTACTTACTTACATTGCCGGTAATTTTTGACGTTATACGGTACGCGCCAAAGTCTTTTGATTGATGATGCCAGTCTATCCCATTGTGACAGCGCTCACCAGGTTCCAAGTGGCCAACTTGGTCCCTTATTTTTCCAAAGTACTTTCCCAACTGTTAGGTCTTTACAGGTGCCTCCAAACCTGTGGTGGTCATCCCCCACCTTCTGCTATATGAGCACACCGCTATTGAATAAGATATCTGCCGTGTTTATTATCTTGTATCCTTCTGTCTGTACCCAGGCTGTCACTGTACCCCAGCAGGTATGGTATTAAGATAAAGAAGTAGTTGGCTAAAGATTTGTAGAAATCAGCCCCCAACCGGCATACTTTACTGCACCTTCACTCCAAGCTCAGCATGTACAGGGGGGCAGTTTGAACCCTGAAAGCAAGGTATGTGGATGTTAAACTACCTTGCCATGTTGGGTTTCGAGCTTTATAAGGTATATCTGCTGACAACCAACCCCACAATGGTTACAGGTCTGAGGGGGGTTTGGGTCTAGGGACATGTATTGTATATATGGTATATTTTTTAGGTCTGGTTGATGTTCCGGGTGGGGGTGTTTTATCACGGATTCAGGTTAGGGGGCTAGAGAGAGTACCCCGTGGTAACCTCCAGAGTTAACTCGTACGGCATGGGATATCCTAAAGGGCGACAATCTTTAGAGATGGGGCTCTTATTTTCAATGTTGAAGGGTACTTTTTTCTGGCTTAAATAGTTGATAGTAAAAACAATGGTTGGTTTTTATTTTGAGCTCTTGGTTGAGATTATACAGGAGAAAGCATAAACAACTGTTGAAATTGTTGGCATGGAGGATTTCCATGCTGTATCAGTTGATTCTGGAGGTTGCCTATCCCATAGGTTCGAGCTAAGCATTGGGATGGATGGTCGGAGCCGACCAAGGGTTTTACTATTGGGTGCAGGATTGTATTGGCCTGTTGTTATCGGTTTGGTTGGGAATCGGCTGATGGGATAGTATCTGGTCGTGTTCTGCTGAGTAGGTTTAGGGTTTAGGTATGGAGTACAAAGCCCATTCTATCCGGAGATGTATCCTTTTTGCTGGGATTCAAAGGTTCCTGTTGATGAAATGTGTGGCTGCAGCAGTTGATCCATAGTGTTCTTGTCGGTCGCAGTCAACTGTAATAGATATCTATTGAACGGTTCACTTGAAAAACCAAGGATGTAAACTTGAATATGATTGCCAGTACAGTGTAAAATTATCTGCTTGATTCAATTTATTAGGACTATCGTGTCAGGTTTATTAGACAGGGGGAAAAGAACATGCAACAGTTTTGTTTAGCTCTGGGCGGTGACCGAGCTGTTGGATTGGGAGTTGGTTGAAAGGGCAGACGCAAGGCTAGCAGATAATGCCGCCTGTGTTTCAAGAATGCCGCCAGACATGGGGAGATAGGTTCCACCCATAAGGTATTGGTCAATTTCACGGGCTGCTTGACGACCTTCGTTGATGCCCCAGACAACAAGCGACTGGCCACGTCGGCAATCGCCGGCTGCGAATACTCCTGGAACTGATGTGGTGTAGCTGCTGTTGGGTGTTTGGATAGCTGAAGTGCGGGTGGTGTCAACCCCTGCCTGCTTGAGAAGGTCGGCTTCAGGGCCTAGGAAGCCCATAGCCAATAGAACCAAGTCGGCGCGAATAAACTCCTGCGAGTTGGGGACTTCAGCCATGGACCACTTGCCATCCTGACCCTTGGTCCATTGCACACGAACAATGTTGATCCCCTTGACGTTGCCCTTCCCGTCGGAAACAAACTCCTTTGACAGCACACAGTACTCTCGAGGGTCCCGGGCGTATTGGCGCTGGACTTCAGCATGGCCATAGTCTACCTTAAAGACACGGGGGTATTGGGGCCATGGGTTATCACTGGCACGGGCCTCGGGGGGCTGGGGGAGGAGCTCAAAGTTGGTGATGGATGCAGCGCCATGGCGAGCTGAGGTTCCGATGCAATCGCATCCTGTATCCCCTCCGCCGATCACAACGACATGCTTGTCCTTGGCCGAAATATAGGTGGTGGGATCTGAAAGTTGAGCATCGAGTAGGGCCGATGTGTTCTTTTGCAAGAAGTCCATGGCAAAGTGGATGCCATCCAACTGGCGATTAGGGATGGGTAAGTCACGGGGCCATGTCGCGCCAGTAGCCATGAGGACAACATCGTTAGTATCTCTCAGCTTGGAAAATGGCACATCTTTGCCAATGTGGGTGTTGAGCTTGTACTCTACACCCTCCGCCTCTAGCAGCTCCAGGCGACGGCGCACGACATCCTTGTCCAGCTTCATGTTAGGGATACCGTACATGAGAAGACCACCAGCTCTATCGTTGCGGTCGTACACGGTTACGTGATGCCCAGCCTTGTTGAGCTGATCTGCAGCAGCCAAGCCAGCAGGACCCGAGCCGATGATAGCAACGCGTTTGCCGGTGCGGAAAGTAGGAGGATTAGGGACAATCCATCCCTCTTGGAACCCGCGATCGACGATGGCACATTCTATGCTTTTGATGCTGACAGGGGAGGCATTGATGCCCAAGACGCATGCGCCTTCGCAGGGTGCAGGGCATACACGTCCAGTAAACTCTGGGAAGTTGTTGGTAAGCATTAGACGATCAAGAGCCTCCCGCCATTGCCCTTTAAAGACCAGGTCGTTCCACTTGGGAATGATATTGCCT
Source organism: Entomophthora muscae (assembly GCA_014839935.2). Classification (NCBI taxonomy): domain Eukaryota; kingdom Fungi; phylum Entomophthoromycota; class Entomophthoromycetes; order Entomophthorales; family Entomophthoraceae; genus Entomophthora; species Entomophthora muscae. The sequence continues at coordinate 355,864 of QTSX02004989.1, read as the reverse complement.
ATAGGGCAGCCAGTGTCTGATTGGCAGAAGGGCACTCCACAATCCATGCATCGAGCAGCCTGCACTTTAAGTTCCCCAGCAGGAAGGCGGTGGTTGACTTCTTTCCAATCCTTGATGCGGGAGCTGGGATCGCGGTAGGGATCGTTCTGACGCTTGTACTTGACAAACCCACGCAGCTTATCCAAGGGCTGGTCAAGGGCCTTGAGCTTGTCTTGAGTGGAATCTTCGATATCGCCAATGGCGCTATGCTGGTGGTGCAGCTCATGCGACTTGGCGGTGATAATAGAAGCCTTGGCGTCGACTTCCTTCTGCTCCTTTAATTCTAGAAGCGCACGCTTGTAGTCGGTAGGCATCACCTTGGTGAACTGAGGGATGTAGCCAGTGAAGCTGGCAAGGATTCTCTGGGCAAGCTCAGACCCAGTGAGGGCGTGGTGCTTTATAATAAGCTCCTTTAGCTCAGTGATGTCTTCAGTGTCGTGTACAGGCTCAAGCACCACCATTTCGTGGTTAGTGGAGGAAGCAAGTGCCTTTTGGGGATCAAGGACATAAGCGATACCACCGCTCATGCCAGCAGCGAAATTGCGACCGACCTTCCCAAGTATCACAACACGGCCTCCAGTCATGTATTCACAGCCATGGTCACCAACTCCTTCAACGACAGCATAGGCGCCGGAGTTGCGAACCGCAAAGCGCTCAGCCGCCATGCCACGGAAGAATGCCGATCCGGAGGTGGCGCCATATAGACACACATTCCCAACGATGATGTTTTCTTCAGCTTTGAAAGAAGAGTCCTTGGGTGGGAAGATGGCAAGATGCCCCCCTGAAAGGCCTTTGCCTACATAATCATTGGCATCCCCCTCAAGCTTAAGGGTGACACCAGGTGCAAGGAAGGCGCCAAAGCTTTGCCCAGCTGAGCCCTTGACAGAAACTTGGATAGTATCGGTGGGCAGCCCCTCTTCGCCAAAAGCTTTGGAGATGTGGTAGCTCAAAGTGGAGCCAAGGGCACGGTCAGTGTTGACAATGTCGATGTCGATCTCAACTGGAGTTTTGTCTTTAAATGCCTGTGCAGCTTCAAAGATGAGCTTGTTGTCAAGGCGGTTGTGCAGCTTATGGTTCTGCTTGCGCTGACAGTAGGTGGCGGCACCAGGGCGTAGCGTATGGGCGGGGATAAGGAGAGACGATAGATCAAGGGCAAGGGCTTTGGGGTGGGAGCTCGGAAGATCCAGCTTCAGCAGGTCAGCCCGCCCAACCATCTCAGGGATCCTCCGGAAGCCCAAGGCAGCCATAAGCGACCGCATCTCCTCGGCAACGTAGTGGAAGAAGTTGATGACGTGCTCAGGCTGACCAGCAAACTTCTCCCGAAGAACGGGGTCCTGCGTAGCAATACCGACAGGGCATGTGTTCAGGTGGCACTTGCGCATCATCGTGCAACCCATGGCAATGAGGGGTGCAGTGGCAAACCCCCACTCCTCAGCACCGAGTAGACATGCCAAGGCCACATCCCGACCAGTCTTGATCTGGCCATCTGTTTGGAGTACGACCCGCCCACGCAAATCATTGAGCACCAACGTCTGGTGGGTTTCGGCTAACCCAAGCTCCCAGGGAAGACCGGCATGCTTGATACCAGTCCAGCGACTGGCACCAGTGCCTCCGTCGTGGCCCGAAATGAGGATGTGGTCTGCTTTGGCCTTGGCAACTCCAGAAGACACGATACCAACTCCCACCTCTGAGACCAATTTGACAGAGACACGGGAGTGGGGATTGGCAGTCTTGAGGTCGTAAATGAGCTGCTTGAGATCCTCGATTGAGTAGATGTCGTGATGGGGAGGCGGACTAATTAGACCAACCCCGGGGGTTGACTTGCGAGTCTTGGCGATGCTCTGGGAAACCTTGTGCCCTGGCAGCTCACCACCCTCTCCAGGCTTGGCGCCTTGGGCCATCTTTATTTGAAGCTCATCGGCAGAACTGAGGTAGAAGCTGGTAACGCCAAACCGGCCAGATGCCACCTGCTTGATGGCAGACCGAAGGTTGAACCCGCCCACCTCGACAAGAGCGCGGTCGGGATCCTCTCCTCCCTCGCCAGTGTTGCTCTTGCCGCCCAACTGGTTCATGGCAGAAGCAAGAGCAGTGTGAGCCTCGAGCGAGATGGAACCATAGCTCATGGCACCGGTGCAGAAACGCTTGACGATCTCTGTCCATGGCTCGACCTCATCCAGGGGCACTGGCTTGGCCTTTGAAAAGTCAAAGTCAAGCATTCCACGAAGGGTACAGGCGCGGATCTGGTTGCGGCATTCGATGGCGTATCTTTCATAGGCGTTAGTGTTCTTGGTGCGCACCGCATCCTGCAGATGGGCGATGGCACTAGGAGCATTGATGTGCTGCTCCCCTCCCTTTCGCCAATGGAACTCTCCAACTTCAGGAAGGAGGCTGGCAGCATGATGTCCCGGATAAGCAGCAGCGTGCAGCTGGAGTGCCTCGCGAGCGAAGATCTCAAACGTGGCTCCTTGGATACGAGAAGCAGTTCCATCAAAGCATTTTGTCATCACCTCACTGCCAACACCTAAAGCCTCAAAGATCTGTGCACCCTTGTAGGATTGTAAAGTAGAAATACCCATCTTGGACATGACTTTGAGAATGCCATTGTTGGTGGCGGTACGGTAGTTCTCAATCAAGGTGTTGACGTCAGTCTCTCCCGCAAGGCCTTCCCTCTTCAGCTTTTGCATGGCCTCAAGCGCCAAATAAGGGCATACGGCATCAGCGCCATAGCCTAGAAGAGCACAGAAATGATGAACCTCGCGGGCTTCACCAGTCTCGACTACTAGGGCAACTTTGGAGCGTTGGCGATTACGTACCAGATGCTGGTGGACAGCTCCAAGAGCAACCAACGCAGAAATAGGGACACGCTCAGGCCCAACATCACGATCAGATAGGATAACGAGGCGAGTCCGCAGCTGGACTTGTTCAGCTACACGGTTGCATACCTCCTCAAGGACACGGCGATATCCAGCTTCACCCTCTTCACGAGGAAAGGTAATGGGGATGGTGGAAACAGGCCAATCGGAAACATTTCCCTGCAGGGCACGGAGAGAAGTAAGCTCATCCATGGTAAGGATGGGCGAAGGCAGCATTAACCGCCTGCACTGGGACTCCTCCATGGCTAGGAGATTGCCTACAGGACCAACAAAGCACTCAAGAGACATGACAATCTCCTCGCGGATGGGGTCGATGGGGGGATTGGTGACTTGAGCAAACAACTGGCGGAAGTAATCATAGACAGGACGCGGCTGCTCTGAAAGACATGCCAATGCACCGTCATTGCCCATCGACCCCAGAGCCTCCTTACCATCACGAATCATGGGCAGCAACAAAAGATTAAGCTGCTCGAGTGTGAAGTTGAAGATGCCCATTCGCGGATCTGCCTGGATGGTGGTGGTGTCAAGGGTAGGGGCCTGGCGCTTGGGCAGATGATCCAGGGTGATCACTTGGTTGCTGAGCCATTTGCCAAAGTCTTGCCGGCTAGCAGCGCGGTCCTTGAGCTCGTCAGAATCAACGATGCGTCCCTCTTGGGTATCGACTAGCAGCATATGACCAGGCTGCAGGCGACCCTTCTGAACGACAGTTGCGGAATCAATGGTAATGGTGCCAACTTCAGAGGCACAGATCATACGGTCATCGTTTGTTATATAGAACCGACAGGGCCTCAAGCCATTGCGATCAAGATTTGCACCAGCATAACGGCCATCAAAGAAGGTGAACAAGGCAGGCCCATCCCAAGGCTCCATGAGAGAAGCAGCCCACTGGTAGAATGCACGGCGCTTGGGATCCATGCTGTGGTTGCTTTGCCATGCCTCAGGGACCATCATCATGACGGCCTCTGGGAGCGAGAGTGTACCGTTGACGAGCAGGAGCTCCAGGACATTGTCAAAGGCCGCCGAGTCAGAGCCACCCTCCTCTATGATAGGATACAGCTTCTCTAGTTCGCTCTGGAAAAAGGTGCTTGCCATAACGCCTTCACGGGCCCGCATCCAGTTCTTGTTGCCGCGCAACGTATTAATCTCGCCATTGTGGGCACAGAAGCGCAAAGGCTGGGCGCGATTCCACGAGGGGAAGGTGTTTGTGGAGAACCGGGAGTGTACCAAGGCAAAATGGGCGCGGAAGAGATGATTCCCGAGATCCAAGAAGTAAGAATAGACTTGAATGGGTGAAAGCTGGCCCTTGTACACCATATTGGTAGTGGAGAGAGAACATATGTAGAACCAATCTTGCAGCAGGATCTGATGGGTAGCAATCTTGCGAAGCAGATAGATCGCTTTGGTGAACTGGTGAGCATCAAATACAGTCCCAGAGAGAATCACAAATGGCTGGGCAATGTGGGGCTCCTTGGACTTTGCAACGGGGCCAAGGATGGACGAGTCTACAGGGACTTCACGCCAGCCTAGAACGCGTAGGCCCTGCTGCTGGGCAATGCTCTCGAATTGATATTTTTGGGCAGAGGCCTTTTGTGGGTTCAGAAATACGTTACCGGTAGCATACTGTCCTGGGGGTGGGAGAGCGATATTGAGCTGCTCACATTCACGTTTAAGAAACTCATGAGGCATGGCAGTCATGACACCAGCACCGTCACCATCACGCAGATCAGCTCCAGTAGCACCGCGATGGGTCATGTTGCAAAGAATGCTCTTCGCATCAGAAACAATCTTGTGGCTGGGTTGGCCCTTGATGTGAACGACAAAGCCCACACCGCATGCGTCCTTCTCATACTCGGGTAGGTAAAGGCCTTGGGCAGGAGGAATTGCAGATGCCCATGAGGTGTTTGTACTTTGCATTGATGCTTGGGAAGGTTAAAATCCATCATGACAGTAAGAATAAAAAAGATGGTATCGTGCGTAGTTCAGATCAACCCGATAGAAAATTAAGAGATGTTTAAAATGTGGCCAAAGTTTAAAGAATTGTGCTTACTTTATGTTTAGTTAATAGTTCGGATTGAAAGGGTTAAGTTTAGTGCTTCTGACAAACGTGCGTTGGGTGGCGGTGGGTAGGTTATATACACTTGAATCCATATCACGCTGAAGGCCCTGGACCAAGCGGACTCGCTTGTAATCCACGTATCCGACGTCATTTGACTATCAGGTGGGCTGACTAACCAGTGCATAATGGAAATTTATTAAGGCTTGGAACAAATGTTAAAGTATCTGTCATTGATGTGTCAGAAAACAGATGGCATCAGAGATTAGATGGGCACAAGTAGTCACATGCTACGACACTTTCTATTGGCCCATTCTGCATAACAAGGTTCATGTCCCAATGAACTATTTAACCTAATCAATGCGACTTATAGAAACATGTCAATGTTTGATCAGGCGGTGCCATCGGATCGCACAGATCCAATCGAAATGCCAAGATAATCTAACAAGCATAACATATTTTGTATCCAAAAGTCAATAATAATCAGTGGCAAATAAAGCTTAGCTCTGTTTACTACTCCTTGCATGTTTTTCCAACCAGGGAGTGTTTATGACAACAGCATTAAGATACTTGCTTAAGTACTTGATCCGATCGCAGATTCACTCCGCCAATAAAGCCGAGATCGTCTCTACCCTCGTATGCAAGGTTTTATTTTAGAGACTATTCATGCTTAAGCATATCCGATTTCTTCCGAGTGCCACTCCCACATTTGGCTTCATTCAACGCCAAACAATTCCACCATCGAAACCAAATTCAATGTTTAAAACATTATTTCAGACCAGCTTACCTGGCATTTCAGGAAAAAGGCTAAATACCTCAGCCACATATATCTACTCCTGTTTTCATCGCGCACCAGACTAAAATCAGTCTACCATTCGCTATTTATAAACAGGCCCCTCTGTTACAGAACGGCACCAGTCAGGATTGAAACGGTTTGCATATACAAACACAACTCGTGCATTGATCCTATGATTAACTGCCTATTGATATCGACGCTCTTGGACCAACAAATAAAATGCTAAACGCCTCGCTTGGTAAAATTAAGCCATGTACCTTATTTATCCCAACCCGACCAAAGACATTATACCTTAGCTGTTGAAACATGCTGACTTGATCATTTACAAACAAATAAGCTGATTTCAGCACAAACAACAATAAAATTAAACCCTACCGATAGATAATAAACATCAAGAACTTTATTCAATCCCCACAGTGCTAGCAGATGTATATTCACTTTATAAGCAACCATAATTAAACCCACTATTTATAATCCATTTAAAATTATAATATCAATAAACCATCTGATATCCATACATTAAGATAAAATTATATACCCATAGCCACCCAAGTATCTATTAAAAAACCCTAATCAGCCAGCCTCTTGTCATCAGGACGTGCCTGGGCCTTGACAAATCACGTCCTTATCTAAACACCATGCTTCCAGAGAATTACCCAGTACCCCAGTTGAGTTTAGGGACGAGCGCCAAAATCATCACCATCTGTGTTGGACCAGGCTTCACCGTCACGATCTTCTCGGTGGCCTTAAAGTCGCATGGCAAACCTGCATGGACTGCTATGTGGCTGAGCACAATCTTGGGTAGCTTTGCGCCGCGTCCAATCATGACCATGCAGATCATCCCTTTCAGTGGAAATAGGTGTTTATCAGTATTTCACTTGTCGAAAATATACTTCTGGGAAGTATATAGAACAAGATAAATGGGAAATTAAGAAGATAATGATACTTTATTCAATACGAGTTTGGAGTACTATATAGTATCATGATAAGCCACATGCCATCCATGTACGTCATGGTAGTAATGGGGCTTATCCAAGTAGTGTTCCTCTTAGGACTCAAAATCTTTGATCCCTGTAATAGATGGGCAAATGATGAGAGTGCCACCAACTTAATGACTAGTCAGGAAATCACACAGGGAATCACACAGGGAATTAGTTTCCTGAGAGGGAGTAATTGTAGATGTTGCAACATCTCCTCCTGGGGTATTGGAAGGTGGAACCTTGGGAATTTTCTTGAAAGTGTTGGGGATTTGGGCTTGGTATTGATCCAGTTTGGCATTGGGTACCGGAAGTTGAGAGTTAAGTTGTGTAGTTCTTGTCTTACATAGGTGAAGTCAGTCATGGTGCAAACATTTTAGTTCAGTTTGGGCCCCAATTCCTTTGATGAGGTAGATATTGTTGGGATTGACTTCCATGACAATGCCTGGTCCACATAGCCCTGGATCTAACTTATGCTGGTCGTGGTTGACAACCCAGATTTTGTCCCCAGCTTGGAATCTTTCCTGTTATAGGGGGATTGCTTCTCTTGCAACCCTTTCTTTTTTCCTTGTCTTCTTGGTCCTTCCTGGTGGCTGTACGTCAGGGTCATTGTTGTCTGGCACTTTCTTAGTCATAGGTAATTGTGGTCCTGATGTAGTGCTATCAATGGCGGGTTTATGTCCATGGACAAGTTTATATGGACTTTTGCCTGTATTGAAATTAACTTGTGTTCTGCACACCATGAGTGCAGTTGGCAACATATTACCCCTGGATTTCAGATTGTTGGCAGATAACTTGCAGAGGGCCTCTGCAAGGGGGCCATTAAGTCTTTCAACTCTTATGTTTGCTTGTGGGTGGTAGGGGCTGTCTATGGTGTGTTTAATTCTGTTTTTGGCAAGGTAGATATTGGTGTCAATAGTGCCATAACTGCGCTGTTTTAGCAGAGTTACAAGGGGAAAATATTTGAAAACTAGATAATATTCTTTATTGAGAGATAGTGATTATATAGTCAATGTGAATCAAGGATAACAGGAACATGATTGTGTTGATCACACACTGGGATTGTGAAGGGGGTGGCTTGATCCTGGTAATGAGTCAAGCGCCAAAACAAGGTATCTACTGTAAGAGATCATCATCTGTGTAAGGTCTCATGGTCTGGGGAAGATGACTATAAACTAAAGCTTTTACCCCAGTGATATTTATATTAGTCAAATACAAAAAGGCGGGCAAGGTCTTCAGTAGCAACTGAACTAAGGCTCCTAAAAGCTTATATGAGGTAAAATAAGGACTAAGGCAATTTATTAACCCTAAGAAGATAAAATAGAGACCAGTCTTAATGACGGATGATTTGGTTAAAAATTCAATCTCTAAGTCTGAGAAATGTCTGCACTAGTGGAAGGATTAAAGCTATCAACAATTAAATTGTGTGTGCTACTTAAAAAACTACCTAACTGGTGAAGAATAAAGTCAAAAGGAATCATGGGACCAAAGATTAAAACTAAAACTAAAATTGAAGAGAAACACAAGCCACAGAACCTAACAAGGACCTTTTGGGGTGCAAGTCAAACAGTCTCAACTTACTGTTAAGATTGGAAAACCAAGCCTTTTTATTTCACTTGGTTTGTGAGGTGCAGAATTGAGGTGAGAGGACTAACCAAGATTGGTTAGGTGAGCTTGGTGTTGAGAAACAAAACAGAAGCACATGTTTCCTGTAGTTTAAGCTTAAAAAGTTAAACACCAAGGTAAAGGGGATGACAATGGGAACAGTGGTTTGCTTAGCAGACATGTGAAAGCAAAAAGAAGGCAGAAGAGAAGGAAAAACCTGGTCCAAAAGTGCTGGTGTAAGCGGGCAAAAGCAAAAGGTAATTTGACTTTGGACTTGATTAATTTAAACTAACATATAGATCCACGGTTTGAGAATTGTCCAGGAATCAAGGTAAGCTTTGAACTTGAAACTAACCGTTAAATAGATAGAATTTAGCCAGTCAAGAGGGCAAAAATAAGAAAATGTTTTTGAAAGCCAATGAGTGAAAAATAACCAAGAATAAATGACTTCAAAAATAAAATTGGTGTCCAAAGGAAGAATACTAGTAGCTAAAATAATAAAGGAGAATCCTGACAATCTGTTCATGTTGTTGGATTTGGAAATTTGAGCTGGCTTCCTAGTCTGGCTTTGAGTGACTGGGTAATTGGATTGCGGGTCACAAACCTGCTTACTCGGAACCTTGTTGGTGGGTTGAGCCTGCTGTTTCAACACCTCCCCCGACTGAAGGTTGGCCTCCTCTGGGGGCAGGTTGTCAGGGAGGTTGTCAGGAGCCCGGGTGCCATACTGGACTAACTGTTGTTCTGTGGCGGGTAGGGCGGTCTCACACTGCTTTTGTCTTGCCTTGCAGGGTCTCAGGCAATCATGGTGTAGGACCTTGTCTTGTTTACCTTTCCCAAGTCCTTGCACAAGGTAAGTGTTGTTTTCATTTACCTTTAAGATGATCACTGGGCCTACTTTCTTGGGTTGTAGTTTACTTTTGTCAAAATTCATGACCCAAACTTTGTCACTGACTGTTAGAGTGAAACGGTATGCGGCATGATTCAAGGAAATAAGATGAGGATATAATAAACAAATCATGAGTTTCTTGACAAGCAGTAGATCAAATTGGGAGGACAGTTTCAACATCTTGGATCCAATTGTGGTATAGCAGAAGATTGTGGTTGAGATTGTCAGTAAGCAAATGATCTGCAGGGGTAAATTAGAGAAAGAATCTGAGGGTGTCAACAGGTAAAGGACAGGCCAAGGCGCGGCCATGGTATCAATGGCAGCCTTGAAGACAATAAACGCTAATCTGTCAAAGACAGGGGCAAACAGCCCTAGATGATCCCACATTTTTTTGGGAAAGCTTTCTTTTTTATTTGAGTGACTTTAAGCTATCTAGAAACAAGTTTCTAGAGGGGAAATGGGAAAGTCTTAATGGAGTTCAAGATGGGGCAGGAGGGGATTCCGCGTCATTTGATTGGCTGGCAAGAATATTTTCAGCAGTTGGAGGTCCTGCATTAGAATTTGAGTGAATGACATCATAATGTGAAAAGTCTAGGTGACCAGCGGGTCAAGTGCTGCCATCCCCAAATAACGTATAACACATAATTTTCTTGTCATATTTATTCGGAGAAAAATAAGGCAGGTCCAGATTTTCCAGGACTATTTGGGCGACCCCAGTTTTGACCCATTTTTTGTCTATGATGGCGTTTAAGTTGTCTATTTCTTTCAAGGGTTTGGCTGCGGTTCTTTGCTGGTTTCTGGTTTTACGAGGACACACTATCCCTTCCATTTGATTTTCTACCGTAACACTGACCTCATGTCTGTTTTGGATGGGGAAAATGTCTTTTCTAAATGCTTGTTTTCTCTCTCTGTTTGATCACCATTGGCCTCTATGACCTGGGGATCTGAGCAAGGGGGAACCTGGCTTGGAATTTCCATCCTGGGACCTGATAATGCTTGGATGATGTTGGGCTGTGTGTCATATACCAACTCAAAAGGGCTTTTCCCGGTAGATCTGTTCACACGAGTCCGGCATACAATTAGTGCAGTTGGTAGTTGCTAATACCAGTCCTCAGGTCTCCTGGCAGTGAGCTTGGCCAAGGCTTGTACAAGGCTGCCATTTAGCTGTTCCACACGTCCATTGGCCTGAGGATGATAAGGTGTTGTCATTGTGTGCTTGATCCCATTCTTGGTGAGGTATATGTTGGTATCTTCAGATGTCAATTCTTTGCCTCCATTGGTTATCAGGAGTTCTGGCTTTCCAAACTTACTGATGATTTCTTTTCCTATGGATTGCTGTACATCATTACCGGTATGTGTTTTTACTGCTTGAGCTACTGACCATTGTGTGGCAAAGTCTATTGCGGTAATGATATACTTCTTTTTGTTATGCTTTCCTGGCATGGGGCCTGCAATGTCTAGGTCCCACACCTTGAAGGGTAGTTGTGTGCAGATAGGTAGTACTGACTTAGGTGGTGTCTTGCTTCTTGAAAATTTCTCACATACTTTGCATTGTTCTAAGACTTCCTGAACATCTCAGTACAGGGTTGGCCACCATGCCTTATGTTTAAGGAATTTGTATAAGTTGCGGCTCTTGGTGAGTCCTAGGTCTGTGTGATAAAGTAGGATGGTGTCCACTTGCTGGTGTGTGGGGATATAAGGGATGGTGGTCCCGTCAGACATTTTTCTGTGCAAGGTCTCGTACATGTCTGCAAATAGGTGTTTGTTCTTAATGACCGTTTCCTTTGTTATGTCTGTGGTGCCAGGGGGGAAACCTTCATCTTTTGTTTGAAGTACCAGGAGAGGCCAGTCTGGGTCAAGCCCATTCCCCCCCTTGTAGCTTGGAAGTACAGGCGCAAGAGTGCATCTGCCATGGTGGGTTCAGGGCCAAGCTTGTACTGTATGAGTGTATTGAATCTCTCCAAGAGTTCCATCCAGCGGGCCTGACAGTAGGATAGGTTTGCTTGGGTTTTGAAATATATGAGCGAATTGTGGTTGGTCAATGCTGTGAATTCTTCCTGTTGCTCTAGATAACAACACCATTTGACTAGGCAGTGTACAATGGCCAACAACTCATTGACGTAAATAGGGTATCAACACTTGCCGTCTGTCAACTTTTGTGATCCGTAGGCTACAGGCAGGAAGTCACCATTATTGTTTTTGATTTTTAGTACTTCCCCAATGGATGCATCTGAGGCGTCAGCTTCCATTTAGTACTCTCCATTGTGTTTGGGATACTGTAGGATAGGCGCTGTTGTGAGCTTCTCCTTGAGGCATCTGAAGCAGAGGTCACGTTGGGGGGCCCATACAAACTTGGATTTGGCACCCGTTATGGTGGATATGGGAGCAGTCAAGACTCCACAGTCAGGTATGAAACAGTGTACATAGGCCATCATTCCCAGGAACGTGCAGAGTTCTGACTTGTCTTTGGGTGGTGGCATTTTGCAAATAGCCTGAATCTTCTGGATGTCAGGCTTGATGCCATATTTTGAGACTATGTGTCCTAGGAAAGGTAGTTGCTTGAGGAAGAACTGGCATTTGGAGGGTTTGGCTAGCAGCTTGTGTTGTGCCAGGGTAGCAAAGACTGCCTCCAGGTCCTTGTGGTGTTGCTCCACCAAGGGGCTATAGACAATAATGTCATCCAGATAAACCAAGGCGTACTTGCCTATGTGGGGGCAAAAACCTTGTTCATGAAGGCCACAAAGGTTGAGGGGGCGTTTGTCATACAAAAATTGAGTACCACACATTTGTATGAGCCATAATTGGTGCAGAAGTCTATCTTGGGGATATCTTTCTCTTTAATACGGATCTGGTTGTAGCCTGCTGTCAGATTAATCTTGGAGAAGACTGTGGCGCGCCCAGGGCATCATAGAGGTTGTCAATAAGTGGTAGTGGGTAACAATTTTTGATCATAACTTCATTTAGGGCTTGGTAATCTGTGACTAGGCGCAGGCTACCATCCTTCTTAGCCACAAAGAAGATGGAGGCTCAAAAGGGAGATTGTGAGGGACAGATAAGTCTTTTTTCTAAGGCCTCCTTGAGGTAGGCACATAAGGCGTTGTCTTCATTTGGGGTCATGCAATAGATGGGCTGTGATTTGGGTACAGCTCCCTTGAGTTGAATGGAATGTTGGATGTTTTTTTCTGGGGGCAACCCAGGTAAAGTCTCCATGAAGATTTCTGGATGACAGGCTACAATTTTGCAATCTTGAGGTGTAGTGATGTCCTGGTGATCTTTGAAGTGTATGCTTGTGTACTGGAAGGAGTTCCAGTCAATTGTATTGAGATTCTCTTTTTTGTCCAGGGTTTCTGTAATGTGTACAAAGACATGATCACATAGGAGTTGGTCCACTGATTCAGGGTAGATCTGGTGGTTGACGCCTTTGCATTTGATGGTCAATACCAAAGTTGCCCAGTCCATGTGGGAGTTATTTTTTCTCACCAATATAAACCCAGTATAATGTCAAACTTGGTAAAGTCAATGACGGGGCCTTGGATGATGGATGTAGGTTCTCTAGCATGACAAAGAAGGGGGCAGTTTCCCTTGTCACGGCAATGTGATGTTCATCAGCTAAAACCACATTTTTAATCTGCAAAGGATTAGTGGTCAGCTTGAACTTGTCTAAAAATCTGTTGTTGACTAGGGTTTGGTCTGCGCCCAAGTCTAGGAGTGCTGAGCCTGTATAACTGCAAGAGCGGAAAGGATAAGACATCAGTTTATTGGGATGTCTGGCAATAGTGTAAAGTACTGGGTCTTCTGGGGATACTTGGATCATTGGGCATAAGTCCACATCCTTGGGTTGGTACTCATTTTTGGGAAAGTCAGGAGTTGTGCAGGGAGAGCTTGGCTTGCTTAGTGCTATCTCTGGGCTTTTCACTTGTCTTGATTGTCTTGTGTGACAATGATACAGAAATAGGTACAGTTTGACTGGCTGTTGTTCCTGTTTCCATGCCCATTTGAACCAAATGTTTGTGGTTTAAGTTGTTGTTGTTATTATTATTCCCATAAGGAAGTCAATTGGAGCGTTCAGTTGGGTGAGAATATTTGGGTTGCTCCCTTTTCCCAGTTTGCGCCTTGTGGAGAGCATTGGATGTTTGTTCTGCTTTCTCTGCCTCACAATACAGGCTTTGCAAGTTAGCTACTTGGTCCAGGTTTACGTGTCTCATAACGTGCAACTTGAGGGCGTCATAGTACATGAGGTGTGTGGCTGGGGTGTCAAAAACCATATCAGAGGGTACACATAGACAGAGTTCCTCATAGGCGCAGGTGAGCTCTTTCACAGTACCCGTCTGGATCAAGTTCTTTACTTGACGTATGATCATGAGTGCTGTGTCCTTAAGCATAAATCTTGCCAAGAAGTCTTGTTTGAATGTATCCTAGTCCTTTTTGGTGTGTTCTTCATGCCACTTATTGCACCAGGTACCAGCATTGTGGGTCAGTCAGATGGAGATCTCTTCAATCCAAAATTGCTACAGGCATTCCATTTGATCCAGCTTGCTTTGGGCCAACTGGATCCATGCAGCAGTGTTGTTGTTGTTGGCCCCTGTGAAGGATTCCAGGGCAGCACTTTGAAGTCTTTGGGCTATGTAGGCTGGCATGGTGTTTTCATCAGTTGCGCGAGGCATGGCAGAGGGGGCCTGGAAGAACCCTTGGGCGGACAGGGCATTGAACATGGGAAGTGGTATCACCATGTTCTGGTAGAGGACAAACCCATCAGGTATCTTGGTACCAGGTGTGTACGGTGTCCAGTCTGCTGGGAGGCCAGACATGATGCTATCAAGGATTTATTGGCTGCAGCAAGTACGTGCAACAAGCAGAATTTTTGGGAATAAAGTAGGATGGAAACCCTACTTCTGCTACCAATGTTGTAACTGTGCTATTTTAGCAGAGTTACAAGGGGAAAATATTTAGAAGCTAGATAATATTCTTTATTGAGAGATAGGTATTATATAGACATTGTGAATTGTGGATAACAGGAACATGATAGCATTGATCACATGGTGGGATGATGAAGGGGGTGGCTTGATCCTGGTAATGAGTCAAGTGCCAAATCAAGGTATCCACTGTAAGGGATCATCATCTGTTCATGTTGTTGGATTTGGAAATTTGAGTTGACTTCCTAGTCTGGCTTTGAGTGACTGGATAATTGGATTGTGGGTCACAAACCTGCTTACTCGGAACCTTGTTGGTGGGTTGAGCCTGCTGTTTCAACAAGAGCTTTAAGTTTGGTTCCTCTGTCTGTGATTAGGAGTTCAGGTTTCCCAAACTTACCTATAATTTATTTGCCAATAAATTGTCTTACATCATTTCTTTATACTCTTTTGTAGTGTGTTCTACAGGGCATCTATTTGCATGGTTGATAGCTATGATAATGTACTTTTTGCCTTTGTTATCTCTAGGCATTGATCCCACAACATCTAGTGACCAAACTTTGAAAGGTTCTGTGATTGAAACTGGTATTATTTACTTTGGGGGTGCCTTGGTTTGGGCGTACTTTTCACAGACTTTGCATTGTTCCAGTACCTCTCTGATATCATCTAGAATGTTGGGATACCAGTAGCGTGTATTGAGATATTTGTGCAAGTTCCTGCTACAAGTGTGGCCCATATCTATGTGATACCAGAGGATTGTGTCAATCTTTTGTGTTGATGGGACGTAGTGTATGGTGTCACCATTTGGAAGTATTTGGTGTAGTGTGCCATATAGGTTTTTGAACAGGTTTTTGTTCTTGAGGACTTTCTCTTGGATTTCCATTGGTGTGCCAGGTGGAAACCCCTCTTAGAGATTCCCCATGATTAACATGGGACAATCAGGGTCTCCATCAGTGCATAGGATATATTTACGGATTAGCCTTGATAGGGCATCTGCAGTAAGAATTTCTTTTCCTGGCTTGTATTTATTTGTCATGGGGTACCTTTGTATAAGACACATCCATTCAGCTTGTCTTCTTGACAGGTTTTTTTGGGTTTAGATGAACATAAGTGATTTGCAGTCAGTTAGCACTTTTAATATTTATGCACCTTTCAGATAGCATTGTCACTTCATTAGACAGTGGACAATAGCTATCAGCTCCTTGTCATGTATTAGTATCTTTTCTCACTGCCAGACAGTTTTCTTGATTTGTATGCTGAAGGGAGGAAGCTGTCATGAATGACATTTCAATACTTGTATTGAAAACCCAAGAGTTAAACCCCGGATCCCAGAAGGCGGATCCAACCCTCCAGACCAGTCCAGGACCTGCCAATCCGTTAAGAGTTGGGCTCAAATTGGTGAATTACTCCGCGTTCTGCTGGCCTACTACAAAGGACCCTCCAAAGATGACTCAAGTTACACAAAGTGGACGGGGGACCGCCAACTCGCTAAATTGCATACTCAAGTTGATGAGTTACTCCAAGAACTGCCAATATCCCAAGTACAATTCCCCAAATGGTCATCAGATTGATGCTAACCTGGAGCCACCAAAGACCCAAACCTACACAGCGAAGACAGCTTGCCTTAAAGAGGTTAAAGCAAACCCTATTCTCAACTCTGCCAACGACCTGCCAGCATGCCGCCCAGAAGAGGTAGTGCAATTGGATTACTCAGGTGACATAGTGAACAGTGGCGGCAAAACAAAGCATTGCCTTTCTGATTTGCCAGAACAGGCACAACCTGGATCTGCCGCCCTTGAGACCCCAAGCCAAGACCCACGCCCTGCCAGCACCTTGTCTGCGAACCTGAATCCTGCAAAAATTGAAGGAGCAAAACCCCATGGTATAAAAACCCCAGCGGTATGGT
Organism: Entomophthora muscae; assembly: GCA_014839935.2. Lineage (NCBI taxonomy): Eukaryota > Fungi > Entomophthoromycota > Entomophthoromycetes > Entomophthorales > Entomophthoraceae > Entomophthora > Entomophthora muscae. The sequence goes on along the minus strand of QTSX02004989.1, from coordinate 339,819 downwards.
GAAGACCACATCGTCATTTTCAATAATAAAGTTTTATGAACCTTTGGTTCAAAAAAATCTTACCCTATCTAGTCTTAGTGATCTTCCATCTTAATTCCAGTCAAGTAGACCACCAGGCTGCTGCCCTCCCCCAAGACCAACCTGCCAAATTGCCCCAGGCATTATACTGTCCCCCGGGAGCCCCCTTTGGACCTGTGCATTTTACTGAATATCCCCCCAACCCGGCCTATTCAGAGTACAACTTGGAAACCATCCTCATTGCCAACTCTTTGGCAAGGACTAGAAGTACCAAGTACATAGGACACAAAGGAAAGAGGGTCAAGATCCCGCCCTTGCTATTCAAAGACAAGTACAATTACCTGCCTGCCTACTTTGTTCCTATGACTCCTCCTTTAACACCACAACCAGACCGCCCGTTGGAACCCACCGCCGCAGCCAAGACCACCTCTACACAACTGTTTGGAGTACTCTACATTACTTTGACAGGATTGGTAGATTCCATGGTCCCCAACTCCGGACCTTGGTCCTTACTTGGGCAATCTGTATATTATATTATCAAGTTAGCACCCATTCTATGGTGGGCCCTACCCGCCGGCTCAGCTGTACTTCACCCCAAGCCGCCCAAGGTCTCTACCTACAACTGGCTTCCTGACAGAAGCCCTTTTCTGAAATTTGAATTTGGAGTACTCCTCTTGTTGCGTAATTGGAGGCATCAGTTTCTAGTTTGTACACTCCTTCACAACTAGGATATTGTAATATAGGGACAGTGACCATGCGTTCATTTAACTGTCAAAAGTGTTGATCTCTTAACAGTGTCCATAAAAACTTTGTTGTCTTGCCTGTGATTGCAGATAGGGGGTAGCCAAGGCGCCCCAGTCAGGGATGAATCTCCTAACATAGGCTACCATGCCTATTAATATACAAAGTTTGCTCTTTTTTCAAAGTGCTGGCATTTTGGTTATGGCTTGTATCTTTCTGGGTCTGGATTAACTTTGTCCTTGCTGATAATGTGTTCTAAAAACGGGAGTTTTGTTGAAAAGAAGTCACATTTTGAGGGATTGGCTATGAGATGATTATCTTGAAGAGTGTGGAGGAACAGGTAGATGTCTTTCCAGTGTTGTTCTATAGCTGGGCTGTATATGATTATGTTGTCAAGGTAGACACTAGCCCTTTTTACAATGTGATCATTAAATACTTCATTCATAAAGTGACATTGCCTGCAATGACATGGTAGCTTTTAAAAAGTCACGTTTTAAAGTCTTGGATCAATAAAGCTACATCTTGCCGTCAGAAAGCCACCTTGATGATCTCCCTAGGTATCCTAGATCAAAAGTTATGGCAATTTAAAGAGCCGAGTTCAAAAACCCTGTCAACATGTCCCAAAATGGTTGCAAGATTGGATTTCAAACTAAGGCAAGCAGCAATTAGTGAGCGGGCAAATCCAATCATATCTCAGCCTCTAGTGATCAGTTTTGGACGTCCCTACGCTCAAATGAAAGCCCAAGATGAGGAAAATCCTTCCAAAGTATTTTTAGATGACCAACTGAGGCAAAGCGCAAAGTTCAAATCTGGCCAAAGGAATATGATTAGTATTAGTCAACTGATGTCTCAAACTTTTAGCATAACCCCCCAGATAGAGAGACAAGGACCTTTAGGAATAATCTGGAAGAATCCAAAAGTCTAATACAAATGGTATAAAAAGAATCTAGTTCCCTTTTCCCCATTCTGATCATTCTTGGTCTGAATAATAAATAAAAGACTTCTCTTAGAATATAGTTTAAATGGATCAGAGTTGGGAGCCCTTGGGCCCTGACATAAAGATCATGAAGGTACTTGTGGCGTTTGTCATACCAAAATTAAGGAAGAACACATTCAAACGAGCCATACTTAGTTTGAAATGCAGTTTTGGGGATATACTCTGATTTAATGCAGATTTGGTGATATCCCGCGGTTAAATTGATTTTTGTGAAGAATTGTACCCCCAGCATGTCAAAAAGGTCATCAATCAGGGGCATGGGGATCCATGTTCTTAATTGCGACCTTGTTGAGCACCCTTTAGTCTGTGACCAGGCAGAGCTCTCCATATTTATTTTCTACAAAAAAGACAGCTGCACCAAAAGGAGATTTGGATGGGTGTATTAGTCCTTTTTTCAAGGGCTTTGTTAATATAGGCCTTTAGCATGTCATCTTCTTGTGGTGTTAGGTGATAGATAGGATGTGCTTTTGGCACACTTCCCTTGAGGTTGATTTCATGCTGGATGCCCCAGTTGGAAGATAGTAATGGTAACTTTTCTTGGAAAACAGAAGATAATTATTGGACTAGCTGTTGTTGGATTGAGTCTTGTTTGTGATAAGTTTCTACATTTTTAAAGTGGATAATCTCCTACGTGCAGGTGTTTCAATTGATCTTGCTAGTGTCAGGAAGCCAGGAATAGGTAGAGGCATTGGTTGACTTGGGATGGAGTACAGCTGGGCCAGTGGGTAATGCCCACCATAGGATGGGTGCTAACTTGATAATATAGGATACAGATTGCCCAAGAAAAGACCAGAGCCTAGAGTTGGGCACCATAGAGTCCACCAATCCTGTCAGGGCAATGTATAGTACTCCAAAAAGTTTGGTGGATGTAGTTTTGGCTGTAGTGGGGGGTTCAATTGGGCGGTCTGGTTGTAGGGTTAAGGGCAGAGTCATGGGAACAAAGTAGACAGGCAGATAATTGTACTTGTCTTTGAACAATCTTGTCAGCCTCTTGTACCACTTTCCTTTACATTTTATGTATTCAGTTTCTCTAGTCCTTGCCAAGGGATCAGCAATGAGGATGGTCTTCAAGTTGTACTCTGCGTAGGCGGGGTTGGGCGGGTATTTGATAAAATGCACAGGTCCAAAGGGGGCTCCTGGGGGACAGTATAGTGCCTGGGGAGGGTCAGCAGGTTGGTCTCTGGAGGGAGCAGTTGCCTGATTGTCTACTTGACCAGAGCTAAGATGGAAGATTACTAAGGCTAGATAAGGTAAGATTTGTTTGAACCAAAGGTTCATAAAACTTTATTATCAAAAATGTTGATGGGGTTATCCCCATACCACTGGGGTTCTTATACCAGGTGGTTTTGCTTCTTTGCTTTTTGCGGAATTCAGGTCTGGGGACAGTTCACTAGCAGAGCTCAGTCCTTGGCTTCTGGTTTTTGGGTGGTGGATCCTAGTTGTGCTTGCGCTGATGAACAGAAGTGGTGATGCTTTTTTACGCCACTACTGTTCACCATATCACCTGAGCAGTCAAATTGTATTACCTATTCTGGACTGGAGGCTGGCGTTAGCTGGTGATCATTGGCAGGACTGGCAGGAGGCCTTGTTTTAACCTTCTTTAGGTAAGCTAAAACTTCAGCATAGGTCTGGGTCTTTGGTGGTACGCAGTTAATAGCAATCTGATGTTTATTTGGGGAACTGTCTTTAAGAGTCTGGAGGGTCTCAGAGTAATTCAACAACTTGGGTCTGCAACTTAACAAGTTGGCAGGTCTCTGTCCATTTTGTGTGACTTGAGTAGCCTTTGGTGGGTCAGGGTTTGATTCTGGGGTTTCCAATGTTGATTTCAAACCTCCAGTCTTGACACTTGGCAGATTGGCAGGTTCCTGTTCCTCCTGGTTGGGGCAAGATATCTCTGACGGTCCAGGGTTTGGCCCAACTGGAAGTCTGGCTGGCTCCTGTCTACCCTGGTTATAACAAGGCTTTTTCTGAGACCCAGGGTTTGATTCCCAGGTTTTCAATACAAGTATTGAAATGTCATTCATGACAGCTAGGGCCCTTTTCTTCTTCTGTTTCTGTAATTTTCAAAAATTTATGATCTCTCATAAGTGTGGCAAGGTGGGTTGAATACATGTGGTGGTGCACCTCTCCTTGTTGTATGGCAAGGGTAGTAATTTCCCATTCAATATGAGGTTTGGTATTTCTCATCCAGTCCAGGCCAAGTAAAACATTATAATTGGGAATTGGTATGATTGGACTACTAATGTTAGTCTGTTTGTCTCCTATTTGGGCACAAAGGGTTTTACCTCTCTGGTGACTGATGTGCTCCTGTTATCTGCCATAATAACTCTCTTGACATTGCTTTGGACCATGGGTAGCTTCATGAGGTTGGCAAATCTTTTGTCAATGAGGGATTAGTTGGCTCCAGTGTTGAATAGTGATGTGTCCTGATATCTGGGAAAGCAGAAAGGATAAGTGAGGAGTATATTTCCGGGTTAGGCAGCAAACAGTATAGGATTGCTGGAGGGCACTTGGATCAAGGTTATTAATTCCACATCTTGGTCTCTGTACAAGCCTTGCAAATTGGGGGAGGATGGCTTGCCTAAGCACTCCGCTGAGCTTTCCCCTCCTTGGTGGCGTTATCAGTGCTCATTTGATTTACTTGAGTAGTGCAATTTCCACCTTGATGATGAGAGTTATTGGCTTGGGTGCTTGCTTATTAGCTTGAGGGTCTTTTTTTGCTGTGGTACTTTCCTTTCATTTGTTGGTTGCGTGCAGGTTGTCAGATTTTTGTGCAGCTTGCTTTCCTTCCAGAAACACGTCTTTGAGGTTCTTGCAGCGGCTCATGTCAAACTGACATATGATGTGTGTGAGGAGGCCATTGTAGAAGTCCAGTTGTGGTCCAGCATCACTAAAGTTTATGGTGTCAGGAGCTTGGTCACATATGTCTTCATAGGCTGAAATGTATTACTTGATAGTTCCTGTCATTTTGAAGATTCAGAGTTCTGTCATGATCACAATGTCAGAGTTCTTTATTGCAAATTTCTCTAGGAAGGCAGTTTTGAACATGTCCCAGTTTTTTTGTGATCAGGGTGTTGGTCAAACCATTTGCTTACAAAGCGTGAGGTAACCCTGGTAACATGTAAAGTAATTTTTCTTGCTCAAATTTTGTGAGGGTAGCCTACTTGTGTAAACTTATTTTGGGTGCTTTGAATCCAGAGGTTGGCATTTTCACGGTACAGTCCTGAGAACATCACAATTTCTGCTGAGCATGGGCATTGAAATACAATGTTGGGAATTTTGGTTTCTTCAGGAATTGGAGGCAAGTTCAGGACTTCTTGAGTACTGAGGAAGCTGTACTGTTTGATTGGTACATGGATATTGTTGAAGACAGTGAGTCCTGTGGGGACGTCCTGACCTTCTTTGTATTGACTTCAGTCAGTGGGGAGTACCATCTTCTGGGTTCTTTTTTTGGAGGATTTTTTCTTTAAGTGGCGTAGGTGTGAATAACCTACCTGTGCTACTACTGTCAGGTATATACTTCTGGGAGGTATCTTAAACAAGATAAAGGGGAAACTAAGAAGAGAATGATACTTTATTTGATATGAGTTTGGAGTACTATATAGTATCATGAGAAGCCACATGTTGTCCATGTACAACATGGCAGTAATGGGGCTTGTCCAAGTAGTGCTCCTTGTAGGACTCAAAATGCTTGATCCCTGTAATAAATGGGCAAATGAAAAGAGTGCCACCAACTTAATGATTATTTGGGGAATCATTTGGAGAGTCACTCAGGGAATTGCTTTCCTGAGAGTAAGTAATCAAAGATGTTGCAACACATGAATTATATTTTTCATTTAAGAGATGAGAGTCTATAACTTTACACATATCTTGAAAGTAAAATTTCTTTAAAAAATCAAGCTTTCATATTTTAAAGGATAAATCAACACATTTACTCAATAATATTAATTACGTGTTATTAATATATTTTTTATGGCTTGGTTTATGTAGTCAATAAGTAAAATTTATAATACAACTCATTAAACTGAAATATGTATGTTTGGCTTAGTTTTTTATATAATTTTTTTCTCTAACATATTATCTTTTTATATTGTACGTCTAATGTTTATTTTTTGGCAGTATTTGAGTTAGTTGTGAACGTCTCATATAACAAATAAATATCTTTCTGATAGCCTGGATTCAATTTTCTTAGCATATTTATCATTTTAATATATAGAAAAAAGCTCAGGAATAAAAGCCTTCTCAATTAAAATTCTTTTTTAAAAATAATAATATTATACTCCTTTAGGGTTTTAATTCTTGGTAAGTATACAAAAATTAGCTTTAAAGATGGAGACCTTTTTAAAAAATTGAAATCAAAATAAAAGCATCTATGATGATATACTTTTTTATTTAAGCAATACAGTTGACTTAAGATATTTTAAAGTTGTAAAGTTAATTTTTTGAAATTGTGCTAGTTGAATCAAAAATACTGAAAACAGTTCCCAAAAACTTTCTTTCAACTCTTCAACATAAGATAAGCTAACCATCAGGTTTGCTTAAAAATCATTTAAACGTTTCTGAGTGATAATTAGTTTTTGGCAGTAAAAATTTGCAAAGAAGCCAAAAAGATAAATATTTTAAAAATGATAAATGCAAACAAAACAAAGTTAAACTAATTAAGATAGGTACAGTAGTTTTAAAAGCTATGGTAACAAGCAAAAATAATTCATATTTAAATGAAATGAACTCAGATTTAAGCAAACCCCAGGTCAGGCAAGAATAAGGAATCAAATAGTTTAAGTATTTTTTGGTGAACTGGAAAAATGTCAAACAATTGATAAGGAGCACCTTTTGGGGAAGCTTCAAATATGGTAATAGGAGAGAAAAGAAGTATCTTTTATTAGATAATATTTTAGACTTATATAAATTGGGCTGTGGCAGAGATTTAGTTGGATCAAACCTAGGGGTTGGTCATGTGCGGGATGGGTTCAAGCCACTGGATACTTGGATTGTCATGTGATATTATTTGGTTACCATCCTTGGTATGTTGAACAGTATATTGGAGGGGCACCAAATCAGGTGATGACTGGATGTTGAGTAGGTTGGCAGTAGCCAGAATACTTGTACATCCAGATCCTCAACACCCCCTTAAGGGGGTACTCTGGTACATCAGGAGGGGGCTTTGTCTTGACAGCTGATGCCTGATGTTCCTGGAGTTGTTTGCTAGTTGGTACCAGTTGGGTCAAGCGTTCTACTTTGCTAAGGCGGAGGCTAGTTCTGTGGTATTTCTTGATGACAGGGTTTGTGGCACCTTGAAATTTCACTAGATAGGTGTTCCTGTCTGGTCTGTACTTGATGATTCTTCCTGGTCCTCTGTGTACTGAGTCTAGTTTCTTTCTGTTGCCAGCTAGGATCCAGACGGGGGAGTTGATGGGAAGTGGTTCCTCTGTGGAGGTTACCTTTTGTGTTTTGAGCCTTTTTATTTCTGCTAGTTTAGCTTTGAAGTGTATGTGTTGTAGATTTGGTACTTGTTCTACTGTGGGGGGTTTCCCTGGGGGATCTTTATGTATGGCTACTTTTTGCGGGTAATTATTTCTGGTTTGTATATGTAGGTTGGCTCAAACAGTGAATAGCCTGTCCCTTTATTGGTGCGGACCCAGGATACTAGTAATACATGTTTCACGTATAGTGGTCATGTGTCTTTGGCTTTGCCATCAATTATTTTCTCTAGAGTTCTTATTAGGCTGCCGTTTAGGCGTTCCACTCTACCGTTGGCCTGTGGCCTGTATGGAGAGGTTGTGGAATATTTAATATTTTTGGATTTTAAGCTGTTGTTTGCTACGTGACCTGATAAGTCAGTTGCTCCATCAGTTATGATGTAGTATGGAGTGCTGTAGTTGGCTATGATTGCTTTGTTAATGAATCAGTTGATTGTTTCTGCTTTATGGTTCTTTGTTGCCCAGTAGATGGTCCAGTGTGTGGCAAAGTTGATAGCTACAATTAAGAAACGTTGGTTTGTCTTTATTTCTGGGAAGGGGTCCACTACGGCTAGCCCCCAAACCTTGAATGGTTCAGTACCCAGTACTGGGTTGAACGTTGGCTGGGGAGTCTTTGTGCTGGTGTATTTCTCACACACTTGTACTTTTTCAGAAAATCAACTATATCCTGTTTAAGGTTGGGACACCATACTATCTCTTTTAATGTGAGGTATAGGTTGTTAGCCTTTGTATGTCCTAGTAGGCAGTGATGTCTTAATATGGTGTCAACTATTTTTGCAAGTGGTATGTAAGAGACATGTTTGTTGATAAAGATTTGGTATACAGTGCCATTTGATACATGGAAATAATTTTTGTTCCTTAGTAATGTATTTTGGATCAGTTGTTGTGTTGAGGGGTCTTTCCCTTTGGTTTTATACTCAGTGCTGTATAGGTTTGGCCAGTCAGGGTCCAGGTGGTCAGGATGATCCTCTCTAGTCTGACATAGTCTAGAGAGAGCATCAGCTGTGACTAGCTCTGCCCCTTTTTGTATTGGAGGTCCAAATTAAGCTGCTCCATCAGGGACATTCATTTAGCTTGTTGCCATGCAAGTGTGTTCTGAGTTTTAAAATAGATTAAGGATTTGTGTTCAGTTAGTACTCAGACGTTTAAATGTCCTTCTAGATAACATCTCCATTTCTTGCATGTGTGATATATTGCTAGCAATTCCTTGTTGTGTATTGGGTATCTCTGCTCAGTGTTGGTCAGTTTTCTGCTTTTGTAACATACTGGCAGGAAGTCTTGCTGTCCTGGTTGGCAGATGTGCAGGACTGCGCCAATGGCAGTGTCACTGGCATCTGACTCAAGCTTATAGCACCCGTTATTATTAGGGTATTACAAGATTGGTGCTTCAATCAAAGCTTGTTTTAGTAATTGTAAATTCTTGTCACATTCTGGTGTCCAGATGAATTTCTTTTTGGTATTACCCTTGGTTAATTTATTGATTGGTGCAGTTAGTTTTCTGCAGTCTTTGATGTATTTCCTTAGGTAAGATACCATACCAAGAAAGCATCTGACTTGTTTAAAAGATGTGGGGCATTGCATGTTATTTATGGCTTTTATTTTGTCCAGATCTGCTTTGATGCCACTGTCAGAGACAATGTGGCCCAAGAACAGGATTTCCTTTTCCGTAAATTGGCACTTACTTGGTTTTGCGTAAAGTTTGTGCTTTGTGAGTCAATTGAGTGTCTTGTGGATATGCATGAGGTGTTCCTCTTTTGTTTTTGAGAATATGATGATATTGTCAAGGTAGCATAATGTATTTGAAAGACCATTTAGCACTTGGTTCATTATGGCAAGAAATCTTGCAGGAGCGTTGGTCATCCCAAAGTTCATTAACCTACACTCAAAGGATCCAAATTGCGTACAGAACACGGTCTTTAGTATGTCCTTTTCCTTTACTTCAACTTGGTTGTAACCTGAGGTGAGGTCAATTTTGGAGAAAAATTTGGCTCCTGAGAGTCTTGCAAACAGATCCTCTATGAGTGGAAGAGGGTATTTATTCTTTACTGTGCTTGCATTTAGTGCTCTTTAGTCAGTAACTAAGCAAAGGGATCCTTCTTTCTTTTTTACAAAGAAAACCGCTGCCCCCAGGGGGATTCAGACAGACAAATGAATTCTTTGGCTACGTTGTCCTCAATGTGTGTTTTGAGGGTTTGGGTCTCCATGGGAGAGAGTCTGTAGAGGGGTGTAGGTTTGGGCATGGCTTTACATAGGTTGATGCCATGTTTGACCTCCAGTTTGGGAGGTAGCTTGGGGAGTTCTTCCTTGAATACATGGGTGTATTCATTTAGGAGTGCTGCAAGTTCTGGACATTGGATCTTGGTTGTTTGCATGTTATTGAATTCAGTGTAACTCATTATGTAGAGGGTAATATCTTTAGTTAGAAGTTCTGAGTTGTCTTGGCTTATGACCTGGTCAAATACTGTGTCTCTTAGAATGAGGTTGTCAGGTTCTTTGAGGATATTAGAATTGACTCCATTGCGTTTGATGGTCTTGGACTTTTCTTTCCAAAATACGCTGGAGTTCACTCAGGTGAACTAGTCCATGCCTGCTACAATGTTGTAGTTTATGTTGTTCATAACAAGTCCTTTGATGGACTTTTGAATGCCTTGGAGGTCAATTCTGAAGGGAGTTGTTTTGCCTTCAAGTAGAACCTTTGATTTGTCTACCATTCTGGCATATTTAAAGCTGGATTTGACAACTGGTATTTGGTACTTGGTTACAAATGGTTTGATAACCATAGTGTGTTGTGCACCAGAGTCAAATAAAATTTTATGTGTATGAGATTTATAAGTACATGGGTAGACAAGAAGTTGTGTGTGATCTTTAATTTTTACGTTCATAAAAATGGAGGATTGCGGGACACGTGGAATACAGCAGCAAAGTTTGTGCCTTGGTACAGTTTCTTGTCAAGTTGTGGGGAAACAGGGGCACTTAATCCTGTTCCCCCTCCTCTTTTCCATGTTCCTCTGTTTCAAGACCTTTGAGGTCAGAAAATATGGGGTCAGATTCATAGTGGGTTGCTGTTTCAGATTTTTCACTTAGGCGGTGTCCTCTTTCTTGGGACAGGAGTAGTTTCTGCTTTGGCTACAATTGCCATTGTTGCAATTGGAGTTGCCATCGTTATTATTGGTGTTTTGGTGTTTTTGCCATTGGAGTTTTCTCTGCCATTGTTGTTTGAGGAGTAATTGCTGTTGTGTGCAGCATATTCCATGTTTGTGCATTTTTCTGTGTGCTTGGCTTCTGCAATGAGCGTGGGCATGGAGGTGTTGGCCTCTAGACAGATGAGGGCAGCAACAGAGGGTTTCATTCTGTTAAATAATGAGGATCTAGTGTGCACATTGTCAGCTTTCACCGGATTTTGCAGTGTATTTCCTCAAATTCATTGGAGTAAGCTGTGATAGTGGTCTTCTGAGGAAGATTGCTAAGCTGTATTGCAAATCTTGGAGGGATTCAGGGATGTGGAAATTGTGTATGATGTCCGCTTTGAACTCTTCCCAGTTTTCAAGATGGCCGTCAGTTTGTGAGCCAACCCAGGTGTCAAACCAGTTAGCTGCAGCCCCCTAAAGGCTTGCTGGCTTCCTGGACCCATTTTTTGTGGGGGATGCAGCTGGCGCGGAGTTTAGCAGCTGAGTGGTCTAGCCAGTTGATGATGTTTTCTTTGTTTTTCCCAAAGAACTTGTCAATACCAATGTACTTGGTGTTAATAACTTCACCTGTGATAGGTGGATGTGCTTTTGTTTGTGGTTGAAGAGAGCAACTGTATTGAATTATCTTGGCGCATGCTTTGGGCATGACCAGACCTTTAAATACGGTGCATCCACTAGGTATATCTTTGTTGATGTTGTGGGTGCAGAAGTATGTTTTCCAGGTCTCCTGGGATGTGGCCTGGTTGAGTACATGAGCAAAGGTGGGCGGGTTTTGATCAGTTATTTTCTCTTTCATGGGCATGGTCAAAAACTGTAGCTGCTATCAGTGATAAGGAGTGCCTTTTGGAGAAGCTTCAAATATGGAATTAGGAGAGAAAAGAAATACCTTTTATTAGATAATATTTTAGACTTATATAGCTTGGGCTGTGGCAGAGATTAGTTGGATCAAACCTATGGGTTGATCATGTTTTGGGATGGGTTCAAGCCACTGGATACTTGGATTGTCATGTGATATTATTTGGTTACCATTCTCAGTATGTTGAACAGTATATTAGAGGGGCACCAAATTGGGCGATGGCTGGATGTTGGAAAGTTGGCAGTAGCCAGAATGCCTGTACATCTAGACCCTTGACACAATAAACAAAATATTGCTAGCACATAATAAAAAAATATATAAAACATCAAACAGCATAGTTCAAACTACAAAAAAATTACCTGGTACTTAAAGTAATATGGATTAATGCTGTTCTGGAATATATTAAAATTCTATCAGGATTCAGATAGGCACCAACCAAAGGGCTAAAATGAAACAAAATTAGAGCAACCTAAAAGAAATATTTCACAGACACAAAACAGATGAAGGCACACAAGATGTGTAGTATGTGCATCCTAAAATAGAAAATTAGCAGTTTAACAGACAATCAACAACTATACAATTTAGGATTGATACATTTTATTCATTTTTAAGGTTCCTTATTGTCAAAACAGCAGGCTCAACCTGCCAGCAAGATTATGAGTAAGCGGGTTTATGACCTGCAATCTAATTATCCAGGCACTTGGAACCAAACTAGGAAGTCAACTAAAATTTCCAAATCCAACAACATGAACAAATGATGATCCCTTATGATGAATACCTTGTTTTGGCGCTTGACTCATTACCAGGATCAAGCCACCCCCTTCACAATTCCAGTGTGTGATCAATGCTATAATGTTCCTGTTATCCACAATTCACAATGTCTATATAATACCTATCTCTCAATAAAGAATATTATCTAGCTTCTAAATATTTTCCCCTTGTAACTCTGCTAAAATAGCACAGTTACAACATTGGTAGCAGAAGTAGGGTTTCCATCCTACTTTATTCCCCAAAATCCGCTTGTTGCACGTACTTGCCGCAGCTAATAAATCCTTGATAGCATCATTTCTGGCCTCCCAGAAGACTGGACACCATACACACATGGTACCAAGATACCTGATGAGTTTGTCCTCTACCAGAACATGGTGATACCACTTCCCGTGTTCAATGCCATGTCCGCCCAAGGGTTCTTCCAGGCCCCCTCTGCCATGCCTTACGCAACTGATGAAAACACCATGCCAGCCTACATAGCCCAAAGACTTCAAAGTGCTGCCCTGGAATCCTTCACTGGGGCCAACAACAACAACACCGCTGCATGGATCCAGTTGGCCCAAAGCAAGCTGGCCCAAATGGAATGCCCGTAGCAATTTTGGATTGCAGAGATCTCCATCTGATTGACTCACAACGCTGGTACCTTGTGCAACAAGTGGCATGAAGAACACACCAAGAAGGATTTGGACACTTTCAAACAAGACTTCTTGGCAAGATTTGTGCTGAAGGACACCACACTCATGATCATATGCCAAGTAAAGAGTCTAATCCAAACAGGCACAGTAAAGTAGCTCAGCCAAGCATAAAAGGAGCTCCAACTATGAGCCCCCTCAGATATGGCCTTTGACACCCCAGCTACCCATCTCATGTACTATGACACACTCAAGTCACATGTAATGAGACATATAAACTTGGACCAAGTGGCTAACTTGAAAAGCCTGTATTGTGAGGCAGAGAAAGCAGAACAAACATCTAATGCTCTCCACGAGGCGCAAACTGGGAAAAGGGAGTAACCCAAAGATTCTCACCCAGCTGGAAGCAACAACTGACTACCTTCTGGGAATATTAATAACAACAACAACTCAAGCCACAAAACTGTGGTTCAAATGGGCATGGAAACAGGAAAAACAGCCAGTCAAACTGTACCCATTTCCATATCACTGTCACACAAGACAATCAAGACAAGTGAAAAGCCCAGGGATAGCACTAAGCAAGCCAAGCTCTCCCCACACAACTCCTGACTTTCCCAACAATGAGTACCAACCTAAGGATGTGAACCAATGTCCAATGATCCAAGTACCCTCAGAAGACCCAGTACTTTACACCATTGCCAGACATCCTAATAAACTGATGTCTTATCCTTTCCGCTCTTGCAGTTTTACAGGCTCAGCACTCCTAGACTTGGGCGCAGACCAAACCCTAGTCAACAGCAGCTTTTTAGACAAGTTCAAGCTAACCACTAATCCTTTGCGGATTAAAAACATGGTTTCAGCTGATTAACATCACATTGCCATGACAAGGGAAACTGCCCCTTCTTTGTCATGCTAGAGAATCTAAATTCCACCATCCAGGTCCCCGTCATTGATTTCCCAAGTTTGATATTGTGCTGGGACTGGACTGGTTGCAAAGGAACAACCCCTATGTAGACTGGGTGACCTCAGTACTGACCATCAAGCGTGAAGGCGTTAATCACCAGATCTACCCTGAATCAGTGGACCAACTCCTGCACAACCACATTTTTGTACACATTATGGAGACTTTGGACAACAAGGAAAACCTCAATGCAATTTACTGGGACTCCTGCCAATATAAGATCATACACTTCAAGGACCACAAAGATACCACTACGCCTCAGGGCCGCAAAATTGTATCTTGCCATCCAGAAATTTTCAAGGAGGCTTCACCAGGGTTGCCACCAGAAAAACACATCCAACACTTCATCCAAATCAAAGGTGCTGTACCTAAGGTGCTACCCATCTAACACCTTACCCCAAATAAAGATGACACCCTACACGTTTACCTTAAGGAGGCGTTGGAAAAAGGTCTTATCTGCCCCTCACAGTCTCCTTTTGGTACTTCTGTATTCTTTGTGGCAAAGAAAAATGGTACTCTACACATAAACACAGACTACCAAGCCCTAAAAAAAGTCACTAATAAGAATTGCTACCCACTGCCACTCATTGAGAACCTCTTTAATGCCCTGGGTGGCACCACAGTCTTCTCCAAGATTGACTTAACCGCAGGCTACAACCAAATCCATATCAAGGAGGAAGATATACCCAAAACAGAATTCTGCACTAAATATGGTTCATACAAATGTGTGGTACTCAACTTTGGAATGACAAACACCCTGTCAACCTTTGGGACCTTCATGAACGAGGTGTTTGTCCCCCACATTGGCAAGCATGCCTTGGTATACCTGGACAAAGTTTTTTCTATAGCCCCTTGGTAGAACAACACCACAATAACTTAGAGGCAGTCTTTGCTACTCTGGCACAACATAAGCTGCTAGCCAAGTCCTCCAAATGCCAGTTCTTCCACAAACAGTTGCCCTTCCTGGGAGACGTAGCTTCAAAGGATGGCATCAATCCTGAAAGCCAGAAAATCCAGGCCATTTGCAAAATTCTACCTCCAAAGGACAATTCAGAGCTCTGAACATTCTTGGGAATGGTTGCCTATGTACAACAATTTATACCTGACTGTAGCGTCCTGACTGCACCCCTGTCTGCCATAAATGGCACCAAATCTAAGTTTGTATGGACCCCCCAACACAACCTTTGCTTCAGACATCTTAAAAAAAACTCAAAACTGCACCCATTCTACAATACCCCAAACATGATGGGGAATATCATGTGAGACAGACATCTCTGACGCATTCATTGGGATAGTACTAAAAATAAAAAATGATGATGATTTCCTGCCTGTAACCTATGAGTCACACAAACTGACAGATGGCAAGTGCTGATACCCTATACACAACAAAGAATTGTTAGAAATTGTGAACTGCCTGGTCAAATGGCGTTGTTATCTAGAACAACAGGAGAAATTTAAGGCATTAAAAAATCACAAGTCCCTCATATACTTCAAAACACAGGCAAAACTCTCCCACTTCCAAGACTGCTGGATGGAACTCTTAGAGAGGTTCAATATGGTCATACTATACAAACCTGGTCCTGAACTTGCCATGATGGACACACTCTTGCGCCTATATGTCAGAGCCACAAGGGACAAGAATGGGCTCACCCCAGACTGTCCTCTCCTGGTACTCCAAATAAAGGACAATGACTTCCCCCTGGTACCACTGACATAACAAAAAAACAGTCATCAAGAGCAAACACTTATTTGCAGATGTGTATGGGACCTTACATCAAAAAATGACCAATGAAACCACCATCCCTTATATCCCCACACATCAGCAAGTTGACACAATCCTGCGTTATCACAGGGACTTAGGCCATAAAAAGCCGCAACCTCTACAAATTCCTTAAACACAAAGCATGTTGGCCAAGCCTGTACCAAGACGTTCAGAAAGTCTTGGATCAATTCAAAGTATGTGAGAAATTTGCAAAGAGCAAAATACCACCCAAGTCAGTACTACCTATCCACATGCAACTACTCTTCAAGGTGTGGCCCCTAGACATTGTAGGCCCCATGCCAGAAAAGCAAAAAAAAGAAGTATATTATTACTGCAATAGACTTTGCCACACAATGGCCAGTAGCTCAAGCAGTAAAAACACATAGCAGTAATTATGTGCGGCAATTCATAGGAAAAGAAATCATCAGCAAGTTCAGAAATTCATAACTCCTGATAACCAACAGAGACAAAAAACTGACATCTGAAAATGCCAATGTATACCTCACCAAGAATGGGGTCCAGCACACAGTGACAACACCTTACCATCCTCAGGCCAATGAACGTATGGAGTGGCTGAATGGCAGCCTGGTGCAGGCCCTGTTCAAGATCACTGCTGGGAGATCTGAGTACTGGTATAAGCAGCTACTGACTGCATTACTTGTATTCCGTACCTGTGTGAACAGATCCACTGGGAAAAGCCCCTTTGAGCTATTTTATGGCACACAACCCAATATCATCCAAGCACTATCAGGACCTAAGCTGGAAATACCCAGTAAAGTTCCATCCCGCTTGAATCCCCAAGTCATACAGGCCAATAACAACCAACTTGTAAAGTCACTTCCCCTTTAGCTATGGACAGGACAATCTTTCTGCACTGCACAAAAAAATCTGCTCAGAAGCTGGCTAAGCCCCTTAATTCCCTTGAGGATTTAGTTCACACAATTGATGAGAGATTTGTGTTAGCATACCCTTCCCAAGTGCTAAATACTAATGTGTTGAACTTGGTTCCCACTTGAGAGGAATCTCTGATTAATTTAGACTATTTTTTGCTTTGGGCTTGTCCACAATTGAAATTAATTAAGTCTAAACAATCAGGTTGCGCTACTGCTAAATCATCAAATTCCAATCTAACTGGATTAGATGCTGATTCAAATCACCCCAGCAATGCCAACCAATCAGAGTCAAAGTTGGAAATTATTGCAAAATCCCCCAACTCACTGGATTCACCTTGCAAAATTTCTTCTTCAGCCAATCAAATCTGCGCCTTGGGTCAGGTGACCCTGAATTCTAAACTCCTCCCTTAAAGCAAGACAGGGGACTTTCATTCCCCTGCTTGCTCATTCTTACAAATTAAAGTTTAGTCCTTTACTTAAACTTTGGTCATTTTTGGGTCCCATTTTGGTCCCCTCTGTTTTTCTAAAAATGTTAGCATTGGTCACCTTTTCCCTTACCTCTTTTCTTTGCTCCCAGGCCTCTCTGTGTCTTCTTGGAGTCTCTAACACGTTGTCAGCGTCAACATCAAAGATTTTTGCTTTTTCTTTAAAAGATAACCATCCAACTTAAAAATTAGTGGTTTATTTAATATAATTATATATTTAGAGTTTGGTTTTGTTTCTCTTTTGCTTTTGCCTTATTCTTGGCTCCATTTACGCTTTAAAGCTTTTAAACCCCGCTTTCAAAGTCCCTTTTCCTGCAGTTGCTGTTTGTTGTGTCCTGTTTGCCTTTTAGACTTTCTTGCTTGTCTTTGGTCCCTTTCTGGTTGCTTTTCTTTTTTTTGAAAAAAATAAAATCTAGAAGTAAAATTGCTTCTTGCTGGTCTCTGCATTAGACTCAAGTAAAATGTTGGTGCCTTTTGCCAAGTTTGTTGTGTTCACCCTGCACCAGCCTTAGTGATGATATGGTGCACCACCCCTAATCTTTGGGGGGCATATTTCTCACTCATTTCATCAAATGGGTGCTAATCCTGACCAATTCCTATACATATTTGGTAAAATTCCTGGGCAAGCTCAGGGTATCCTCACCACTAGTGAGAATGTTGTAAGAAGCCTCACCTGCAATGACCTCAAGTTTTCAACCCCTGATCTATCCCCCTCAGTGTCCCAAGGCCTATCTTCCCCATTGCCCTTTTCCTCTGAGGCCCCAGTTGTACTGGTCCCAGGAGGAGACAAGGCTGTTCCGGAGTCTACCCCCAAGTGTGCCCCTTGGTTGCTCAGTGGGACAATTATGATGGGTTTGGACTCTTACTTCCCCCGACTATCTGCTGTGTCCTCCTTGTGGATGCCACTTTGAGCGGCCATCCCAGTTCTGCACTGGATGGTGTCCTGGTGGATTCTTCCCCTGGGATGGGAGCCAAAATTAGTTAGTTTAGCCCCCCTCTCTCACACAACTAGAAAGAGAAGAAGAAAACTACAGAATATCTTTGTTCCCATCCAAAGCAGACATGAGGTCAGTGATAAAGTCTGGGTAATGAATACCAACAAGAGTAAATTACAGCCAGAAAAAGTGGGCCCTGCCATTATCCTAAAGGTAAACAAAAACAACACTTACCTTGTGCAAGGACTCAGAAAACACAAACAAGACAAATTCCTCCACCATGACTGCCTATGACCCTGCAAAGCAAGACAAAAACAATACAAGACTGTCCTACCTGCCACTGAACAACAGTTAGCCCAGTATGGCGCCTGGGCTCCCAAAAATCTCCCTGACAACCTGCCCCCAGAGGAGACCAACCTTCAGTTGGGGGGTGTTAAAACAGCAGGCTCAACCTCCAGCAAGGTTCCGAGCAAGCAGGCTTGTGACCCACAATCTAATTATCCAGGCACTTGAAGACAAACTAGTTAGTTGAATTAAATTTCCAAATCCAACAACATGGACAGATGATGATCCCTTATGTTGGATACCTTGTTTGGTGCTTGAATCATTACCAGGATCAAGCCACCCCTTTCACTATCTTACTGTGTGATCAAGGCTATCATGTTCCTGTTATCCACAATTCATAATGACTATATAATACCTATCTCTCAATAAATAATATTATCTAGATTCTAAATATTTTCCCCTTGTAACTCTGCTAAAACAGCACAGTTAAAACATTATTTGTGTAAAATGATTTGAGAACTTTACAAATATGGACTCATGATTACAATAAAATAAATCTTAAAATTTTAAACTTCTACTTCTAGTGGTTTTATCC
Source organism: Entomophthora muscae (assembly GCA_014839935.2). Classification (NCBI taxonomy): domain Eukaryota; kingdom Fungi; phylum Entomophthoromycota; class Entomophthoromycetes; order Entomophthorales; family Entomophthoraceae; genus Entomophthora; species Entomophthora muscae. Next base: position 321,220 of record QTSX02004989.1, on the reverse strand, counting down.
TAAGTTTTTTTGCAATGGTTTTTAACAACAAAATCTTTGATGGCGCCAGCAAAAAAGACAGCAGCAGCCAAGGCATCTTCTGTGGAGGTAAGGCTCAGAACATGGAGGCACCCATTTATACCCAGGTCTTTGATGTGGGTAAAAAGAAAGCTGACCTTTACTTGACCCCTGACCCCTATGGGTTTGACTTGTTCAGTAGTCACCTAGCGTCTAGTTCTGCTCCTTCCCCCTTTCCTGACCCCATTCAAGGCACCAACCAACTGCCCCATCAGAATGACAACCTTGATTTGGAACAACTTCCTGCCATCAGCCAACCTTCCCCCCTCAGCCAATCAGGCTTCAGCTCCCACAGCCCAGCGCCCCAAGCGCCAAATCATCACCACCAAAATTCTTCAGGAAATTGTGGCACTGAACCTGCAGGGTTTGTCCTGGGATCAGATTGCAACCCAATTGCAATTTAACTGAGCAACCATTATGCAGGAGTTCAAAAACCTAATGAATAAGGGAAATATGATTGGGACAACCAAGAAGCCAAAAAAGCAGTACAATTCCCAGATCAACAAAGTATATCCCTTAATGCTTGACCTCCTGCAGCGGTACCCTATGCTTTCCTTGAACCAGGTCCAGAAACAACTCACACACCATGGAATATGAGTTTCCAAGTGTATGTTGCAGCTCTGGATTTATGAAAAAGTTGTCTTGGTCTTTGTGTTGATCAATTTTGATGGTAACCAATGAGATGTCAGTAATGAGGAGCAACTTTTGGGGAAGCTTTGGATATGGAATTGATAAGAACAAGAAGTATATTTCATTGTATAATACTTTAGACTTATATAGCTTTCAATCTGGCAGGGATCTAAGTTGGATCAAAAATAAGGATAGTCATGTGCAGAATGGGTTTGAGTCACTGGATACTTGGACAAGTCATGCAATATTGGTTTTTTGCCTTTCTTTGTATGTATAACGGTATATTGGATTGGCACCAAACCAGGCAATGACTGGATGTTAAGTGTGTTGGTGGTGACCAGAATACCTGTACATCCAGCTCCTCAACACCTCCCTTAAAGGGTTACTCTGGTACATCAGGAGGGGGCTTTGTCTTGACAACTGCTGCCTGATGTTCCTGGAGTTGTTGGCTAGTGGGTACTAGCTGAGTCAAGTGTTCTCCTTTGCTAAAACAAAGGCAGGATCTGTGGTATTTCTTGATGACAGGATCTTTGGCGCCTTGGAACTTAAATAGATAGTTATTTCTGTCTGTTCTGTATCTGATGACTCTTCCTGGTCCTCTGTGTACTGAATCCAACTTCTTCCTGTTCCCAGCTAGGACCCAGACGGGGGAGTTGATTGGAAGTGTTTCCTCTGTGGAGGTTACTTTTTGTGCTTTGAGCCTTTTGGTTTCTGCTATTTTAGCTTTGAGGTGTATGTGTTGTAGATCTGGTACTTTCTCTACTGTGGGAGTTTTTCTGGGGGGATTTTCACATATGGTTGGTTATTGTGGGTGACTATCTATGGGTTTTAACTGTATGTTAGTTCAAACACTGAGTAGCCTGTCCCTTGGTTGGTGCATACCCACAATACTAATAATGCATGTTTCACATATAGTGACCATGTGTCTTTGGCTTTTTCATCCATTATTTTCTTGAGGGTTTTGATGAGGCTGCCATTTAGGCATTCAACTCTGCCGTTGGCCTGTGGCCTATAGGGCAAGGTTGTGGAGTGTTTGATGCTTTTGGATTTTAAATTGTTGTCTACTACGTGTCCTGATAGCTCTGTGTCTCCATATGTTATGATGTAGCCAGGAGTTCTGTAGTTAACTATTATTGCCTTGTTGATGAAGCAATTTATGGTTTCTGCCTTGTGGTTCTGTGTTGCCCAGCAGATGGTCCAGGGCTTAGAAAAGTCAATGGCTACAATTAGAAAGTGTTGGTTGGTTTTTGCTTCTGGGAAGGGTCCCACCACATCCAGCCCCCAAATCTTGAATAGTTCAGGGTCTGGTACTGGATTAACTGTTGGTTGTGAAGCCTTGGTGCTGGCATATTTCTCACACACATTGCAATTTTTCAAAACGTCAACTATGTCTTGTTTAAGATTGGGCCACCATACTATCTCTTTTAGAGTGAGGTATAGGTTGTTAGCCTTTATATATCCTAGTAGGCGGTGATGTCTTAGTATAGTGTCAACTATTTTTGCAAGTGGTATGTAGGGAACATGTTTGTTGATAATGATTTGGTAAACTGAGCCATATGATATCTGGAAATGTTGTTCATTCCTTACTAATGTATCATGGATTAGTTAATATGTGGAGGGGTCTTTCCCTTTTGTCTTGTACTTAGTGTTATATAGGTTGGGCCAGTCAGGGTCCAGGTGGTCAGGATTATCAACTTTTGGCTGACATAGCCTAGAGAGAGCATCAGTCTTGACCAGCTCTTCCCCCTTTTTATATTGGATGTCCAAATTGAGCTGCTCCAGCAAGGACATCCATTTGGCTTGTCACCGTGCAAGTGCGTTCTGAGTTTTAAAATAGATTAAGGATTTGTGGTCAGTTAGTACTTGGACGTTTAAATGTCCTTCTAGATAACATCTCCATTTTTGCATGTGTGATATATTGCTAGACATTCCTTATTGTGTATTGGGTATCTCTGCTCAGTTTTAGTTATTTTTCAACTTTTGTAACATACTGGCAGGAAGTCTTGCTGCCCTGGTTGGCAGATGTGCAGGACTGCGCCAATGGCAGTGTCACTGGCATCTGACTCAAGCTTATAGCACCCGTTATTATTAGGGTATTACAAGATTGGTGCTTCAATGAGAGCTTGTTTAAGTAGTTGGAAATTCTTGTTGCATTCTGGTGTCCAGATGAATTTCTTTTTTGGCATTACCCTTGGTTAAGTCATTGATTGGTGTGGTTAGTTTCCTGCAGTTTTTGATATATTTTCTTAGGTAAGCTATCATACCAATAAATCATCTAACTTGTTTAACAAAGGTGGGGTGTTGCATGCTATTTATGGCTTTAATTTTGTCTGGATCTGCTTTGATGCCACTGTCAGAGACAATGTGGCCCAAGAACAGGAGTTCATTTTCCATAAATAGGCACTTATTTAGTTCTTCATAAAGTTTGTGCTTTACGAGTCAATTGAGTGTCTTGCGGACATGCGTGAGGTGTTCCTCTTTTGTTTTTGAGAATATGATCATATTGTTGAGGTAGCATAATGTATTTTAGAGACCATTTAGTGCTTGGTTTATCATGGTAACAAACATTTTGGGAGCATTGGTCATCCCAAAGTTCATTATCCTACACTCAAAGGATCTAAATTGTGTGAGGAACACAGTCTTTGGTATGTCTTTCTCCTTTACTTTGACTTGGTTATAACCTGAGGTGAGGTCAATTTTGGAGAAAAGATGGCTCCAGAGAGTCTTGCAAACAGATCCTCTATGAGTGGAAGGGGATATTTATTCTTTACTGTGCTTGCATTTAGTGCTCTGTAGTCAGTTACTAGACGCAGGGTGCCTTCTTTTTTCTTTACAAAGAACACTGCTGCCCCCCACAGGGATTCAGACGGGCAAATGAATCCTTTTGCTAGGTTGTCCTCAATGTGTGTTTTGAGGGTTTGGGCCTCCATGGGGGAGAGTCTGTAGAGGGGTGAAGGTTTAGGCATGGCTTTACATAGGTCAATGCCATGTTTGACCTCTTGTTTGGGGGTAACTCTGTGATTTCTTCTTTGAATACATGAGCGTATTTTTTTAGGAGTGCCGCAAGTTCTGGGCATTGGATTTTTGTTGTTTGTATATTATTGAATTTTGGTGTACTCATTATGTGGAGGGTACTATCTTTAGTTAGAAGTTCTGAGTTGTCTTGGTTTATGACCTGGTCAAATACTGTGTCTCTTAGAATGAGGTTGTCAGGTTCTTTGAGGATATTAGAATTGACTCCATTGCGTTTGATGGTCTTGGACTTTTCTTTCCAAAATACGCTGGAGTTCACTCAGGTGAACCAGTCCATGCCTGCTACAATGTTGTAGTTTATGTTGTTCATAACAAGTCCTTTGATGGACTTTTGAATGCCTTGGAGGTCAATTCTGAAGGGAGTTGTTTTGCCTTCAAGTAGAACCTTTGATTTGTCTACCATTCTGGCATATTTAAAGCTGGATTTGACAACTGGTATTTGGTACTTGGTTACAAATGGTTTGATAACCATAGTGTGTTGTGCACCAGAGTCAAATAAAATTTTATGTGTATGAGATTTATAAGTACATGGGTAGACAATAAGTTGTGTGTGATCTTTAATTTTTACGTTCATAAAAATGGAGGATTGTGGGACACGTGGAATACAGCAGCAAAGTTTGTGCCTTGGTACAGTTTCTTGTCAAGTTGTGGGGAAACAGGGGCACTTAATCCTGTTCCCCCTCCTCTTTTCCATGTTCCTCTGTTTCAAGACCTTTGAGGTCAGAAAATATGGGGTCAGATTCATAGTGGGTTGCTGTTTCAGATTTTTCACTTAGGCGGTGTCCTCTTTCTTGGGACAGGAGTAGTTTCTGCTTTGGCTGTAATTGCCATTGTTGCAATTGGAGTTGCCATCGTTATTATTGGTGTTTTGGTGTTTTTGCCATTGGAGTTTTCTCTGCCATTGTTGTTTGAGGAGTAATTGCTGTTGTGTGCAGCATATTCCATGTTTGTGCATTTTTCTGTGTGCTTAGCTTCTGCAATGAGCGCGGGCATGGAGGTGCTGGCCTCTGGACAGATGAGGGCAGCAACAGAGGGTTTCATTAAATTAATGAATGAGGATCTAGTGTGCACATTGTCAGCTTGAGCTTGTTTTTGGATCTTGTGGAGTATGTCCTCAAATTCATTGATGTAAGCTGTGACAGTGGTCTTCTGAGGAAGATTGCTGAGCTGTATTGCAAATCTTGGAGGGATTCAGGGATGTGGAAATTGTGTATGATGTCTGCTTTGAACTCTTCAAAATTATCAAGCTGTTTGTCAGTTTTTAAGCCAAACCAAGTGGCAAACCAATTAGCTGTGGCCTTATACAGGCGCTTGCTGGCTTCCTGGACTCATTTTTTGTGGGGGATGCAGCTGGTGTGGAGATTTGCGGCTGAGTGGTCTAGCCAGTTGATGATGTTTTCTTTTTTTACCAAAGAGCTTGTCAATACAAATGTACTTGGTGTTGTTAACTTAGCCTGTGATAGGCAGTTGTGTGTTTGTTTGTGGTTGGAGAGAGCAACTTTATTAAATTATCTTGATGCATGTTTTGGGCATGACCAGTCCTTCAAATATGGTGCATTCACTAGGTATATCTTTTTTTATATTGTGGGCGCAAAAGTATGTCTTCCAGGTATCCCCAGATGTGGCCTGGTTGAGTACATGAGCAAAGGTGGGCAGGTTCTGTTAAGTTATTTTCTCTTTCATAGGCGTGGTCAAAAAACCGTAGATGCTACCAGTGATGAGGAGCAACTTTTGGGGAATCTTTGGATATGGAATTGAGAAGAAAGAGAAGTATATTTCATTGGATAATACTTTAGACTTTTATAGCTTGCACTGTGGCAGGGATCTAAGTTAGATCAAAGATAAGGATGGTCATGTGCTGAACAGATTTGAGTCACTGGATACTTGGAAAAGTCATGTAATATTGGTTTTTTGCCTTTTCTTTGTATGTAGAACGGTATATTGGATTGGCACCAAACCAGGCAATGACTAGATATTAGTGTGTTGGTAGTGAACAGAATACCTGTACATCCCAAGGACCCCAAGCTTCTCTTGACCCAAGTCCAGAAGCAACTTACGCACCATGACATTTGGATGTTTGAGCTCATGGTACAGCTCTGGATGTATGAGAAAGTGGCATCAGTCTGTGTGCTGACCAATGTTGCTGGCGACCAATGTGATGGCGCTGAGGATTCCCCATATGATCCTGCCATCAAATCCATCCTGGTTCAATGCTCAACTAGTCTAACAGATTACATCATCTTCATGTCCTACTACAAGCTATCAATAGCTTTTGATGATTTTGGCAATCAAGGAAGAGCTGCCACCCAAAAAGGAAGGAAGAAGATCAAGAAGGGGATGTTCATTAGTGTGTTTCTGGCTGTTTCAGCCAAGGGTTCTGTCTATTATTGGACAAACCCAGATGACACCAATGGCTAAAATTATAGCCACATCCTTGGTGGATTACTTGACTCCTGGGATGGTGTGAATTCCAAGCTCCGGGTATTCTTGAGCCACCAGATGGAGGGAGGTTCCACCGTCCTCAAGGCCATCCAGGGACGCGGGCACCAGGCCTCAGTCTACCCCACTGGCATGAAGACATCCATCTGGGGGATGTTATCTTCTTCAAAATTGGAGACACAGTACAGGAGTGCCGCCCTCAGGCTTTTAATGATATTTATCTTGAGGTCCTTGACCAAGAGTCTCTCTTTGGTTGTCAGATGGTGGCAGACTTGTTTGCCCAAAATTGTCTTACATGTGAATATGGGAAACCAATCATGGAAGGACAAGCGCCTCCCACCCCGTGTCACTGCCACCTACCAGTCAATCCAGCCAATGACAGATGAGGAGTACAATGAGCGGTATATGGTGGCCATCACGCGCAATCCTCCTGCCTCCACCCCCGCCACCAACACCCCCCACCCACAAACCCAACCCATCCAATCCCAGACCCCCAAGGCCAGCACCGCCTCTATGTCCTCCTTCCTGTGCTATTCTGCCTACTAGGCATTACTCTTCCCCGCCTCAATAAACCCCTGGTCCCAGAAATTTTCTATTTATATTATCTTTATTTTGAATTTCAATTGTTTGTGTTCTCTTTGTTTATAGCTTGCTATATTCTTTATGTTCAGCTTATTTCTATAAAATCATATATTTACTATTTTGTGTATCTAGATCCTGAACACAGTTATTTTTAGCACCCAAAAATAGCCCCTTGTGAAAATATTAACAACAATTTGGTGATCAGCTAAATTGAATTAGAAAATTATAGTGTTAACTCTTTTTAGATAAAGTTGTTACTGATCCAAATTCAAAACCTTAATGATAAACTTTAAGCTAATCAGGAGCCAAGTGATAAAGTGATTGTTGTGACATAAAGGTTCATTCAATAATTCTTTGATGCATGTGTGCTAATTAATATGATTGGCTGGATGTTTTGCCATTGTACACCATTGCCACTGTAGCAAGTTGATGGTAGACTAGTGCCCAATCAGCTGCTGGGTTAGCACTAGTCTGGCAACAACTCACCACAGCGGCAATGTTGCACAATGGCAAAACAACCAGCCAATCATATTAATTAGCCCACATGTGCTAAAGAATTATTGAATGATCCTTTATGTCACAACAATCACTTTATCACTTGGCGCCTGATTGGCTTAAAGTTTATCATTAGGGTTTTGAATTCAGATCTGTAATAACTTTATCTAAACACAATTAACCTATAATTTTCTAATTCAAATTTTGACAGCCACCAAATTGTTGTTGATATTTTTACAAGGGGCAGTGTAAAGTGCCAAAAATAATATGGCATTTAAGGAAACAATGCCAACACAAAGCATATAACACATATTGAGTTAAGCATAAAACATATACACAATGGGTAAAAAATGGGATAATGCAGTAAATGGGAAAACAAACAGGAATAAACAAAGAGGCAATAGTATCAGAATAACACAAATTTTATTGGGTTGAAAGCTATACAAACATATGGAAAGGATAGTAAAAATCAATGAGTGAATTGGAGAAGCTTTTGAAGAATCTTGACTCAGCAATTGCCAAAATCAAATACATTGACCGCAAGGTCAAGGCAAATGTGAAGGCTGCTGTCCTTACAGGGGACAAAATTGACAAGGTTTCCGCCAAGGCACTTATGACCAAGATGCCAGACACCCCTGAAACAACAATTGAACGCCTTTTATATGTCCAGAAGGCTGTTGTGGAAGGCCTTTGATTCAAGTCCTTTGCCCTCTCCGTGCCGTCTGTCTGGGTCAACAACCCTGAGATGTATGCACATCTCAAGCCACCCAAGCAAGCCAGAACCAAGGACACATAATTCTCAGTGCAATTGCTTGTGCCAATAATGGCTAAGCCTTATGAAGCCGCAGGCAAGGAGGAAACACGCAAAGGTAACATAAAAAATAAAATTAATAAAAATTTGTAAATACTTACCTTTTTTTTAGAAAACATAGACCGTGAAATCTGCCGGGTCCTGGTCCCCTTTGTCCCCCCACGTTTTATGACAACTATGCCAATCATGTGGCTAGGCAGCTGTTTCTGTCCCCCCTTTCTTGCAGGATATTGAAGACAGAATTCACGGGTCCTTCCCAATGACAAGGGTTGCACTAGCCAGGCTGAGTCATGCCAAGGGGGCATCTGAGTGGGCAGTTACTGCCTACAAGGAAGCCTAACTGGTCTGACTGGACCCAGTATCACTCAGTGGATTTTACTTTGTAAACTTCATTGAGCTTGTTTGGGACGTCCTAATGACACTCCTATTCAATAATATATCAGAGATGGGCCAGGCCCACGTGGCTGCTTGCTTCTGCTTCCCAGTGGAGCATACATGCTCTTACCTCCTTGAGAATTTTGGACACGCAGTGGGGAAATTGGCTGTTGCAGATGCAACAGCCATAAAGAAGACAAAAATCCTCCTTGTCAACTTTGGGTTGGCCTGGAGCGCCAATGAGATGGGGGTCCGTGCAGCCATGGAGCTGACCTTTTCTAAAACCAAACACAAGAAAAAATAAATGCAGTATACAATAAGCTGTGCAAGTTTACTGAAGCCTTTGTTGGGAAAAAGCTTCACCTTGTGATTTACCAGGGATATCTTTTCTTCTTTGGGATGAGCGCCAGCGTAGAGGACTTAGACAGGGTCCTTCTTGGGATCAACAAGGCCTGGCTCTCATTGGACGGGAAGAAGGTCCCCCTGGGTACAACTCAGTTGACCATGTAATCCAAGACGCCCTGGTCCTGGCAGGAATCTATGGGTTTGCAGCCCCACCAGAGAAGCTGCTGCTTCATTCCCATCTCATCATTCTCCCTTTTACTAGCCGCCAAGAATATTTTAATCAAGGTGTATCCATCATATACAGTGTGGCAGTGGAGGTTGTGTGCCACCTCCATTGCCAGGTGGGTACATACTGGCAAACTCACTACAGGTGCTCTTAATAAATTCTCTCTTCCAATGAATTTTGTTACAATTTATATTATTTTTATTATATTAAATTTTTCTAATTCTTATTTTAGCAAACAATTTTTGCAAAATAAATCCCAGAGAACGTCACCATATAAGCATAAACATATTTACTTTAATAAAATTTACTTCTATTGTGTACACTTTAAATTTATTTTTTAATTTCATTTTTATATTTATTTGACAAAAGTGATATAAATATATTCACATAATCAAGTATCAAGTGTCTGGGATAGCTTTAGATGCCATTATAAAAAACTAATATAAAATAAATAAATCATTAACCTTCATTGATGGTCCCGCTGAATGTGATTGTGGGTTTAGAAGATTCTAAATATAAAATGATAATCAATAAATCTTAAATAGAAAATTAGAGTTATAAAAAAGTTGGACATACTAAGCCTTTAATTGATTGGCAGTTTGGCAAGGCACACAGGGATGAAAAAATCAGTGTGGCCATAGAATTTTGCCACGGTCTCAGCTGGGAGGGTGTGGATCCTGTCCTGCAGCAAATCAAAGAGGTCCTCAGTCCCAGTTGGGGTTCCTTGCTTGACAACTTGCTTGAGCCACCCAAAGACTTCCTTGGTGGGATTTAGGAAGGGCAAATAGGCAGGGAGAAAGAGAAGGCGCAAATTTGCTGTAGCCAATTGCTGGGGGCCCACTGAAATGCTGGTGTCAATCATTGGGAATTCCTCAAGAATATCAGACACCTTATGGAGACCAACGTTATCCAGAACATTTATGTTGGTGAAGCCTGGGCTTGCGCGCCTCAGGTGCTCCTGGACCAATAGGAGGAATTCTAGAAAAGTACGGCTATTGTGGGAGCCTAGTATCATTTGATAGAGCTTGACCCCCTTTGGACCAAGGAGAGCCACCATTAAATATTCTGTGGCGCGGACTGCAGCACGCCAAGCTACCCCATCATTTGAGCCTTTTGGGACATACCCATATGCATTCCACATAGACAAGGCAAATGCTGATTTTTTAATGTAATAGAATTTGATCATCCCTTTGGCTTTGAGGGCAGTGTACAACTCAGCATATTTTTTCCAGGTATTGATGTTGATTGGGCTATTAAAATTGTACAGAGATACCCCAAGCTTTTTCCAGGAAAAGTACATTCCCTTGACCAGATGGTAGTAAAAGAAACTTGAGGCCTCAACCCCAAAAGTAGATTTAACCATTGACTGTATATTTTCTGGTTCAATATGTCAATCTTAGGTTATCTACTGGCAGATTTCCTATTTGTGCTCCTTGGTGAGTATGGTGGAAACACGCAAGGATTTCTCCGCAGCAAGGACTCGGCCAGTATTGATGAAGGTGTTGAATACCTTGCTGGCATATTTGGAATCCATCCCAACAAGAGCTGTGGCCGCCTTGTAATCACCAGATTCCCACATTAGCTTGAGCAGGATGATGTGTTTGATATCAGGGATGCACTTCTAGGTGGGCTTTGCAGGAGTGGGTAAATCAAGATCCTGATTAGAGACTGGCTTGTAAGGCATAGGCACCTTGGTATAGAAGGCTGCAACCTTTTTTAACACCAGCTGTTCCTCATCAGTTCTGTAGAACTCAGGCTCCTTGTCCTTGTACTAGTTGCCATCACTGACGTAAGGCTCATAGCTAGTGTCAAGTACATGCTTAATCTTCTCCAGCATGGCTGACAGGACTGACTCTTGGTGGTACACAACATCAAACACATACAAAGTAAGTCTTACCTCCTTGTTTCTAACCGTTTTTGTTGTGTTAACCTTGGTGGGCTTCCAGGTCAGCTTGGGGACCTGAGGGTTTATGCTCTGCAACCTATAAGTTTGTGCTCCTTGAACCAGCTTTGTTAGTGCAGAGTCACTATTGAAATCCCCTCTCTCATCTCCTCCTTGAGTAGGCACTTGGGTTGCACTAACTCTGTTCTTTGACCTGCGGGGGCAACCGCAACTGCAGCGCACAACTGGTCCATTGGTACTCTGTTGTTGTGTTCCTTCCATTTTAAGAATTTAATAAAATATTAAATAAATTTCAATTAAGTTACTCCCTAATTTTAATTTTTGCTTTTATCTGAATATGGATATTTAATTAAATTTTTTCCCACCCAATATCCCAATTATAGATTTTTTATTTCTTAATTAGTTGTTTTTGGTTTTAACACGCCCATTTTAGAATACCTAAAAAAGTTCCACTCATTTTCCCAGATTTTACGCCAAATTAAGCACCCAAAACAATATTTTTAAAATTTATGTCTCAGATTGTGTCTTATTTTAGATACCTTGGGTCATTCTTGATTACAATCCATTGCACATAACATTTGAGTGATTTTGTTTACATAGTGAGTTGCTATTGTGTTTCAGTTTTGGTTTGAGTTTTGACTCACCGCGCTTGGGTATATTTTGTCACTGATCCATATAGTAAACATATATACACCAAAAGTCAACTCACACCATTTTTTTGTGAATCAATATATTTTGGATTGTATTTTGAATAGTTTTGCTTTGCACGCAAGCACTTCTTTGCTGTGTTGACCCATTTTACCCATTAACGCCAAAAATTCCTGTTAACAGAGTGTATATTTTAACCTGATAGTTGGATTTGCTCAAATCTGAAATCATTTTGTTTAAATCTGAGGTATTTTTTGGTTGTTGCTATAGCTTTTAAAACTACTGTATAACTTGGGAACTTTATATTTACTTTTTTAATTGAATTTTTATATTTATTGTGGTAGTAAAATGATCATTTAATCATTATAATTTGGTAATGAGTGCTTGTGATAGCCATCACATAATATAATGAAATACATTAATTTACAATACAAAAAGTAAACTTGTGTCAATGATGCCGCTTTATGTGATTGCAGGCTTAGCAACATCTAAATATAAAATTAACATCTATAGATATACAGTAACCTGCATAAGTAATGGGTCAACAGTATTTTTTAAGATAAAGAAAGATTTTACAAATTGAAAATGAGTAAAATTAGCATGAAAAGATGCACCACAAAATTTTACACAAGGCTTAAACAAAAATATGCAAAAATAAATAAAAGTGAAACAAATATAAAAAAATTGAAAATAAACACTATTACAGCCTTTTAGTATATATAAGAGTTATGCCCATAAAATTCTTATGAAACAGAGCCTCTTTTCCAAACTTACCTAGATAATAGAATTGAGGTTAGAAAATCTTTTGAACAGAAAATATGGCTAAAACAAGAGAAATACCTGAATATATTTGCAGTCAAGTTATTCTAGCAAAAGATATGGGGTTATCTTAAAGAAAAATAACCAATAAACTTAATATTGGTGCTGAAACTTCCCAAGGAATTTACCTACGGTATCAAAAAAAACACAGTGAAGAATTGTCCCAGAACAGATTGCCCTAAAAAACTAGTGATAGAAGTTATTGACTGGTAATTAAAAAGGTCTTGCAAAATTGCTTTTTATCAGCAAAGCAATTAAGAAAATGTACAAAAAAACTCCTTAGAAGTTGAAGTTTCTGAGACTGCTGTCTGTAGAAGATTACACAATCAAGGGTTATATGGGCATGTTGCAAGAAGAAAACCCTTTATCACTCCAGAAAATATGGTTAAAAGATTGGCCTTTGCTTGCCAATATATAAATCACCCTATATCTTTCTGGGAAAAGGTTATTTGGTCTGATGAGACCAAAGTGCTTATCATTAGATCTCAGAGACACAAAACTTTCTATTGTAGACAAGGAGAATCTCTCAAGCCCTGCTGTTTAAAAGGTACTGTTAAAAATAAACATATGGGTGCCATGTTTTGGGGCTGTTTTACAGCCAACACAAGAGGAGATATCCAGTCACTCACTGGGAAGGTGGATGCTTTTATCTACAGAAGGATCATTGATTGGAATCTCTGCTGTTTTATGAGAGATCTACAAGATCCAGCCAATTATACCTTCATGCAAGATAACGCTGGTGTCCACAAGGCCAAGATTATTAAGAAATATTTGGATTCTAAACATATTATTTGTTTGGATTGGCCTCCTCAAAGCCTAGACTTAAATCCTACTGAACATATTTGGAAGGAGATTAAGTCCAATTTGCCAGAAGACTCCAAACAGTCCATATTGGATCTAAAATTTGGAGTGGCTAAAGCATTGGAGGCAATTCCTATGGAAACTCTCAAAAATCCTGTCCACTCAGTGCCTAGAAGACTTGCTGCAGTTATCAAAGCCAAAGGGGGACCAACAAAGTACTAATTACTTGAGATATTCAATATTGTAAGTTATTTAAATATGATAATAAATATGTATATTTTTGATTTTGTTTTATCTTATTTTTTTCACTCTTATTTCTTTTTGCATATTTTTGTTAAAGCCTTGTGTAAAATTTTGTGACATGTCTTTTCATGCTAATTTTGCTCATTTTCAATTTGTATAATCTTGTATTATCTTAAAAATGCTGTTGACCTATTACTTATTCAGGTCACTGTAAACATAATAAATAAAAGATAAATATGTAAAATAATGAAGAATAAAAATATTTGGAATAAATAAGCCCTTTAATTGATTGACTGATTATCAAGGCACACAGGGATAAATGAATCCGTGTGAGCATAAAACTTGGCCACATTTTCAGCTGAAAGAGTATAGACCCTAACCTGTAGCAAATCAAATAGGTCCTCTGTGCCAGATGGTGTCCCCTGCTTGACAACTTGCTGGAGCCACCCAAAGACTTCCTTAATTGGATTTATAAATTGTAATGGCTGGCGGCTGTCATATACCAGAGTGCTGAAGGGGAGCTCAGGCCTTCAGGGTAATGTGTCACAAGGGCCTAATAGATGAAAGGTTCAGAACGGGTTAGGTAAAGCAATCATGCAGCTAAGGGGAGGTAGGCACTAAGTTTAGGAACAACAACTTTGGCCAGACTGGGGATAATCAGAATGACCACCCCAGCTTCACTGTGGTAGTAATGCTGTGGAAGGGGTGGAGCAGGGGGAGTCATAGAGAATGACAGTCATTCCAGGATCTGGACCTGTCTGGTATTCTATGGGTGTAGGTCTAGGGTGGTACTATAGTCTTCTGGTCTGACTTCTGCTCAAGTGGTGTATAAATTGAAATCCTAATAAATCAATCAAACCTGATAGATTCATTCACTTTATTTGATGTTGTCTGCACTTGATTTAAGTGTGGGAAAGTGGGTTTTATACCATTCAGCTGGTCTATCTTGGAATACACTACTCCCTACTCCTTGATAGCTTTTGGTGTCACAACTTTTTGGTTATGGCTTCTGAGAATTAATAGGGAGCAGCTTGGTAAGTGAGGATTGGGATCTGAGTGACTTGGTCTGGGCAGGGGAATTCTGTTGGCAGCTGGTGAATAATTGGCTGGAATCTTCAGTCTGAGATGCTGTTTGGTTGGGTGATTAGGAAATTTATTTCTTGGGTTTAAAATTGACTGCAAGAATTTCTGAGTCTTGCAGTTTAACTGAGGTGCTGTTCACAACCAATTTATTGATTACATTAACAGTAACCCTATTGTCTGCAAGATGTCCTACTAGCACATCTGCACAACTGGAGTGATTGGGGATGGCATGAACATCAGTGGGAATTGCTGCAAAAATTACAGCAGGAGCCAGTGATTTTACAGATCTGCTGGTTGATATTAGAGTGAAACAGTATGCGGCATGATTCAAGGAAATACAATGAGGATATAATAAACAAATTGTGAGTTGCTTGACAAGCAGGAGACCAAATTGGGAGGACAGCTTCAACATCTAGGATTCAATGGTAGTGCAACAGAAAATTGTGGTCGAGATTGTCAGTAAGCAAATAACTTGCAAGGGTAAATTAGAGAAAGAATCTGAAGGCATCAGCATGTAGAGGGCGGGCCAGGTTGCTGCCATGGAATCAATGGCAACTTTGGCAGCAACAAAGGCTAATCTCTCAAAGACAGGGGCAAACAGCCTGTCAGGAAGCCAGTCGTAGGTAGAGGCATTGAACGGCTTGGGGTGAGGTGCAGTTGAGCCGGCGGGTAGGGCCCACCATAGAATGGGTGCTAACTTGATAATATAAGATACATATTGCCCAAGTATGGACCAGGGTCCAGAGTTGGGGACCACGGAATCCACCAAACCGGTCAAAGTAATGTATAGTACTCCAAACAGTTGGGTAGAGGGGGTCTTGGCTGCGGTGGTAGGTTCTAGTGGGCGGTCTGATTGTGGGGTTAAGGGAGGAGTCATAGGAACAAAGTAGGCAGGCAGATAATTGTACTTGTCTTTGAACAATCTTGGCAGCCTTTTGTACCACTTTCCTTCTTGTCCTATGTATTTGGTTTCTCTAGTCCTAGCCAAGGGGTCAGCAATGAGGATGGTCTCCAAGTTGTACTCTGAATAGGCCGGGTTGGGGGGGTATTCAGTAAAATACACAGGTCCAAAGGGGGCTCCTGGGGAACAGTATAGTGCCTGGGGAGGGTCAGCAGGTTGGTCTCTGGAGGGGGAAGTTGCCTGATTGTCTACTTGACTGGAATTAAGATGGAATATCACTAAGACTAGATAGGGTAAGATTTGTTCAAACCAAAGGTTCATAAAACTTTATTATCAAAAATGATGATGGGGTCTTCACTGTATCACTAGGGTTTTTATACCCTGGGGCTTTGCTTCTTCAATTTTTGCGGGGTTCAGGTTTGCAGACAAGGCACTGGCGGGACGTGGGTCTTGGCTTGGGGTCTCAAGGGCAGTAGATCCAGGTTGTGCCTGCTCTGGCAAATCAGAAAGGTGATGCTTTGTTTTGCTGCCACTGTACACTATGTCACCTGAGTAGTCCAATTGTACTACCCCTTCTGGGCGGGAGACTGGCAGTTGCTGGTGGTCATTGGCAAGGTTGAAAATAGGTTTTTTTTTAACCTCCTTAAGGCAAGCTGCAACCTCTGCATAGGTTCAGGTCTTTGGTGGCTCAAGGTTGGCATCAATCTGATGAACATTTGGGGAATTGTCTTTGGGAGGCTGGCGGGTCTCGGAGTAACTCGTTAACTCGGGTTTGCAATTTAACGAGTGGGCGGTCTCCCGTCCACTTTGTGTGATTCAAGTAGTCTTGGGAGGGTCCTCTGTAGTAGGCTGGCGGATTACAGAGTAATTCACTGGTTTAAGTCTGTGATTTAACGGGTTGGCGGGTCCTGGACTGGTCTGGTCTGGAGGGTTTGATTTGCCTTCTGGGAACTGGGGATCAACTCTTGGGTTTTCAATACAAGTATTGGAATGTCATTCATGACATCATCCCCTTCCTTCCCAGGGGTCCCTTCCTTCCTGGCCTTCTTCTCAAGGTATTGTTGGATTGCTAGTTGGGCATTGGGTAGATTGCTTAATGGTTCCCAGGTACTTTCCTTGGGTGGATATCCCTTCCACTTGACGTAGTACTGGAGGGTCTTGTAGCGGGTACGGTCTCCATGAACATATTCAACTTTGTATTCTTCAGATCTCCTACTTGAATGGGAGGGGGGTCAGTCTTAAGTTTCTGGTGGGGGAGGGAGTTTCCCTCTTTCTTGAATAGAAGCACGCGGTAAAGACATTATGTATTTTCCACAAGGGGGTAATTCTAGTTCAAATGCTACTTTTCCTACTAGCTTGGTAATCTTTTAGGGGCCACTTCTTCTGTGGGATAACTTTTGACAGGGAACAGTCAGGGGCACATTTTGAGAGTCCAGATAGACTTTGTCCCCTACCTTCAACGGTTTCCCAGGAATCCTCTTTTTGTTGGCAAAAGCCTTATAAGTCTGGACAGCGTGGGTCAGGTTCTTAAGACAGGTTTATTGGGTGTTGTGTATCTGTTCAATCCAGGTTTGTCCTGACGGGTTTATTTCCTTACTACCAATAATGGGATCCCAAGATGGGTCAACCCCATAATTGGCCTTGAAGGGGGACATCCCTGTAGAGGCATGGTCTTTGCTGTTATAGGCATACTGTGCCATGGGTAGCATCTTGGCCCAGTTATCTTGGTCGGCGTTGGCGTAGCATTGTAGGTATTGTTCAAGTATTTGGTTTACTTGTTCAGTCTGGCCGTTGGTCTGTGGGTGGTAGGAGGTTGATACACAGCGCTTTACCCCCAAGTCCTTCATCACCTGATTCCAGTATTTGGAGGTGAATTGATGTCCTCTATCAGTGATGATTTCTGCCAGAGTGCCGTTTTGAGTTAGGATGAGGTCATGGAAATTTCTAGCTGTCTCTGCGGTGGTGCAGTGAGTGGTGGTAGGGACAAAATAGGACATCTTAGTAAATCTATCTACCATGACCAGGATGGCGTTAAACGTGTTGGAGGTGGGCAGCTCTACAATATAGTCCATTGGCATGGACTGCCAGGGCCCTGCAGGTATGTCTAGTGGTCTTAGCAGGCCTTCAGGTTTGGATCTACAGGTTTTGGTTCTTCCACATGTCTCACAGCCTTTGATGTAGGCAGCCACATCTTTGTCCAGTTGGGGCCAAGCATAATTCTTCTTGCTTCCTCAGAGTGTCTTGAGTCTGCCAGGGTGGCCGGCCATCTCTGAGTTGTGGTAGTCAATGAGTACTTTGGTCCTTGTCTTGCCTTCTGGTACATAGATCTGGTTGTGTAGTAGCAGGGTGGATCCTTTCAGCAAGAATCCTTTCTTGTGGTGATGGCTCTCTGGGTCTGAGGTCAAGTCAGCAACAAGGTCCGCTGAGTATTTGTCTTGTTTCTGCGCCTCAATTATGTCAGGTTTTTTTGCCATGATCTTCATGTACATCAGTTGAATGCCTAGGCTGGCCAGGTCAAGGAGTACATGTGTGTTGTGGTCCTTGGTTTCTGTAGAGGAAGGCATCAAATCAGCTCTTCTACTCAGGGCGTCAGGTACCACGTTCACCTTCCCAGGCTTCTAGTCAATGGTCAAGGTATAGTCAGCTAGTTCCAAGGCCTCTCTGGCCTGTCTCTGATTTAGCTGTCTGGGTTTAAAGAAGTAAACCAAGTTCTTGTGGTCGGTTAAGACCTTTACTGGAAATTTGGCACCACATAGGTACTGGCGCCAGTGTTTCAGGGTCTTCATTATTGCAAGCATCTCCTTGTTGTAGAATGGGTAGTTTCCTTCAGTAGGCAGCATCTTATTGGAGTAATATGCTACAGTATGTAGCATACCATCCCCTCCTTCCTGAAGAAGGACCCCGCCCACCGCAAAGTTGGACGTGTCGGTTTCTAATACAAATGGCTTGGATGGGTTGGGCATGGCCAGGACGGGGGCAGAGGTGAAAGCAAGTTTCAAGGTTTCAAAGGCAGTGGTACATTCCAGAGTCCAAGCAAAGGTAACCTTGTCAGAGCAAAGGCGGGTCAGGGGCAAGGTAATCAGAGAAAATTTTTGGATGAAATCCCTACAATAATTTGCCAGGCCCAAAAAACTTCTCACATCTTTCCTGCATTTGGGCACCGGCCAAGATGTTACTGCTTCTACTTTGTCCTGTGCCATGGCAAACCCGCCGGTCTTCACTACATATCCCAGGAACTCAACTTCAGACCAGAAGAATTCACACTTCTTAAGTTTTTCATGTAAGTTTGCTTGGAAGAGTTTTTCTAGTATAAGGTCCAGGTGGTGCAGGTGTTCCTCATGGGTCTTGCTGTAGATGAGAATGTTGTTGAGATAGGCCACACAGAACTGGTTGAGGTATTCATCCAATACAGTGTTTATCATGTGCTGGAAGGTGCTGGGGGTGTTGTATAGTCCAAATGGCATCACCAGGTATTCATAGAGTCCATACCTGGTCTTGAACGCCGTTTTGTATTTGTCGCCCTCTTTGATTTGGATTTGGTTGAACACATCTCTTAGGTCAATTTTTGAGTGCACCTGGGCTCCAGTTAGTACATTGCAAAGGTTTTTGGCATTGGGGATGGGGTAACGGTTCTTCACAGTAATATCATTCAGCTTCTGGTAGTTCACGCAGGGACACATTCCGCCATTTTTTTTAAAAAAATTATCAAGGCTTAGGGACGCATTCCGCCTTCCTTCTTCCCTACAAACAGCATTGATGACAAGCAGGGGGCCTTCAATACTCGGATGAAACCCTTTTTGTCATATCCTCCAAGTAAGCTTTCAAGGCCGCTTGTTCTTGGTGGTTGCAACTATAGATGGGGCCGTGGTGGGGTTGGGTACCTGGTAGTAGGTCTATAGTGTGGTCGTAGATTGAGTGATTGGGTAGTTTTGTGGTCCCTTCTTTGCTAAATACGTGGTGCCACTTCTGTAGGGGAGTAGGTAGTGTCCCAACGCTGGGTTCCATCTTTATGGTTAAGAGTCTGTTAGTTGGGGTTCTGCTGGGACTCATACAGAACGGAAAGGTGTCGCAAGATTCAGGTCATCCTAAGGTGGTGGTCTGCTCACAATAGTTTAGAATCAGGCCATGTCTGTTGGACCATGAGTCCCCCATTACTAGAGGATGAGGCAGCCCCGGCAAGAGGATCAAGGGAGTTGGATACACATTCTGTCCAATTGTCAAGGGAAGTTCCTGTTTGCACTTGTAGCCAGTGTCCAGGGAACTGTTTCCCATGGTTACTTGTAGGCTACGCTCTGAAGCTGTTAGTCCTAGTTTATTAGCCAGGTTGGCGTCAATGAAGCTCTCATTGGCTCCTGTGTCAATAAAGGCCTCTATCTGGCGCTTGATTCCCATACAGTCTATGGTCACTTGGATGATTTTTTATAAGATTGCGCAGAGGTGTTTATTTGTTCCAAGGATACAGGAAGTTTATTCTTCTTAGGGTATGCTCTGGTTAGGTGCCCGGCCTCATGGCAGTAGAAACATAACCCATCTCAATAGTGGCATTGTAACTTGTCAGGGGACATTCCAGGTCAATTGGCGTCATGGCCCTGCCAGCTTGGGCCGGGTTCACGTTCTGTCCTTCTTGGTTTAGACTCAGACCTTTGCATAGGGGCAGTAATACCTCTAGGCTCAGTGTAGGCAGGTGGTGCTTCAACAGGTCTTTCATGGCTGAATTGACTCCTTTTCTGAAGATAATGACAGATAATTCATCTTCAAGTTGGGTGCACATTTTCAGTTTAAGGAACTTGTCAATATAGGCTTGGATAGGGCGGTTTGCTTGTCGGATCTCTAACATAGAGTTCAGCGCATAGTATCTGGTGTCTTGGTCATCGCCAGTGTTCATGAGTTTGGCTTCAAATTTTGAATAGTCAAGGCAAAATTCAACATCTTTGGCGGTGGCTTTCCTGAACCAGTCCAGTGCATCTCCTGATAGCATGGCGGCCACCCCCAAGACTTTCTCAGTGTCATTGGGGTAGGTGTTGGCGTTGGTTTGGAAGTGGAGGCAGAGGACTGGCATGGCTCGGTGGGCTTCTTCTAAGGTGAGTTTGCCCATCTGGGGCATATCCACCTTGGTTGTGGTATGGTTCACTATCACATTTTGCACTTGTGATGTGGCTGGGTTTTGAGGTTCTGCACCAGGTGCAGGGTCTTTCAATTCTTTGGCGGGTTGGTTCTTCATCCATGGGAGTATCAGGGAGGTAAGTGCCTTATGGGTGTAATAAGTGATTATCACAGAAAAGAGCATACAAGTTGCCCCAAGTGTTAATAACATCTTGGGGCCCAGGTTACTGTGTTTGTAAAAGATTGTCATAATGTCAGGAAGCCAAATGTAGGTAGAGGCATTGGGTGGCTCAGGGTGAGGTGTGGTTGAGCCGGCGGGTAGGGCCCACCATAGAATGGGTGCTAACTTGATAATATAAGATACATATTGCCCAAGTATGGACCAGGGTCCAGAGTTGGGGACCACGGAATCCACCAAACCGGTCAAAGTAATGTATAGTACTCCAAACAGTTGGGTAGAGGGGGTCTTGGCTGCGGCAGTAGGTTCCAGTGGGCGGTCTGGTTGTGGGGTTAAGGGAGGAGTCATAGGAACAAAGTAGGCAGGCAGATAATTGTACTTGTCTTTGAGCAATCTTGGCGGCCTTTTGTACCACTTTCCTTCTTGTCCTATGTATTTGGTACTTCTAGTCCTTGCCAAAGAGTTGGCAATGAGGATGGTTTCCAAGTTGTACTCTGAATAGGCCGGGTTGGGGGGGGTATTCAGTAAAATGCACAGGTCCAAAGGGGGCTTCTGGGGAACAGTATAGTGCCTGGGGAGGGTCAGCAGGTTGGTCTCTGGAGGGGAAGTTGCCTGATTGTCTACTTGACTGGTATTAAGATGGAAGATTACCAAGACTAGATAGGGTAAGATTTGTTTGAACCAAAGGTTCATAAAACTTTATTATCAAAAATGATGATGGAGTATTTCACTGTATTGCCAGGGTTTTTATACCCTGGGGCTTTGCTTCTTTAATTTTTGCGGGGTTCAGGTTCACAGACAAGGCACTGGCAGGACGTGGGTCTTGGCTTAGGGTCTCAAGGGCGTTAGATCCAGGTTGTGCCTGCTCTGGCAAATAGGAAAGGCGATGCTTTGTTTTGCCGCCACTGTTCACTATGTCACCTGAGTAGTCCAATTGTACTACCCCTTCTGGGCGGGAGACTGGCAGTTGCTGGTGGTCATTGGCAAGGTTGAAAATAGGTTTTGTTTTAACCTCCTTAAGGCAAGCTGCAACCTCTGCATAGGTTCAGGTCTTTGGTGGCTCAAGGTTGGCATCAATCTGATGAACATTTGGGGAATTGTCTTTGGGAGGCTGGCGGGTCTTGGAGTAACTCGTTAACTTGGGCATGCAATTTAGCAAGTGAGTGGGTTCTTGTCCACTTTGTGTGACTTGAGTAGTCTTTGGAGGGTCCTCTGTAGTAAGCTGGTGGATTGTGGAGTAATTCACTGGTTTGAGTCTGTGATTTAATGGGTTGGCAGGTCCTGGACTGGTCTGGAGGGTTTGATTTGCCTTCTGGGAACTGGGGATCAACTCTTGGGTTTTCAATACAAGTATTGAAATTTCATTCATGACACAGCCCCAGATAAGCCATCATTTTGGATAAACTTTCTTTTATTTTGAATGAAATTAAGCTATCTATAAACAAGTTTCTAGAGGGAAATGAGGAAAGTCTTAAGGGAGTTCAGGATGGGGTAGGAGGGGATTCCGTGGCATCTGATTGGCTGGCAAGAATGTTTTCAGCAGTTGGAGGTACTGCATTAGAATTTGAGTCAATGCTGTCATAATTAAAAAAATTGGCAACCAACGGGTTGAGCGCTGCCATTCCAAATAATGTATAACATGTAATCTTCTTGTCAAAACTATTTGAATAAAAATTTAGCAAGCCCAGATTTTCCAGGGCTATTTGAGCGACCCCAGGCCAGATCCCGTCTGGAGAGCAGTTTGAACTTTCCTACACCCGCTCTGGTGGGTGGTTAGGGGTTCAAATCTCCCGGTGGGCTTTTGCAGCCGCCCACACTTTTGCTTGGCAGTCTGGTGTGGGGGTATGAATCCTGTACTGTTTGCTGTAAGGCGGGCCCTTACAGAAATGAAAAATACATGAGCAGAAATAATAGGCACATATTTGATGTGGTTAATTGTTGTGGGTCAACTGTCATACCTGTCTCAGTTGTTGAAACCCCTAAATAATATTCATCATCTTATAGAGCCCAATATCATCCAATATAATAACATTGATGAACCCTGGGCTAGTGCGCCTAAGATGCTCTTGGACCAATTAGAGAAACAATAAGAAGGTCTAGCTGTTATGAGATCCCAAGATCATTTGATACATCTCAATTTATTTTGGCCAAGGAGAATCACCATTAAATAAGCTGTGGCGCAGACTGCAGCACACCAAGTTACTTTGTCTTTGGAACCTTTGGGGACATAGTCATAGTCATTTTGCATAGACAAGGCAAATGCCAATTTGTTGATGTAGTATAATTTGATTTTTCCTTTGTTTTTGAGTGCAATGTACCCCTCTGCTTAATTTCTCTGGGTCACAATATTGGAAGAGCTGTTTCAGTTGTAGGGAGAAACTTATGTTGTTTCCACAAAAACCACATATTTTTGACCACATGATAGTAAAAGAAAATTAAAGCATCAATCCTGAAAGTGAGCTAGACCATCAACTGTATATTTTTTAGTTCAAGATGACAGTATTGGTTAATCCACTGACAGATAGCCTATTTGTGCTCCTTGGTGAGCAGGGTCAACAGGCACATGAATTTCTACGCTTTTAGAACTTGCCTAGTATTAAGAAATTTATTAAATGTTTTACTGGCATATTTGGGATCCACTCCAACAATAGCTGCAGCCTGCTTAAAGTCATCAAATTCCTGTATCAGCTTGAGAAAAATGATGTTTTTTATGTTGAAAACTGGCTTTAGGTTACCTTTTTTGGTACAATTAAATCAGGATTCTACACAGTGGCTGACATGCAAGGCATAGGCACCTTGTTGTAGAAGGCTGCAACCTTCTTTAAAACCAGCTGTCTCTCTGTAGTTCTATAAAAATTGGTCTCTTCAACGTTTTATTGGTCACCAGTGCTTATATAGGGCTTGTAGCTTGTGCCAAGCACTGACTTAACCTTTTTTATCATGGCTGTTGGGACTGACTTCTGGTAGTAAACAGGGTCAAATACAAAAAGTAAACTCAACTTCCTGGTTCCTACTTTTTTAAATATGACAACCTTGATAGCCTTTCTGGTTAGCTTTGAAGTCCTGTAATTTATGTTATGTGCCCTTGTATCCTGTGTAAATTGAACTGGTTGTGTAAGTGCAACCTAACCAAAAAAATTTCTCTTCTGTCTCCTTCCTGAATTGGCACTTGTTTTGCAATAACTCAATTTTTTGACCTGTGGGGACGCCCCCAACCACGGCGCACATCAGCTTAACTGCCACACTGTTGTTATGTTTGTTCTATTTTAAAATTTAATAAAATGCTAAATAAAACTCAATTGAGTTACTCCTGGTTTAGATTTTTGCTTTTTATCTGAATATGGTTATTTAATTATAATTTACCCCACCCAACTACCTGTCTACAGATTTTTTATTTCTTAATTAGTTGTTTTTGGGTTTACAAAGCCCATTTTAAAATCACTGAAACAATTTCCACTTATTTCCCCAGATTTTAAGCCATATTTAAACACCCAGCACAAAGTTTTTATAATTTATGTTTCAGATATCATGCCTTATTTTAGACAACTAGGTATCATTCATGTTTACAATTCATTTCACACAACAAATGAGTGGTTTTGTTTACACGTTGAGTTTTATATGGTTTTTATTCTTTTGGTTTGAGTTTTGACACACTGTGCTTGAGTGTATTTTATCACCAATTTTCAGAGTAAATATATTTACACTGAAGATCAACTCAAAGCATTTCATATTTGAATGTCACACTTTGTGTATTGGGGTGACTCATATCAGTTTTAATAGTAACAGGGTGCAAGGTACTTGTCTCAAATACTATCATATGTGAGGATATGATTAGTATTGTGGCAGAAGAGCTTATGGGGAGAAGAAATGATATTTACATGGTGTAAATGGATTCTGATCACACAGAAGCTCTTTCTACTATATCAAGCTTATTTTATTGTTTTTACAGACAGTGTATTTATATCCCTTTTGAGGGCCATTTCCTGTGCTGTTGGCATTGTCTTCTAAGGCATTCCAACACATCCTTATTTTGAATAATTGATAATCTGGGTTTGTGCATTTTGAACATGCCAACCAGTAAGATTTGCTTGTCTTCACCCAGCACAGATGATTCTTGCTGGCGTGGGATTTAATGCTGTTTAGAATTGTTTCCTTCAGCTCAGATTGTGCTTTCACATATGCTGATTAGAAATGCAGTTCAATTAAGAAATTCACGACTATGCAGGATCAAACCCTGCACCTGATGAAAATCTAGAGTGGCGCTCTGGTGCCTAAAATATTTGCAAGGCAGCTCTTAAAATACTTTTCAGTTGGCGCAGCAGCGCTCAATGTATAATTAGTTTGGCTCCTTGGCACCTGGATTGATGGCTAGGCACCACCTAAAATAGTTTCTAGTTGGCACAGCAGCACTTCATGCAACAATTAAATGTATTCTGGTATTTTATGCCAGCTTATTCTATTAATTTATGCCACAGACTCTGTCATGTTGACAACATTGCTTGGTCAAGAATCCTGACAGTGAATCTATGTATTTTGGTTTGTATTATGAGTATTTTTGTTTGAAGTGTGAGCACTTTGTTGGTGTGTTGACCCATTTTGCCTATTAACACCCAAAATGCCTGTTAACAGAGTGTATATTTTACACTGATAGTTAGGGTTCACTTAAATCTGAGTTCATTTTGTTTAAATATGAAGTATTTTTGCTTGGCACCATAGCTTTTAAAACTACTGTAATAGATAATTTTAAACTATAGGTTCAGGAAAAGAGTACTTTAGAAGTAAAATTGTAAATTTGGATGAAAAGTGCTAGTTGGATCAAAAAGAAATGTAAAATAGTTAATAAAAACTAATTGCTGGCAAATTCATACCTCTTAAAAAATTACCACACCCAGGATCTGCTTTGAGGCAAGACCAGGGTGTTTTAACATTAGGTTAGCAGTTTGATGAAAAATGTCTTACTTTATCCAAGATCTGCTGCATGGAGAAATTTTGTGGTTTATAAATCTAGGTTAGTAAATTAGTAAAAAGTTTACCCAGCCTAGATTGGCTTCAGGGCAAAAATTTGAGCTTTTTAATCTAGGCTAGTAAGTTTGATAAAAAATGATTTAGACACCTCAAGATCTGCTGTGGACCAAGTCTATTTAAAAGGAAAAGAGAGTTAGTAGTTTAAAGGAAATAATTACTAGAAATGAAGCTACAATTTGAATTTTTAAATTTTTAGTTGTTATAAAAAATTAGTTGCCTTTTTAAACTGTTTTACTTCAAAAAATTTAAAGCTTAAGCTTACCTTTATCACCTTTGATGTTTCTGAACTAAATAGTTAGTATTATGCTTATTTCAAAGCTTCCTTTAGTTTGAAGTGAGTCTATAGAGTTTGAAATGAAAAAGTCTGTATTGTTTTTAGTGATGGCTTACCTTGCTCATTAAGCTCTAATCTTATCTATTTTTGTTTAAGATTATCCAATCATAGTGGATAGCAGCATCCTTTGCTCCAATGATGTTAGGTGTGACGGATAGCGTCGTCAGCCAGGTTCGGACCTAAAGGCTAACCAATCAAAATTAATGACGCCTTCTTATACTTCAATGAACATCAGTAAGTTTTAAAAAAGCTTTTGAATATCTTACCTTTTAGTGAAAACGGACGACTTTAAGTCTGATTTAATAATATTTTACCTTGAGCGATACTGTCGCAGGTAGGAAAGCTGCAAGACACTGTCAAGTGTCCGATAACTCCTCCTGCGGCAGTATCTACTACCCAAACTAACCTATCTTTTAGGCATAACGAGTAACGTCGTCAGCCTCTCTAAGATTTAAAAAAGGTAAAGTTTTCTAAGTAAAAACAATGTAAAAAGTGTCGGGAGCGACTGGAGAAGTCCTAGGGAGACATGCCAAGTCATTTAAGATAAAGATTAGGGAGGGACGCATTCTTTCTTTTTTATGAAAACAAATTAGTAAGTTTACATATTTCATCAAGCATGGCCCAAAAATCAAACACATAATAGTACTATTACACATCTGCTATTGAGTTATTGTAAGATAAATATATATTCCTTGTACTGCAATCTGTTTGGATTGTTTTAAAACAAGCAAGTTTTTATATCCTTCATCGCTTTCAATGATGATAATTTTTGCCAAATAACTTTTTGGTAAAAGCTTTAGCTTTGCTACTGGAGGTTTAATTTTGTAGATTGCTCTGCACAAATTAAACTTGGTTTTAAATGACTAGTTGCTTTGATGACCAAACAAACTCTTATGCAGGGGATCTGAGAAGCTTTGAAAAGTCCTGGACTAGAAATGCTTATTGTTCCTTTTATTTTTCTATATGTTCACTTTACTAACCTATCTTAGGGCTTCCAGGGGGTATACGAGTAGGCAAATCTTCTCAAGTTTGTTTATTGATAGTGATTTAAATAAAATTGTCCTTATGAAACACTCTTTTTATTTTGCTTTATGTCTGTCAAGGCCTTTATCTAACCTTCACTTATTAAGCATATGGCTGCTTCCAACTCTATTGGCATTTTATAAACGGTTAAATGATACCAAACATTTTGAATAGTGCAAATACGTATAAATTATTTTGAATTTTTCGGTTATACAAAAACATATGCTTTATTGGTACTACTTTATTTTATATTCTTTGTACAAGCTTTAGGCTTTAATTATATAAATGTTGGAGAGGGGTCTCTAGTTAATCCTCAACTAAAAATTACAAATATGTTTTTAAACCGCTTCGTGGAATTCGGTTCTAGTTTTATAACTCGCTTATAGCCCAGCTGGCTTAGCACACTGAACATTTTTGATAATAAAAAGCTTTTAAAAAATAAACAAGGCTCATTGATGTGTTGCAACTGAACCACAGTAACCTCCTTAAGTAATGGGTCAACAACATTTTTTAAGATAATGCAAGATTTTACAAATTGAAAATGAGCAAAATTAGCATGAAAAGATGCACCGCAAAATTTCACACAAGGCTTTGAAAAAATATGCAAAAATAAATGAAGGTGAAACAAATATAAAATAAATTTGAAAATAAACGCTATTGTAACTTCTTAATCTATATAAGAGTTAAACCCATAAAATGCTTGTGAAACAGAGCCTCCTTATCAAACTTACCTAGATAATAGGATTGAGGTTAGAGAATCTTTTGAATAGAAAAGATGGCTAAAACAAGAGAAATACCTGAGTATATTTGCGGCTGAGTTATCCTAGCAAAATATATGGGGTTATCTTATAGAAAAATAAGCAAGAGACTTAAGATTAGTGCTGAAACTGCCTGAGGGATTTACCTACTGTACCAAAAAACCAACTTAGTTAAGAATTGTCCCAGATCAGGTTGCCCTAAAAAACTAGTGAGAGAAATGAACAACTGGTAATTAGAAAGGTTTTACAAAATTGCTTTTTATCAGTCAGTCAAATCAAGGAAATGTACAAAAACCCGATAGAAGTTAAAGTTTCTGAGACTACTGTACCTAGAAGATTACATGATCAAGGGTTGTATGGGCACATTGTAAGAAAAACCCATTTATTACTCCAGAAAATATGGTTAAAAGATTGGCCTTTGCTTGCCAATATATAAATCATGTCATGTTTGGCTCTTGGGGACAACATCTAAGAGAACATGGTGAGGAGCCTTTATTACAAAAGATTTGAGGCTTGAAGCTAGCCTTGGGTTAGCTTTCAGGGCAAAATTAAGAGGACATACTTTAATTTTCTGAAAAGATTAAAAAGAGTTTTCTTTTAGTGAAAAAAGGGTAAGCTTAAAGAGTATAAAAGCCAACACAAATATAGATAAACTAGTCTTTATTTAGAGTGAGAATTATATTTATATAGTAGACTGAAAGCAGGGATTGTTCACTAGATAGATAAGAGGGCTGGTTAGGTTTGAAATTTTACCAGGACCAGAATAAATAAGGTAGTACAATCCAGAATGCATGAACATTGTAGTTAACCCATTTGAGGAAAAATAGCAACTGTTAAAGTCAAAATCAAACCCAACCAGGTCTTTGTAATTATTGCAACTTTCAGATCATATTGAAATAGCATTAATAGTGCAAATTATGACATCTTCTCTCTCAAGATTGGACGTGAAGAGTAGATACTTGTGGAGAAATTTAGCATGGATCCAAGAGAAAGGGTGTCTAGAGAACAGCAACTTGACAGTGTACTCAAATCTCTTCTTAAAGGTGACCTCACAGGGCTCAATCCATAGAGAGTCCAACTTGTGAGCTCTACCTCCAGTGTGATTTTGATAGTAGAGGACCCAGTCACCCAAATGAAATTCTGGAAGGGGGACCTTAGACGCATTGGAAGGAGATAACTCTAGAGCCTTGACCTTATAAGTTGTTGATTACACTGTTTTTCAGGAAGCCAGGCATAGAGAGAGGCATTAGGTGACTCAGGGCAGGGTACCACTGGGCCAATGGGTAATGCTTACATATAAGATGGGTGCTAACTTGATAATATAGGATACAGATTGCCCAAGTAAAGACCAGAGCCCAGAGTTGGGCACCATAGAGTCCACCAATCTTGTCAAAGTAATGTAGAGTACTCCAAACAGTTGAGTAGACATGGTCTTGGCAGCGGTGGGGGTTCCATTAGGCAGTCAGATGGTGGGGTTAAGGGAGGAGTCATGGGGAAGAAGTAGGCAGGCAGGTAATTGTACTTGTCTTTGAACAATCTTGGTGGCCTCTCATACCAGTTCCCTTTATGCCCTATGTATTTGGTTTCTCTAGTTCTTACCAAGGGGTTGGCAATGAGGATGTTCTCTAAGTTAAACTCCAAGTAGGAGGGGTTGGGTGGGTATTCAGTAAAATGCACAGGTCTGAAGGGGGCTTCAGGGGGACAGTATAGTGCCTGAGATGGGCTTGTCTCTAGAGGGATTGGTCATCTGGTTGTCTACTTGGCTAGAGTTGAGATGAAAGATCACTAAAACTAGATAAGATAGGATTTGTTTGAACCAAAGGTTCATAAAACTTTATTATCAAAAATGACAATAGTGTCATCCTCATACTGCTGTTGTTTTTATACCAGATGATTTTGCTACTTTGCTTTTTACAGACTTCAAGCTTGTGGAAAATTCACTGGCAAGACATGGATCTTGGCTTTTGGTTTTGAGGGCGGCAGATCCTGGTTGTGCTTGCTTTGGTGAACAGAAGTGGCAATGTTTTGTTCTGCCGCTACTGTTTACCATATCACCTGAGCAGGCCAATTGCATTGCCCATTATGGACTGGAGACTGACAGCAGCTGGTGATCATTGGCAGAGCTGGCAGTGGGCCTTATTTTAACCTCCTTTAGGCAAGCTACAACTTCTGCGTAGGTCTGGGTCTTTGGTGGCATAAGGTTAATAGCAATCTGATGACTATTTGGGGAATCATTCTTAAGAATCTGGTAGGTCTTGGAGTAATTTGACAACTCAGGTTTGCAACTCAATGAGTTGGCGGGTCCCTGTCCATCCTGGGTGACTCAATTTGCCTTTGAAGGGTCAGGGTTTGACTCTGGGGGTTCCAATATTGATTTTGAACCTCCAGTCTTGATACTTGGCAGGCTGGCAGGTTCCTGTTCCTCCTGGTTGGGGCAAGGTATCTCCGGCGGCCCAGGGTTTGGCCTATCTGGAAGTCTGGCAGGCTCCTGTCTACCCTGGTCAACACAAGGCATTTCCTGAGTGATGGGGTTTGATTCCCGGGTTCTCAATACAAGCATTGGAATGTCATTCATGACATTTTTGCCTGGATGTCAATGATGCAATCAGTCAAGTCCTTGACTGGGTTTTGAGGTTGGCAGCAGCATCAACTTTTATCAAAAGTGGGCCCAAGATTGAGGGGGTTATGGCTTCATACCCATATAGAATGGCAAAGAGAGGATGATCCAGTTACTCTCAGTCTGCTTAGCTGATAAGCAAAAAGAGCAGCAGGGAGAAATACATCCCAATTGATGGCATCTGAAAGGGTAAGCTTCCTAATGATGAACATAAGAAAAGAATTTGCTTGTTCTACTGTTCCATTGGTGGATGGATTATACAGGGCAGAAAGATACTGGTGAGCGCCCATAGCTTCTACAATAGACATGATGAGATGAGCATTGAAATTGGTGCCATTTTTAGAGAGTAATGTTTGAGGACATCCATGTAAATAAAAGATGTCCTGCAACAAAAAATTTGCTGTTGTCTTGGAAGTTATGCCTTTGGTTTCCCTTGCTTCAACCCATTTGCCAAAATGGTCTACTACTACCAGGATAAATTGACACCCAGACCTAGAACAAGGGAGAGGTTTAACAGCATTAATACTCACAGTATGGAAGGCATGTATGGGAGGGATGAGCTTGAACTGATGTTGAGATGGCTGATGTTAGAGTGAAGTGGTAAGTTGCATGATTCAAGGACAAACAATGTGGATAGAGAAGAAAATTTTAAGTTACTTGAGCAACAGGAGACCAAATCTGAAGGACGGCTTCAGAATCTTAGAGCCAGTATTAGTGTAGCAGAAGATGGACAACAAAATTGCGTGGCAAGAGTAATTTTTAGGAGAAAATTAGAAAATGAATCCAAAGGTGTCTGTGTGTAAAGAGCGGGCCAGGGATGCCAACATAGAATTGATGGCAACCTTGAAAATGATGAATGCTAATATCTCAAAAACAGGGGCAAACAGCCCCAGATGATCTAGCATTTTTTACTGGGGACAACTTCTTTATTCAAGGGAAAGTAAGATATCTAGAAACAATTTTCTAGAGGGGAATGTGGAAAGTCTTAAGGGAGCTCAGGATGGGGGGAGGGGATTCCGTGGCATTGGATTGGTTGACAAGAATACTTTCAGTAGTTGGGGGTCTTGCTATTAACTTTGACTTAATGACATCATAATTCAAAAAATTCTGGCAACCAGTGGGTTGAGCAATACCATCACCAAATAACGTATAACATGTGATTTTTTTGTCATAATTATTTGGACAAAAATATGGCAAGTGCAGATTTTCCAGGGCTATTTTAGCAACCCCAGTGTTGACCCATTTTTTGTCAATGACAGCATTCAAATTGTCAATTTTTCTCAAGGGTTTGGAAGCAGATCTTTGCTGGTTTCT
Organism: Entomophthora muscae; assembly: GCA_014839935.2. Lineage (NCBI taxonomy): Eukaryota > Fungi > Entomophthoromycota > Entomophthoromycetes > Entomophthorales > Entomophthoraceae > Entomophthora > Entomophthora muscae. The sequence goes on along the minus strand of QTSX02004989.1, from coordinate 289,477 downwards.
GGTCTTGTGGGGATGCACTATTTCTTCCATTTGGTTTTCTACTGTAACAGCTGAGGGCTTTGGAGTTGACAGGAGTGACTGGATGCAAGGACATTAGGAATTAGGATGTGCATATTTTCCCAGTAGAAATTTTTGCACAGCCAGTCATGAGTTTTCACTATATCTCCCATGCACAGTGTCTGTCAGGGATTTTTTCCCTGACTACATCAATAATTTGGGGATTTCCTTACAAGATACCAAATTTAAGGGAACCAGCAATCAAAGTCAAGACCCCACTTTTAAATTGGATGTCAGCCTTGACAGGGATCAAACCTGGAACCCTACAGACAAGTCAAATGTTAGTATATACTCTCTGGATAAATTTAAATTACCTGTTTATATTAATTTCTTTCATTCAAACTTCCTTTCCAACTTGGGTTCTGCACCCAAAATCTTAAATAACCAATTAACACACGTCACTATACACTTGCAACCTGATTGGCTGCCTTGGGATACCTTGCTGCTCTTGGATCCACTTCTATTATATGAAAATAAGGCTCCACACTTTAATTTCTATTGTTTTAACTGTGCTGTTTTAGCAGAGTTACAAAGGGAAAATATTTAGAAGCTAGATAATAATCTTTATTGAGAGATAGTGATTATATAGTTATTGTGAATCAAGGATAACAGGAACATGATTGTGTTGATCACACGGTTGGATGGTGAAGGGGGTGGCTTGATCCTGGTAATGAATCAAGTGCCAAAACAAGGCATCCACCATAAGGGATCATCATCTGTTCATGTTGTTGGATTTGGAAATTCAAGTTGACTTCCTAGTCTGGCTTCAAGTGACCAGGTAATTGGATTGCAGGTCACAAACCTGCTTGTTTGGAACCTTGCTGGCGGGTTGAGCCAGCTGTTTTGACACCCCTCCCAACTGAAGGTTGGCCTCCTCTGGGGGTAGGTTTTCAGGGAGCTCATCAGGAGCCTGGGCGCCATACTGGACTAATTGTTGTTCTGTGGATGCAGGGCGGTTTTGTGTTGTTTTTGTCTTGCTTTGCAGGGTCTCAGGAAATCATGGTGTAGGGTCTTGTCTTGTTTGCGCTTCCCAAGTCCTTGCATGAGGTAAGTGTTATTGTTGTTTACCTTTAGAATGATTTCTGGGCCTACTTTCTCAGATTGTAGTTTGCTCCTATCAAAGTTCATGACCCAAACTTTGTCCCCAACTTCATGTCTATCTTGGATGGGGACAAAGGTTTTTTGCAGACGTTCATTTTCCTTTTCCTGTTTGCTCGCTGTTGGCCTCTATAACTTGAGGGTCTGAGTGTGGGGGGACTTTACTTGGGATTTCCAGTTTGGGTCCTGTTAATACTTGAATGATATTTGGCTGTGTGCTGTATACCAACTCAAAAGGGCTTTTCCCAGTTGGATCTGTTCACACAAGCCCGGCATACAAGTAGTCCAGTTAGTAGCTGCTTATACCAGTCTTCAGGTCTCCTGGCAATGAGTTTGGCTAAGGCTTGCACAAGGCTGCCATTAAGCTGCTCTACACGTCCATTGGCCTGTGGGTGGTATGGTGTTGTCACATTATGTTTAACCCCATTTTTGGCAAGGTATACATTGGTGTTTTTGGAGGTCAATTCTTTCCCTCCATTGGTTATCAGGAGTTCTGGCTTTCCAAACTTGCTGATTATCTCTTTTCCAATGAATTGTTGTACGTCATTGTCAGTGTGCGCCTTTACTGCTTGGGCTACTGGCCATCTTGTAGCAAAGTCTATGGTGGTGATGATGTATTTCTTATCATTGTGTTTCCCTGGACATGGGGCCAACAACGTCGAGGGCCCACACCTTGAAGGGTAGTTGTGTGCGGATGGGTAGTACTGACTTTGGAGGGGCTTTGCTTCTGGCAAATTTTTTGCATACCTCACATTGGTCTAGGACTTCCTGAACATCACAATATAGGGTTGGCCACCAGGCCTTGTGCTTAAGGAACTCATATAGGTTTTGACTCTTGGTGTGTCTGAGGTCTCTGTGATATTGTAGGGTGGTGTCTACTTGCTGGTGTGTGGGGATGTAAGAGAAGGTAGTACTGTCAGACAGTTTTTCTGTGTAGGGTCCTGTACACATTAGCAAATAGGTGTTTGTTTTTGATGACTGTTTCCTTTGTTATTTTGGTTGTACCAGGGGGGGAAACCCTTGTCCTTTGTTCATAGTACCAAGAGGGGCCAGTCTGGGTCAAGCCCATTTCCCCCCTTGAGGCACAAACATACAGGTGGGAGAGGGCGTCTGCCATGGCAAGCTCAGGACCAGGTTTGTACTGTATGAGCATATTGAATCTCTCCAAGAGCTCCATCCAGTGGGCTTGGCGGCAAGATAGATTTTCTTGGGGTTTTAAATATATGAGCAACTTGTGGTTGGTTAATGCTTTGAACTCTTCCTGCTGTTCTAGATAACAGCACCATTTGACTAGACAGTGCACAATGGCCAGCAGTTCCTTGTTGTGGATAGGGTATTGGCACTCACCGTCTGTCAACTTTAGTGATTCATAAGCTACAGGCAGGAAGTCACTATCATTATTTTTTTATTTGTAGTAATCCCCCAATGGATGCATCTGAGGCGTCAGTTTCCATTTGGTATTCCCTGTCACGTTTGGGGTATTGCAGGATAGGACGCTGTTGTGAGTTTCTCTTTGAGGCGTCTAAAACAGAGGTTACGTTGGGGGGTCCACACAAACTTGGATTTGGCGCCTGTTATGGCCAATAAGGGGGAAGTCAAAATGCCACAGTCAGGTATGAAGCGTTGTACATAAGCCATCATCCCCAAGAAGGTACAGAGTTCTGACTTATCCTTGGGTGGCGGCATCTTGCAGATGGCCTGTATCTTTTGACTGTTGGGTTTGATGCCGTCCTTTGAGACTATGTGTCCCAGGAAGGGTAATTGCTCACAGAAGAACTGGCACTTGGAGGGTTTGGCCAACAGTTTGTGTTGCGCCAGGGTAGAGAAGACTGCCTCTAGGGCTTTGTGGTGCTGTTCCACTGAGGGGCTGTAGAAAATGATGTTGTCTAGGTAGACTAGGGCATGCTTGCCTATGTGTGGAGCAAACCCTTTGTTCATGAAGGTCACAAAGGTGGAAGGGGTGTTTGTCATGCCAAAGTTGAGCACCACACATTTGTATGAGCTGTATTTGGTGTGGAAGGCTGTTTTAGGGATGTCTTCCTCCTTAATACAAATTTGGTTGTAGCCTGCAGTCAGATCAATCTTGGAGAAGACTGTGGCTCCTCTCAAGGCGTCAAAGAGATTGTCAATCAGTGGTAGTGAATAACAATTCTTGATGGTAACTTTGTTTAGGGCTTGGTAGTCTGTGACCAGACATAAGGTGCCGTCCTTCTTGGCCACAAAGAATATGGTGGCCCCAAAGGGAGACTGTGAGGGGCGGGTAAGTCCTTTCTCTAATGCTTCCTTGAGGTAGGCGCGTAGGGCGTCGTCCTTCATTTGGGGTCAGCCTGTAGATAGGGACGTGCTTTGGGTACAGCTCCTTTGAGTTGGATGGAGTGTTGGATGTGTTTCTCAGGGGGCAATCTTGGTAGAGCTTCCTTGAAGATTTCTGGATGGCGGGCCACAATTTTGCAATCCTGAGGCATGGAGGTATCCTTGTGATCCTTGAAGTGTATGATCTTGTACTGGCAGGAGTCCCAGTCAATTGCCTTCAGATTTTCCTTCTCTGTCCAGGGTCTCTGTGATGAGCACAAAGACGTGGTTGCGTAGGAGTTTATCCACTGAGTCAGGGTAGATTTAGTGGTTGACACCTTCGCGCTTAATGGTCAACACTGAGGTTGCCCAGTCCACGTGAGGATTCTTTTTTGTAACCAATCCAACCCCAGTACAATGTCAAACTTTGGGAAGTCAATGATAGGGCCTTGGATGGTAGAGTGGAGGTTCTCAAGCATAAAGGAGAAGGGGGCAGTTTCCTTGTCACGGCAATGTGGTGTTCATCAGACAGGACCACGTTTTTAATCTGTAAAGGGTTAGTGGCTATCTTGAACTTATCTACAAAGCTGCTGTTGACTAGGGTTCAATCCACACCCAAGTCCAGGAGTGCCAAAACTGTGTAACTGTGAAAACGGAAAGGATAGGACATCAGTTTATTGGGATGTCTGGCAATAGTGTACAGTACCGGGTCCTGTAAGGGTACTTGGATCATTGGACATTGGTCCACGTCCTTGGGTTGTTACTAATCATTGGGCAAGTCAGGAGTTGTGTGGGGAGAGCTTGGCTTGCTTAATGCTCTCCCTGGGCTTTTCCCTCATCTTGATTGCCTTGTGTGGAAGCAATACAGAAATAGGTATGGTTTGACTGGCCATTGTTTCCATTCCCATGTCCATTTGAGCTTGTGGGTTTGTGGTTGGTGTTATTACTGTTGCTTCCAGGGGTGGTTGAGTGAAGCACCTGACTGTGTGGGAATCCTTGGGTCTCTCTTGTTTTCCCATTTGTGCCTTATGGAGGGCGTTGGATGTTTATTCTGCTTTCTCTGCTTTGCAGTACAGGCTTTTTAGGTTGATCACCTGGTCCAAGTTCATGTGTCTCATTACATGCAACTTAAGGGCGTCATAGTACATGAGGTGTGTAGCTGGGGTGTCAAAGGCCATTTCAGATGGTGCACAAATTCAGAGTTCCTTGTAGGCGCGGGTGAGCTCCTTCACGGTGCCTTCCTGGGTTAGGTTCTTGACTTGGTGTATGATCATGAGCGCTGTATCCTTAAGCACAAATCTTGCCAAGAAGTCTTGCTTGAAGGTATCCCAGTTATTGTTGGTGTGTTCCTTGTGTCACTTGTCACACCAGGTGCCAGTGTCATGGGTCAGGCAGATGGAGATTTCTGCAATCCAAAATTGCTGTGGGCATTCCATCTGGGCCAGTTTGCTCTGGGCAGACTGGATCCATGCGGCAGCGTTGTTGTTGTGCCCCTGCAAAAGGTTCCAAGGCAGCGCTTTGCAGTCTTTGGGCTACATAGGCAGGCATGGTGTTTTTGTTGGTTGGCCACAGAATAAAAGAGGGAGCCTGAAAGAACCCTTGTGCAGACATGGCATTGAAAACAGGCAGTGGAATCACTGTGTTCTGGTACAGGACAAAGCCATTGGGTATCTCAGTACCAGGGGTGTACAGGGTCCAGTCCAGAAGGAGGCCAGACATAATTCTGTCAAGGATTTGTTGGCCACAGCAAGTACGGGCAACAGGCGGAATTTTTCAAGATAAGGTAGGATGGACAGCCTACCTGTGCTACAATGTCGTAAATGTGCTGTTTTAGCAGAGTTACAAGGGGGAAAATATTTAGATGATAGATAATAATCTTTATTGAGAGATAGTGATTATATAGTTATTGTGAATCAAGGATAACAGGAACATGATTGTGTTGATCACACAGTTGGATGGTGAAGGGGGTGGCTTGATCCTGGTAATAAGTCAAGCGCCAAAACAAGGTATCCACCATAAGGGATTATCATCTGTTCATGTTGTTGGATTTGGAAATTTGAGTTGACTTCCTAGTCTGGCTTCAAGTGGCCGGGTAATTGGATTGCGGGTTACAAACCTGCTTGCTTGGAACCTTGCTGGCAGGTTGAGCCTGCTGTTTTGACACTAAGATATTCAGCCCAGACACCGCCTATTTGTCTCTTATCTTGCGGTTGGTTCTTGTTTCTTCTCCTTATACTATGAGTTTATAAAAACTCTCAATTCTCAAATTAAGAGACATATGATACAGGTAGTGAATTCAAACATTATATTTATGAAAATTATTTGTAAATCCCTTTTATTTCCCCCAATAACCACTTAAACATTTCAGCCTCCATTTTTAGGCTATTTAAGTGTACAACCTTTATCAGTTCTACTTGTTCCAACAATAAAGACTTATTTCTATTCCATATCTGCCCACACTTATCTTCTGATCTCTTATTTTGAAGCCATGAGAGGGATTCTATTCCTGTTCTGGTTTCTAACTTCCTTCTTGCCTGTGGTGTTAGCCTTGGAGAACCCAACACCAACTACTGACTGGCACAACTCCTCTCCTGACAATGCTCACCAGAAGGAATCAATAGCCCATGGTTGGTTTAAGTACCCCTCTGGCCACTGGGGTTGCAAATTCCACTATGGTTGCTCTTTCACTCCTCCTCCTCCAGCAGAGCCTTCATTGGTTAGGCCCTATTCCTCCTTTTACCTGTTAACCTACGTGGTGGGATATTATCTGCTGGGTTGCTTCAGCTCTATACTGGGAAGATTTTCCTACCTGGGCCACTTAGGTCATCTTGCCATGATCATGGTACCCATTGGATCAGTAATAGCAGGACTCAACTTAGGGGCCTTGGCCCATCAGATAGGGAGCTTGTTCCCTATCAAGTGGGTCCCTGACAGTGTCAATGTGGGCTTGGAGGAATATAAATATTCTATTAATAGGACAAACTTAGGACAGGTAACATGTTGACTTTTTTAAAATAACAATGCTTGCCTGCCCTGAATGATAGTATCCTTTGATAAAGACTGAAGAGCCAGGTGTATCTCTTTGGGTTTGGTTGCCCAAGCATCAGGGTACCCTATTAAATTGTACAGGCAATCAGTGTCATCAGGATGGAGATGGCCAGTATAGGCATTCTAGACATTCTATTGGTGTTCTGATGTTAAGCACCAGGCCTGTACATCATGGTGAAATCATACCCTTGTAAACGCAGGGCCCAGCGAGCCAGTTGACCTTCAGGTTTCTTTAGCTGTTGTAACCACTTAAGAGAGGAGGGTTCAGTGACTAAAGTAAGGTGGGTCCTGTAGATGTAGTGTTGAAATTTCTTTACAGCGTGTAGTACTGCCAAGCATCCCTTCTTGGTGACGCTATAGTTCTTCTCATGTTTGTTGAGGACACATGAAGAATATGCTGCATGTTGATCTACACCCTCATCATCTATATGGGCTAAGATTGCATCCACAGATACTTCACTGGTGTCAGTGTATAAAATGAACTCCTTACCATAATCAGGATAGACTAATATGGGGCCTCTTTGAGCTTGGTCTTTAGAGCCTTGAAGGATTGTTGTTGACTATCAGTCCATTCAAAGGGGATGTTCCTGAGAAGTTGGACAAGTGGTTCACTTAGTTTGGCAAAGTAAGGTATAAATTGCTGGTAGTATCCCATCATGCTAAGGAATACCTGGACCTCACGTAGATTTGTAGGGGGCAGAATATTATTGATGGCTTCCACTTTATTGTTCATGGGGTGTATCCCAGTCTGAGTGACTTCATGACCCAAAAATTCAAGACATTCTTTAAAAAAGGCACATTTGTACAGCTTAAGCTTCAGGCCTTCATTCTGAATCTTTAGGAAATCAGCTTTGAGGTCCTCTAAATAATCAGTGAAGATGAAAATGAACACTGTTATATTGTCCAGATACACAAGCACACAGGAGAGCTTCAGATCTTGCAGAATAGAGTCCATGGCTTGTTGAAAGGTAGAAGGAGCATTGCAGAGCCCTTGAGGCATTCAGGTTGGTTCATAAAGGCCTACTGACGTGATAAGAGTGGCTTTTTTTATAATCTTTGGGGGACAAATTAACCTGCCAATAACCAGATGCTAAATACATAGCAGAGAAGAATTTTGAGCCTCCCAATTGCCTAAGGGCATCATCAATTCTTGGCAGAGGGTATGTGTCAGGGATCCCAGTCTTGGGCGGGGCCAGCCTGTTGTTTTCTGGGGTAATTTGGGCTGGGTTTTTTTTAGGTAAAGCCCACCACAAGAGAGGTGCTAACTTAAAAAGGTAGGAGAAGGACTTCCCCACCCATGACCACAGGCTAGCAGCTGGGTTTATAGTGTCAATCACCCCTGTGAGGGTGATGTACACAATCCCAAATAGCTTGCCTGTGTGGTCAGTTGGGAGGTCAGGTGAGGAGGCAGGCATAGGCTTGGGGGTCACAGGTGGTTCCATGCAGAGGTTGTAAGCAGGCAGGTAGTTGAACTTTCCTCTAAACAATTTGGGTGTTGAGAATATCCTCAGGCCTTGAAAATTGTATCTAACTGTAGATTATATGCGGGCCAAAAGATCTAGTTCAAGTATTTTCTCTGGGGTGTAGTCCTTATATTCAGGGTTAAAAGGATAATCTGTGAAGTGAACAGGGCCAAAGGGAACACCTAGAGGACAGAAATCTGCAGGAGGAGGGCCAGGAGGGACAGGAGATCTGGTACTGAACTGATAGATGGAAAATACAAAATAAGGCAGTAGCAGGGTAAGCCAAAATAACATAACCTTTATTCAAAAATGGCAATAAGGTTTTAGTGCGGAATCTATAGGCATATATAGCATCCTGCCTCCAAACTTAGTATTTTCCATAAGGGCTTTATCAAAATATTGTGAAAAATGTGGGCGGGTGGCCAGGAGGCTCAAGTGCAGGAGCAGCAAAATGGCACCTCAGCTGGGTATTCTTTCATTGGTCAGAATTTCCAAATTGGTCACTCAATTTTCTTGATTTTGGGTTGTGGTCACAGGGTCAGGCCTAAAGCCCATGTTTTCCTTTTGCAATTGAATCTGATTGGTTACCCAAGAGAACTTCAAGTTCATGAAGTTCACAGAGGAACTTTCTTTTCCTTCATTAGGCAATTCAAGAAGCTCCTCCTTGGGCACCACCATAGTCAAACCTGCACTGACATTCTGACTTTGGGACTTATAAGGGGCTTCAGCTTGCAGAGGCTCAGTCTCAGGAAAACACATGCGGGTGGGCCCTTGGTCCACAGGACTGGCGGCCCACAGAAATACAGGTTCAGGGGTTGAATCCCACTCTTGGGCCTAGGTTTCCAGGGGGAAAGAATTGTCAATCCTGACAGTATAAATCCTTTTTTGTAAGGGAATTCAAGCGCCAATAGTCTATCAAAATTTGATGGCCTCCTTCTTTTTAGCTTTAGGATCAGAACAGGGGAAGCCCAAGGGCTCTGGGATAGAGCTAAGAGTCTAGCTTCCAGGAGTTGTTTTTAGTTCTTTGGAAATCTGGGCATCCTTCACTCTACTTCAGCAATAGGGCTTGGCGCAAAAAGGCAGAGCATCTCCTGTATTGATTTAGTAAATAACCCCTTTTTGCTAGTCCATAGTTGTTGGGCTCAGAAGCAAAAATGTCTTTAAACTGATCAAGAATCTTTAGAACTACCTTCTTCTGAATAGGAGACAGCTGAGGGAAATTAGCAGCAGTAAATAGAGAGAGCACTTGAGGATCCTCTTCAGGTAGATTGAAGTTGCTGAAACTTCCAAAGGGATAGAGAGAGGTCACTTGTTCTTCTCCTAAGATGTGTACATGTCCCACAATTTGACCTCAAGAGACCTGCATGGGGGAGACAGTCAAATTATCCATTAGTAGTTGTACAGGTTTTTTGAGTTCTATCTAGGATCCCAGGGCACAACCAAGGTTTTTTACAGCCTAGGGATTCAGGAGAGTACAAATCTAAGAACAACTTCTCAGGTAACTCATAGGATATCTGAGAATCAATGATCACTTGGGAGCCAGGAGGGGTAGTGACAGCTGCAGGAGCAAGTAAAGGGACACCTTCCTCAGCAGGACAGGAAGGAGGAGAGGAGAACATATTAGAAGAGTGTGTCCTATACTTTAGTGAGAAGATGCCCATGGGGTACTCAAGGGCATATGTCTTAAGTCTCTTGCCAGGGATGTGTGGAGGCTCTTCAAAGATCAACAGGACCTCATATCCTAGAAAGGACAGATACCCTTCTCAAAGATTGTCAATCCCATTTTACTCTCAAAGAAATTGGGTGCCTACCAGGAGGTCCTAGCTTTTGGTTTCCTAAACAACAGCAGGGGATGCAATGAGGAGTTTCCCAAACCTCATTGGTAAAGTAGAGTAAGTGCCAATAGCCCAAGTCTGAGACATACCAGCAGTTCCATAAGACTGAGTATAGTTGAGATCAGGAGCTAATTTAAGTTTCTTTATCAACTTGGAGGATACAACATTGAAGGGAGAATCTGTGTCCAGGATGGCCTTAATCTTAACCTTCTGAATGGATACTTCTACGCAGGTGGTATCCTTTCTAAAAGGAGGCAACACAGCCAGGATATCTTGCACGGCTTCCAGTCTCCTTTTCCCATTTTTCCAGCATGCATTTCAAAGTCATGAATTTCCTTGTATACAGTTTGTAATGGCAGGGATACAGAGACATTCTGGAAGAGGGCCTCAGCTAGCTCAGAAGCTTACTTAAAGGAGTCCACTAAGATGGGGGTAGTGAGCTTGAGCTAGATAAAAACAAGCCATAATGCTTTGGCCCTGACTAAAGGTGGACAGGTTGTAGTGATTGTTGTTGTGAATGCCGCCATTCACTGTGTTTCGATTTTGCATTTAATGGGTTATTTTGAGGACAAATCTCTCTCTTTTGCTTTCACCCTTTGAAATGAGTCTGTCTCCAAATTGGGAAATTCAATTGTTCATTTTCCTGATTCTGCGCAACTCACTTGCCCCACTCATACTGGTGGCAAGTGATCCTACTGTCCTAGTACTGTTTTGTGGTATTGCCAACAACTATGTATTTTATTTCATATTCACCAATGAAATTTAAGTTCTATTCAAATTTTCGTCTTTGTGTCTTCGCGTACTTTGGCGCCTCTCTAGCCACGTCTAGCAGATATTATTAAATCAGGGCCACAAGGTAATTGACATAGCCTTCCCTGCCATTCTAACCAAGACTTAGTACAAATCTAATCCTAAGTTTAGGATTCCCCGTTGTGTATCTGTGCTGTGCCTCAGGCCACAACAATTGTTTTCTCAGAACAGAGTTTGTAAGCCCCTTGGTTACCCCCTTCACAACTATGTTTTTAGGTCCTTCTCTTCTGCCTATAAAAGAGCCAACTTCACCCAAAATTACCAGTCCTCCTATCAAGGAAGACATTACAGACTGTTGGAAATTGCACCATTAATGCTATTTCAATATGGCCTCCAAATAGTGATAAATGCAAAGATTTGGTTGGTTTTGCTTTCAACTTTGGAAATTCCTTGCCTTCTGTAAATAGGTCTGTTCCAATGTCCACCCATTTTGGATTACCATACCAGCTCTCAATTGATCCTGGTATGATTTCACCCCAACATGACCCCCTCTGCCACTCTGTCTACCTAATGAGTGATCATTAACCCTTGTCTACTGTTTAAGTAGAATCATTTCTCCTAATAAAGACAAGTTTATCCACATTTGTGTTGCCTTTAATATTCTTCAAGCCTTATCCTTTCCTTTTTGCCAAAATGAATTCCACATCTTGTATTCCAAGAAATTAAGGTATGTGCCCTTAATTTTTCCCTGAAGGCTAACCCAAGGCTAGCTTCAAACCTCAAATCTTTTGTTATAAAGATTTCCCACCGTGTCCTTCTGGATGTTGTTCCCAGGAGCCAAACACAAAAAAAATGGTGCTCACTACAGGGGCTGCAAGCCCTCAGTTACCCTGTTCCCACATGCATTCTCTGGTCCTTCTAACTTTGTTACTGAAGTACCTGAGCCTTCTAAATTTAGAGTCCCCCTCTTGAAGAAGATATTACTGATTCCCCCAATCCACCTATGGTAATGGTGTTGTTTCCTGGGCCTTTCTAGGCCCCCTCTCAGCTTTCTATCTTGACTATGAGCAAGCTTATGCCGCTGCCTGCTCCCTCCTCCACACAGGCACTGTGGCTACACACACTATCCCTGGTCTCTGTCCTGGGTATGCTTCCAAAGATCTGTATTCCTTCCTTTTGAACTTTGGTCTTCCCCCCGCACTGATGGAATTGATGGAGACTATTGGTGTGTTGGTTATCCAATTCATTCAACCTGTGCTGTTCCATTATCAGTTGGTGTTGGGGTCGCAAAATCAACTCTTGACTACCATAGCCACCGCTGTTTCCAAAATTCATGCACAAAAAATGGCCTATCAAGAATGGTCCCATAGTTTATTTGCTTGCATTTCAGATAACCAGCGCAACTTGCTAGCTTCACAAGAGTATTTGACCTTGTCCCTAAACTCTCTTTATGCCTTGCTCCCTGGTTATATCAAGTATCAACTGTGCAAACTGGATGATCACCAAGCTACCTGGCATGGCCAGATAGATTCAACTCTTTTAAAGTATTGTCAAGACTTTGAGACCTTAGTTGCCAAACTCAATCAGTTTTGAGAGCATGTTAATTCCCAGCTCAAGTTGGTTGGGAACCACATCAATAATTGGGGCCAGCGTCTGCACTTACAGTATGGTTTGGACAAGGCTAAGTTAGGAACACTCTGTGCCAGGTTCAAAACTATGTTGAAAATAGGGTGGCTTCCCTTGAGGTGACTCTGCCTGCTCCTTTGGTTGATGGCCTGTCCACCTTTGAAGCTAAGGTATGGGACGCCATAGCTGAACTCAAAGCCACTAATTGACGTCAAGCCTCTGTCTCAAACCCTCCTCCTTTTGAGCCTACGCCTAATCCTTACATTGCCATGCTAACAGACCAAGTAGCTACTTTGCAAGGAGAGATTGAGTATTTGAGACAACGCCTCTCTGACCCTGATGATTCTTCCTCTGAATCTGATGATGAAGGGGAGGCTGAAATCACTGGTACTCCTACCCACCCTGATCATGGCTGTTGCCCTGGAATGGAAGGCCAACCCCGTGTCAGCTGTGCTCTTGCCTTAGATCACTTAGCGGCAGTAACTAATGATGTAGCAGATTGGCAAGGTGCTCTAGAACGCAAGGTGCAAACCCTCTCCCAACTCACAGAGACAATAAATGGACAAGTTAACCATCTGGTTGCTCAAACAACTTCTCTGAATACTTGTATCAATGGGGCTACTGGCACGTTGGCAGTACAACAGATCAAAATTGATGAATTTGGATCTGCGGCTGCTATTGCCTGAGATATCAGTGGACATAATAGATCTACACTGGATACCCTAGAGTAGAGTCTTCAACTTCTCTGGGCTAGACAATGCGCTGCTGAATCTGAGTTTGAGGGCAATCCACACATCAACGTTCTCAACCCAGGTGACAACAGCCAACCCACTTCCTCGTCCATTGACCCAAACTACAAGCCAACCTCAAGCAGATATTTGATCCAAAACCTCCTACCATTGCTGCCTTTTTAACAATCTACAAGACAGCAATGAATAGGGATACTTATGAGCTCAAAAAGTAACATATTCTCACCTGTCTTCACCCTACATGCCAAGAAGTGGTGGTCCTCAAACTCCCATCCATTGTCACTTGGGAGGACATGAAGCACCTCCTTATTGAGGAATTCAGAGGAGATCTAAGCTTGGAGGTCAAGAAAGATTCATTCATGCATATTGCCTTTAAGCCAAAGGAAACCCTGGCTGAGTTCTCTGATTGCTTCTATATTGAAGGTCAACAGTTAATCACCAGTTGTCAGTTGACTCCCCAAGAAGCTTACACAGCCATTTCAAATGCTTTGAAGGTGAACCAACTCCTATGCCTGCACTTTAAGGCCCACAAAGCTTCCATTACTTCAATGAAGAGTATTAATACCATCTTGCAAGACATGCATTTGACTCATGGAGGTACTGTGGTTTGCAAGAATAAGGCCAGTAATGCTGGGATTACCTCCCATACTCCGCGCATTATGACTCTGGGCTCAGGTGGACAGCCTAAGAGGCAAGGATGTCATAACTGCAGTCAAATAGGGCACCGCTTGCGTACCTGCACTAATCCCTGGGTAGAAGGTTGTGACTCTAAGGAACAGGCGGAAAAGAGAGGTCAGCTTAGAGGCAGAGGTGCTCTCTGCTGACCAATATCCTCCGTCTCCTCCTGATCCTCCCTCTGACAAAGAATCCCCCCCTTCCTCTGGCCCAACTATCCTTCACCTGTTTCATGATCTTTCATGTGATTCTGAGCCTGAAGATTCTGAATGCAATGAATCAGATAGATATATGGCTACTCTGCTCTGGCTGTCCTGGAAACTGTGTCTGTCCCTTACAAGCTTTGCTCAGGGAAAACCACCACTACCTCTTGCACACCTTCAGTTGATGCCAAGGCTGTGGTGACTCATTCCTACCTGGCCCAGGCTCATTGACCACCCATCTTGGTAGACTCTTCTGAAGAAGCCGCCAAGCTAGCTGAAGCCCTCTTTCAGAATGTGACTGTATCACTCCCCTTGCAGAATGTGTATAAGGAAATTCCCGCTTTAAAATGCATGTTAGCTAAATGGGAAAAAGAGCTAAAAGCTGTGCAGGATGTGTTGGCTGTCTTGTCCCCCCTTTGGGAAAGATACTAATTGTATGGAAGTATCAATCCAAAAGGTTTAAATCAAAGCCATTCTGTACACAGGCTCTCCAGTCAACGTGGTATCATCCAAGCCAACAAAAAAGCTTAAGCTGGCTCCTGACCTCAACTACACTCAAGCATATGGGTACTGCTGGCATGGCTCAAACCTGAGTCATTGGTGCCTACTCCGCTCTGCCAATGAGGTTTGGGAAACTCCTCATTGCATCTCCTGCTGTTGTCCTAGAGAACAAAAGCTACAATCTACTGGTTGGCACACAATTCCTCTATAAATATAATGGGATTGTAAAGCTTCAATATGGATACCTATTGCTATTAGGATACAAGGTCCCTTTGATTTTTGAAGAACCTCCGCGCCTACCAGGCAAAAGTCTTAAGGCTTGTGTGCTTGAGTATCCCACTGGGTATCTTCTCGCTCAAGTACAGAACTCACTCCTCCAATTTGTGTTCCCCTCCTCCTTCCTGTCCTGCAGAGGAAGGTGTGACTCTCCTTGTCCCTGCAGCTATTACCATCCCTCCAGGCTCCCAAGTGATTATAGGCTCCCAGATATCTTATGAACTGCCTGAGAAATCATTCTTGGAATTGTACTCTCCTGAATCTCTCAGCTGCAAAGAGCCTTGATTATGCCCAGGAATCTTAGACCAAACCCATAAGGAGCCTGTGCAGTTACTGCTAGCTAATCTGACTGCTTTGTCTATGCAAGTATTGTAGGGCTAAAATGTAGAGCACAACCACATATTAGGGGCAGAAAAGGTGGTATCCCTCTACCCTTTTGGAACCTTCAGTAACTTCAATCTCCCTGAGGAAAACCCTCAGGTTCTCTCCCTGTTCACAGCTGCCAACTTCCCTCAATTGTTGCCCATTCAAAAAAAGATGTTCTGGATATACTTGACTAGTTTATCAATATCTTTGCCTCTGGACCTACGGACTATGGCCTAGCCAAAAGGGTCATCCATCAGATTGATGTTGGTGATGCACCGCCTTTTTGTGCAAAGCCATATTGTTGTAGTAGGGTAGAGGATCTCCAGGTTTCCAAGGAGCTTAAACAACTCTTAGATGATGGACTCTTGGCTCCCTCTCAAAGCCTGTGGGCCTCCCCCTTATTGATTCACAAAAAAAAGATGGGGGCTGCCGCATTGTGATGGATTACTGCCGCCTAAACTTGCTCACAAAGAAAGACTTGTACCCTTTGCCTATAATTGATGATGCTCTCAGACAACTGGGCGGTTCAAAATTCTTCTCTGCTATGGATTTAGCTTCTGGATACTGGAAATTTGATCTCTCTCCTGAGGATAGAAAGAAAGCTGTGCTCATCACTTCCAAAGGACTGTTTGAGCCTACCTGTATGCTGCAGGGACTCTGCAATACCTCAGATACTTTCCAACAAGCCATGGACTCCATCCTCCATGATTTAAAGCTCTCATGTGTCCTAGTGTACTTAGACAATATAACAGTCTTCAGTGCTTCCTTTACAGATCACCTGGATCACCTCAATGAAGTGTTCATAAAGATTTGAGAGGCTGGCCTTAAGTTGAAACCATCTAAGTGTGCTTTCTTCAAGGAACGCCTTGAATTCTTGGGCCATGGGGTAACCCAGACTGGGATTCACCCAATGACCAAGAAAGTTGAGGCCATTGAAAAAATTGCTTCTGCCCACCAATCTGCAAGAGGTCCAAGTCTTTCTGGGTATGATGGGGTACTACAGACAGTTCATCCCCAACTTTGCCAAAACTAGTGAGCCTTTGGTCCAATTGTTGTGTAACGTCCCTTTTGAATGGACTGCTAGCCAGCAACAAGCCTTTGAGACCCTCAAGCAAAAACTCAAAGAGGCTCCCATCCTAGTATATCCTGACTACAATAAGGAATTCATCCTATATACTGATGCTAGTGACCTGGCTATCTTGGCTATCTTGGCTCAACTAGATGATGAAGGTGTGGATCATCCTGTATCTTATACTTCTTGTGTCCTCAACAAGCATGAGAAGAATTACAGAGTTGCAGAGAAAGAATGTCCTGCTGTTTAGCATGCTGTCAAGCAGTTCTGCTATTACATATATGGCACCCATTTCACAGTGATTGCCAACCATGCCTTGATTAAGTGGTTATAACAGCTTAAGGAAACAGAAGGACAACTAGATATATGGGCTCTCTGCCTGCAAGGCTACAACTTTACTGTGCTACACCATCCCGGGATTCAACATGAAAACGCTGATGGATTGTCCAGAATGCCCATCCTTGCGCTACACTCTGCTGAGGCTGATCAACTATATGAACTAATTGGATGTCTTCCTCATGGGAGAATAAGACAGAAGAAGTTTGAATTGCCATGTCCAAACTATCTAAAGACACACTCATTTGTGACAACCAGCTTTTCAAGAAAGTATAAGACTGCTACCTACCTTATGTACGGCCTAGTCTTTGCCTTTTGTTGGTGCTTCAAGCTCATAAGGAGAAAGGACATGGATGCATTTCCAAGACCTATGTATGACTGGCATGGAAAAACTATTTCTGAGATAATCTTTGCCTTCTGATTCCAGATGTCATTGCTAGTTGCCATGATTGCCAGCTCCAGCGACCACAAGCTGCCTCACACAAGTTCAAGCTAGTTCCCCCTCAACACGCCTTTCATACTGTCAGCATTGATGCTGTAGGGCCTCTCCCCCACTCTTGCTCTGGTTGCCACTTTATCATAATTGCTGTTGATCATTTTAGCAAGTGGGTAAAAGCTCGTCCTACTAAGGACATCACTGCCAAGACAACCACCACCTTTCTGTTGCAAGATGTTTTCTACCGTCATGGCTGTCCTCAAGCGTTGTTATCTGACAATAGGACTAACTTCAATGCCAAGTTGGTAACCTCTGTTATTGAAGACTTGGGGTCTCACCAGTATTTCTCTTCCCACTATAATCCTTCTACCAATGGGGTGGTTGAGCGTGCAAACTTGACTCTGGTCTCTATCATGAGGATACTCACTTACTCTGACGCTGCAAACTGGGATCTATACTTATCCGCTGCTCTCTTTTCTTATTGCCTTAGCAAACATTGTGTCACTGGGGACTCCCCCCTTTTTATACTGTATGGGCGTGATGCCACCACTCCATTGCTCCTAGGGGCTCCCCTTCTCTCCTCTGATAAGGCCATGAACCCTGATGACCATATCAAAGACTTAGTCAACCGCATAATTCATATACAGGCTACTGTGTACACTTCTGCGTATAAGACCAAGGTGCTTGAGCTTTCTCCTAACAATGCTGGATGCTATCCCCTTGCCTGAGTTCAACATTGGGGACCATGTTCTCTACTATCAACATAGAGTAGGAGGACGTGCTCACAAACTAGATATGTTGTGGGTTGGGCCTCTAGAAGTGACTTTCAGGCAATGAGAGTCAGAATACACTGTGAAACTCCTCTCTAGTGGTCGCTCTTTTGCTTGCGTGCATGCTAAGTTCCTCTGCAAGTACCACCCCCTAAGGCCAATCTAGAGGAGGGCAATGTTGTGAATGCTGCCATTTACTGTGTTTCATTTTTGCTTTTGATGGGTTATTTTGAGGACAAATCTCTCTCTTTTGCTTTTGCCTCTCAAAATGAGTTGATGATTGAATCAGGAAATAAAATTGTTTGGTTTCTTGATTCTGCACAACTCACTTGCCCCATTCATGCTGATGGCAAGTGATCCTATCATCATGGTAGTGTTTTGTGGTATTCCTAACCACTATATATTCCGTTTCATATTCACCAATAAAAGTTAAGTTCTATTCACATTTTTGTCTTTGTGTCTCCACATACTTTGGCGCCTCTCTAGCCACGTCTAGCAGATATTATTAAGTCAGGGCCACAAGGTAATTATGTAGCCTTCCCTGCCATTCTAACTTAGACTTAGTACAAATCCTTTCTAAGGTTAGGATTCCCTGTTGTGTATCTGTGCCGCGCCTCAGGTCACAACAATTGTTTTCCCAGAACAGAGTTTGTAAGGAACAGACACAGTTTCAGAAACAGCCACCACAGAATAATCATATCCATAACTGTTGTCATAATCTGAATCTTTGGGTTCAGAACCACTCTAATATCATGGAAGATATGGATGATAGTGTGGCAAGAAAAAGGAGATAGCTCATTGTCAGATGGAGGATCAGGAGGAGACAGGGGGAGGTTGGTCAGCAGAGAGCGTCTCTGCCTCTAAGCTGATCTCTCTTTTCCCAACTGCTCCTTGGGGTTGTATCCTTCTACATGCAGGTTTGTGCAGGATCAAGAGTGATGATCTATCTGGCCACAATTATGAAAATCCTGACGTTTAGTTTTCCCATTGGTCCCCAAAGTTATAATGCAGGGAATTCAAGAAGTAGTGCCAGAATTGTTGGCCTTACTTTCACACACTACAGTCCCACCATGTGTCAAGTGCATGTCCCATATAAGAGTCTTGATGCTCTTCATGAAGGCAAGAGACGCCTTATGCACCTTGAAGTGTAAGCACAAGAGTTGATTCACTTTTAGGGCATTATAATAGGCAGTGTAGGCTTCCCAAGGAGTCAACTGGTGGCTGGTAATAAGTTGCTATCTTTTAATGTAAAAACATTCAGCAAAACAAGCCAGGGGCTTCTTGGAGATGAAGGCAATATTCATGAACACAATATTTTTAAGCTTTAAACTGATATCACCTCCAAAATCTTCAATCAAGAATCACTTCATATTGTCCCAAGTAACAATAGAAGCAAGTTTGGGAACAACAGCTTCTTGACAGGTATGTTGTAGGCAGGTAAGTATATGCTCCTTCTTGAGATTGTTGGTGGCCCCTCTCATGGTAGTCTTGTAAATGATCAGAAAATCTTCAATAGTAGAAGTCTTGGGATCAAAGATATGCTTAAAGGTAGACTTATAGTTAGGATTAATTGAGGAGGAAGTATACTGACTGTTATCATCCACATTGATGATATTGATGTTAGTGGTAGACTTAAATTCAGCCTCAGCAGCAAGCTTTCTGGCCCACAGAAGTCAAAGGCTTTGTCATGAGTGACATTTGCCTGCTGATCATCAAAGGGACGGTGTCCCGCCAGTGCAATTCAAAATTTGATCCTAATAATGGATCACTACTGACCAACAAAGGGACAGTAGCCTGCCTCTCAGGTTCAAACCCCTAATTCCTAGGAACTGCTAACCTGCAGGTCATGGGAACCAAACCAGGAACTGCCAGCCCACATATCAATAGACTCAGCCCAGGAACCAACCCAATTTTGGAGAAACCATTAATCCTGGCTAACAAAGCACTAACCACTTGTAAATTGTGCCTGGACAGGGACCTGCCCAGCCTAGCAATTATTTGCCCAAAATTGGACAGTTTCTCTGTGGACTGACAGCACTCCAACAATGAGGTGTCACAAAATCAGACCCAAAGCCAACACCTGTCTCTGTGACCCGGCAGGCCGCAGGATGATGACAAATTCCCTAATACTAAGTTGAAAACCAAAATTATTTATCTGAGATCAGCCAATAATGCAACACTGCCAGTTGATACCACCAAGATTTCCCAAGACCAGGTAGAATCCAGCACCTGGCCCAAAGGAAGCAGCAAAAGGTTTTCTATGGCAGATGAGCATATTTATGCCCTGGAGTTGCCAGTAAGTTGTTCATCACCATTCTTGCAATAAAAGTGTTATGAACCTTTGGTTCTCCCAAGTTATCCCATACTTACTATTACAGTAGTTTTAAAAGCTATGGCAACAAGCAAAAACAATTCAGATTTAAACGAAATTAACTTTAAACAAATTTATATTGATTTACAATAGATTTGGATTCATTTCAATTTTGTTTAAATCTGAATTGTTTTTTCTTGTTGCCATAGCTTTTAAAACTACTGTAGCACTTTTACATTCACAAAATAATTATTCTGACCCCATCCTGCTGGCCTACCATTTACCAGAAGCAGACATCAAGCTATCTAAATTACACTAATTTCAATAAATTACCTATGGCCCAGAATATTCCTCTGAGTATTCCCCCAAGATGGCTACTCCCTACACATGACCCTGCTGGTGATCCCTCAACCCAGCCACCCGCAGGAACAAGAGACCACCGCCAATAAAATCTCTACCCAGCTGTTTGGAGTCCTCTATATTACACTTACTGGCCTTGTTGACTCTATGGTATCTGCTGATGAGCCTTGGGCCCTATTAGGCAAGTTGTTACCCTACATTGTGACGTTAGCACACATCCTATGGTGGGCACTCCCCCCATTACAGTGGGGTTGCCGCCCGCCTGCCAACCAGCCCAAACCCACCAAAGGTTGGCTCCCTGACAGGCTTTCCTCTAAGGTATCTAGAGTGAAGATATTTTGGGCTCTAACTTATCTAGCTATTGTTTACACAGTCCCAATCTCATCAATTTGTATCTGGTGAACATCCAAAGTACCTGCAATCCCATTGATCCTACTGCTCATAGCCACAGCTTAGGGGGACCAAATGAGATATCTTCTTGTTCATGGTCTCAGTTAGCCTGATTAGATTTTTAGCCTCCTTTTTCAGGGTGTTTTGTCTATCTACAATGTCATTAGTCACAGAAGCCAAGTTGTCCAACACAAGGGCAAAATTAATAAGTAGCTGCCCTTCTAGTCTAGGGCAGCACCCATGATCTTTTTGCCTTGTTCTGCCTCATCTTTATCTTCATCTTTGCCTTCAGACCCAGAGGAGGAGTCTTCTTGATCTGAGAGTATTTGGAACAGGAAGGCAACTTCCCCTCTTAATGTGGCCACCTGATTTGTTAAGATGGTAATTCAATGATCAGGTACAAATTCAGAGGTTGTTACATTAGTTGAGGTAGATCAGCAACAAGTGGTAGTCTTGAGCTCAGTGATAGCCTCCCAAATATTGGCCTCATAGTAAGAGAACTTTAAGAAGGAGGTGTGAGTGGCACCAAAACCAGGTCTGCAACTTTATCATTGACATACTTTTGGACTTGTCATAGTTTATTCACAAGGGCAGCCTTATCCAGATTGTATATATGCTGCAGCTTACTTCCCCAATCATCTACAAAAGCTCCAACTGATTTAAATTGCTCATTGGTATGTTCTCAAAATTGGTTGAGCCCCTATACTAATGTATCAAAGTCTTGACAATAGTGTAAGAGAGCAGCTTTAATTTGACCTTGCCAGAGAGCGTGATGATCATTCAATTAACACAAGTGCTCCCTAATATACCCAGGGAGAGATAAACAAAGAGTATTAAGTGAAGAGTTCAAATACTCCTGAGAATCTAGAGGATCTCATTGGTTGTCATATATACAAGTGAAGAGACTTTACATCAATTCTTGATATGCCATATATGAGCATGGTTGTTTGTAACCACAGTTGCTACTGCAGATATGAGCTGAGTCTGAGAACCCATCACTAGTTGATGGTTCACCAAGGCAGGCTGGATGAACTGATTCACCAGCACACCAATAGTTTCCATGGATTCCATTAAGCTAGGCAGGAGCCCAAAGCCCAGCAAGAAGCAATACAGGTCTTCAGAAGCATACCCAGGACATAGACCAGGGATAGAGTGCATAATCACCATTTCACATAGAATAGCAAACAAGAAGCGGCACATGCTTGATCAAGGTCAAGCAAGAAAGTTGAGAGGGGCCCAAAAGGGCCCAGGCAACAACATCAGGTGAAGGACCATAGAATGTGCAGAAAAACGGAGTAACTGAGGGGCTGGCAGCCCCTATTTTGAGCACTATTTTGTTGTGTTCAGCTCTTGGGGACAACATCCAAGAGAATATGGCAAGAAAGCTTTATTAAAAAAGGTTTGAGGGTTGAAGCTAGCCTTGGTTTAGCCTTCATGGCAAAAGTAAGATGAGATACTTTAATTTTCTGAAAAGATTAAAGAGTTTTTTTAGTGAAAAGAAAATGGTAAGCTTTAAGATTATAAAAGACAACACAAATATGGATAAATTAGTCTTTTCTGAGAGAGAGATTCAATTGTATAGTAGAATAAGAGCAGAGATTTTTCACTAGATAGACAAGGGGATGATTTGGTTTGAATTCAAACCAGTATCAGAATAACTAAGGTAGTAGATCAAAACTAACCCAAAGAAAGTAAGAGCCATAATCAATATGCCTGTATCATACAATAAAAGCAAACTTCAAACATTCATGGGAATGGTTGCCTATGCCAGGAGATTTATTTCTGACTGGGGAGCCTTGACTGCCCCCTTATCTGTAATCACTGGGAAACAAATAAATTAATATGGACATCATTGAGAGAACAACACTTCTGACAACTAAAAAGAGTGAATGGTTACCGCCTCTATCTTACAATGCTCTAACCAGGAAGGAGTGTATGATTTAGAAACAGATGCCTCTGACTATGCAATAGGAGGAGTATTTTGAATTCAAACGGCAGAAAAATTTCCTCCTTGTAGCCTATGAATCATGAACACTGTCTAAAGGCAAGAAAAGATAATAATACATGACAAGGAACTGATAGCTATCATCCACTTCTTAATGAAGTAGTGGTGCTATCTGGAAGGTGCACAAATATTCAAAGTGCTAACCAACCACAAGTCATTGGTATTATTAGAGGCTCAACAACACTTATCTAGACAACAAGCTGAATTAATGAGCCTCATACAAAGGTATCTGATGATAATTGAATACAAACTAGGAAAGGAAGGGCTTACTGCAGACGCCCTTTCAAGGCTATACAGTAGACATGTTCTATGTGCTGATGGGGACCCTGATTAGCCCATGTTAATTATGGGGAATCTTCAAGAAGGGCTTCCACCTGGCACCCCAATGGACATCCAAGAGAAGGTCCTCAAGAACAAACATCTATTCAAGAACGTATATGACACACTACACCTCATACTTCCAAATGGTGACACTGTACCTTATGTCCTATCAACGCAAAAGATTAACACAATCCTCTGATACCACAGAGACCTGGGACACACCTGTAGCAGAAACTTGAAAAAATATCTCAAGACATGCTACTGGTGGCCCAACATGCTAGATAATATCAAGGAGGTACTGGATCAATGCAAAGTCTGTGAAAAGTACACCCAAACCAAGGCACTGCCCAAGTCAGTAATACCTGTATCCATCACACAACCTTTCAAGGTATGATCACTGGATATTGTGGTACCAATGCCTGGTAAAAACAAGGGCAAAAATTACATCATAACAGCTATTGACTATGCAACCAGATGGCCTGTGGCGCAAGCCACAAAGGAACACAAAGGCAATGATGTGAGACAATTTATTGGGAAATAAATCATAGCCAAGTTTTGGAAACCTGACCTCCTGATCACAGACAGTGGCACCAAACTTAAAGCTGTTGACACCAATATCTACCTCATCAAGAATGGATTAAAACACACCATAGCCAGTCCCTATCACCTGCAAACTAATGGAAGAGTAGAACAACTAAACAGCTCACTAGTAGAAGCCCTAAGTAAGTTATCTGCCAACAATCCAAAAGTCTGGGTCAACATGGTACCAACAGCTCTCATGGTGTACAAACCTAAGTCAACTGCAATACAGGAAAAACCCTGTATGAACTTGTCTAGAGATACAAACCTGCTATTTTCAGTACAACTGCAGGACCACAGTTATCTCTATCTAAGAAAGTACTGGCCAACACTGACCCTGATGTAAAACACGCCAGAAGAGGCCAAGAAACCAAAGGAAAGGAGAGAGTTAAGAGAGAAGCAATCCTCTTATAACAGGAACTGTTTCAAGTTGGAGACAAGATTTGGGTTGTCAATCACAACACACAAAAATATGAACCATGAATACAAGGACCAGGAATTGACATGGAAGTCAAAAAAACAACACCTACCTCATCAAAGGAATTGATACACATACTAAGTTTGAACATATGCATCATGACAGACTCTGCCTGTGAAAAGCAAGAACAGCACAACATAACTCATGATTACCTGTTCCCAATGCAAACCTGGATCAATACCAAGCTTGAATCCCCAATACTCTCAAGAAAATTCCTAAGGTTCCACCTACCAGCACCCCAGGGGGAGATGTTGCAACATCTGTCAGTAAACACCCTGACATAACTTGTGTTACAGAAATTCCTTGGGAAAACTCTAATGCTCTCCATGTTTCCAATGCTAGTTTGATGACTCTCCTAGATGCTCTATACAATGGTTTATGGCTTCTAAAAATTTGGCTGGCAGCCAAACTTCCTAACCAGTATGAAATGACAAAATATGCAACCAAGACACAAGAATTGATGTAAATCTTAATTTGAGCATACCTCAGCAAAATACTGGACAGATTTGGACGTCCAAACACACGTTTTGAAGCCAAACACCAGGATAGTCAATCTGTGCCATTTTTAGCCAAAATACACATGCAAAGCCCAATATTTGGGATTTTATAAAGAAACATGAGTTATGCTGTTCAGAAGATGCCCCAAAACCCCAGCCTGATGCCACCAGCAGAGTCCCTAAGACTGTATAGAAGATTTAGGAAGATTCTAAAGAATCTAAAGGAATGATATATAAAGGTGTTGCTCACAATTATCCCCTTGTAATCATTCTAAGTTTAGACTAATAAAATAAAGTTGAATTTAGTTGATTTTGAAAAGTTTATATTAAATCTGGCTAAGTTGTTTCCTATGGAGACCCGTCAAGTCCTACTGGGCCCTGACATTTACTATGAAAAAACATAGTACACTTAATTAAATTTAAGTAGACTAGAAAATGATAACTATTTTATGTGTTTCTTTGTTCACATAATAAAATTAAAAAACATATAAAAATAAGTTTAAAAATAATCAAAGTTAAGTATTTCTTTATTAAATATAATATTTTGGGGGTGGGAATATGATATTTTACCATTATGTATATAAGAAGTTGGTAAGAAGTTGTTGGTAGATATCAAAAAGATAAAGTGTCAGTTTTGCCACTTATGACATACTCATTAGGAGGTGGCATAGTAATTTAGGTGTACTGTAAATTCAGAACCTGCACATAAAAATGCAGGATTGTCAAATCCTTGGTCCAAATTTTGAATCACTTTTGCAGGAAACTCAGCTGAGTGATAATTACAATATTTAATAAAATCAAAAATTTAATTTAATTTTTTTGGTTTATTTAAATTAGCAAATTTTGAATCTCTTGAGCAGATAACTCAACTAACAAAAGACAAAACACAACAAACAAATGTGGGATACATGAATCAGAAATGCGGGATTCTAATGTACAATTTATTATTTCCTACATGTCTAACAAATCATAGGCAACATGTAATAATTAAAAAATATGAAATTGTGAGATTGTCAAATCCAAGAACTGAATTTCAAATCAAAAATGAGGTGAATTTGAAATAAATATAATTTATGGGCATCTCAAACAGGAAGCCAAAGGATCTAGAGTGGATTTATGCTAATTCTTTTGGGAATCATAGACATTCTCAAAAATCACCCTATTCCAGTTTAGGACAGCTAAAATTTAGATCCTACTATTCACCAACTTAACATACTTAACAATAAAATTAACTAAAATATACACTTCTCTTTTTGAGTTTAATTTTTTTAATAAAATTTTGTTATGCCTTCTTTTAATAATAACCAAGTAAAAAAGCTGTTCCTTGGCCTTGAAAAAATCATGCAGGGCTACACTGGGTCTTCCAATAGTGAAGCCTCTGTCTATGGTCATTCCCAACCTGCATACCCCTCCCCAAGCACTACACAGGAGTGTGTTCTTTCTCCTGCGTCCTTGAGCATGGCCCTATTTGCTCATCACGCACAGGCAGCTGTTAACTCAAATCATATATCAACACTAGCATCTGGAATCAGCCAATTGAGCCAAGGGGTCACCCAGAGAAGCTGGAATCCAGAAACAACAAATCAGATGGTACTGTCTGGTTCCCAAGACAGACACATTCCACCTCCATTCAATCAGCCTGCAAGACTCAGAAGAAAGCTCATTACCCCAAAAATTTCTCTCAAAATGGTTGAAAAGCAAGGGATGCTTATGTTTCTTAGGGAAATTGTGGCTGTGATGTGTTTTGCAAAGTCTACTGTGACTGCAACCCTGCGAGCCCACGCCAACTGTGGCCCCCTACCAAGAAGATACCAACTGGTGCCTGTACGTCAGCTGATAGCAAAAAGGCCATCCCCTTATGATGGCCATCATGGAACGTGACCTGTGAATGCCCCTGGTCCAGGTCTGTCTCCAACTGGGACTCCATGGCATTTTCACAAATAAAAAACTGTCAATTTGTGGATGCACAGAGTTGTGATTGCTGCTAGAATCTTGTCCAATCAAGTTCTCACCGGTCCCAGTTTGGTGGATACCAACCCTTAGGAGTCTACTGTCATCAATCTTATCAAAGGGAGGGAAATGAGAACACACAATGACGTCATCTTCTTGTCATATGCCAAGATTTCTGCAAGTATCCAAGACTATGGAGAAAAGAGTATCCAATCTGATGTTTACAAGTGCGGCCCAATTTTGTATTGATTTGTCATGGCTTTACTGGCAGTTTCCCCATTGGGTGCAATTATTATTCAGTAATATTAAACACTGTAGATGGGTATGCCTACCAGACAGAGCTCAAGGACATTATGGAGGAGTGGGCTACCCAACAAGCCGTGTACACAGTTGTAATGAGCACTGAGATGGAGCAGTATGAATGGGCTGCCAAAGAAATTACAGCCACATGGCATACCTGTTGGACCTACCCCACCAACCATGCTGACATGCATCTTGCAGATGTATGTCTTTACAATTTTGGTTCAGCTCTCAGGCGCTTAAAGCCTGCCACCTACAATGAACTGTGCACCCAGATTGAGAAGGGGTATGAGCTTTTCCCTTCCATATTTGTCCAGGGCTTATCAGATCTTGACATATTCTATTCAAGTGATAGTGATAATTCAGAAAGGACTCCTGCCTCCCCCCACACTCATCCATTTGGTTTGTCAAGCGTGCATATGTGATACAAGAATAATTTGAGCAATTGAAGCAATCAGCTCTTTCCGCCTCTTCCCAGTCAACAAACCCTGCCTCCCCAACTCCCCCATCAAGACCAAGCCACCTGCCTTCCAACCCTGACTCCCAAACCACCACCTATTCCCTACCCACTACCTCTAATACTGTCCCTTTTACAGGCGCAGATGATGGCAACATACATTTCTGCCCATTGCCTCCCCTACTCATCCTTTGATGAGTAAAATAAAACCTTTATTTTTGAAAAATTATTAAAATTGATATTATTTCTTCTAATTCATAATTGATAACATATTCTTTTTACATTATTGACATTCCCCATAATTAATACAATGTTGTAATTTAATGTAAGAACATATAAGTATTTTCATGAATACTTTTCATTATCAATAATAAAGTAAAGACCAACAAATGTAAATTTTGCATTAGAATATTGCAATTAGACTTCAACTCTTGATATTTAGATATTATGTGCATAACTCAATGCATTTTTTTAATAAAATTCATTGTAAACGTGGCATTTTTCATTGTAATTTTATAATTGGACTGTGTCTATATTTGGGAGCCATTAACACTTATTATAAATATTGATACTAGTTCATTTTATAGACTTCATATTTAACTATTGATAATGATTCTGTAAAATTTAAGTTGGATTTTTTGTATTAGTAATAATTCAATGGATCAACCACAGTTTATGACCATTGATTGGATGATTTTCTTTGCTGAGGTGATTGTGCATTTTCTGATAATTATGTGCTGGTATCCCGTTAGTTGGTTTCACATCCCATTGCCAGGCAATAGGAAACGTGGTTGCCACCCCAAGACCAAATGGGGTTGGGGTGGCAACCATGTTTCCTATTTCCTGTGCAATGGGATGTGAAACCAACCAATGGGATACCAGCACATAATTATCAGAAAATGCACAATCACCACAGCAGATAAAATCAGCCAATTAATGGCCATAAACTGTGATTGATCCATTGAATTATTACTAATACACAAAATTCAACTTAAATTTTACAGAATCATTATCAATAGTTAAATATGCAGTCTGTAAAATGCACTAGTATCAATATTTGTAATAAGTGTTAATGGCTCCCAAATATAGACACAGTCTAATTATAAAATTACAATGAAAAATGCCACGTTTACAATGAATTTTATTAAGAAAAATGAATTGAGTTATGTACATGACACTGAATCGACATTGCTGGCAATATAGTTCAGTATAGTTAACATTCAGTAAAACATCCAAAATTTAACAAAATATCAATAAAATACTAGTTTCAAATTAAAAAAGTTATATAGTGAAAAATATAATGTACATGTTCTAATTCAGATGGCTAGTTTAATGCAATTCTGGTGTATCTTTTAGTGTGGTATGCTAAATTTGTATAATTGCAAGTTATTTGTATTATTTTCAATAATTGTCATTAAAATGTATTCATCATCTATAATTTCATTATCATGTGTTGATGGTAGTATTATAAAAACCATTTTTGATGTAATTCAAACAACATGTCAAATACCTACAACCTAATCAACAAATTAGAGTCAGCTCTCCAAAAGGTTGTTGAGCTTGAACATAACATCAGGGAAATTGTAGTGAATCAACTGGGAAATAAAGGAAGGGTTTGGTCCAGAAAAATGAAAATGCAAGAATAGTCTGTGGGCAATAATCCAAGAGTAACACAAGGAAATAGTGTTCAATCTGCAAAGGGAAATTCTCAAGTGTTTGAATTTTAGCAACAAAAGTTATAACTCATGGAAGTCTGCAAAAAAATAATAAAATAAATACTCAAAATTGCAAATTGATTGGAGGAACTGAAATTCCAAAGGAAATTAAAAAAAAACAAAGAGGAAAGTGATCAAATGGAAACATATGAAAATGTAGCACAATCAAGAAGCAGAAGCGCTACAATAAACAATGAAAATTTATCAAATGAAAATCAAGAGGAAGCACAAGTAGCACAAAAAAGAAAGGAAAATCAAGACCAGGGAATCAAATGAAGAGTAGCCAACACTCATGAAGTTTGTAGAAGGGGCGCCTGTGGCTGAGGGGGCTGCAGAGGAAAGAATTAGTAAGTTTATTTATTTTTTACTTACATTTAATTTAGTCACAACAAGAAATGGGGCAGAGGTTGTTGAGGTGGCGGCCTTCACACCCAGTAGTGTTTACAGGGGTTACTGATCATTGGTAGCCCCTGTAATTTAAAGAAATCAAATTGAAATTCAAAGAATAATACAAATGAATATGAATGAATTCGCAAAAAAAGAAGCAATGAACAGGGAGTACCAAGCTCCCAATGGAAGCTCAACATGGACAAGAGAAGCATATGAAATAGGAGCAAATATCAATTTTAATCAAATGAATGAAATACCAAAGAATTTCAGAATGCATTTTGACAAATATATATGAAAGTGTTCAAAGATTTCCATTTTCAAATATAAATTAATATGAAAAGAATCCAAAGAAGATTGAATTTCAAGTAGGAAATGAATATCTCAAATCAGGAATATTCAATGAATTTATCAAAGCATTTTCAAATAAAGTCAGGGATGCAAACCTTGTGAACAAGTTAAAACCTTTATTAGTTTTGTTTGCAGAAGCCTGGGGGCAAACACCACTGGAGCTCCCCAGGAAATCTTTTTCAAATACTCAAATACTTCATATATAAACCAATTAACAGCTACAAATAAGAAATTCTGTTTATTTTCCAAACTTTATACATTGCAGAGGTTGCATATTGCAGTATACCTTAGCATCCTCCTCTATTGCATATTGAAAAAAAACGCCAAGAAAGAAGAATATGTCCCTCAAAAACTCAATATTTGCTGCCTAGCATTAGAAAAACAAAAGACTCCATGGGGCTATAAGACCATGGAGCATATCCTCTACAACAGTTTTGCATTAGCATCAATGTTTGGTTACTACCTCCCCCCCAGAAAAACAATTCCTCACAAACTCCCTCGTGACCCTACCTTTTATAAAGCGCTCAGCCACAATTGGGATGATGAGCGCCACCCCACTTGCAATTGGCTCTTGCATCATCCATCACATACAGAAGAGTATGTGGTCTCAATCAGTGGCTTTTGCAGAAGACAGTATTTTGGGGTGCAATTCCCCTGAATAACCTATCCCTTGCATTTTTGCATTTGCACAATAAAAATTTCTTCTATTCTTAATTTTTTATTTCTATTTTTTATTATAATAGTAATATATAGTTAGGTAGTATAATATAATATATTAGTTAAGATAAATCAAACACAGTTAATATTAAATCTAATTTATAATTTGTTTCTTTAGTTATTTGATTGCAAAGTACAGGTTCATATATTACGTAGTTAAACAACAAGAGCTCTATTTATCAGAATTGAACTGCCTGCTCCACTTATGTAAGGTCTGAAGGCTTGGGGTAAATTATTGTAAACTAAAGCCTTTAAACCAAGAATATTTATATTTTTAAAGTATAAAAAGGTAGGCAAGGTTTGCAATAATAACTGCACAAAGGCTCCTAAAAGCTTATATGAAGTGAAGTAGGGACTAAGGCAATTTATTAAACCTAAGAAAACAAAATAAAGACCAGTCTTAAGGACTGAAAATTTGGTTAAAAAATCAATCTCTAAGTCTGGGAAGTGATCAGCACTAGCTGGGGGATTAAAACTGTCAACTATTAAAGTGTGAGTACCACTATAAAAATTGCCTAACTGATGAAAGATAAAATCAAATGGAATCATGGAGCTAAGATGTAAATATGCAAGAGTTAAAGTTAAAGAGAAAACACAAGCCACAAAACCTAAAAAGTACTTTTTTGGGGTGCAAGTCAAACAATCTCAACTTATTATTGAAATTGGAAAACCAAGCCTTTTTATTTTGCTTTATTTGTGAGGTGCAAATTTGTGGGAGAAAGTTTAACCAAAATTGGTTAGAATGCATAACTGGGGCCAGAAGACAAGCACATTGGTTTTGGGCCTTTCTAACTTAAAAAAGTTAAGTATGAAGTAAAGGAGAGAAGACATAGAAGCTTTTGATTGTTTGGCTAAGCCAAAAGAAGAGCAAAGGCAGCAGAAGAGTGGGAAAACCTGGTCCAAAGTGCTGGTGTAAGCAAGCAAAAAAGCAAAAGGTACTTGACTTTGGACTTGATTTAAACTAACTAACAATGTTTAGGTCTGTGGTTCAAAAGTTGTCCAAGGATCAAGGTAAGCTTTGAAAGATAATTTTAACTGTTAATATAGATTAAACTAAGCAGTAGAAGTAAGAGAATGAAAGGGGGAGGTGTTGAAGAGTGAAATATTGTGATTTGAACCAAGGACTAGGAAAGAATAAGGTTGATATCCTTGAAGAATACTAGCAACAATAACTAATAAAGGAGAATCCTGACAACTTATATTTTAAACAAGTGCTTGTTTAGAACTTGAATTACTTTTCCTTTTAATATGATTTGATAAATAGATTTTCTATGCTTAACATGCGTCATAAGTAATAATTAGTAAGATATACATGAAAATCATTGATTTTTGTGTTGTGTGGCTATAGTGGAACTAGATCAATAAGATCAGGTGATGACTCACAAGGTTCAATTTGTGGCTTTAAAAAAGCCACTGTACTAAAAAGGGCTCACATTTATTCAAATAAAATTAATAAATTTCTATCTTTTTATATTTATTTATTTTTTAGTTCTACAGTCAATACAATATTTGGTGCATTAGAATAAAAATATGTGTCCTTATATCTAATATAATTAATTTTAGTTAACCTTTGCACAAATTCTTATATGTCTTTAATAAAATTCAACATCAATTCATTATATATAAATAATATTTTTAAAGTCCTATTAAAAACAAAATAAATAAAAGTAAAAAAATAAAACCCAGAGCGCCCATTTATTTGATTGGCTTAGAGGCAAAGGCTTTGGGGAAGAATGATTCAGAGTGCTTATATAAAGCTGCCACCACATCAGGTGGCATTGCAAATTGACTGACCTCAAGAATGTTGAAGAGATCTTTGGTGTCCTGTGGGAGCCCCTTCTTCACCTTATTCTTGATCCAACCAAACACCTCCTTGATTGGATTCAGAAATGGAGAATATGGCGGGAGGGAGAGGAGTCTCATTGGGCAGTCAACAAGGTGGTGGCTGGAGGAATAGCTATTTTTATCAATGGATGAGAACTTAGAAATAACCCAATCTGCTTTATGGAGCTCAACATTATCAAGCACAACAATGTTGGTTGTGCCGCGGTAATTAATCCAAAGGTACTCCTTGACAGGTTGGAGAAATCAAGGAATGTCCTGCTATTGTGGGAGCTCTTAATCATTTGATACTGGTCCAACCCACAGGGACCAAGAAGTGCTACCATTGAATATGCTTGGGAAAGGACAGCTGCACAATGTGCTACACCATCCTTGGACCCCTTCTTGATCCACTCATGCCTAGACCTGAGTGAGGAGGAAAACGTCAATTCATCTATATAGAAGAACTGTACTTGCTAGTCTGCTTTAGAGCAAGATAGTTCTTAGCATAAATGTATTGATCCTCAATGGTCTTCTTTATGTTCCTATTTTACAGAGGAATCCCCAGTACTTTCCATGAGAAGCCCAAATCAACCATTGTTTTGTAGACAAGGGTTTTAGAAACAGAAATCCCAAAATCTGTGGCCAGCATTGATTAGACATCAAGTGTGTCCAGGTGACAATCCTTGACTACCCACTGTTTTATTGCATCAATATGCACAGGTTACAAGAGTTTTGGCTGCTACTTAGCCTTGATAAATTTGATAATTCATCCAGTGTTGCTGTATTTGTTGTTGAGGTCGCCAATACATCTGACTGGGACACCAAATCAGTACGCAATATCCCAAACTAACATTCCCCTGTTCAAGGAGTTGAGGAGAGCTTCATACTCACTATTTCTCAACTGATGCTAGCCCTTGCGGGTACCGCAGCATCCTGGCTATCAGGCTCAACACAGGGGACAGGGACCTTTGTGTAGAAGGTGGGATCATTCTTGCTTGCAGTGACACCATCAATAGTGGAACACATAACAGACACATATGGCTCCTCAGTTGTGGCCAATGACTCATAAGATGTGTCAAAGACGCAGGGAGCAGGAAGTGGCAACTCTTGGATCAAGAGTGTGGGGCCGGGTGACAACTGGGTACACAGTGGAGGTGTAAGTAACCTCAGTGTTCCCAGTGACCCTGGTATAGGAGACTTTTGTGGCAGGCCTTGAGAGTGGCTTCTGTCTATGATTTAAGCTTGTTATTCTGGCTTGTGGCGTGGGAGGTGGTTGGCTGGCAATGATATCTTGAAAGGCCTGTGTGTCGTCATGACTCCCCTCAAGTTGGGTTCTGGGTCTGTTCTTGGACCCTCTGGGACGCCCTTATGGACAGGCTGCCCTGCGGGCTGGTGCAGGAGCTGGTTGGGAATGCAACTGACAGTCCATAAAAATAAAATAAAAAATATATTTTAGATTAAATATGTATTTATTTGGATTTTTGGTTTATTGTGAGTAATTATTTTCTCTTGATTTAGGCTTGAATAGTAACAGAATTTTTATACCTGTGATTTGAAGTGTATAATATTGTATCCTTTTTTCATGAATGAAATTTCTCCTGAAATAAGTGGGAAACTCCAAATAGGAGACTCAAACTCAGGACCTGATTCTGAAGGTTGTGGGAATCCTGTGGGCCCTTGGGCTTCATGTCTATGTTTTTCACGGTTAGCCAGTAGAAGAGCTGAAACAGGCATTGGTTCAAACTGATTAATCAGGGGAATTTTCAGGTCCGCCTGGCCACAAATTCACAGGAACAAGCTGGATTACTGGAAGCGCTAAACCAATATGGTTTCACTCCTTTCATAGTTGACGGGCTGTCCAAAAAGGGGTTTGCTGCTCAGCACAATGGGCCAAAATCCAAAGGGAATTCTGATAATTGTCTAGAAGCTCGGGCCACGTGATCCCCAGTCATGCAGTGACCCCAGAGCCACTCCTGAAGATGTGAAGCTTATGGAGCAAAGGTTGTCCTGGATTAGGGTTCCTTGAGGTCTCTTGGCCCATGATGACGAGAACTCCAGTGGCAATGATGAAGGCATGAAGATGTTGTGTTTGGACCATCAGATGGAGATCATTCAAACAGAAGATATGACAGGCCAGAAGGATCAAAATGGGGCCAGAACTCTTGGCCCAGAGGAAACTGAGCAAACTCAGCTATCAGGTGATGGGCTAGATTCTGAACTTAGCATTTTAAATGGTATTTAAACCCTGTGAAGTCTTGATGAAATGATATTGTCATTCTGAAATGAATAAGATTATGGGACCTTGGTTCTACCAATTTATTCCTTATTTTGTCTTGGTTGTTTTCCATTTTACTACTGTTCCAACCAAAATTCTTGGGCAGACAGCCCACATTCCTGAGGAAGCCCCCAAAACCTGGCCTGCATTTTATTGTCCTCCTGGAGCACCCTTTAGTCCACTGCATTTCTCTAACTACCCCCTTAAGCCAGAGTATTGGGAGTGGACTGTGAAGGATACCCCCCGCCCAGACCACCTGGCCCAACAGATTACCCCACAAACAGCTTTCTACAAAGGTGCTTGGTGCAAACAACCATCCCCCAAAATCCATGTGAAGTATAACTATTTGCCTGCCTACCAGATAGATATGGAAGCACCCCCCAACACCCAAACCTGACTGCCTACACCCCACCCCAGGACTGTCTCTGCCTACAGCCAACCAATATACAGGCATTGCCTACATCACCTTGGCTGGGTTAGTTGACACTATGGTACCCGCCGCTGGACCCTGGGCCTTAGTGGGACAATCAGCATCTTATCTCATCAAGTTAGCACCCCCTCCTATGGTGGGCTCTACCCTCCTATCAACTACGCAAGTTGGTAGCTGAGGCTAACAGTCCCTCCCCTGAGATGTGGTATCCTGACACCTTTCTAGGTTTGGATAATTTTAAAGTTTAATCACTTTTTATGTCTAAACATGGTTATCAAGATTAAATTTTTCATTTAATTTTAGTTGTGGTGGAGCTTCTTGATTTGGGTTGGTGATTCCTAGTGTACTTACTGTACATTAAATTTGGATTCCAATTCCCACAATTAATATTTGAGTTTACTAGTGGCATTCAAAAGTGATTTGAAATTTGGTTCATGGATTTGACAATACCTCAATTTCAAAAAAACATATTAAACTTAATGAAAATGGTTGATGGATTTGAATGCTTCAAATCTGATTCCAGTTAATTCATTTTATCCATTTGAAATATACAGTTTGACTTGAACTTGCAAAGTGTCTATGAGTTCCCGCACTTTTAAAATTTTAAAAAAATATACAAAAAAATCAATTTAATTAAAAAAAGTCCATCCCACAAAAGTGATTTGAAATTTGGACCAAGGATTTGACAATACCGGATTTTTACGTTTAGGTTCTGAATTTACAGTAATTGTGCCACTCTAATTTGCCTAAATCCACCCCAGCAGATGATCACAAGCAAATAGACAAAACTTCCAATTGTTGACATTATTTTTAATAATAAATTCTATTGTAACTTACATAGTAACTCACGCTTAAATTATTAGATTGCCGTTAGCCACAAATCACTTAATATATTAAAGACAGAATAAGTGCCACAGATAAATTTATAGGATGAAAATTTCAACAATCATATTTATGTGCAATACCTTTTTCAATATATTAATGTAATAAAAAATATTTTTAAGTGCACATTTATTTTTTATTGTAGATGTTTCAGTTTTGTTATTAAAAATAAGTTTGGCTTAAAAAGTGTTGACATTGATACCTTTTGTTGCAAAAACAAATAAATAAAATAATTTTTATTAGTAAAAGTAAAGGAAAAAATGAGTTAAATCAAGATTTTTATTAAGCGTAATATTAAATTGTGTCAAAATTGCCACAATTTTGTTGTGTTTTTTGGTTTTGCATCCCTGAACGCTTTAAAAATGGGAATTAAGCTAGCACAACTAGCAAAAAACATAGAAGATTTTGGGTTTTGAGTCAACAGTGACCATGTCAACAAAGTGTTGACATGGCCACTGTTGGCATTATTAGTGTCAACATGGGTGTTGTTGCCGCCTATCACCCCCAATCCAATGGCCAAACAGAGAGGTTAAATTAATGTTTGGAGACATTTCTTAGATACTACTCTAACACTGAACAAGACAACCGGTCTCAAAACATATCAATGGACCAGTTTGCTTACAATAATGCCCCTACTCCTCATCTAATGTCTTCCTATTCTACGCAAATTATGGCTAGGGCCCCCAATGTAATTTTGGCTCACACTCAGGTAGAAAAGTGGAATTAGCATCCTTACAGGTAGCCTCCTTAAAAAAAATTCACAAAGAAGTCAAGGAGTCCTTGACTCATGATGTGGCAACTTACAAGGATTATGCAGACATGAAAAGAAGAGAAGGTCCAGCGTACAAAATTGGTAATCAAGTACTGGTTGACTCCCAGAATATGCGGCTAAAGGTTCCCTACCAAAAGCTAGGCCCCAAAAGAGTAGGCCATTTCAGAATCTTAAAGAAGATTGGATACTCAGCCTATCAACTGGACCTTGCTCCCTCCTTTCACATCTTCAGCACATTTCATGAATGTCTCTTAACTAAGTACAAAGGTCCCCCTGTATTTACTCCCAATCCTATAATGGTAGATGGTTGATTGAAATATGAACTGGAATCAATAATTGCATCTAAACTATCCAGTAAGCGCCTGCACTACCTAGGGACCTGGGAGGGATACCCAGCCTCAGAAAACTGTTGGATCCCACATTGAAACCTGACTCACACCCAAGAAATGCTCCAGGAATTTTACAAGAACAACCCCCAAGGAGTAGGTCCGGTAAAGGCCACCCTAGCTGCCATGAAACTTCCTCCTGTCTACAAGAACTATGCACTGGTAGCACTCCCAGGAGGAGGAAAGTCCCCGTCATCAAAGAAGTAGAGTAATGTCACAGCCATAGTTTCCCCAGGTGTGGCTTGGCCAAAGCCCTGCCACCCAGGGAAACCCAGCCCAAAGCCCCACCTGCTTGTGGCAATAGTAGATCTAAATCTAAAAATTGATTGCAAGTGGGTGGTGGCACATTAAATTGGGTCTGAGTGGGGTGTGGATGCCCAACGCCTAATTTTCCCTTCTTTGACCTGCTAGTCTTCAAATCCTGACTTCAAAGGAGGTCATGTAACAGCTTACAGAACCCTCATTAGTGGTATATGTAAGCTGACTAAATATTGTGTACAAGGAAGCCACCTCATCAAGATGTACCCAAAGGCTTTAAGTAACAAATGTCCCCACCAAACTACCTTATTAGTTTGACATTTTTTCTCAATAAATAGTTTTCCTCATGATTCACTTATTTAAATATTTGCCAATCAGATTTTTAATAACCATATTACTATATTCTGCATTCTCACCTTTGAAATCTCCTAAAAATCTTCCTCCTCCTGAAAAAATGATCTCTGAAACCCAAAAAATTGAATGTGAACCTATCTATACTGCTGATTCCTTGACTCTAAGTCAAATTAAGGTCTTCTTGTTGTATCTGTGCATAGTCTTCTTCTGCATCTTTCCTTATTCACTTTTCAAGGGTTATCATTTCTGATTAAACATACACCGTCTTCTCCTTATTGGTAATGACATCCTAATTTGGGTGTACATTTCTGTCAAGTATATACTTCTGGAAAGTATATATAATAAGATAAAGGATGAAATTAAGAAGATAATGATAATTTATTGATATGAGTTTAGATTATTATATAGTATCATGGGAAGCCAAATACTGTCTATGTACGACATGGTAGTCATGAAGCTTATCCAAGTAATTGTTTTTCTTAGGTCATGAGGTTTGTCCAAGTAGTGCTCCTCTTAGGACTCAAAATGTTTGATCCTCATAATAGATGGCTGAATGATAACAGTGCCCCCAAATTAATGATTAGTTGAGGAATCAGTTTCCTGAGAGGGAGTAATCCTAGATGTTGCAACAATTCCCATTTGATCAATTACAACAAGCTCTCTCTATACTTCACCCTGACAGTTTGTGTCAGGATTGACAATTTCCCCCTGGAAACCCAGGCCCAAGAGTGGAATTTGAACCCTGGATTCCTGCAGGCCACCAATCCCATGGACCAAGGGGCCGCCTGCCCGTGTTTTCCTGAGACTAAGCCTCAGCAAGCTGAAGCCCCTGCTAAGTCCTGAAGTCATAATACCAGTTCAGGTTTGACTATGGTGGTGCCCAAGGAGGAGCTTCTCAAATTGCCTAATGAAGGCAGAGAAAGTTCCTCTGTGAACTTTATGAACTTGAAGTTCTCTTGGGTAACCAATCAGATTTAATTGCAAAAGGAAACCCCAGGCTTTAGGACTGACTTTGTGACCACAACACAAAATCAAGAAAATTGAGTGGCCAATTTGGACATTCTGACCAATGAAAGAACACCCATCTGAGGTACCATTTTGCTGCTCCTGCACTGGGCCTCCTGGCCACCCGCCTGCATTTCCCCCAATATTTTGATGAAGTCCTTATGAAAAATACTAAGTTTGGAGGCGGGATGCTATATGCCTATAGATTTTGCGCTCAAATCTTACTGCCATTTTTTTGAATAAAGGTTGTGTTATTTTGGCTTACACAACTACTGCCTTATTTTGTATTTGCCATCTATCAACTCAGTACGAGATCTCCCAACCCTCCTGTCCTTCTACCCGCAGATTTCCGTCCTCCAGGTGTTCCCTTTGGCCCAGTCCACTTCACAGATTATTCTTTGAAACCTGAATATAAGGACTACACCCTGGAGAAAATACTTGAATTAGATACTTTGGCCCACATACAATATGCAGTTAGATACAACCGTCAAGGCCTGTGGATATTCTCAACACCCAAATTGTTTAGAGGAAAGTTCAACTACCTTCTTGCTTACAAACTCCGCATGGAACTGCCTATGACCCCCAAGCCTATGCCTGCCTCCTCACCTGACCTCCCAACTGACCACAATGGCAAGTTATTTGGGATTGTGTACATCACCCTCACAGGGGTGATTGACACTATAATCCCAGCTGCTAGCCCGTGGTCCTGGGTGGGGAAGTCCTTCTCATATCTTTTTAAGTTAGCACCTCTCTTGTGGTGAACTTTACCCACAAAAAACCCGGCCCAAATTACCCCAGAAAACAACAGGCTGGCTGCCCGCCCAAGACTGGATCCCTGTCAGTTTGCACTAAAGAGTTAACCAGATTTAATTGTAAAGGTATCTGGAACATTAAAGAGCCTGGGTTGTTCAAGAATAAATCTAAGTCCCTTCCTGCCTACCAAATCAATATGGGCCTGCCCCTAAACCAAAGCCTACTGTTGCAACCAAGTTTACAGACTTGTCTGCCAACATATCTTACAATACACAAGGGGTGCTCAATGAGTCACCCCTTGACGTATCTAACGGCATGGACCAATCTGATGGCAATATCAAATTGTGGGCACTTTCTCCTAATTAGGAGCACTACCAATTCACCCTGCTGATCCCTGCATGAATTATTCCTCAGCTCCAATCCTTACATGGAACATGCCACCATGCCACCCCCTTGTGGCTGTGTGGCTTTCCCCATATAGTATATTAATCACAATATTCTACAATAAACAATACCTTATTCTTATTATTCCTGTCCTTTCTATTAGACTGTTGTCTTCCCCAATTCAAATACTGAATCCTCATTGGTTCAGTTGCAACAGTGGTAGCAGCGGTAGGTTCACAACCTACCTAAAGAGAAAATTCCCCCCAAGAAAGGACGGTCTGTATGGCTACTCCCCATCAAGAGACCTTCCTGACTATCCCCAAGGGGGACATCCCCAGTGTGTACTTTATTTACCAAGACCAGCTAGTTCTTACGAGTGTGTACAATCAAATACGCCTTGGACAGTGTGATTCCAGCATCCCCCTGCCTCAGTTGGACCTTTCACAGTGCATGCTCAATCTCCAGCTGGAATCCTTTGCAGGTGGGGTCAAAGGAGCCAACATTGTCAGTTGGCTTCACTCCACCGAGATCCGCCTCCGTATCTGTCAAGTACCTGAGCCCATGTGGGTTGCTACGGCATCTGGGCGCCTTACGGGCCCCGCTGCTGTGTGGTTTACCAGCTAGGCCAGTCAGGAAGTTGAAGTCACCTGGGCGGCATTCAGGGATGCCGTGAAGTCCCGCTACAACAAAACTTCTTGCCCATTGTGGTGGGAACTCCCCTTCTAGCAATTAAACAGACTGGATCCATTCCCAAATACCTTGCTGCCGTCCCTGAAGCCGTGATCAACAGGAACACCATGCTCCTGACACTGATAGTTAATGGGCTCAAGCCTCACATCTGTAAGTGGGTCCCCGTGGGTTGTTGCACCTCCATTGATGACTGCTCCAAAGCCATTGTGGAGGCCAACAATCAGGCTTCAATGGGTTTCCACCGCAAAAATGATGCTCCACCCTAACCTCGTGTAACGCCTGGTAGCACCCACAACCAAGTAGGCTGCTGCCAGCCCCGTCAGCAGGATAATGGGGCTAAATGCCCCCACAAGGGGGAGCTCTAATTGGCGCAAATTGAGGACCCGGGAAAAGCCTGGAGGTTGTAGCTACAAGAGGTTCTACAACCCCACTTGACCCACACTCTCAATCCCTCCTTGCCAAGAATCCATGCAACTACAGCGTACACAAAGTTGAAACCCTTGATGTCTTCCAGGTCCATAGTGACAACCCTGTCCTTCAAGCAAGCCACTCTCCCAATAAAGTAACCTGCTTGGCTTATCCCTTCTGTTTTTGTGGGAGTACCCACAAATTATTGGTGGACACTGGGGCCAACCACACTATGGTTGGCCAGGTGTTTGCTGATTCTCAACAGTTAGACCGTGTGCCAAGCAGATTCAAGGCAGTACAAGTAGCTGACTCCTGTAGAGTGGCAATTACCCATGAGACAGTTCCCTTCTCTGTGAGAATGGGTAAAATCCAGGTTAAGCTCTCTGGGCAAATCATGGCAGGGCTTAGCCACAATGTAATTTCTGGCCTCAACTGGCTCCGGCATAACCAACCTTACATTGACTGGGATACCTCTGTCATCACCCTCAATAGAAATGGGGTGGGGTTCCAGATCTACCCCATGGAAATGAACAAACCACTATATGACACTGTGTTTGTCAGAATGACGGAAACAGGCTCATATGATTTCAAGGGGGGAGACTAGACTTTAATCAATGTTCAGTTGAATTTATCCTTGCAGAACCATCTGCAGTCCCTCCCTTTTCAACATCACCACCACCAGCGCTAGCTGCAATCCTCGAGGAGTACAAAGACGTATTCAGTGAAACACTCAAACAACTACCTCCACCCCAAGAGATCCAGCACGCTGTACAACTTCAAGGATTGTTACCTAAAGCACAACCATTATACCGTCTCACACCAAAGGAAGATGAAACCCTCTGCCAGCACCTTGTGGACGCGCTTGATAAGGGATTCATTCACCCCTTGCTCTCTCCATACGGGGCAGCGGTCTTCTTCATAGCCAATAAGGATGGGTCCCTTTGCCTGGTCACAGACTACCGCGCCCTAAATGAGGTGACAGTTAAAAATAAATACCCCCTGCCGCTGATTGACGACCTGTTTGATACACGCGCAGGCGCAAAGGTCTTTAGCAAGATTGATCTCACTGTGGGGTACAACCAGGTCCGCATTGCACCAGGGGATGAGGCAAAAACTGCCTTCTGCACACACTACGGGTTGTTTGAGTGTCGTGTCATGAACTTTGTAATGACCAACGCTCCCTCCACCTTTGCCATGTTGATGAACAAAGCCTTTGAGGAACTGATTGGAAAGTGTGTGGTGGTGTACTTTGACGACATTATTGTCTTCAGTCAAGATCAAACCACACACCTCCAACACCTCCGTGCTGTCCTCGACATCCTTTGGAAAAACCAGCTAAAAGCTAAACCCTCCAAATGTGAGTTTCTCAAGTTGGAGTTGTTATTCCTTGGGCACATCATCTCTGCCCAAGGGATACAGCCCGATCCTGCCAAAATCAAGGCAATCACTAACATGCTGCCCCCCACTGATGTGGGCCTGGTGCAGACATTCTTGGGCATGGTTGCCTATGTACGCAAGTTCATCCCCAATTGCGGGGAACTAATTGCACCTCTCACTGAGCTCCTCAATACCAAACAGCGCTTCCATTGGACCCCCGCCAGAGACCAAGCCTTTGAGACGTTGAAGCAAAGGCTCATAACAGCACCAGTACTGCAGTTTCCCAACCAAAATTGACAGTATGAACTTGAGACTGACACCTCTGACAGGGCCATAGGGGGTGTGCTAAGGGTAGAAACTGACAATGGCGTCTTCCTTCCCGTAGCATATGAGTCCAGGAAGCTCACTGACTCGGAACAATGTTATCCCATCCATGATAAAGAGCTGGCAGCCATTGTACAATGTGTTGAGAAGTGGCGCTGTTACTTGGAAGGTGCAACCTTCCCACCCTGCGTTCTGACAGACCATAAGTCACTCCAGTACTTCAACATGCAGTCCCATTTGACACGCCACCAAGCAGGATGGGTTGAACGTCTATCCCCCTATCAATTACGCATCAAATATAAGCCTGGAAAGGAACTTGTCACAGCTGACG
Source organism: Entomophthora muscae (assembly GCA_014839935.2). Classification (NCBI taxonomy): domain Eukaryota; kingdom Fungi; phylum Entomophthoromycota; class Entomophthoromycetes; order Entomophthorales; family Entomophthoraceae; genus Entomophthora; species Entomophthora muscae. The sequence continues at coordinate 246,653 of QTSX02004989.1, read as the reverse complement.
CTCTTTCACAACTCTGCGTAGCGTCCATCACTGGGGACAACAGTCTGGACCCAGACTGGCCCATGCTCTACCTGCGCCCTGAGGCAACCCGCTACAAGGGCCTTAACTCAGTCATCATCTCCAAGCTGAAGGACAACAAAAGTCAGTTCACCATTGACGCTGGGAACGTCTGCCGCCAGGCAGAGACAGGTGAGAAGAAGCCTTATATTCCCACCACACAACAAGGAGACACCATCTTGCACTACCACCAAACCTTGGGTCACATCAGAGGGCGTAACCTCTTTGAGATCATGAAACGTAAGGTTTGGTGGCCGCGCATGCGTCAAGACATCTTGGACCTCCTCAAGACGTGCGTGTTGTGTGAGAAGAATACGTCCAAACCTGCTTCTCCCAAGTCTGTCTTACCCATCAAGGATATGGAACCCTTTGAACAGTGGGTCCTCAACATTGTGGGACCACTTCCCAAAGACATACTGGGTAAGAAGTATATTATCACCGCTATTGACTACTTCACGCGTTGGCCAGTGGCCTGGGCCACAACCAACCACACCGCCACCACCGTTACCCGCTTTATTGGCAAAGAGATTGTGGCTTGCTTCAGGCGACCCAAGCGTCTCATCACAGATGGCAGGCCCAAACTTGTTGGACACGTCGTGAAGGCATACTGCGTCAAGAACGCGCTCCAACATATAGTCACGACCCCCTACCATCTGCAAGCCAACAGGCGCGTGGAACAGTTAAACGGCTCCCTGGTTCAATTGATTGCCAAGCTCTCACAAGAGCATCCTAACACTGCGTGGACTGAACATCTTACCACTGCCCTACTGATCCTGCGAGCAAGAATCAACAGGGGCACTGGGTTCAGCCCTAACACCATGGCCTTTGGAACACCTGACGGTCTGACAGAGGTTGAACAGGGGAAACTACGGTCCAAGGTTCCCGACAAGCCCCCCTTAGTGCCTACTCCCTCCCTAGACCAATGGCGTGCCAAAGCCCGAGAAATTGAACACAAGTGGATTGCAGGGGGGACAAAACACCTCAAAGCTAGATACACCATAGGTGACCCCGTCTACACCCTCAATCCTAATTCTGCCAAATTAGAGCCCAACCACCTAGGGCCCTTCAAGGTAGCTGCCATCTATGACAACCACACCTACCAACTTGAGGATGCCCAGGGAAACACCAAATAAACTTCTTCACGATTGCTTGTGCTCCTGCTGTGCCATCCCCACACAAAGGTTGTTTGTGCGGACCTTCCCAGACTTTCCGCAGACTCCAGTCCTGGTGTCTGACAACAAGCAGGGGGCAAGGGGGGATGTTGCAACCGAGATTCAAACCTCGCCTGCTAATGTATCTAACATTATGAATGAATCTGATGGCAATGTCAAATGGCGGGCACTTCATCCTAATTAGGAGTGTTGCCAATTTGACCTGCTGATCCCCGCACAAGTTATTCCTTGGCTCCAAACCCTACATGGAACTCCCCACTATGCCACCCCTTATGGCCTTGTGGCTTCCCCATTTAGTATATTAATCACAATATCCTACAATAAACGATACCTTATTCTTATTATTCTGTCCTTTCCTATTGGACTGTTGTCTTCCCCAATTCCAAGTACTGGACCCTCATTGGTTCAGTTGCAACACTAGTAGAGATTATTCTTCCAGGGCCCCAAGGTAATCACATAGCCTTCCCTGTCATCTAACCGAGACTTAGTACAAATCCAATCCTAAGGTTAGGATTTCCCATTGTGTGTCTGTGCCGGGCCTCAGAACACAACAGGCCCAAATTGGGCGGCCCAAATGTCTCATCACAGATGGTGGCCCCAAACTCGTTGGACAGTTCATGAAGACGTACTGTGCCAAGAATGCCCTTCAACAGATAGTTACCACCCCCTACCATCCACAAGCCAATGGGTGCGTAGAGCAGTTAAACGGCTCACTAGTCCAACTGATCACCAAGCTCTCACAGGAGCACCCCAATACCGCGTGGACTTAACACTTGCCCACTGCTCTACTTATTTTATGAGCAAGAATCAACCAAGGCATAGGGTTCAGCCCCAGCGCTTTGGCCTTTGGATCAACTGACAGTCTGACAGGGGGTTGAACAGGGGAAGTTACAGTCTACAGTTCCCGGAAAGCCCCCTGCTGACAACTTTGTTCCTAAACCAATGGTGTGCCAAAGCCTGAGAGATTGAACACAAACAAATTGAAGGAGGGACAAAGCACCTTGAAGCCAGGTACACTATAGGTGACCCTGTCTGCACCCTCAACCCCAATTCAGCCAGGTTAGAACCCAACCACCTAGGGCCCTTCAAGGTAGCTGCCGTCTATGACAACCACACCTATCAGCATGAGGATGCCCAAGAAAACACCAAGATGCTCCACCACAATTGCTTGTGCCCCTGTTGCGCCATCCCCACACAAAGGTTGTTTGTGCAGACCTTTCCAGATCTTCCACAGACTCCGATCCTGGTGTCTGACAACAAGCAGGTGGCAAGGGGGTGTTGCAACCAAGTTTCCAGACTTGCCTGCCAACATATCTTAAAATACACAGGGGGCACTCAATGAGCCGCCCCTTGACTTATCTAACGGCATGGACCAATCTGATGGCAATATCAAATTGCGGGCCCTTTCTCCTAATTAGGAGTGCTACCAATTTGACCTGCTGATCCCCGCATGAGTTATTCCTCAGCTCTAATCCTTACATGCCACCATGCCACCCCCTTGTGGCTGTGTGGCTTTCTCCATATAGTATATTAATCACAATATTCTACAACAAACAATACCTTATTCACATTATTCCAGTCCTTTCTATTGGACTTTTGTCTTCCCCAATTAAAATACTGAATCCTCATTGGTTCAGTTGCAACACTACATACCCATCTGCACCAGAACTTTCCACTGCCAATACCAATAGGATATTTGGAATAGTGTAAATTGCCCTCTCTGGGGTGATTGATACTATTGTCCCTGCTACTGTGTCAGGGCCCAGAATGCCCAAGAGAATCAGCTGGCATGCCTGGCCACAGTACAACAAAATACACGGAAACAATTACCTATTGCACTTCTAGAGGAGAACCCCATATGACCTGGCATGGCCAGGGGGTTGCAAGGCCCCCATGCTGCAAAACTCAGAGATCAACACTGGATGCAAAGCCATGCCCCCATTATATTGGGAAATGGTAAATTGTACAGGCAATCACTCATCAATCAGGCAACTGATTCCTTGCAGGCTCTATAAATAGTTGTGGCACTTTGGCAGGCAGCTGCCAAACATACCACCATGAAGAAGCAACCAATGTGCAGCCCTGCCTATGGCTAAACACACAGTTTTTCCAAACAGATTGCCAATGTCACTGGATATAATGTCACCAGACCTCTGGTGGCACTAGAGACTAAGTGATTCCCTTTAATTATAAGTAATGGGGGAGGGAAGCCTTCCTCATTGTTGACATCATCTGAATAAACGTTTTTTATGCCAAGGACTCATTATTTGATTGCAGGAATTGCCTATTTTTGCACCAATATAATTTTTCTGATAGCATCTTTACATGGATTGACACAATATTTTGTCACCTTTACCTACCTGCCTGGTCCTGCTCCCATCCCCTTGGTTATGCCAGCTTGTGCCTTTGACTCGGAGTTCTACCACCCCCACCACCTGGATCTCTCTCCTGGCTGTTATAGAGGCCAGATTCCAACAATTATGAAGGAGATTATGGCCACTTTTTCCTTGCCAGATGTCCTTCCTATACATGACTTCAGTAAGCTGGTCTTCATCTATTTTACAGTGTTAAGGCTAGCCAATCAGGCTGTATCCCACACTGAAAGTTGGCGTCCCTGAGCCACTGCGGTCAATTATCTTGTCTACATTGCCCCATTGAGTTACATGACCTTCTTGGCCCGGCCTGCCTCTCCTGTGAGGGTCCAGCTGGACACCAGTATGGGCCATGACATACTGGGCCCTGGTCTTAGATAGGACGGTCTTTCTCTTACATTTTCAAGCTAGCACTAATCCTATGGTGAGCTCAGCCCACCCAACCTGCGGCCTGCCCTACCCCTTAATTATGATGGGCTGTCTGCCCAAGGATGGTTTCCTGACAGTGGATATGGTATGCCTCTTTTCCCAGCACTAGCATCTGTAACATTCTAATCATCTGGACAATAGATTGAAATATCCCCTTTAGTACCTTTGCCAGAGCTTGGCCATCCCCCATTTTGTTACAGGGAGAGATAGGGAAATAGACTTACCATCAGAAGTGGAGCAAAGGGTTACCGGTAGCTTGGTAGAGCATTTTCGGCAGTAGGGAGAGCATGATCACATCAGGTTCCCAAGCTACAACCTCTACAGACCAGCCTTGCCTGGGGTAGGAGAAGAGAATTAGGTTTGAAAGTTACCGGCTTAGAGAACCAACCTTTATTCCTTGTTTTGATGGTCCAAGGTATTGCCAGCTATGCCGAAGCGTCGGTCGGGTACGGGATGTGAAGCTGCGACGGTTTAAGGCGCCATCCGTGCGAAAAGCGAGCATCAGCAGCTGGAAATGACCCCACGCTTTGATCGGAATTCGGTCGCGAAAGAAATCAACCTGGGATTAGTGGGGTATAGAGTTAGGGTTTGGGTTTAGAGTAGATTTAATATGATTGAATATATTTGCTAGTTGGGTCATGGGTTTTAAAGTAGACACGAATTAAAACCCACTCCGTGCACCTCGATGCCTGTATATTTCATACAGCTTGCTTGGTGACTTTTAGAGATGGTCACAACCGTACCATCAGCGACTAGAACATCATAGAGCATGGCTGGTGTAATAGTGATTCACAAATTTAATAAGATGGGCTTTATTTCAGTTGGGTTTAAGTATAGCGCATGGGTGATTACGTCAATAATAGATATATGACGAGTATGCGAATTCGCTATTACACCGACATGAATAAAAACATGTGCTGATGTGTATAAAGCTACTTCTCCTAGTCTGGAGCTGATCATGTTCTTGGGGCTCTTATTAACATTGTATAATGCGAGGGATATGATTGGTGTGGTTCAAAAACATTTAAATTAGTATTTGAATGCGCAAAAGAGGCTTGGGTCATCATCGAATAGATATGGCGAAGGATTTTCGTCAGGCTTTTGGTGAGAATTTTTGGGTTGGATGATTTCAATAAAGGGCAGAGTTTGATTGGCTGTAAGTTCGACTAGAGGATAAATTTATTTTGGATGAGGGGTTGTTTATTTTAAATAGCATATTTCCTGAATATTTATAAAGATGCTCCTGCTTGACATGATGGGTGGTTTCACAGGGAAATGCCCAATTAAGTTGAGCCAACTGGACGGCAATCTTGAAGTTTGTTTGGTACCCGTTATCATTCGCTGGCAGTTGACCATAACATACGCAAACTAAAAGGCAGTTCTATTTTGGAATTTGTCAAACATGGATTCCAACAGATTGAGCCATTCCCATTTGGAAGGGACTAATTAATCCATACACTAATGAATCATAGCGCTGCCAAGCATATGGAACTAGACTCCTACTGCTTGAGAATGTTGGCTGCATATGTAAATATTTTAGTTTGGCGCAGCAGGAAAAGAGGCAGGTTTCGAAAGCGTTGTTTGGCTTGTGGGGCGCAAGCTTGCTGGATAGTCAAATATTTAAGTGGCTAGCTTCAATTCCGATATGGCAATGGGTTGATTTTCTGTCGATCTAAGGGGAACGGCTGGTGTGACGTGATAATAAACCGAATGCCAAATCAATGATTATCTTATGAGAAATATCCACCAAAACATCGGAACTCCCAACAAGCAGATCATGTTATCAATTGCAGTTACAGAGTTCCAAACAATTGCTGGCTGAGCAACCCTATTTTGCTATATACAAGACTGGTATCTCGTTAGCTATTTCTGTAGACTCTAGCCATTATGTTTATTTTTACTCTGGTGTGGAATATTATATCGTGTATAGTGTGGCTTTTGCGTGCAAATGTTTACTTTATAACTCTGGCATGGGTTGGCTTCTTAATGAATTCTGTTCAAATAGTTATTTTCCCGTTTAAAGGGTATTCTCTCGAGTTTTCCTACGACGTCAATGCCTGTCTAGCCAAAGCCTTCTATTTTGTTATAAACCATACCCTAAGTTTCTTTGAAGCAGAGTCCTCCCAAGATGAATATTTAGATTCAGAGACCTTGCTTTATGAAGACCAGCTTATTGATAACAGAAAGAACTTGCTGCTATCTGTACGCTTCGATGGAAACTTTGATCTTTATTCCGTCCAAAGCAATCCCCCACCAAAAGGAATAGTAGCCTCGGTAAGGGCTACCCTGGCCAACTTATCCAAAGGTGTATCCCCTTTGCATAACATCGTGGCCTTAGTTGTGCTGCTACTTTCATCTCATCCTTATCCAGGGCGCCACAAGCTGAGAGCCAACGAGAATATTTCTTTTGATAAAGCTTTAAACAGCTTCAAGGAACGGTATCAGCCTCTTTGGCTATCGACTGCTTTTCATCCCCAGGATGTCTCGATCTGTTCGTTAAAAAAGGTAATTGTTTTTTATTTGATGTTTTTAATATTTTGAAAAATGTTAACCACCCTATTACGCTTGCAGACTGACAAGAAGATATTCCCTGAAAGCTATGTTACTCAAACGTATGGCCCCAACTCTAGCATTGATCAAGCAGTTCGAGCGATAGTTGAATTCCAAAACCTTGGCTCACCATATATATATGGTAATAATACTTTTATTTAATTCTGTTTTTGATAATATCCTTTAAGAGCCATGTATTCATTTATCTTTAGTCGTTTTCTCGGGGCCCCGACCTTATCTTCAACGACATGCAGTAAACTGCCTTCCCCCAACCACGTCCGCTCTGTCGATTTGGCTGAGATGGGCTTTCGCGATGCCAGTTCTCCTCTTAGAATCCCCAACTTCCTTGGGCTTGGACCCTATTAGACCTCCTACTTGATATTGTTGATAATTACCGGTATCTTTAAATTATACAATATGCTATCCTGCACTTGGCTTTTTTGGAAAGAGCTATTCTGCTTAGTTGGTTCCTCACCTTGCTCCATAATAGATCTTCAATAAATCCACATTTAAATAGTTTTTAGGGAGTTATACATTTTCAATTCCGGGTTCTCTGTTGAAATCTGGTAAACGGGTCGTCTAAAGTAATTTAGTCTAGTGCCTCGAAACCAAAATAGCTTGAATCCGAGCGGGATTTTATCTAAAGCTTGGTATAAAAACCGAAAAAGTAACCCGTTTCAAGATCATCTCACTGGCTTCTATTTTCAGAGTATAAAAGCCTACCCCACAACTTCAATGATGAGTCTAGCAGAGACAAAGCTTTAGGAAAGTATCTAGTTAAACAAGCTAGATCCCAAACGCCCTCGGCATCGACCGAAATAACCCCCATCATCCACCCATCCAAACAAAACTTTCTTAGACATGGCTTGAAACCCTTCAAGCCTTAATAAACCCCTCTTCTGGCCCAACTTATTAACTACCGATCAATATAACTTGATCTCAACCCTGACCGGGAAAGTCGACGGCGATCGGTAAGGCTGACAAGTTGAAGTTCATCTATTAACCGGCTAATATTACGGCTGGGCAGGGCAGATGATACTTGCATCCAACCCCCGAGGCTGAGGAAGGCCCCCGACCCAGGTAACATCTAGCTTTTTCAAAACTGGATTTCGATCCCTGCCCTAACCTTTTAAAAGATTGGGCACAACTGCAGATATCGGAAATCTCGGCCCGGATCTTTTAAGGGTTTGATCCATCGCCCTCCCAGCATCCCAGAGACAGGTGAATTCACCTTGGACTCCAGAGGCTTCACTCCCGCGAGAGAAAATAATGCACCTTTACTCAGAACATCTTGCCACCCAGCAAAAGATCGGATGCCCACAATTCGGGCCGGGAGGGGCACCGAAATCAGCAGCTTCTTGCTCGACCCAATCCTTATTCAAAGTATGGCGTGACTTTGTGGGATAGTTACCAGCGATTTTGTTTCCCAAGGGGCACAGCTCAACTAGCATAGATCTTCGCTGCGACCAAAGGCATAAATATACTCCCGATAAGTGTGTCAAATGTAGGGGTAAGGATTAAAGCCCCAAAATAAAAAAGATAACTGTCACTTATTACTACAAACACCAAGCTTATGTATTGATCTGCATGTGTAGTTGGGCAGTATATAGACTACAGCCACCTAAATTTTCCCGCAGCAATTCCAGCAACTTCTACAAAGCCTTTGAATAAACAACCCTCTTATCTCAACACGCTGCCCATGCAGATCAAGGGAATAGCAACAACCCAAGCAAACATTGTACAGCATCATGGATTTACATTAAAAAAGTAGATTAAATATGGATGGGGAAATCAGAGGAAACAGTTTTCCTCTGTTAAACTATGGATTTTTAGCTGAGCGTGTATCACAGCTAGGGATGCTTCGGCTCAACCCCGGCTGGCTCAAGGCCGCTACAGCTAAAACGGATTTACTAAATATTTAATCAGTCTTAAATAAATATTTGATATCAGTGGCCAGGAGCCAGAAACTGGCCGTGGCTGCCCAGAGCTTGGACGAAGCAACCCTAATCACAGCTAGGGCTGCGTGGGATTTCGGACGGGTGGCTCCTTTTCTAAAAAGAAGCTCCCATCCGAAATCCGGAACAATTTTAGGAAATCTTCTTTGAGAAGATTCTCTCGGAATCGTTTTCTTCTTCATCCACAGAAGGATGAAGAATTTCGGATTTTTTTTTAAAAATAAAAATATTTTTTTTAACTTTCTTTATTTTAAAAATTATTTATTACTTTTTGAAATTAAAATTATTTTCTCTGAAAATATAAACTTTATTATGTATATTTATTAAAAAATTCTTAAAATCCGGAAAGCAAAAAGCCTTCCATCACCTTTTATTTTAGTGATTTTGGATTCCCCTAAGCTGGGGGAATCTGAAAGAAGAGGACGGGAAAGGGAGGACAGGACAATTACAGCAAATGCTGTAACTGTCCCTTTTTTAAGCCGACACAGCCCTAATCACAGTGTCTATATAGACATGGCAGTTCCTTTTGGAAAAGCCATCAGGAACCGAGGGTTTATCCTGATGACATATGGGGCTCGTATCAGATTCATGAGGTCATATTATAGGCGCTTTCACCGGCAACCATTGAAGATAATTCTCCTAGAGGGAGCAACCGAAGGTGACCCTGCTAATGGGGGCAGGAAGGTATCCCGGCAAATATTTTTTGTCGACTGACTTTTCATCAAACTTGATCCAACTACAATTTTCTTCATATATAACATCTTTAGCTCTGCAACAATAAAAAATAAAGGCTAAAGGAAGCGTGCTATATAAAAACTACTCCTTAAACCCTTTAGTGCTCATGTTTTTTTCCTGGCAGCAAAATTTAACTTGATTAGCCTTTAAAAAAGTTAAGGTTTAAAGTTATACACATTAAATTGTCAGGAACTGCCCACCATCCACCCACAAGGTTGGTCAGCAGAGTCAATGAGGAGCATGCAAAGGGCCAGGCCAGATAGAGGACTGGTCCTAACTTCATAAGATGGTAGATTGTGTGGCTAATGAAGCCTATTTACCCAGCTGTGAGGTCATGAAACCAATCCTGCCAGCTATTGTCAGGCAAGGAGGCTTAGATACCCTGGGCTGATAAGGGAGAAGAACCATCAGAAACAGCAGAACTTCTTACTTGGGGGCTGGGAGGTGGTGTCAGAGGATGTTTCTGCACAAACCAATCTGGATTGGGCTTGTTGTCTAGATAGGCTGGGCATGAGATAAATTATTGGCATTGCGTATAACCCAGGTGTGAGGTTATTCATATCTGTCCAAGAGGATGTCAGACAAGGATAGTTCCGTATGCAAGGAGTGACTGAAACTGAGTTCAGGAGAAGTTATCTCAGCCCTGGGCAATGGGTTGGGCTCTTCAAGGGCTTGAAATTGATAGAGTGATCTAAGCTGGAATATGGCTACTAGAAAATAAGGAATGAGTTGGCTGAACCAAAGGTTCATAGCAATCTTTATTAGAAAATGTCAACAGCTGTTAGATAGGGGAATCTGGGTTTTTATGCTTCAAGTCTGGTCCCCAGCCTCCATGGGTTAATGCCAAGAAGATTTCTGACATAGAGATTGGTAAAAAACCACAAATAACCTTGCTTCCAATCGACCAACAATACCTGCAACCATTTCCAACAATGCAGGAAATTGCAGCTTTTGACCCAAAAGAAGAAACATAATTTCAAAGAGACAAATTTTTGTTAAATGCGGCCAGCTGCCTGACACTAGCACACAGTCATCCGCAAGACAGGCCGCTGCCAGCCCTGCCAACCAGACCCGCCAGGCACTCACAAGTCTGTAAGAAATTACATTCCTTTCCCAAAAGGAAAGACTCAAGAAACTTTAATTCTGTCAATTAAGCCCAAGAGAACAAATGTGAAAAGCACATTTTTAAACCTAAAAGCAGAAGCAGCTTTCATTAATCAACCAATCAATAAAAAACAGTTTAAAACACGTCTGGAATTGATTAACAAACACATATTAAACATACAGAGCAGAAGTGAAAGCAAACATGGATTTCCAAACAGTAGTATAAACTCTATTACAAACCAGGGGTTTCAGGGTTCAATCAACAATGCCAACAACATCAAGAGCAATAAATCATCAACTAATGGCTCCAAAAAGCCATCTGTAAAGGCCCAACAATTGGGGAAGTATTTTAGCTAAATAAGGCACCAAGTTGGCCACTTGGAACCCGGTGAGCGTGGTCACAATGGGATAGACCATCATCATCCGTCAAAAGACCTTTTTGTGTACGTTATAACGTCCAAAATTACTGGCAAAATATGTGAGTATGTAGTATATAAAGATGTATATAGCTACAGACTGAGTGTAATGGGGCAAAACCAGTGTGGGCCAGGAGTACTAATTGGAGGAGTTGAGCTGCTCCAGCTCCTTGTAAAAGTACTTCCCAGATGAATCGTTGAATGGCCCATGTGGTTGATAGTATTGGTGGCCCCTATCCCTAGGCATGCTGTAAGGACAGCTGAGAAGATAAGATGGTTCATCTCCTGATCCTGGGGAAGGGCAGACAAAGCTTAGTGTCTTTAAATTTCTGAAGGGTAAAAGTTTGGATTGATTTATGTGATAACAGATGAATCGTTGAATGGCCCATGTGGTTGATAGTATTGGTGGCCCCTATCCCTAGGCATGCTGTAAGGACAGCTGAGAAGATAAGATGGTTCATCTTCTGATCCTGGGGAAGGGCAGACAAAGCTTAGTGTCTTTAAATTTCTGAAGGGTAAAAGTTTGGATTGATTTATGTGATAACAATTGAGGGGCAATTTGCTCAATGATAGCACAAACTATCATCAAGTGATTGGGCTTTATTGTATACTATCATCCTTGGTGGGGCATGGATAGTGCAAAACAATGAACAGGGAACCCCAAACACTTGGTGTTGTCTGGTATTTCCTTTTGGGAGCAGGGTTGGAAGGGATGTGCAGACAATGAATTGTTACTCTCTGACTTGCATTGGTTCAGTGCCTTATTGGATGCTTTCATGCATCTAAATACAGCTTATTCAGTTACTGCATTAATTGTTGTGTTGGGCGGCCTGTCAACCCCATTCAAATTTGGTAGGTTCCAAATTTGGGCAGCAATTCCCCCTTTCAGGGTTTGGGGAAATTGCCTTTTTGGATTTCCCAATTTGGCAATTTCCTTATCCGGCGGGGGTGGACAGTCCTGCTGTGGAGGGTGCGCCGCCCCTGCCAGCTGGCTGGTGGTTGGCTGTGTGGTCTGCGACCGGGCTATAAAAGCTGAATTTGAAAATAGAAGATTTTTTAGTTTCTTTTTTAAACCCTGTCTGTTTTGCGGCAGTTTTCCCAATCAGGGGGAACTGCTGCCATTTTTTGTCTGGACCTGTGGGACCCATTGTGGCCAAACTGTTGTTGTCTAAAAGGTTGTTGTCAGGAATATTCCTGATACTATCACATTGGATCAAGCCAATCAGCAGAAAAGTAAATGCACAAATAAATCCAAGGAATTTCCAGGGGCTCCCAATTACCAATCAGATAAATAATATTAACCAAGCCAAGGGAACAGTCTACATACAAACAAGAAAAACGTTCCATCTCATAGAAAGAAACCAAGCTGCAGCTCACATGTGAAAGCCAACCTTACTTCTTCCTGCATTGCAGGCTGCAGCTTGCTGAAGTTCTTTAAAGCAATACTTCTTCAACAACTCTTGCAGGAACCATTGACAACAACTATGTCCCTCTCCCATCTTTACTTCAGTATTTAAGATGACTATTCCCTCCTGAGCAAATTGCTCCAACATATTATTCCTTATAAACAACCTCAATAAAGTCTATATTTTCAAACTCTAACTGATTAGTAGATAATTGAGTCCATTCTCAACAACATGAAACCACTCCTACTTGGGTGAAATTTCTGTGTGTTAATAGGATGTAGCCAAGCAAATGTAAAGTTTGAAACCCCAGAACCAACTCCTACTGAAAAATCTGAGGGCTCTATTTGGTACCAATTTGGTCCACACCACCGCCATGCTCCCTATGTTGAAACTGCTTGCTTTCCTCCAATCATTCATCCCAAGGCCCATTGGTTGGTCTTGGGATACACCAGTGTATACTACTTGTTAAATCACTTAACTCTCTTCTTAGGAAGATTTATATTTTTAGGCCATTTACTCCTCATGTTAATGATAGGAATTCCAGTAGGATCTACCTTAGTCAAGTTTAATTTGGGGGTGCTTCTTCATTCTATTGTGGAGAATCTTACAATTGAGTGGATCCCTGACAGCTAAAGAGTCTACTTCTTCTAGTGATAAAGAGAAGAAGGCCTCTAAGCAGGCCTCAAGGAACCCCTCCCCCTGGTGGCTCTTCCCCCTCCTTCTTTACTGATTATCAGGAGGAGCCCAAGAAATATTCAAAGGATTTCAAGGCCACTGATCATGTGGCTCGGGATTCATTGGCTGTCTAAACTATCTGCAATGTGCATGGGGAGCTTAAAGTCCACAAGCACTTTTGCTGTTATTTCCCAATCATTTTGATGAAGGGCAGCCCTGGTTACGCCAACAATAGTTACATCTTCAACTGTAATAATAAAAAGTAACAAGCTAAGAGCAAGCATTTTGTTTGCAAGGATAAGTATTGTGGATCCTGACTGAACACCAAAGGCTGAGAAAGGGTTACTGCTAAGAAGGGGGAACACACTTGTGAGCCCCCTAATCACCTGATCACAAGGATACTGAAGTGGTACCTTGTTCAAGTCATCCCCACCTCTGCCAACTTCTGTGCTTCTGATCTGGCCATCAAGGCCCTCCAGCACCTCAAGCCCAACAATCTAAAGTTGGTTCCAGACAAGGAAAAACTGGTAAAGTTCATAAGCAATAAACAAATCACAGCCAACCCCCCTCCTCCCAAGGTCTCTGACATCTTTTTCAAGCTTACACTCACCCACCAGCTCAAGCAGCTCCCAATTAGGGAGCACTTCCTCCTACACAACAATGGGTCAGGGTTTAAGGATTGTATAATCTGCTACTCAACTTAACAGAACCTTATGGAGTTGAAAACAGTGCCAACCTGGATATTTGAAGGTACCTTTATCACCTTCCCCCAGATGTTCTACCAGCTCTGGATGATCCATGCCCAGATAGACATCTGGATGATTCCACTTGGGTTCTTCCTTCTTCCTGGGGCCACCAAGGCCATCTACACCCACGCTTTCTCAATCCTCTGCCAAGAGCTTTCCCTCCTTCCCCCTGAAAATGATGCCAAGAAGACCCCTCCCCACACCTGCACCAACCCTCCTGATGCTGACAAAGACCAGGCCACCCTGGACTCAGAGGAAAAGGCGAGGCTAAGAGCTCTTGGGCCTTGCATGTGCATCATGGACTTTGAGCCTGCTCAGTTCAATGCATTTGAGAAGCTGTTAAGCAGGGGTGCCACTTCAACTTCTGCCAAGCAGTTGCTTGGAATGTGCAGGCCCATGCCAAGCTAAGTAGGTTGAGCCAGAGGGACACTTTGTACACCTGCAAATTTGTGCTTGCACAATTTAGTGCCTTGGATTTTTTAAAGCCAGAGCACACTGCACAGGGATTTGAGGTTCTCTCAAAGTATTCTTATATAGTAAAGCACTCAGAGTTCAAGCCTTTCCTTGAGTACTTTGAGCCCCAGTGGATTGGGAAGGTTGTCACACAGAGGCAAGGCAAGGCCCGCGCCAAGGCCAGTTGGAACATTTACCAGGCAGCCATCAACAGGGAGCTCAAGACCACCTCAGCATTAGAGACTTATCACAAGCATCTTAAGGCCAACTTTGGGCTTCATAAAAAGTTCAATAAGTTCTTCTCCCTCCTGCAGCATGAGCAATAGAAAACAATCTCAAAGCTCCAAGATCTTGCCAACCGCATCCCCCACCAAGCCTACAACCTGCTCCACCCTCTTCATCAAAGCCATACAGGGTGCGGCCAAGCACAAGTATAAGGCCTCAAGCTTAAGCAGCAGCTTGAGCTTATTGCCACTGCCCTCCTGGAAGGGGATAAAATGAAAAGGGGAAAGAAGGATGAAGAGTAAAATTGCTTGCTTGCTCAGTTATATTATTTTTACTTTTAACTTTTAGCTTTAATTTTTACTTTATTTTTTTGGTTTTAATTTTTATTTATTTTAAATATGAATAACTTTAATGTATAACTGGTATGCTTTGGATGAATAATTATTGTTGGAAGTGAATGAAATATCTTAACTTTGCTAATTTACTAGTAAAACATAAGATATTCACAGGTGTGCTTATATAAATTATGAAAAATAAATATTATAATATTTTTGTTTTTTTTGTAGTGCTTATATTATTTTATTTTCCTTTATTTTTTATCATTTGAACTTTAATTTTTATGGTAATAAAAAATATTTTTATAGTAAATATAGTAAATTAAATAGTAAATTGGGAAAGTTGCTTATTGCTCCTAATTATTATTATTAGTTAAGTTATGTTTCTATTAGATTTTTGAGTTTTCTAGATCAACTTTAGTATAATATAGTAGATAAATATTAAATTTTATATTAAAAGCTTTTATTTTATCAAGTACTTTTAATTGAAAAAGTGTCAACTTCCAGGAGTCAATCAGAAAAAACAAAATTCTCACTTTACTTACAGTAGTTTTCAAAGCTGTAGTGCTAAGAAAAATTGACACAGATTCAAACAAAATATAAGTTAACCCAACTATATTGTTAATAAATAAATAAATTTATTTCTTTTGATTTTGTTTAAATCTGAGTTGATTTTGATTAGTTCCATGGCTTTGAAAACTACTGTAATAGTTGACTACCATGGAGTCAATTTCACCACAGTTGCCTTCACAGGTAAAGTAACCATTGTATTATCACCCCAGTTGATATCATGATTTTAATGATAGCTAAGCACATAAATACCAAGGAAGAACTCCAGCTGTATTATCACCCTAAATGGTCTAAGGATGCCTATACCCCTTGGTATAACCATCCCAAGGAACCACTCCTATATCATTCTAAAGCACTAGCAATGGGCACCATACTAATGCCTAAAGGCAAAAATCAAATAGCAGCCAGCTTGGTTGGAAAAAGCCCTATCCACTACATCTGGGAAAAAACAGACAAAACAACAAAATTTATCTCCCTTAAGCAACAATTATCTACTTGGACAACATCAGATCATCCAGAAAAACAGCTCCACATGTGGATCATCACATGTATGTTTTTGAATCTTTCTGGTCCCATTTTATGATTATGACAGAGTCTTTACATGATTTGACACAACTTACTTGTTGTCAATGACCTGATCTAAATCAATCAATATATCAAGGGACTGTTTTGGTGTCTTTTGATTCTGGTTTTTATGGCAGTTAATTTTAGCTAATATGGCATTATCTGTGACACACACAGCAAGTTTTCTGTAAACAAACCCTTTCTTTAAACAAACATGCTCCCAACTGCACTAATGATTTGCTGTGCTAGTATCAGGATACCACATCCAGGTAGCAGGCTCACCAGTCTTGGCAGCCAACATATATTGTTGGGAGGAGAGTAATGCCCAACATAAGAGATACCAGGATCATCATTTCTGATTATCCTAACACTCAGATTTTCAGAACAAAGGTTATCCAACAGGAAGATCATATTGGGTATGGCAATGGGAGTTCTTGTATCTTTGAAGCTGAGAAGATCAAGAATGTAAAATTGGTAACAAAATACAAAATCAACAAGGAAATCAATTTTTTATATTATTATAAGCACGAGAATGAAACCCAGTAGGCAAATTTAAGCAATTTTCAACTTAAACCAAATTTGAAAGCTGAAAAAGATTATATTAACAACTTTTAAGGCAATTTTTCTTTCAGCCAATCAGAATCCAAACTTTCCTTTGTTAGCACTAATGAGGTTAAGCCTTGACATCAAGTATCTGTTGTTGATCCTGGGTGTTTAAGAGGCCAATTTGGTTCATTGTTCATCATTTAAACTGTTTAAACAGTTGGTTGATTATTCCTGGTTTCTAAACTAGCAGTTATTACAAAAGTTTGATGTTTAACTCTATTTAAGGAAGTTTTTCTGTTCAAGAAGTGCCTGATATTTCTCACCTGCTTCCATAACCACTATCAAACACTCACTATTCACAGCTTGCTACTATTGTTTGATTATCTATTTTACCCCTCCTATTTAAGCAAGCAATGCTTGAACTTTAAAATTTCTCAATCAATAAAGCCTTCAAACCTTTTGACATGGTTTTATTATATTTTAGCATTCCTTTATTAACCATGACACAACCTAATCTCCCTATCTTAGAAGAGCCTGGGTTTAAATAGTTCTTGATTTGGATCTTAATTCATCTGGTATATTCCACTGTCAACCTTAATACTAGACCAGATACAGGGACTAAAACCAAGTATTTCTAGGAAAGATAATGGTCTCTTGTAGTGCCAGGAAGATGGTACACCACTTCCTTGTTTTCTGGGTACCCTCTCATTAAAAAAAACCTCAACAATCATCAATTAAGCCTATCACTACCAACATCTCTCACCCCCTGGCTACCACCTTCTTGTTACCCACTTAGGGCTTACATGTTCCTTGGTTTCTTCAAGCCCCTTTTAAGTTGCTATAGATTATTTAGAGAAATATTTTATCTGGGAATGGTTTCCTTTCCCATTGGATCCATGTTCACTGGTTTGAATCCTTCTGCCCTGGTCCATTAAGTAGGAAATCTTCTCCCTACAGGATGATTTCCTGACAAGAGGGGCGCTAACTTGAAAAGATAAGAGTCTAAATATTCTATCAGAGCCCAGTGTCTAGTGGTGGGTATCATGATGTAAACCAGTCCTGCTAGGATGATTTAGGATATGCCTGCATATTGGCTGACAGAGGGAGGGGAAAGATATGAGCTGGGGGCAATTAGTCAGGGTTGGGAACAGGAGGTGGCTAAATTTTGGTTTGATAAGATGTGAGGTGATTGTATCTTTCACATAATATTGCTGTGGAATAATCATACCAGGCTCCTCTGTGATAGCTTTTCTTTAAGGTTCTCAGTCTATCCAGGCAATAAAAAGAGTATATTACTGTTGCAACCAAGTTTTCATCCTTGCCTGCTAATGTATCTTACGATACACAGGGGGCGCTCAATGAGTTGCCCCTTGACGTATCTAACGTTATGAAGTAATCTGATGGCAATGTTGAATGGCAGGTACTTCATCCTAATTAGGAGTGTTGCCAATTTGACCTGCTGATCCCCGCAAAAGTTATTCCTTGGCTCCAAACCCTACATGGAACTCCCCACTATGCCGCCCCCTTGTGGCCTTGTGGCTTCCCCATTTATTATATTAGTCACAATATCCTACAATAAACAATACCTTATTCTTATTATTCTGTCCTTTCATATTGGAATGTTGTCTTCCCCAATTCCAAGTACTGAACTCTCGTTGGTTCAGTTGCAACATTACCCAAGTTAAACTCCATGAAATCTGGATTAAGGTGTCACAGTAGTTCTCATAATGCCTGGTATTACTCGTCCTAATTGTAAGGCTCAGAAGCTGGGTAAACCATTGTCTAAGTTGTCCAAATGGACAGATTTGAAGCAAACTGCTGATCAGAAATGGGTTACTGCCGTACCAGTTTTTTAGCTGAATTTGAATACCCTGTGCAAGTTGACACTGATAAATAGACATAATCTGAGAGTCACTTTATACAACCTCATTTATCAGAACAGTCAACAGGAATTAATCACTCAAGGGTTTTTTGCGTACTAGAAAAAGTACTCTCTGGATGATGTAGACATAATAGGAGACATGGATCCAGGTGGCATTGCTTAGTCAAAATTTGGTACATATTGGAAAATTTTCACAGTTCAACTCTTAAGAGTTAAGTCCTCCCTAATTTATCCAATAAACTAAATATTCTACTGGTCTAACTTTATTTTAACATTCATCCTGTAGTTAGCCTACTCCGCTACATCCCTTAAAATTTTATCCTAAGTCAAATTATTACAGGAAGATGGGTCTCACTGTGGGTTGTCGTGAATAACGGCATTCACCATGTTTCAATTTTGCCTTTGGTGGGCCATTTCAAAGACAAATCTCTTGCTTTTGCTTTCGACTCTTGAAATGAACTGGTTTCTACATCAGGAAATATACTTGTTTGGTTTCCTGACTCTGCGCAACTCACTCGCCCCACTCATGCTTGTGGCAAGTGATCCTACTGTCCTGGTAGTGTTTTGTGGTATTCCTAACCACTATATAATCCATTTCCTATTCTACCAATAAAATTAAGTTCTATTCACATTTTTGTCTTTGTGTCTTCTGTACTTCCGCGCCTCTCTCTAGCCACAACTAGTAGAGATTATTCTTCCAGGGCTGCAAGGTAATCACATTGTCTTCCCTGTCATCTAACTGAGACTTAGTACAAATCCAATCCTAAGGTTAGGATTTCCTGTTGTGTATCTGTGCCACGCCTCAGAACACGACAAAAATGGTGCTCACTACAGGGGCTGTAAGTGTCATGGCCCGCCATGACATAGTAGCTTTGAAAAATTACGTTTTAAAAGCTTGGATCAATAAAGCTACTTCTTGCCGCCAGAAAGCTACCTTGATGATCTCCCTAGGTTTCCTAGATCAAAAGTTATGGCAATTTAAAGAGCCGAGTTCGAAAACCCTGTCAGCATGTCCCAAAATGGTTGCGAGATTGGATTTCAAATCAAGACAAGCAACAATTAGTAAGCGGGCAAATCCAACCATATCTCAGCTTCCAGTGATCAGTTTTGGACGTTCTTATGCTCAAATGAAAGCTCCAGATGAGGAGAATACACCCAAAGTATTTTTAGATGACCAACTAAGGCAAACCGCAAAGTTCAAATCTGACTAAAAGAATATGACTAGAATTAGTCAGCTGATGTTTCAAACTTTTAGCATGACCCTCCAGATAGAGAGACAAGGACCTTCAGGAAGAATCTGGAAGAATATCAAAGACCAATTTAAATGGTATAAAAGGAACCTAGTTCCCCTTTTCCCCATTATGATCATTCTTGGTCTGAATTATAAATAAAAGACTTCTCTTAGACTATAGTTTAAATGGATCAGAGTTGGGAGCCCTTGGGCCCTGACAGTAAGCCCCTTGGTTATCCCTTTTGCATCTACGTTTTCAGGTCCCTTGCCTCCACCTATTTGGGAGTTGACCTTGCCTGAAATTACCAGCCCTCCTATTGAGGAAGACATTGCCAACCTGCCTATTGTCCCTACTGTACTGAACCTTGGGAATGGTCCCTGCCTAGTTGCTTACCCTATGGGTACCCCTGACTTGGAACAAGTCATGGCAGTAGCCCTTGGGATAGCTTGGGACAGAGCCATCCCTTGCCTTCAGCTACAGTTTAGCTGTGCCAAATACTATGAGTTAATTGTGGCCCCTCAGTTTCCACAACATCTTCTCTCAGCGGCTGGCTCTGCTGATCACCTGCTGTCATCCTTTGTACAGCCCACCTTGGCCAACCACCAGATGGTATTGGGACTCCACGTTCAAGAGATCTTGTCTCTACAAGCAGCTGTTACCCATCATTGGGACCAGTTTTCTGTCTACCAACAGTGGATCCATTCCCTTTTCTCTCTGGTATCTGATAATCAGCGTGATTTGGTCACCTCTCAAACACGTTTAGTCAATTTCATCAAGCAAATGCGCCAGTCCATCCCTGAATACATTAGGGAGCAACTACATGAGTTTCACCAATTAAAACAACCCTGGCAAACTCAAGTAGACTCCACCCTAAACGCTTACCTTACCAACTTTGAGTGCCTAGTGAGACAGCTCAATGCATTCAGTGCCTATTCCTTTGAGCAATTACAACAGGTAGCAGACCTTGCCGCACAAGGCCTAAATGAACTCAGTGCGGAATTTGATCAAGAGAGAGCTACCCTTGCTGCTGCTATAGCCAAACTTCAGAGTCAGGTGAATGAGCTGTCTACTCCCAAACCTGATGTCCCGCCTTCTCCTCCTGCTGATGATCTGGTGGACAGAGAGCAGAGGATCTGGGAGGCCATCCAAGAATTACGCGCTTTCACTTGTAGCCAAGGACGTCCTACTGAAATGCCATAACCTGACCCCCAAGTTCTTGCGCTGACTGCTCAGGTTGCTGAACTACAGCAAGAAGTCGCTGCTTTACGTGAGGTAGTGACAGCTGCTGCTAGTCCACTTGGGGTTAACAAGGAAGATGGCTGTTGTCCTGGTTTGGCGGGGGCTCCTCAAATCCACTGTGCCAGGGAGTTGATTGCCCTAGCTAATGAGGTGGACCATTTGAAACGAGACCAGACTGAGTTGGACAGAGACATACAGGAGATGAGTGAGCTGATCAATTTGGTAAACGACAGATTTGCCCCCTGCCTATCAGTAGGGCCATCCCTTACTTTGCGGCTGGCCTAGCTCTCCACTTTTGTCACTACCCAAGGACAACACCTAGATGTTACTGAACAACAGACCACTCTAGCCAACACTATGGGTGCTAGAACTACCAATACTCTGACAACCCTTGAAGAAAGTGTTTGACAGCTATGGGCTAGACAACCTCCCTCCAAATCTGAAGCTGAGTTCTCCCTGCGCATAAATGTACTCAATAGCAGCAATGGTGGTCCAGCTCCCAAGGCATACTTCAACCCTACTTTTAAGCAAGTCTTTGATCCCAAAACCTCAACTATTGTAGCTTTCTTAACTATTTATGAGACTGCCATGAGACAAGCATCAGATGAGGTTAAGAAGGAACACATTATAACCTGTCTACACCCAACCCGTCAAGAAGTAGTCGTGCCAGAGCTGCCCACCATTGAGACCTGAAAAGACATGAAACAGCTCCTGATTGACAAGTTTAGTGGTGATCTTAGCCTGGAGGTGAAAAAGGATGCCTTCATGCACATATCATTCAAGCCCAAAGAGACATTAGCCAGATTTGCAGACAGATTTTACATGGAGGGGCAACAATTAATAACAAGCAGACAGCTGACAGCGCATGAAGCGTATATGGCCTGCACCCAGGCCCTCAAGGTGAATCAACTCCTGTGTCTTCATTTCAAGGCCCACAAGGCTATGCTGTCCTCCATGAAAAGTATAAAGACACTACTACAAGATATGCATCTTACCCATTCTGGGGCAGTTGTTTGGGAGAGTCATGCCGCTTCCAACTCTAGCTCCTCTTCTCGCAGTCCTTGTATCCTCACTATGAACTCACAAAATCCTCCTTGACGTCAGGGTTGCCACAACTGCAGTCAGATAGGCCACCATTCTTGCGTCTGCACCAATCCGCGGGTTGAAGAAGCTGATCCCAAGGATCAGCTGGGAAAAAAACAGTCAACCTAGAGGCAGAGACGCTCTTGGTTGACAATTCTTCCCAGTCTCCTTCTACACCTCCGCCTGCTACTGACTCTGAGCCTGCTGATGATGAAGCTCCTCCTATCCTCTTTCTGTTCCATGACATTTCTGATGATTCTGATGTGGATGAATCTGATGTTGAAGACCCTGATGCATACGGGTATTCTGTTCTTGCTGTCCCTGAGACTATTGCAGTTCCCTACAAGCTACAATCTGGGAAGACTATAACTACCTCCAAGCCCTTGTCTGAGGCCAAAGCAGTTGTCTCCTGCCCCTATCTTACTCAGGCAAAACGGTCCCCTGTATTAGTGGAATCATCAGAGGAAGCCGCTGAAGTTGCAGACGCCGTTTTCAAGAATGTATCTGTCTCACTCCCTCTCCAAACTGTATAAAAGGAGTTTCTGGGACTACGATGCATGATTGAGAAATGGGAAAGGAACTAGCTGAGGCTCAGGATATCTTGGCTGTTCTGCCACCCTTTGGACGCACCACCACCCGAGTAGAGATATCTATCCAAAAAGTAAAGATCAAAGCCGTCCTGGACACCGGTTCTCCTGTCAACGTTGTTTCTTCTAAACTGATGAAGAAACTTAAGCTGGCCCCCAATCTCAACTACCATCAATCCTATGGCACCGCTGGTCTCTCCATGACTTGCGCCATTGGTGAGTACTCTGCCTTACCAATGCAATTTGGTAAACTCCTGTTGGCTGCACCGGCTGTTGTTCTAGAAAATGAGAGCTATGTCCTTTTGGTTGTTACCCAGTTCCTTTGGGAATATAATGGGATTATCAACCTAAAGGATGGTTATCTTTCTATCCTAGGGTACAAAGTCCCTCTGATCTTTGAGGAGCCAATCAAAGTTCCTGATAAACGTTTGAAGACATGTGCTCTGGAGTACCCTACTGGGGGTTTCACCCTGAAATACCAAACCCATTCCACCAACATGAAGTGTCCTCCCATGGCTTGTCCTGCAACTGAGGGAATTGCTCTCATGGCCTTGTCTGCTATCACCATCCCCCCAGGCTCTCAGGCTATCATAGACTCCCAGATATCATATGAACTATCTGAACGGACTTTCTTAGAGCTGTACTCCCCTTCTTTGCTGGAGCGTAACAAGCCTTACCTTTGTCCTGGAATTCTGGACGTCTCCCACAAGGATCCCGTTCAATTACTAGTTGCCAACCTTAACGCGCTTCCTATGACTGTATCCAGAGGACAGGTTGTTGGTTACATAAAGTTGTTAAATGCTCCTGAAATCTTGTCTTTTCACCCTTTTGGAACGTTTCAAGACTTGAACCTATCTGAAGACAAGCCTCAAGTCCTATCTCTGTTCACTGCCCAAGACTTCCCTCAGTTGTCCCGGTTCAACAGAAAGAGGTGCTTGTCTTACTAGACCAATTCTCAGACATCTTTGCTAAAGATAGCACTGATTATGGGCAGGCCAAAGGTGTGATTCATCAGATTGACACAGGAGATGCTCCCCCCTTTTGTGCCAAGCCATACTGCTGCAGCCAAGTGGAAGATGTGCAGGTTTCTAAGGAGCTCAAACAACTGCTGGATGCTGGACTGCTAGTTCCCTCTCAAAGTTCCTGGGCTTCTCCTCTGCTCATCTTAAAGAAAAAGGATGGGGACCACCAGATTGTGATGGACTATTGGAGGTTGAATTATCTAACCAAGAAAGATTCCTATCCCTTACTGCGTATTGATGACGCTCTTTGACGCCTTGGAGGTTCTAAATTTTTCTCTGCCATGGATTTGGCGTCTGGTTACTGGCAAGTTGACCTCTCTCCTGAAGACTGTCAGAAGGCTGCACTCATCATGTCAGAAGGATTGTTTGAGCCTACCCGCATGCTGCAAGGGCTCTGTAATGCCCCAGCAACTTTCCAGAGGGCCATGGACTCCATCCTGCGTGACTTGAAGTTTTCGTGTGTCTTAGTCTATCTAGATGATATAACAGTCTTCAGCGCAACTTTCACTGATCACCTAGCCCATCTTAAAGAGGTGTTCATAAAGATCCAAGAAGCTGGCCTCAAGTTAAAGCCCTCTAAGTGTGCTTTCTTCAAAGAACACCTTGAATTCCTGGGCCATGAAGTAACCCAAACAGGGATTTGTCCAATGACCAAGAAGGTTGAAACCATTGACAAAATCCTTCTGCCCACCAAACTCCAAGAAGTACAAGTCTTTCTGGGCATGATGGGTTACTATAGACAATTCATTACTGATCTTGCTGATACTAGCAAACCCCTGGTCCAACTGTTGTGTAATGTTCCTTTCAAATGGACCGCCACCCAACAGCAGGCCTTCGAGACTCTAAAGCAAAAACTTAAAGAAGCGCCCATTTTAGCGTACCCCAATTACAATAAGGAATTCATCTTGTACACTGATGCTAGTGACCTTGCTATTGGGGCTATCTTGGCTCAGCTCAACAATGAAGGTGTGGACCACCCTGTAGCCTATACTTCCCTTGTGCTGAATAAGCATGAAAAGAATTATAGTATTACAGAGAAGGAGTGTCTTGCTGTGCTGCATGCAGTCAAACAATTCTGCCACTGCGTGTATGGTACCCATTTCACTGTTGTCACTGACCACGCTTTGCTCAAATGGTTACAACAACTTAAGGAGCCTGAAGGACGCTTATCCAGATGGACCCTCTGTCTGCAAGGTTATGACTTCACTGTGCTCCATTGCCCCAGGATTCAACATCAGAACACTGATGGGTTGTCCCAAATGCCCATTCTTGCCCTACATCCTGCTGAGGCAGACCGCCTGTACAAGTTAATTGGCTACCCTTCTTCCTGGGAAAGTGAGACAGAAGAGGTTCAACTTGCCTTGTCCAAATTGTCTGAAGATACCCTCATACGCAACAACCAACTCTTCAAGAAGGTGTGGGGTCAATACCTGCCATACGTGCGCCCCAGTCTTTGCCTCTCCTTGGTGTCGCAAGCTCATAAAGAGACTGGCCATGGAGGCATTGCCAAGACCTTTGACTGGCTTCAGAAGAATTACTTCTGGGAGAATCTTTGCTTGTTAATCCCAGATGTCTTAGCTAGCTGCCATGACTGCCAACTTCAGAGGCCCCGAGCTGCTTCTCACAAGTTCAAATTGGTTCCCCCTCAACATGCCTTTCACACTGTCAGCATTGATGCTGTAGGCCCTCTCCCCCGCTCACGTTCCAGATGCCGCTTTATCCTGATTGCTGTCAACCACTTCAGCAAGTGGGTAGAAGCTCGCCCTACTAAAGACATCACTGCTAAGACTACTACTGCCTTCCTGCTGCAGGATGTTTTCTAATGCCATGGCTGTCCTCAAGTGCTGTTGTCAGACAACAGAACCAACTTCAATGCCAAACTTGTAACCTCTGTTGTTGAAGCTCTAGGAACTCACCAGTCTTTCTCTTCCCCCTATAATCCTTCCACTAATGGGGCAGTTGAGCGTGCCAACTTGACACTGGTTTCTATCATGAGAAAACTCACCTACTCTGACGCTGCCAATTGGGATCTATACTTACCTGCTGCACTCTTTGCCTATTGTCTGAGCAGGCATTGGATCACAGGATACTCCCCCTCTGCCATGTTGTATGAGCGTAAAGCCACCACTCCGTTGCTCTTGGGGGTTCCCCTACTCTCCTCTGATAAGGCCATGAACCCTGACAACCACATCAAAGACTTAGTCAACCGCATCATTGATATACAGGCCACTGCCTACACTTCCGCATATAAGACTAAGATGCTTGAGCTCTCTCCTGATAACGCTGGACGCTCCCCCTTGCCTGAGTTTGATGTTGGTGACCATGTCCTGTACTACCAACACTGTGTGGGTGGGCGTGCGTACAAGCTGGACTCCCTGTGGATTGGTCCTTTAGAGGTGACTTTCAAACAAGGATCTGAGTACACTGTAAAGCTCCTCTCCAGTGGTCGCCCTTTTGCTCGTGTACACGCCAAGTTCCTCCGCAAGTATCACCCCCCTAGGGCCAATCTAGAGGGGGGCAATGTTGTGAATAACAGCATTCACCATGTTTCAATTTCGCCTTTGGTGGGCCATTTTGAAGACAAATATCTCACTTTTGCTTTTGACTCTTGAAATGAACTGGTTTCTACATCAGGAAATATGCTTGTTTGGTTTCCTGACTCTGTGCAACTCACTTGCCCCACTCATGCTTGTGGCGAGTGATCCTACTGTCCTGGTAGTGTTTTGTGGTATTCCTAACCACTATATAATCCATTTCCTATTCTACCAATTAAATTAAGTTCTATTCACATTTTTGTCTTTGTGTCTTCTGTACTTCCGCGCCTCTCTCTAGCCACGCCTAGCAGAGACTATTCATCCAGGGCCGCAAGGTAAACACAATTGCCTTCCCTGTCATCTAACCAAGACTTAGTACTAATCCAATCCTAAGGTTAGGATTTCTGTTGTGTATCTGTGCTGTGCCTCAGAACACAACATGGGTACTTTATTGTTGACAGCTCCTCATGTTACTCTAATGCCTCAGAATCTTGGTGTCTTCCCTGCTGAATTGGAAACAGAAACGGTCCTACCTTTGTAATGTCCAGAGTTCTACACATAAAACACTTTAACTCTTTCTCATGCCATCTATCTGGGACTCTTTTGGTTAGGTTTAATCATATTGTTGAACCCTAGTGTATATTTTGGAAATTTTACAAAATGATATTTGAAGCTTTGTTGGTGGTTAATCATCAACTCTATGTGAATTTGGGTGGTAATTCCCCACCACATAGAGACTTCTTCCTATTACAGTAGTTTTAGAAGCTATGGCAACAACCAAAAATATCTCAAATTTAAACAAAATGATTTCAGATTAGAACAAAATTCAAGTCGCGCAAGATTCAGGATTTAATTAATTTATAAAATTTCAGTTAATAAATGAACTGTCAAACAAAAAATGAACTTTCACTAGCTCATTATACAAAATTATATCAAAAATCAAGCGGTGTAGTTCAAACCACAAACAAAATGAACTGGAGCAACAAGTGAGATGGATGGATGCCACCCTGGAGTATATTATAATCCAAGCAGGATTCATATGAGGCACCAACAGAAGGACTAAAATGAAATGAAATTTGAGCAATCTAGAAGCAAGATTCCACAAGTACAAAAAAAATGAACTCACACAAGATGTGTAGTATGAGTAGCCTAAAATAGAAAACCATCAATTTAACAGCCAATCAACAGCTATCCAATTTAGGAACAGAGGCATTTTATTCATTTTCATGGCTTCAGATTTGTATGGAATGGTTTTGAGAACCTTTCAAATAGGGACTCAAGATTATAATAAAAATAAATCATTAAATTTTTAAAATTTCTACTTTTAGTGATTTTATCCTAGATTTTTTTTTCAATATGGTTTTCAACAGCAATATCTTCAATGACACCAGCAGCCAAGACAGCAGCAGCCAAGCCATCTTTGATGGAGGCGAGGTTCAGGGCGTGGAGGCACCTGTTTATACCCAAGCCTTTAATGCGGGTAACAAGGAAGCTGACCTGTACCTGACCACCAACCCCTATGGCTTTGACTTGTTCAGTAGTCACACAGTGTCTAGCTCTGCCCCTACTCCTGTACCCACCCCTGCACAAGCTGCCTGTCAACCAACCAATCAGGATGGCAACCTTGATTTGGAACATCTTCCTGCTGCTAGCCAACCTGCCCCCATACAGCCAATCAGGCTTCAGCTCCCCCAGCCCAGCGCCCCAAACACAGAATAATTACTGCCCAAATTCTCCAAGAAATTGTGGCACTGAACCTGCAGAGTCTGTCATGGGACCAGATTGCCGCCCAGTTGCAATTCACCTGAGCCACAATAATGCAGGGATTCAATAACTTAATGAATAAGGGGAATCTGATTGGGATGGCCAAGAAGCCAAAGAAGGCCCTGAGTCCCAGATAACCAAGGCCTACCCAATAATGCTTGACCTCCTCCAGCAGGACCCCAAACTTCCCCTGACCCAAGTCCGCAAGCAGCTTACACATCATAACATATGAGTCTCCAAGTGCATGTGCAGCTCTGGATGCACAGAAAGATGGCTTCCATACAGGTTCTTACCAATTTTGCTGGCAACCAAAGGGATGGTGCTGAGGATTCCCCGTATTATATTGACATCAAGTCAACCCTTGTCCAATGCCTGACAAGTTTGTCAGATGACATTGTTTTCATCTCTTACTATAAGCTATCCATAGCTTTTGACAATTTTGGCACCCAAGGATGAGCCACTGCCAAGAATAGAAGGAAGAAGGTCAAGAAGGGGACATTTATTGATGCATTTCTAGATGTTTCAGCCAAGGGTTTTGTCTACTATTGGGAAAACCCGGATTTCACCAATGGCTACAAGTACAGCCACACTCTCGGTGGATTACTCAACTCCTGGGATGGCTCAAATTCAAAGCATCAGGGTTTCTTGAGCCACCAGATAGAAGGTAGCTCCACCAACCTCAAGGCCATCCAGGAACGCGGGCACCAGGCCTCTTTGTAACCAGCTGGCCACGCAGACATCCATCTGGCTGATGTTGTCTTCTTTAAAATTTGATCCACACTATGGGAGCGCCGCCCTCAGGCTTTCAAATGACCTCTATCTTGGGGTCCTTGACCACAATTCTCTCTTTGGCCACCAAATGGTGGCTGACTTATTTGCGCAAATGGTTTTCCATGTGAACATGGGCAACCAATCACGTAAGGATAAGCGCCTTCCACCTTGGACCACTGCCACCTACCAGCCAATCAAGCCAATGATAGACGAGGAATAAGACAAGTGTTATATGGCGGCTATCACGTGCAATCCTTCTACCCCTACCCCCACTACCCCCACCTTCCAGCCCCACTCACCCAATCCCAGACCCCCCAGGCCAGCACTGCCTCTATATCCTCCTTCCTGCGCCATTCTGCCTACTAGGCATCACTCTTCCCTGCCCCAATAAACCCCCTGTTGCCAAACATTTTCTATTTATGTTCTCTTTGTTTATAGTTGGTTTTATTCTTTATGCTCAGCTTATTTCTATAAAACTATATATTTACTATGACATGTATCTAGATCCAGAACACAGTTATTTTTAGTACCCAAACACAGCCCCTTGTGAAAATATTAACAACAATTTGGTTATTAGCTAAATTTGAATTAGAAATTATAAGTTGACTGTTTTTAGATAAAGTTGTTACTGATCCAAATTCAAAACCTTAATGATAAACTTTAAGCCAATCAGGAGCCAAGTGATAAAGTGACTGTTGTGACATAAAGGGTCATTCAATAATTCTTTGATGCATATGTGCTAATCAATATGATTGGCTGGTTGTTTTGCTATTGTACGCCATTGCTGCTGTGGCAAGTTGTTGATGGACTAGTGCTAACCCAGCAGCTGATTGGGCACTAGTCCACCAACAACTTGCCACAGCAACAATGGCGCACAATAGCAAAACAACCAGCCAATCATATTAAATAGCGCACATGCATCAAAGAATTATTGAATGACCCTTTATGTCACAACAACCACTTTATCACTTGGCTCCTGATTGGCTTAAAGTTTATCATTAAGGTTTTGAATTTGGATCAGTAACAAATTTATCTAAAAACTGTCAACCTATAATTTTCTAATTCAAATTTAGCTGATAACCAAATTGTTGTTAATATTTTCACAAGGGGCTGTGTTTGTGTACTAAAAATAATATGACAATTAAGGAAACAATGTCAACACAAAGCAAACAACACATATTGAGATGAGTGTAAAGCATATACACAATGGGTAAAAAGATGGGATAATGTAGTAAATGGGAAAACAAAAAGGAATAAACAAAGAGGAAAAATATCAGAATAATACAGATTTTATTGGGGTGAAAGCTATAAAAACATATGGAAAGGTTAGTAAAAAATCAAATGAGAGAACTTGAAAAACTACTCAAAGACCTCAACTCGGCAATTGCCAAAATTAAAGATATTGACCACAAGGTCAAGGCAAAAGTGAAGGCTGCCATCCTTACAGGGGGTAAAATTGAAAAGGTGTCCACCAAGTCACTCATGGTCAAGATTCCAGACACCCCCAAAATAACAAGTGAGCATTTTTTTAATGTTCAAAAAACTGTAGTCAAAGGCCTCTGGTTCAAGTTATTTGCCCTCTCCACGCCGTCTATCTGGGTCAACAATCCTGAGATATATGTACATCTCAAGCCAGTCAAGCAATCAAGAACTGAGGATACAGAATAGTCTGCCCAACTGCTTGCGCCAATAATGGCCAAGCCTGCAAAAGTCACCGGCCAAGAGGAGACACAAGAAGGTAACCTAAAAAATAAAAGTAATAAATTTTTCTAATACTTACCTTTTTTAGAAAAGGTAGACAGTGAACTCCACTGGGTTCTGGTTCCTTTTGTCCCACCCACCTTCTATTCAAATTATGCCACTCATGTGGCCAAACAGCTCTTTCTGTTCCTCCCTGTCTTGCAGGAGCTCAAAGATAGGATTCACAGTACCTTCCCAATGTCTAGGGAGGCATTGGCTGGGCTTTCACATAATGAGGGGGCATCTGAGTGGGCAGTTACTGCCTACAAGGATGCCCAACTGGTCTGCCTTGACCTGGTGGTCCTCAGTGGAGTTTACTGTGTAAACTCCATTGATCTTTTTTGGGACGTCCTGTAGATACTCCCATTCAAGAATGTACCAGAGATGGGCTGGGCCCATGTGACTGCTTGCTTCTGCTTTCTGGTAGAGCATACACTCTCTTACCTGCTGGAGAACTTTGGGCGCGCGGTAGAAAAACTGGCTGTTGCAGATACAACAGCTGTGAAGAAGACCAAAATCCTTCTTGCTGACTTTGGGATGGCCTGGAGTGCTGACAAGACGGAGGTCCCTCTGGCAATGGAGCTCATGTTTGCCAAGAAAAAGCACAAGAAGAATATTAGTACCATGTACAATAGGCTCTGTGAGTTTACAGAAGCCTTTGCCTAGCAAAGGCTTCACCTTTTTATTTACCTGGGGTTCCCCTTTTACTTCAGGATGGCCGCGTCTGTTGAGGACCTGGAAAGGTCCTCCTTGGGATTGATGAGGCCAGGCTCTCCCTGGATGGGAAGAAGGTCCCCCAGGTTACAACTCGGTGGACCATGTTATCCAGGACGCCCTGGTCCTGGCTGGAATTTACGGGTTTGCAGCCCCGCCAGAGAATCTGCTGCTTCACTCAAACCTGACCATACTTCCTTTTACCAGCAGGCGGGAGTATTTTACCCAGGGTTTATCCACCGTCCAGGGGTGGCAGTGGAGGTGTGTGCCAACTCTATTGCAGGTGGGTACATACCAAAGGACTCACTATAGGCGCACACAATAAAAATATGATTCCAATAAATTTTATTATTTTTATATTATTTTTATTATGCTAAATTTTTATAATTTTTATTTCAGCAAACAAGTTTTGCAAAATATATCACGGAAACAGTTTCATAAAAGCATAAAATTATACGTTAATGAAATAAAATCTAACTTGTACATTTTACATTTAATTTTTTCATTTGATTTTTATATTTACTTGATAAGAGTGTTATATCTTATTTGTGTAATCAAGTATCAAGTGTTTGGGATACCCTTAGATGCCATAATAAAAAATAATTATAAATAAATAAATAAATAATTAATCTTCATCAATGGTCCTTCTGAATGTGATTGTGAGCTTAGAAGCTTCTAAATATAAAATGATAATTAATAAATCTTGAATATTAAATTAGAGAATATAAAAAAAGTTGGACACACTAAGCCTTTAATTGATTGACTGTTTGGCTAGGCACACAAGGATGAATGAATCAGAGTGGCCATAGAATTTGGCCACAGTCTCAGCTAGGAGGTTGTGGATCCCAGCCTGCAGCAAATAAAAGAGGTCCTTAGTCCCAGTTGGGGTTCCTCGCTTGACAACTCGCTTGAGCCACCCAAAGGCTTCCTTGATGGGATTTAGGAAGGGCAAATAGGCAGAGAGGAAGAGAAGGTGCAAATTTGCTGTGGCTAATTGCTGGGGGCCCACTGCAATGCTGGTGTCAATCATTGAAAATTCCTCAAGAATATCAGCCACCTTATGGAGACCAATGTTGTCCAGCACAATTATGTTAGTAAAGCCCGGGCTTGTGCGCCTCAGGTGCTCCTGGACCAATCAGAGAAATGATAGAAAGGTCTGGTTATTGTGAGATCTCAATATAATTTGGTACAGCTTGACCCCCTTTGGACTGAGGAGAGCCATCATTGAATAGGCTGTGGCGCAGACTGCAGCACGCCAAGCCATCCCGTCATTGGAGCCTTTTGGGACATACCCATACCCATTGCGCATTGACAAGGCAAAAGCTGATTTGTCAATGTAGTAGAACTTGACTGTCCCCTTGGCCTTGAGGGCAGTGTACACCTCAGCGTATTTTTTCTGAGTCTTGATGTTGGTTGGGCTGTTTCTATTATAGGGAGATACCCTGAGCTTTTTCCAGGAAAAGCACATTCCCTTGACCAAATGATAATAGAAGGAAATTGAAGCCTCAACCCCAAAAGTAGATTTGATCATGGCCTGTATATTTGCCAGCTCAAGATGGCAATCTTGGGTTATCCACTGGCGGATTACCCATTTGTGCTCCTTGGTGAGCATGGTGGAAACACACAAGGATTTCTCCGCGGCAAGGACTCAGCCAGTATTGAGGAACTTGTTGAAGGTCTTGCTGGCGTACTTGTGATCCACTCCAACAATGGCTGTGGCCGCCTTATAGTCACCAGATTCACGCATTAGCTTAAGAAGGATGATGTGTTTGATGTCAGGGATGCGCTTCTGGGCAGGCTTAGCGGGAGTAGTTGAATCTAGATCCTGATTGGTGACAGGCTTGCAAGGCATGGGCACCTTGTTGTAGAAGGCTGCAACTTTCTTTAGCACCAACTGTCCCTCATCAGTTCTATAGAACTCAGGCTCCTTGTCCTCTTCCTGATTGCCATCACTGACATAGGGCTTGTAGCTAGTATCGAGTACAGGCTTCACCTTCTCCAGCATGGCTGACGGGACTGACTCTTGACGGTACACAATGTCAAACACATATGAAGTAAGTTCTACCTCCTTGTTTCTAACTTTCTTTGTAGTGGTGACCTTGGTGGGCTTCCAGGTCAGCTTTGGGACCCAAGGGTTGATGCTCTGCACCCTAGCAGATTGTGCTCCTTGAACCAGCTGTGTCAGTGCAGCATCACTATGGAAATCTCCTCTCCCGTCTCCTTCCTGAGTGGGCATTTGTGTTGCACTAACTCTGTTCTTTGACCCGCAGGGGCAACTGCAACCGCGGCGCACAACGGGTGCATTGGTACTCTGGTGTTGTGTTCCTTTCATTTTACAATTTAATAAAATATTAAATAAAACTCAATTAAGTTACTCCATAATTTTAATTTTTTGCTTTTATCTGAATATGGATATTTAATTAGAGTTTTTCCCACCCAATATCCCAATTATAGATTTTTTATTTCTTAATTAGTTGTTTTTGGTCTTTAACGCCCCTTTTAGAATACCTGAAATAATTTTCATCCATTCTCCCAGATTTTACGCCAAATTAAGCACCCAACACAATATTTTTAAAATTTATGTTTCAGATCTTGTGTCTTATTTTAGATACCTTGGTATCATTCTTGATTACATTCCATTGCACACAACATTTGGGTGATTTCATTTACATAGTGAGTTGCTATTATGTTTTTTTTGGATTGAGTTTTGACTCACCTTGCTTGGGTGTATTTTGTCACCAATTCACACAGTAAACATATGTACACCAAAAGTCAACTCACACCATTTTTTTGTGAATCAATGTATTTTTGATTATATTTTGAATAGTTTTGCTTTGCATGTGAGCCCTTTGTTGCTGTGTTGACTCATTTTGCCCATTAACGCCAATAAACCCTGTTAACAGAGCGTAAATTTTAACCTGATAGTTGGATTTCATTCAAATCTGAAATCATTTTGTTTAAATCTGAGATATTTTTGGTTATTGCCATAGCTGCTAAAACTACTGTACCTGTTGTTTTCCATCACATAAGGGGATACTCAGAGAAATATACTGGGCCATATGGTGCTCCTAGAGGACAATAAAATGCAGTCCAGGTTTCAGGTTCTTCTGTGGGCAGGTGAAACAACAGGCTGATTTTTCTGTTGGCACAGTATTAAAATGAAAAACAACTAAAAATAAATACAGAAATGATTGATAGAAACAAGGTCCCATAATCTCATAAATTTCAAAATGGCGGTATTAATTTTAAGGGCAGCTTTGGAACTTTAAATCGTCATTGGTGCTTAGGTTCAACCTTACTATGACCCCATGCTATCTGAGTTTTGCTCAGCTCAATTGGAAAAAGAGTTACAGAGTCAGGATCCATCCCATGGTGTGTTAAATCCTCTTGTGAGATGATCCTATTCCAATGGGAAGTTGACAGTCTTAAAGAAGAGTCCTCTATTCCTGTCATGTTTCTCTCATCTAAAGCTTCTGATCCATTGGCAGGCGTCATTTGGGGAAGGAAGATATTCTGAAAGTCTTTTTCTGTAAACTGATTTTCAGTAAAATTCAACCCAACTATAATTTTCTTCATATGTAGAATTTTTAACTTTACAATAAATCAAAAATTTAAATATAATCTATTTACTAATAAAACATATGATTCATATTTAAAGTAGTTTTAAAATCTATGGCAACAAACAAAATGAACTCAGATTTAAAAAAATGAATTCAGATTTAAGCAAACTTGAAATGAACCCAAATCTATTGTAAATCACTATAAATTCATTTATTTTTAATTTTGTTTAAATATGGATTGTTGTCATGATACCAGAAGTACCATGGAGCTCCAGCAGGTGAGGGAGGGGCGGATGCAGATACAAGCTTGGCCCACTAGATGATGGGACCTAACTTTACCAGGTAGGAAAGGGCCTTCTCAGCCACAGTCCAGGGCCAAGCCGCTGGCAAGGCAGAGTCAATCAACCCTGTGAATGCCAGGTATAGCACTCCCAGGAATTGACTACTCTGGCCAGTGGCATCAGAAGTGGGTGGGGTTGAGAGGGTCAGTTTGGGTGTCAGGGGTGGTTCCATGAGGACCAGGTAGGCAGCAGGATTGTTTTACTTCCTGTTAAAGATCAAAGGGTAGATGATGATTGCTTTGCCGTCACAGACAATTTGGCAGGGTTCCTTGGAGGCTTTTGGGCAGGTGTATCACTGAAAGTCTTCCAATGTCCAGGGTTTGTGGTCAGGATTGGCGGGATACTCAGTGAAATGCACAAGGCCAAATGGAGCGTTGGGTGGGCAGTAGTAGTCAAAGGCTTTGTTTTATCAACTGGAGTCTGACTATCTATCCCTGTAGTTGGGTACTGACGCTTTGATGTTTGTAGATGGAAGATTATTAAAAATAAGTATGTAAACATATTGGTGAACCAAAGGTTCATAACAACTTTATTGGTAAGGATGACAATACAGAACTTTTTCAGGTGCTTCTGATTTATATACTTACTCACATGCAAGTGCCTCTGGGCATTCTTCTGGTGCTAATTGTATGTAAAGGCTTGTCATCTCAGGTTCTGCTATTTGGTTTGCTGCTTCATGGTCATTTTTGGGGTTTTAAGGAACAGTTGTTTGGCTTTTTGGTGGTCCATATTGGATTGGCTGGTCAGTGGTTCTGACAGGTTTGGCTTCAGGAGTCATGGGGGGTTTCCCAATCTGATCACAATTTTTGGACTGGCTTGACAGGCATTATTGAGGCAAAGAAACTTGATTAAAAAAGGGGTTCTCAATTGGGAACACCAAATTACTTGATGGAGGGTGGGCTTGAACTGGGTTTACTGGGCATCTAAAATTAGCCTGCCCAGGCCCAGCCAAACCCACCAAGGCTTGGGCATAGCTTTTGGGGCCCATTCTGGGCCCCGCAGCTGCCGCCAGGGCAGGAATGGTTCCCACACCTGGAGTTTTGCTTCTTGAAGCAAATCCAGGTGTGGGTGAATCTCCCCACCTGCTAGCCCTGCCTGGCGGCTAGGAGCGGGTTTGATTCCTGCCTGGGGCTTTGAAGCTGTTACTTTTGTAACAATTGTTTTTGCTTGTTGCCATAGCTTTTAAAACTACTGTATAATAGTTTTAATATTATTTTTTGTATTTAAGAGTCTTAATTTTAAAATTTTAACTTTTAAAAACTAAATAAATTAAATTTCACTGATAGGAAATAAAATAAGACCATTATAAGTTTCAAAGAATGAATTTTATAGGAAAATCTTTCTTTATTTTGAAAAGTAAAAAAATTACATATTAATAATTTTTAGTTGGATCACATTTGACTGAAAATCAGTTGATGGAAAATAACTGTCAGAATATCTTCCTGCCCTTGTTATTTGAGGGTGTTGAAACCGCAGGCTTGATCCGCCAGCAAGGTTCCAACCAAGCGGGTTCGTGACCCGCAATCCAATTACCCGGTCACTCAAAGCCAGACTAGGAAGTCAACTCAGATTACCAAATCCATCAACATGAACAGATGATGATCCTTCACGGTGGATACCTTGATTTGGCGCTTGACTCATTAGCAGGATCAAGCCACCCCCTTCTGCCATCCAACCCTGTGATCACCAATCATGTTCCTGCTATCCATTGATTCACAATAGCTATATAATCACTATCTCACAATAAAGATTATTATCTATCTTCTAAATATTTTTCCCTGTGTAACTCTGCTAAAACAGCACAGTTACAACAAGGGTTTATAAACTATTAAGTGGGGTAAACTCTGGTGCTGCTGCCTGTTCATTGGTTAGCTGCAAAAATATGAGCAGATGGCCCAAGCGCCTGCAAGATCAGTGAATTTATTTGAGGAGGGTTCCAGGTTCAATTATGTTAATTGGAGAAGAAATCTTTCTTTGAAAGAGATGTTATTAATGGCAGCTAGAGTAAATAAGAACACAGGTAAAAGTTCATGTTGTCTAAGCAATGGGGTTGACCCACAGCAAATTTCTGCACAAGAGGCCAAATGTTACTCAACTTGATTTCCCTGGCACTCAAAGCCAAATGCAGAAGTCAACTTGGATTACCAAACAAAGATACAAGAACCAATGGCAATCTCAACCAGGTGACAACTTCATTTGGCGCTTCACTTGTTAACAATACCAAGTCACCCCTTGCCTAATCCAATTTATCAATTTTCAAAATCTTGTCCCTCTCAAAACAATTTGCTTCAATTATATAATCCCTCATAACCCAATAAAGGTATTATCTAGTTTCCCAATATTTTTCCATGTAACTCTGCTAATACAGCACATTTATAACAATATGAGCCAATATATAGAAGAAATCAACCATTTTCAGCAACAACCTGATACCAAGCCTACCACTTCTAAAGAAGGTGTCAAAACAATACAATCTAAATGAGCAAAGAAAACTAATAGACTAACCCAACAAGGAAAAGAAAGGAGTCAAAAGAAAGGTCATTATACTCTAAGTTGAGAGATTTTAGGTAGGGGGTAAAATCTGGGTAGTCAACCATAATCAGCAAAAACTAGACCCTGGCCTAAGAGGTCTAGGTACTATCATAGGTCGAGCCCAACAGCACCTATTTTATCAAGGAAATTAATAATATAATCAGCCCTCAAGTTAATGTATCACAACCAACCTGGATAATGAAAGGCAATATAGGCACAAAGAGATTTCTGCCTATCAGTATCCAAAGTTAAACTGGATCAATGCAAGTAATATCTTATGAATATCCTCAAGAAAATACCCAAAGCTCTGCTTTCCAAGATTCCAGAGGGAGATTTCACAACATCTTTGATTAATTTCTCTTGGGAAATCATTTCCCCAAGAAAAGTTTGCAAATAAAATGAAGCTCCTTGCAAGGCTTTCAAACCTCACTATGAAATCATCAAATGAAAATCATGGTAATAAAAGCAATTGCAAGTAATAAAATGTTAATGAAAAATGGATAAAAACTTACATTAAAAAGTATTTATATGATATGAAGTTTATATGGTTTAAGCCAATATCTCAGTCCGAGTCAAGATATTTCAGGGCTTCGTTTTCTTCTAAAACCTATAAAGGCACATTGAACTGTGCTCGAAAACAAGCTGGGCTCCATGATTTTAATCGCATTACTTCATAGAGGTAGGTTTATTTATATTCGATGCGGTGAAGCTATCAGCTTAAAAGAATTCTATAAATATAGTAGAGCTTTGACTTACATCATGCTTGATGAGGCTCACGACCATGCCACCACAAAAAGAGCCAATTCCTTATAAATTTAAAATCGAAAATTTCTTTTTTAAAAAGCGAGTGAGACTTATAGAGGATGAAAAGAACTATACTCTAGCCTTGGATTAAGTTTGAAAACTATTCAATGGCGTACGAAACAATACAGTGTCGCTGATATTCATGCATAGCTGCCCTCAGAAGTTTAGCGGCTCGCAGCAATGCCGAAATAAGCAAATAATATTAATGCCTAAATTAGCGAGCAGCTCAGAGAACTTATCAACGAAAGACTTCTCAAAGCATTGCGCTGCTTACATCAATCATTGCATATAAGCTAAGCACACCACACAAAGCAACTCCAAGGCAGATTCACGGCTAGTATTAAAGGAAGTAATAATCAAGAATCCAAGCATCAATCGAAACATGAATCCCAAGGTCCTCTTCGCACTCTTCTCTCTCGTTGTTGTGGATGCTGCCCCTGTCGAGCGTAGAACATTCGGTAAACTCTGGGAAAAGAAGATGGCTTACTTGAATGCCATGATGGGCATCAATACCAACAATAACAACAATGACAACACCAACGTAAACATTAACAACAACAATAACGATAACAGCAACAGCGACAGCAACAACTCCATGTCCAGCAACAGCGATGTGTCTGATAATGACATGTCCAACAGCGCAATGTCCAACAGTGGTATATCCAATGGCGACAACAACGGAGGTGGTTCTCAGAATGGCTTTGAAGAATCTGGGTTCTGTAACGGGGCATCCTGTGGAAATTCGTTCACCTGTTTGGATGATGGCTCATGCGGAGTGCCTTCCTCACCTTGCAGAGGTGGCTCTTGCAGACCAGGCAGACCCACAAGAAGACCTCAAAGAAATACCTGCCCTGAAGACGACCCAAATTGTGACATGGAGCCACCTACATATCCTCCTCCTAGCAATGGATCTGGTGGCTGCTCTGTTGACGACCCTTCTTGTAACGAGGACATATCTGCTGATTATGCCCCAAGCAGTGGTTCGGGCGGGTGTTATGAAGACGATCCATCATGTGATGTAGAATCTACATCTTATCCTGAAGGCAAAGGGTCAAGTGGCTTCTCGGAAGAAGAGCCCATATCTTATAATCGTCCTAAATCTGGTTCCTACTAATTTATAATATTTCATAATCATTAAATACTTCTATCATTTCATATTTAAACTACTTTCTGAATTAAATTGCTCTTTTAAAAATCTTAGTATTGACAATATTATTAGTCTTACAGAAAAAATTAGCATTTATAATGTTGAGAATCTGGATGTACAAGTGTTCTGGCAATTGCCAACACAAGTAACATCCAGTCATTGCCTGGTTTGGCGCAATCCAATATAAAGTTTGACATTCCCAAATTGGCAGCAAGCCAATTTCCCATGACTCTTCCAGATATCCAGCTATTCTAATCTGACTCACACCTTACCTCCAATCATTGATCCAACTTAAGTCCCCGCTACATCAAACACAATATATAAGCCTAAACCATTGTCCAATAAAATTACTTTTCTTCTCCAAACCTATCTCCAAGCTTTCCCAGAAGTTGCTCATCATCAATAATATAAAAATCAACCAATAAAATATTGTGACTGTTGTAACTGAACCTTTTATAGTTAAGTACTTAGAAGTTGGAGGAAGACAACCCTAATAGGGGGTCAAAAGGGTCTGAAAAAGAATACCTTTATTTGGATATATATCAAATATTTATGTTGTGAGGGGAAGCCATTGTGCCACAGAGTGGGATAGTACATGTGAAATTTATAATAAGGTATACATTGTCAACATTCTAATTAAGGAGCTCCAGATCTCACCAATGTAAATTTGAATTGAGGTTGAGCCATATATGGAAATATAATATGTCCTTATACTTGAGGCTGAGAAAAGGTATAGTTTAAACCCATCATATGATGACTGTAGAGCGCCCTGTGTATGTCATGAGATACAGTGATAACTGGTTTATCTAACTTGTATGGTTATTGATTGCCTGTATACACAGGATTTTCCAAAATATGCTGGATTTCAAATTATTTGGTGTTCTATTATATATGTTCTTCTACCACTTGTGCTTTGAAATTTCATTTCATAAGTGAGGGTGTATCAGCAAGGAAACTTTGGAAGTTGTGAACAGTGTTAATCTATAATTCTTTTTATTTATGATAACCATCTTGGGTACCAAATGCTAGACTGTTGAGGTTGAATTATTTGCCATGATTAGTTATTTTAGTTCTTGTTTTTATACTGTTATGCTATTAGATCATCAAGATACCAGACTTCTGATTAAAGAGAACATATGTGATTAGGCTCATTACCTTGAGTTTCTGTACCATGTGAAGAGTTTTCTCTAAACAAGTGATTGTGTGTTGAAGCCTCAGTTTACTACTATAATGGATAATACCATGGAGTTTGGAATTGTTTGTTTTCAGAAAAGCAAGTGTCAGGAATTTATACTGACTTTATTCTACCTTGTATATCTTGGCGGCCTGCCAAGCCATTAATTGGAAAAGCTTCAATATATTACTAGCAGGCTTAATTGATCTGAGAAGCCTTTGTAAAGTAGATTTGGACCACCCATTACAAGAACAACCAGGAATATCATAGACCTCCAATTACAATTAATTTCTGATTGGCTAGAGTTATTCCAGAATACTCTAGCAAACCACTGGGTTAGTAATCATGAGTCTCTTTGAGGATCTGAAAGGGTTCTGATTGATTTTCACTGGCAACCCGCTGGTGCCTGTGCAAATTCCTACTAGAAAGGTTGCTTAAGAGTGTAAACTATGCGCTAAAAATAGAGTCATGTATTAGCACTTCCACCACTGGCATACTAATAGATTATGCATAACTATATGGCAACAAGTACACAGCGCAGGGTAAAATGATATCAAATCCAATGCCACTACATGGATGCCTGACTCTGGGGGTTGATGCTGGCGGCTGGGGATGGAAAGACTGACCAAGCAAGATTTAGAAGCGCCAGATGATATTATCCTGGCAAGAGAGCGCAAGCTTTATAAAAGCCCTTCCATTGGATTAATGGAAAGAAGACAAATTGAAGATCCTACTGTATAACATTTTCACAGTAGAAGAAGACATCTGAGTTCAAAGACCATAGTCAGTACTCAAAGAACTTAGCAAGCTGCCATCATGGAAAGCCGCTTGCTAGTTGCCTCCCTTGTGTCATGTTCTGAGGCGTGGCACAGACACACAACAGGAAATCCTAACCTTAGGATTGGATTTGTACTAAGTCTTGGTTAGATGACAGGGAAGGCTATGTGATTACCTTGCGGCCCTGGAAGAATAATCTCTACTAGTTGTGGCTAGAGAGAGGCGCGGAAGTACTGCAGACACAAAGACAAAAATGTGAATAGAACTTAATTTAATTGATAGAATAGGAAATGGAATATATAGCGGTTAGGAATATCATAAAACACTACCAGGACGTTAGGATCACCCACCACCAGCATGAGTGGGGCAAGTGAGTTGCGCAGTATTAAGAAACCAAACAATTGTATTTCCTGATTCAGTCATCAACTCATTTCAAGAGGCAAAAGCAAAAGCAAGAGATCTGTCTTCAAAATGGCCCACCAAAGGTGAAATCAACATATGGTGAATAGTGGCATTCACGACACCTTGACATTGCTAGCTGTCACCCTGGCAAGGAAATCCCAGACGCCACAGTAACACTTGTTTTCATACAAGCACTTCTATAAACATAATGACAAAGATAACACAAATACTTAATAAAGCAAATTGTAATCAGACCGCTAGGTCTGAGAGTAGAACCAAAATTTCTGATAGCAAGAATCACAGCCACTAATTTCAAAGTAGCCCCTAAAAAATATGGATAGCTTAATCATGGCTATTGATAACAATTAATTAATTTAAAACATACAAAAACTCTACTGGAATCTTCAAACAGGGCCCAAATCCAAAGAAATCAGGTAGTTTGGTGTTTTAACCCCAAACCAATTTACTATATCACTTGGTTTTCACTTTCTGTTGTAGTTTTGATGACAAAAAAGACTCCTGCACAAATCATTGTTAATTCTAAGCTTAATACTGGGTGAAAAACCTCAGAACAACAGTAGTAGTTCAATAAATGCAAGAGAGAAATGCTGCTTAATATCCTGGTAGTTATAGCATGAGGAATTAAAATCCAAATACTAACTACATAAAAGAGAAGCATAAATTGAAAAGGGGAGATTCTTAAGAAAGCTTACCCAAAATAAAAAAGTTAAATTAAAAGGTTAAAGTGATTAGGAAATAAATGAGTTCAGAAACTAAAAGGAGGAAGGATCAACAGTGGCAAAGAGAATTTCTTATCAAAAATCTTCATAAGAAAATTGGGTTGAGAGAGAATTCAAGCCTGAATATAAGGATACCAAGTGTATTGCGCTGATCCATCAGATGATGGAGAGGCAGAGACAGGTATAGGCATGGCCCACCAGATGATGAGATATAACTTTACCAGGTAGAAAAGGGCCTTTATAGCCATAGCCTGTGATCCAGCTTCTGGCAAGGCAGAGCCAATCAGTCTAGAAAGTGCCAGGTAAAGCACTCCCAGTAATTGACTACTCTGGCCAGTGGAATCAGAAGTGGGGGGATGTGATGGTTGGTTTGGGTGTCAGGGGCGGTTCCATGGGGACCAAGTAGGCGGCAGAATTGTTGTATTTTCTTTTGAATATCAGGGGTATACAGTGATTTCTTTGCTGTTGTGGACAATGTGATAGAGATCTTTGGGATTTTCAGGGTGGGTATACCATTTCAATTCTTACAAAGTCAAGGGTTCTTGTTTGGGGTTTGGGGGATAATCAGTGAAGTTTACAGGGCCAAATGGAGAGTCAGGGGCAGTATTAATCAGGTGCTTCTTGGTCTCCAGCTGGAGCTTGATGTTCACCTCCTGAAGATGAATTTTGGTATATGGGCAGTTGCAGATGAAAGAGTTCTATAAATATGTATAGAAACAGATTGGTGAACCAAAGGTTCATAACAACTTTATTTGGTAAGGATGACAATACAGAACTTTTTCAGGTGCTTCTGGTTTATATACTTACTCACATGCAAGTGTCACGGTAG
This sequence comes from Entomophthora muscae, assembly GCA_014839935.2. Taxonomy (NCBI): domain Eukaryota; kingdom Fungi; phylum Entomophthoromycota; class Entomophthoromycetes; order Entomophthorales; family Entomophthoraceae; genus Entomophthora; species Entomophthora muscae. The sequence goes on along the minus strand of QTSX02004989.1, from coordinate 203,469 downwards.
TTTCCATAATGCCGGGTATTGTCTGTCCAAGTAAGAAGGCTCAGAAGGCTGGGAAACCTGTATCAAAATTGATTGAGCCAACAGATTTAAACCAAACAGTTGATCAAAAATGGGTCACGGCTGCTCCAGTATGTCAGCTGAAACCAGCTCCCCCTTGCAAGCTGACGTTGATAAATTGACGTAATATGAGGGTCACCTGATATAAGCTCATTAATCAGCATGGTTGTCAGAAACTGGTCACGCAAGGGTTCTTTGCAACCTGGACTAGATACTTACTTGAAGAAGCAGAAGGAATAGGAGTTCAAGACTCAGGTGGTATTGCTTAGTCAATTTTTCTGATATATATTGAATAATTTTCCCTGTTTCAACTCTAAGAGTTGAGTCCTCCTAAATTTACTCAATAAAAATCAATTATCCCAAGTTCTAATTTTAAATTTTAAAAATGCATCCTGTGATTGGGTTGTTGCGGTATATCCCATACAATCTGATTCTGAACAGAATCATTTCAGGAAGATGGGGCCCAGCATCTGGAACTTTGTTGGCAGCACCGCCAAATGTCAATTTTATGCCAGCCAATTTTGTAGCTCCTCCCCCCACTCTTGAGACTGAAAATTGTGTTCCTTCCCAATGCCCAGAATTCTACGCTGAAGATGCATTGATGCTTTCCTAGGTCATTTATCTTGGTTTACTCTGGTTAGGATTGATTGTTCTACTTAATCCTGGAGTTTCGATTGGAAATTTCACAAAAAGATACTTGAAGCCGCGTTGGTGGTTAATCATCAATTCTATGTGGATTTGGGTGAGAATTCCTCATCATTTAGAAACAACTCCATATTATTCAGTGATTTTTGTCACATTACTCAACTCTTCTACGTCTGAGTTTTTGGAAGAAGTTCATCATTAATTCATGTTTCTTTTCTCCTGCTTTGTCAATATATCTGTGTTTACCATGTTTATTTGCATCAGTTCATTTCTGAGTTTTCAGTTTGGGCTTTTCTTTAATTTGTGGTTTCCATCTTTGGTCGCAGTTGCAGAGACTGGATCCTCTGTTTCTTATTTCCTTTGCGTCATGTCATTTTGGCGTCCGGATTATTTTCCTGCTCCACCCACTGATGAAATTTCACGTGAAGTTTTGTCAGCATCATCATTTTATTCTGGCTCTAGCCTTAGTCACAAATCCCAAGTTTATCATGTGATGACAAAGGTTTCTGAAGATTCTTGAGAATGGTTGTTGTCTGCGGTGGAGCGCAATACACGTGTTTTAACTGAGAGTGCATCTCTATACCCTTTGTTAAAAAATTTGTGTGTATCTATTGAGGAGCTCAAAGTATATTGTAAGCTGTATGACTTCCATCAGGGTACAACTCCGCTTTTGGTATTCCTTCCTCAGTTTCTTACCTACTGCTGTACAATTGATGTTCCCAAAGTGAATAAACTCTCAGCGTTGTGATTAGCAGTTGACCAGACTGCCCAGGATTTGGAGGTTTGGGATTCCCTGTTAACCACAACTGAGACCCTGGTAAGCCAAATTCTTTCTCTGGTCTCAAATCTGTCTACTTCCAAACAAGGTACGTTGGTAATTGAGGATAAATCTGCTGTGCGCTCTTGGTTTTCTGGTCCTTGCTCTGCAGTGGTTCCTTCCAGCCAAAGCCAAGATCTTTCTCCCCCTAGCTTGTCTCAGCTACAATTGGCGGTGGTGAAAAAACCCAGTGATTTAAAGGAGGCCCCCATAGTGTCCGGTCCTGATAGTTCCTTGGCAATGCTTCAGCACGTTGTACCTGCAAAATCTTCTGTTATTCAGTCCGAAGAGTTGCCCCTTGTTCCCATTGATTGTGATAACCCCGTTCTTCCAGCTGCCGTCCAAGAAATGATCAAGTGTTACATCCAGGAGCATCCTGCCTCCTTAGCTGCCGTCCATACTGCCAATGAAAAACAAGACCCTGTCAAGATTGCTACCTTTGCTGCAAATAAATCCACTTCTGGTTACTTTTTATTTCATGGTAGCATCAATAATGGTCAGACTATCTATCAGCCAGCCATCTTGTTAGATACCAGTGCTTCCAAAAATTTTATGAGCGTGGAGACTGCTAACTTGCTACAACTCAATTACCATCTGGGAATGCTTGTTAGGGGTGGAAATTTTCAAATGTTTTCCTCTTTCCAGCTGAAGAAGCCAGTTAATTTTGTAGTAGCAGGTCAGTCTTTTACTGCAAGGTTTTCCGTTTGCACTACCCTTATGTATCCTATCATTTTGGGAGTGAGTTGGTGGAGAGATCATAATGTATTGACCTTACTGGAGAAAAATGAGCTGCAGGTGGAACACTCTTTGGGTATAACTATTTGTATTCTGCTGTTGGATATGCCTGAATTGGAGCAATCATCACAGACCATACAATTGTTTCCTGTCCCTGTAAGTTCAGATTTACCGGCATGCTTGCAACCCTGGTCCGCGGCATTTGACGCCACCAGAGGCGAGGTCCTTCCCAAGCACATTCAGTTTGACTTTGACTTTAAGGTCACTGTTGATCTGATAAGAATTGCATCTCCTATTTACCCTCTAACCTTGAAGGAAGATACATGTTTGGAAGAGTGGACTCATGACATGTTGGCAAAAGGCTACATTTTTAATAAGGCTTTGTCAATTTGCTCTCCGTTATTGTTTGTTCAGAAGTCTGATGGGTCTCTTTGTCCTTGTGTTGACTACAGGAATTTGAATAACATTACAATTCTGGATCCTTATCCTTTACCTCTTGAAGCACAGATCTCTAGGTGTGTTGAGAAGGCCAAGGTATTCTCAAAACTTGATCTGTTGAATGCTTTCAATCAAATCAGGATTGCAGAAGGAATGGAATGGAATGGTTAACAGCATTCAGAACCAAGAAGGGTATCTTCCAGTTCCGAGTAATGCATTTTGGATTGAAGAATGCCCCGGCTTGCTTTAGGTGGTTAATTGATTCAGTCCTGGGGGATCTCCTAGGTGTTTGTGCCATTGTATATATGGATGACATCTTGGTGTTTTCTCTGGATGAGGAGTCCCATAAGGACCACTTATCAGCAGTTGTAGAGTGCATTCTCCAAGCAAACTTGCTCATCAAAAGGAGTAAGTGTAAATTCTTTAAACTTAAGTTTACCTTTCTGGGTAATATTATCTTTGAGGATGGCCACACCATTGCCCCTGACAAGGAAACTGCGGTTCAAGAGTATGCTACGCCTGTGACAGTATCCCAACTTTGTAGTTTCTTGGGTACATGTATGTTCTTGAAGAAATTCACTCTCCACTTGTCTGAGGTGGCCGCCTCTTTATATTTGGCTAGTGGAAAGACAACTTTAGTCTGCACACCTGAGTGTGCAAGTGCCTTCTCAGCAGTCAAGGCTCTTCTGTTGTCCTCTTGAGTGTTAAGACATGTGGATCCTGAGCTTCCTTTTGTGGTTTCCACCGATGCATCTAAATACGCTGTGGCTGGTGTACTGTTGCAGACAGCTAGTGACGGGATCAAGAGACCTGTAGGGTATTTCTCCCAGAAGATGGAGGCTCGAGAATGCAACTACATGATTTACGACAAGGAATTGTTGGCTGTTGTGGAATTGTTAAAGCACTGGCATCACCATCTCATGTCAGCACATCATCCATTTGTAGTAAGAACTGACCACAAAGCTCTTCTATATTATTGACAACCCAGGGTTTTGTTGGGTTGCCAATCCAGATGGCATGGTGATCTGACAAGATACAAGTTCCGCTACAAGTTTATTAATGGATATGACAATCACTTGGCTGATACTCTAAGCAGGAATCCTTCCCATCTCCCAGATGCTAGTATAGATGCCAAGTTTAACACACATACTATGATTCCAGACAAGGCTATAGTGCCTTTTGTATTGCCTCTGCCGGCTACGTTGGCCGTCATGTCCTTAGCTGAGGGTGCAGACCTGGACTTGTATTCCAAAGTTAAGTTTCTGCAACCTTTGTCCAAAGGTTATGATAGGTTATTGGAGCTAGCATGTGCAAACCCAGTAGGTCAGCCTCAGGGTATCATAAGATTGGTCCAGTTCTATATCATCAAGGTTGCTTGTGAGTCCCAGATGGAACCATTTGGGATGAAATCATGGAGGTCTATCACACCTGTCCCATGGCAGGCCACCCCAGGAAAAACAAAACGGTGGAGCTAATTTGCCAAAAGTTTTATTGGAAAGGTTTGAAAGTGCAGGTAGCGGCTTACGTTTGAGACTGTCTGTTATGTGTTTGATCCAAGGCCAGTCAGAATAAGACTACTGGTTTACTGGTTCCACTTTAGCCTGCTGCGGGTCCCTGGACGTCTGTGTTGGTGGATTTCATTGGTGAGCTTCCCAATTCCAATGGGTTTAACGCAATCATGGTGGTAGTCAATTGTTTCACAAAGATGGCACACTTCATACCTTGCTCAACCACAATTACTTCAGTGGAAACTGCTAGGTTATTTGTGAACAGAATATTCTCTCTACATGGCACCCCAATGGAGATTATGAGTGACCGTGGTCCTCAATTTATTGCTCAGTTCTGGGAAGCTTTTACTGGAATCCTTGGTATCAAATTGTGCTGCTCTACTGCTTTCCACCCCCAATCCAATGGACAAACGGAGAGGGTAAACCAAAGTTTGGAGGTCTACCTACGTTGCTACACCAATGCACGGCAAGATGACTGGTGTGATAATCTACCCATGGCAGAGTTCATATATAATAACGCCCCACACATGTCAACTCAAGTATCGTCATTTTCTGCCAATGTGGGTTACAATCCTTCTTCCAACATTGGTCCTTGTTTGGTTAGCAATGTGGAAGCTGCAACTGATCAAGCCGCTGCATTGAAGCAGGTCCATCAGGAGCTCCAATTTACTCTCACCGCTGCCGTGACAACTTACAAGGAATAAACAGATTGCAAGCACCAGGAAGGTCCAACTTACAGGCCAAGTGATCTAGTCATGGTTGATTCTTGCAATATGAAACTTAAGGTTCCCTATCACAAATATGGTCCCAAGCAAATTGGTCCCTTCAAGGTAGAACGTCAGATTGGTCCCTCCACCTATTGGCTGAATTTACCTCCTGCTTTCAAGATTTTCCACATCTTCCATGAATTTCTTCTTACTCCCTTCAAAGGAAAAAGACCCCCTCTTCCCAACCTATTCTTGTGGAAGGAGAACCTGAGTATGAGTTAAATTGTATTATGGCTTCCTGCAAGAATTGCTACCGTTTGGAATATTTGGTATCTTGGAAAGGTTATCCTGATTCTGAAAACTCTTGGGTTCCCTACTAAAATTGTTCAAATTCCTCTGATCTGATCCATGAGATCTACAAGCACAATCCCACTGCTATTGGTCACCCTGAACTTACCCTAGCCGCAATGAAACTCCCACCTGCCCATAAGAATTTCTCTTTATCCCATCTCCCAGATGGTAGTATTGTGCCCAGGGCTAAAGCAGAGGGTAATGTCACGGTAGGTTCTATAATGCCGGGTATTGTCTGTCCAAGTAAGAAGGCTTGAATGGCTGGAAAATCTGTATCAAAATTGACCAAGTTAACGGATTTAAACCAAACAGTTGATTGAAAATGGGTCACGGCTGCTCCAGTCTTTCAGCTGAAACCAGCTCTCCCTTGCAAGCTGACGTTGATAAATTGACGTAATATGAGGGTCACCTGATATAAGCTCATTAATCAGCATGGTTGTCAGAAACTGGTCACGCAAGGGTTCTTTGCAACCTGGACTAGATACTTACTTGAAGAAGCAGAAGGAATAGGAGTTCAAGACTCAGGTGGTATTGCTTAGTCAATTTTTCTGATATATATTGAATAATTTTCCCTGTTTCAACTCTAAGAGTTGAGTCCTCCTAAATTTACTCAATAAAAATCAATTATCCCAAGTTCTAATTTTAACTTTTAAAAATGCATCCTGTGATTGGGTTGTTGCGGTATATCCCATACAATCTGATTCTGAACAGAATCATTTCAGGAAGATGGGGCCCAGCATCTGGAACTTTGTTGGCAGCACCGCCAAATGTCAATTTTATGCCAGCCAATTTTGTAGCTCCTCCCCCCACTCTTGAGACTGAAAATTGTGTTCCTTCCCAATGCCCAGAATTCTACGCTGAAGATGCATTGATGCTTTCCCAGGTCATTTATCTTGGTTTACTCTGGTTTGGACTAATTTTTCTACTCAATCCTGGAGTTACAATTGGAAATTCGCAAAAAAAATCTGAAGCTGCATTGGTGGTTAATAATCAATTCTATGTGGATTTGGGTGGTAATTCCCCATCATTTAGAAACAACTTCCTATTATCCAGTGATTTCCATCACAGCAAGTGCCTCTGGGCATTCTTCTGGTGCTAATTGTGTGGCAAGGCTTGGCATTTAAGGTTCTGTTGACTGGTTAGCTGCTTCATGGTCATTTTTGGGGTTTTCAGGAAAAGTTGTTTGGCTTTTTGGTGGCCCATCTTGGCCTGGCTGGCCATTGGTCCTATTAGGTTTGGCTTCTGGGGGTTTGGGGTTTTTCCCCAATTTGATCACCTTTTTTGGGCTGGCTTGATAGGCTTTCCTGAGGCCAAGGAACTTGATTAAAAAAAGGGGTCCCCAATTGGGGACCCCAAATTTCAAAATGGAGGGTGGGCTTGAATGGGGTTACTGGGCAGCTAAAAATAGCCTGCCCAGGCCCAGCCAAACCCACCAAGGCTTGGGCGTAGCTTTTGGGGCCCAGAATGGGCCCCACAGCTACTGCCAGGGCGGGAACAGTTCCTGCACCTGGATTTGCTTCAAAAGAAAAAATCCAGGTGCAGGCAAATCTCCCCTGCCCGCTAGCCCCGCCCAGAGGCTAGGAGCGGGTTTGATTCCCACCTGGGGCCTCAAAAATGTTACTTCTGTAACACAAAAGTGTAGAAAATGTAGGGGGGAAAGAGGAAGACCATAGTGACAATGTGGGAGCTAATTAATCATGACTAAGATTAAAAACAATAGTCCATAATAATCATGGCAAGATTGAAGTAAATAAATCAAAATTAGAAGGGCTAATAATAGCAGCTAAGAGAAGGTGAATCCTGACATTTTTAAGGTTTCTCACAACATGCAGCATTGATTTTGCGGTTTCCATAACCTCTGCATGGTTTCTGGGCCCCAGAAGCTAAAATCAAATAATTTTGAACTAATCTGTGAGATTGTTTATTTAAAATGCCCAGCTATTATTTCTCAATCACTTCTCTTTTTAATGTTTCTCTTTGTTTTCTTTGTCTTTACCTTTCAATACCACTTCTTGGAGTTTATCTTCTTAGAATTTCAAGCTTGAGAATAATTTTTGTTTCCAATGCTGTCAGGGATTCATACTGTGGGGAGCATGCTACTAATACAGCCTGCCAAGGCAGATGTATTAAGACTTGTAACAATGGAGCCTACAGGGATGAAAGCCACTCCCATATGGAATATTTAATAAAATATCTGGTAACAGCCAAGAAGAGTATTGAGAATTCCTAAGAAATTTTATTCTACAGTATAAAAGAGTATCAAGATGGTGGAAAGTGGATGTAATACTTTAGAAAAACAGGGTTTAGAGGAACTTGAGGCAAAATTAATCCTTTTTTGACAGGAGAATTCTCAGAAGATATAGATGTGATTTATTATTGTCCAGGGATTGTATGTCTCTGATATATGTAATTGTAAGTGGAGGCATTAATGCCATAATCAAGGTTGAATCTAACTGACACTGAACCCCATACTATCTGCAAGGACAGAAGATGCACTAATCATTTACACCCAATACTCCCCCAGTTAGAAGCCTTGGGCTGTTTCATGGTTTTAGTTGGAGATACTTTTACTAAAATAGAAATAATAAAAGATAGTTTTAGGTTAGAAAATAACTTCTTTGGCTGAGAAAATGTAAATGTTGCAATTTAAAAAAGATAGATAGAGGGAAAAGTATTTGGGTAAAGAGAAACTAAGTTGAAACATTTTAAAAGTTACTCTCAATCACTAACCTGATAGAGTAATAATTTAGACTTGAAGAGTTAAATGGTGTAATAAAGCACATGTTATTGATACCACATCAATAATATAGAAAAATAGAATCCATAGTTAACCAAGGATAGATTTTGATAGCATGGATCCAAACAGGCTAGGATCTGGCTGGCTGGTTTCTAAACAGAACAAAGGAGAGAATAAAATAGCTTCTGTTAAACTCTGAGAATAATCGAATAACTTAATGGTTGTCTTTTAAGTTGCTGGGCTCTGGAAGACCTCATTAATATGAATGGGGGCTTCTGATTGATTTCTCCCAGGTAATTTACCCAAATATGAAAGCAAAAGAAGTTTTGATTATCAAGATTTGGGCTAGAACTTTACTATATTTGAGTTTTTTTTTTATTTGTCCTCTTACAATGGAACTCCTAAAACACTAGACAACTGATGAATGAGGACATTGGGAATTGGAACCAACACTTTGGGTACAGTGCCACACATTGGGTTACCCCCTATGAGTAAGTGTATCAAGGCCTTGATGCACTACCCAAAAGGGCTATGCTATGTGCAGAACTTGCTTGCCTCAAACATCTCCATTGTATTTTGACTCTTTAATTAATATATTAAGACATAACTAATACTTATATAGCCCACAGATAAAAGGAAGGCTCAAAGAGACCAGATACCATAAAAATCTAATCCCTATTTTTAAGTGACACCTGACGGTCAATTCATGCAGCATATTCCTAGGAATTCCAACATTACACACTACCTTTTTCACTGTTCTTTATACTAGTAAGGTATCAATCAAATGTTCACAGTAGAGGGCCCCAAGAATTCAACAGTTAATAACCACTTCCACTATGAGGCACTATCTTCAAACCCAAAGAACTCAGGCTTGAATCCAATACCAGGTTATTAAATTCTTTAAAACTAGATTTAAAAGGGCTTTAGACATTAAATTTTCCTAGAGTTTCAGGGGTTAAACTTTCAAAAGAAACATTTAAATCATTATCTTCACTTCAAACCCCAGATCCAAAGATAATTAAAGAGTTGTCAAGATCATCAGCAGAGATGACTCTTAAAAATGCTTTCAGAATTTGACTTTTTGCTCCCTGCTTTATCAAACCTTTTAAATTTTTAAAAGGCCCTCCATGGCAGATTAATAGCTGCCCAGATGTATCAGCTGATGAATATCCCACAGGGCATCCTGAGGCATTAGTAACTCAAATTTGTCTGATTTTTTTGAAGATGTAAAGGTGTTACATTAGTTTTCATGATGCTAAGCATTGATTGAACAGATTAAAAAACAAGGGAAACCATAAATAAGGTTGAAAACTAAAATAGTCATGATTAAAATCAACTTTTGATAGAAAAGTGGATGACAGCTACTTTCCCAACAGTCAAATACCTGTCTTTTAAATTTAAACTGGTTAAAATAAGATGCCATAATCACTAATTCACATGCTACATCATATTTACACAAAAAGACCAAAATTATTGAGTACTGATGGTTTCTTTTATATTTAGATTTGATATAGTTGATAATAACTGATAAGGAGTCTTTTTGGCCCCAAATGGCATTCACAGAAAAAGACAATATGAGTCAAACATATATATGCAAGTTTTGATTTTAAATAATTCCTGAGATTTGAGTCCTCCCTACAAGGTATAAAAACCATTTCTGAAATAAAGACCTTTATTGATATATATTTTCACAGCCCACATCAGATGTTGGATGCTCTCCAGCAGGAGTAACAGGCAGGGCCTGGAAGGCCATGTATACTATTGGGGTGATCCTCCTCAGGTAGTTGGTACCAGTTGACCAGGGGCTCCAACTTCCAGTGTGAGGTACAGCCTGATCTTCTAACCCCTGCTCTTTAATGTAAAAACCCCCAAGATTGCTGAAGTTTTGAGTGGAGGGGACCACCTGAGTGGGGGAATGGTTTGGGATTCATGCATGGTGCTAGGGTAGCTAAACCAGGGAGGGAGATCCAATTAGTGAAGGTGATAATACTCCTGGTCTGGGAGGATTCAGTCAGAGCTAACAGGAGGGAGAAAAGATCTGGTGCTGCTGGTACTGCAGGGAATATAACTGTCTGGATTCTTTAAGTGATGCAAATAATATGTATAGTTTTTGTAAAAATATAATAGATTTCTTAAAACCACAAGTGCTTTTGCTGCATATAAAAATTTATTTAGGAAATTTCACCGTGGGGAAAGGGGTCTCTTTCTCCCCTTTATACTTAGCTATGAAGTTTGCCTCTTATCAAGCCAATATTTTTTTGGTGGAATATTATTTAATGGAATACTCTTGGCGTTTGGAAATGTGCATATCTGTGTGTGCAGGGACCTATGCTTGGCTTGGGCTCATACTGTGGCATTTTCTGCTTCCAACTTCTATAGTGCCACATCAATTAAAAGGTACCACAGCCAATATATCACCCAATTGCGCAAAAATTGATTGCTTTCCTAAGCTACTTTTCCCAATACATTTGAGGTAAAATTTCTTCTATAGATTTAATTCCCAGATTTTGCGGCATGTAGGCCTTTAAAATTCCTGGCCATTGGGGTTTTTCAAGGGCAGATTTTGTGACAAGGGAGTTATTTGCTACAGACTTTCATGCATTCATAGAGATTTTGGCAAGTAAGTTTTTAAGGGCATCCTTGGCCCTGAATATATATTTGAAAGTTCAATGATGCATCTCTTTCTGGGCATTTTACACAGCCTTTCTATTGGTTTGATTGTTAACCACTTTTTACCAGCCACTGAGATAATGTTCCTGGAACTTTGTTATTGAACCCTGACAATGTTTAATGCCATTTAGAGGAAATGGAACTATAGGATAATCCTGTCTCTCAATGACCCAAGCTCTACTCAGAGGATTCTTCCTTCCTCTCCCAGACATTGTATCTAGTAGTAGTATGGTTTTATTAGTTGTTTTTCGATACTAAGTTTAACTTTAGAAATCTCACACAGCAGCATTTTTGTCTACAATTTTGGCTTTTATTTTATGGTTTGTGGATATGGATCTTTATCCTAACCATTTTGATTTTAGATGTTGCTATCCCACATCTTGTGTCACAAAGGCTAGTTCTAATTGGAGTGAAGTAAAGGAACAATGCCAACATTATCTACACTTACTTTAAATTTATCTGAAATGAATTCAATATCCATTGGAAGAAATCCACCTGGGTCACAGAATGGATATTTTTTTTGGTATAGGTGGCAAGCAGTTTAAATTATTAACATTTTAGATTGATCTTGATAGATTACATAGAATTTCATGATACTTAATTCATTAAAAAATAAGAACAATACTATGTGATGATAGATATGAGACAATTACTCCATAAATTATTAAACTTTATAGCCGTGCAATTAGGTGGTGGATAAAACCTACTACAGCCACTTCTTTTAAAAAGAACAAACAATATCCCAAGACTTTGTGATTTTAGAGAAAGAAATTTTTCAAAGCTTCCAAAAAATGGATTAGTAATAAAGTATATTACGCTTTGGATATGAGTTGCCCTAATATCTTCAAGGGTTTGGGGCACAGGTCACCCATTTCTTACACTATAATATATGAGGATATGGTTTGCACTTGTGTCAGGAGAGCTAAGAAGATGAATCAATGTAATTACTTTTAAACATTTGCTTCTGGTCATGTAGAAGCACTTTCCAAATAAAAGATGTCTTTATTTTTATCACTGTTATTATTATACCCTTCTGCAAGAGTATCTCCTGGCTGCTAGAAATGTCTTCTGGGACATTCCAGCATGCTCATATTTTAATATAATTGCATTCCAGGTTTGGTGCTTAGCCAACGTCAACAATTATAACTTGCTAATATTCATCCAGCACTGATGGCTCTTGCTGTTGTGGATATAGATGGCATCAGTATCACATCTTACTGTTCACAACGTTCATCCGGTTTTGATGCTTAGCAATTTATATTAATTGGGGAATTAAATAATTCAAAGATTTGAATCAAGTACCGCTGTGGCACCTGATATTAAGTTAGTTTGGCGCCTCAACACCCAAAATATTTTCTAGGTGGTGTCACAGCTCCTGGAGCTTTTCTTAGATGATTCTTGTGATTGGATGGCTTTGCCACAATGATCAGCAATTCACTGTTATTTTTTAAGGGATTGGTTATCATAATTTTATCCACAGGCTCTGTAATAACTCACATTATGCCTTAGTCAACAATCCTAACAATATACTAATTGCTTTAGTGAAGAGCTGTTGCAATAAACCTAAACACACAATTCAATCAAGAAATTGACTCAGATTGTTGCCTAATTTGGAAAAAACTATATCATCCACCTTCTGATGGCACAGCCTGTTGTCACAAGTATTGATCCACTTATGCTGCCCTAATACAATCACTTTCCTTTGCCATTCAACTCAAATTAACAATACTTTTATTCTCAGGGTCATCCCCTGGTGTCCCACCACAATCAATTGAAAACTTATCCCTTCTCCCCAATAAATATATATTTATCCAATAAATTTCCTTTCTTATCTGTAGCTTTTGAATGTAGCAAGTTACAACCCAGTAAATACTTATATTGAAGTAAGGGGCTATAAATACCACAAAAGGTGGACCATGTGGCATTGGATGAAGTCAATATTGGCAATGGTATGACTATTTTCTCTATAAGAGCTAATTTATATTTGTAAAAATGGGAGTTAACCATATAAAAAAATACAGGTGAACTTCATATCTACTGGTTGATAAGACTATACTGAAAGACCTGTCATGGGATGATTCTGCATATATTCATGTATGTTGTAAATTAAGGTGGCTTCTGAGCTGGAATACAGTTGTTATAATATTTGATGCATACATCTATCTGGATTTTACAGCTTGTTGTACAGTAGTTTTAAAAGCTATGGCAACAACCAAAAATAACTCAGAGTTAAACAAAATGATTTCAGATTTAAACTAAATCTAACTATCAGGTTAAAATATACACTCTGTTAACAGGGATTTTCGGCGTTGATGGGCAAAATGGATCAACACAGCAAAGAAGTGCTCACACGCAAAGCAAAACCATTCAAAATATAATCTAAAATACATGGATTCACAAACAAAATGGTGTGAGTTGACTTTCAGTGTACATATGTTTACTATGTGAATTGGTGACAAAATACACCTAAGCAAGGTGATTCAAAAAACAATCCATAAACAAAACACAATAGCAACTCACTAAATAAACAAAATCACTCACACAATGTGTGCAATGGATTGTAATCATGAATGATACCAATGTATCTAAAATAAGATATGAGATCTGAAACATAAATTTTAAAAATATTGTGTTGGGTGTTTGAATTTGGCAGTAAAATCTAGAAAAAAGGGGTGGATTTTTATTATTCTTCTAAAATGGGTGTTGTAAAACCAAAAAACAACTAATTAAGAAATAAAAAATCTATAATTGGGATATTGGATGGGAAAAACTCTAATTAAATATCCATATTTGGATAAAAGCAAAAAATAAAATTAGAGGTTAACTTAATTAAAAATTATTTAATATTTTATTAAATTTTAAAATGTAAGTAACACAACACCAGACTACCATTGCACCTGTTGTGCGCCGCAGTTGCGGTTGCCCCTGCGGGTCAAAGAACAGAGTTAGTGTAACACAAATGCCCACTCAGGAAGGAGACGGGAGAGGAGATTTCCATAGTGATGCTGCACTGACACAGCCAGTTCAAGGATCACAAGCTGCTAGGGTGCGGAGCATCAACCCTCGGGTCCAAATCTGACCCAGAAGCCCACCAAGGTCACCACTACAAAGAAAGTTAGAAACAAGGAGGTAGAACTTACTTCATATGTGTTTGACATTGTGTACTGGCAAGAGTTGGTTCCATCAGCCATGCTGGAGAAGGTGAAGCCTGTACTTGATACTAGCTACAAGCCCTACATCAGTGACGGCAATCAGGAGGATGATAAGGAGCCTGAGTTCTATCAAACCAATGAGGGACAGTTGGTACTCAAAAAGGTTACTGCATTTTACACCAAGGTGCCCATGCCCTGTGTTGTGCCCAATGCCAACAAGTCAATCCCCACTGCTAAAAAGCCCGCTAAGAAGCACATCCCAACATTAAACACATCATTCTTCTCCAGCTTATACAGGAATCAGATGACTACAAGGTGGCTGCGGCCCTTGTTGGGGTGGATCCCAAGTACGCCTCCAAGACCTTCAACAAGTTCATTGATGCTGGCCAATTCCTTGCCACGGAGAAATCCTTGCGTGTTTCCAATATGCTCACCAAGGAGCACAAATGGGCAATCCGCCAGTGGATCACCTGGGACTGCCATCTTGAACTGGCAAATATACAGGCTATGATCAAGTCCGCTTTTGGGATCAAGGCCTCAATTTCCTTCTATTATCATTTGGTCAATGGAATGTGATTTTCCTGGAAAAAAACTTGGGATATCCCCATACAATTGGAACAGCCCAGCCAATATTGAGACCCAGAAAAAATACGCTGAGGTGTACACTGACCTCAAGGCCAAGGGGACAGTCAAGTTCTACTACATTGTCAAATCAGCATTTTCCTCATTGATGCGCAATGAGTATGGGTATGTCCCCAGAGGCTCCAATGACGGGGTGGCTTGGCGTGCTGCATTCTGCGCCACAGCTTATTCAATGGTGGATCTCCTTGGTCCAAAGGGGGTTGAGCTCTATCAAATGATATTGGGATCTCACAATAGCTGGACCTTCCTATCATTCCTCCGATTGGTCCAGGAGCACCTGAGGTGTACGAGCCTGGGCTTCACCAATGTAATTGTGTTAGACAACGTTGGTCTCCACAAGGTGGCTGATATTCTTGAAGAATTTCCATCAATCAACACAAGCATTGCAATGGGCCCCCAGCAATTGGCCAAGGCAAATTTGCGCCTTCTCTTCCTCCCTGCTTATTTGCCATTCCTAAATCTCATCAAGGAAGTCTTTGGGTGGCTCAAGCAAGTTGTCAAGCAAGGAACCCCAACTGGGACCAAAGACCTGTTTAATTTGCTGCAGGCCGGGATCCACACCCTCCCAGCTGAGACTGTGGCCAAATTCTATGGCCACGCTGATTTGTTCATCCCCGCGTGCCTAGCCAAACAGCCAATCAATTAAAGGCTTAGTGTGTCCAACTTTTTTTATATTCTCTAATTTACTATTCAAGATTTATTAATTATCATTTTATATTTAGAAGCTTCTAAGCCCACAATCACATTCAGCAGGACCATTGATGAAGATTAATTATTTATTTATTTATAATTATTTTTTATTATGGCATCTAAGGGTATCCCAAACGCTTGATACTGGATTACACAAATGCATTAATATCACTTTTGGCAAATAAATATAATAATCAAAAAAATTTAAATGTAATGTGTACAAATCAGAAGAAGATTTTATTGAAAAATATACTATAGTGCTTTTATTAAAACCTTCTCTGAAATATATTCTACAAATCTTGTTTGCTAAAATAAGATTTATAAAATTTTATTATAATAAAAATAATATAAATTGTAATGAAATTTATTGGAAGAGAGAATTTATTAAGGACGCCTGTAGTGAGTTCTTCTGTATGTACCCACCCCACAATGGAGGTGGCACACAACCTCCACCGCCACACCGTGGACAGTGGATACACCCTTATTAAAATTTTCACAGCAACTAGTAAAAGGGAGTAGGGTCAGGTGCAAATGGAGGAGCAGCTTCTCTGGTGGGGCTGCAAACCCGTAGATACCAGCCAGGATTAAGGCGTCCTGGATGACGTGATCCACCAAGTCATACCCGGGGGGACCTTCTTCCCATCCAGGGAGAGCCTGGCCTTGTTAATTCCTATAAAGACCCCATCAAGATCCTCTACACTGGCGCTCATCACAAAGAAGAAAAGATACCCAAGGTAAACAACAAGGTGAAGCCTTTGCTCAGCAAAGACTTCCGTAAACTTGCATAATTTATTGAAAACTGCACTGATCTTCTTATCATGCTTGGTCTTCACAAAAAACAGCTCCATGGCTGAAAGACCCCCGTCTTGTCAACACTCCAGGAAAACCCAAAGCCGGCAAGGAGGATTTTTGTCTTCTTGACGGCTGTTGCGTCTGCAACAGCCAATTTTCCCACTGCACGCCCAAAGTTGTCCAGCAGGTAAGAAGCCGTGTGCTCCAAGGGGTAGCAGAAGCAAGCAGCTGCATGGGCCCGGCCCATCTCCGGTACATTCTTGAATGAGAGCGTTGCCAGGACGTCCCAAACAAGCTCAATGGGGTTATAAACAGTAAAATCCCCTGAGGTTAACTGGGTCCAGGCGGACCAGTTGGGCATCCTTGTAGGCAGTAACTGCACACTTGGATGCTCCCTTGCCATGCGTCAGCCCGGCCAATGCCTCCTGCAACATTGGAAAGGACCCGTGGATGCAGTCCTCCAGCTCCTGCAAGACAGGGGGGACAGATACAGCTGCTTGGCCACATGAGTGGCGTAGTTGGCGTAGAATGTGGCAGGGAAAAAGGGGACCAGGACCTGGCAGAGTTCATCATCAACTTCTTCTAAAAAAAGGTAAGTATTTGAAAATTTTTATTAATTATTATTTTAGGTTACCTTCTGCAGTCTCCTCCTTGCCCATAGCCTTGGCAGGCTTCACTATTCTCGGTGTAACCAGTTGTGCTGGCTGCTCAGTGTCATCTGTTTGGGTACGTTTTGTGGGTCTTAGGTGGGCATACATTTCTGGGTCATCTGTCCAGACAGACAGCACAGAGAGGGCAAAGGACTTGAATTGAAGGTCTTCCACAACGTGCTTCTGGACATTTGAAAGTTGCTCAATTGTTATTATGGGGGTGTCCGGAATCTTGACCATGAGTGACTTGGTGGACAACTTTTCAATTTTGTCCCCTGTAAGGACGGCGGCCTTCACTTTTGCCTTGACCTTGTGGTCAATGTCTTTGATTTTGGCAATTGCCAAGTTGAGATCCTTCAGAAGCTTCTCCAATTCTCTCATTGATTTTTTACTAACCTTTTCATATGTTTATATAGCTTTTGCCCCAATAAAAACTGTATTATTTTGATACTGTTGCCTCTTTGTTTATTCCTTTTTGTTTTCCCATTTACTACATTATCTCATCTTTTTACCCATTTTGTATATGCTTTATGCTCATCTCAATATGTGTTATTTGCTTTGTGTTGTCATTGTTTCCTTGATTACCATATTATTTTTGGCGCTTTGCATAGCCCCTTGTGAAAATATTAACAACAATTTGGTGATCAGCTAAATTTGAATTATTAAAAATGTGTTAACTGTTTTTAGATAAAGTTGTTACTGATCCAAATTCAAAACCATAATGATAAACTTAAAGCCAATCAGGAGCCAAGTGATAAAGTGATTGTTGTGACATAAAGGGTCATTCAATAATTCTTTGGTGTATGTGCGCTAATTAATATAATTGACTGGATGTTTTGTCATTGTAGGCCATTGCCGCTGTGGCAAGTTGTTGATGGACTAGTGCTAACCCAGCAGCTGATTGGGCACTAGTCCATCAACAACTTGTCACAGCAGCAATGGCGTACAATGGCAAAACATCCAGCCAATCATATTAATTACCGCACATACACTAAAGAATTATTAAATGACCCTTTATGTCACAGCAATCATTTTCTCTCTTGGCTCCTGATTGGCTTAAAGTTTATCATTAAGGTTTTGAATTTGGATCAGTAACAACTTTATCTAAACACAATTAACCTATAATCTTCTAATTCAAATTTATCTGATCACCAAACCATTGTTAATATTTTCACAAGGGGCTGTGTTTAAGTGCTAAAAATAACTGTGTTCTGGATCTAGATACATGTCATAGTAAATATATAGTTTTATAGAAATAAGCTGAGCATAAAGAATAAAACCAACTATAAACAAAGAGAACATGAACAATTGAAATTCAAAATAAAGACAATATAAATAGAAAATGTTTGGCAACAGGGGGTTTATTGGGGCGGGGAAGAGTGATGCCTAGGAGGCAGAATAAGCGGGAAGGAAGACGTAGAGGCAGTGCTGGCCTGGGGGGTCTGGGATTGGGTGGGTTGGGCTTGTGGGTGAGGGGTGTTGGTGGCAGGGGTGGTGCAGGAAGATTTTTTGTGATGACTACCATATAATGCTTGTCATATTCCTCATCAGTCATTGGCTGGATGGGCTGGTAGGTGGCAGTGGTCCAAGGTGGAAGGTGCTTATCCTTAAGTGATTGGTTGCCCATGTTCACATGGAAAACCATTTGCACAAATAAGTCAGCTACCATTTGGCGGCCAAAGAGAAAATTGTGGTCAAGGACCCCAAGATAGAGGTTGTTGAAAGCCTGAGGGTGGCGCTCCCGTAGTGTATATCCAATGTTAAGGAAGACCACATCAGCGAGATGGATGTCTGCATGGCCGGCAGGGTAGACTGAGGCCTGGTGCCCGTGTTGCTGGATGGCCTTGAGGGTGGGGAGCTACCCTCCATCTGGTGGCTCAAGAAAACCTGGTACTTGGAATTTGAGTCATCCCAGGAGTTGAGTAATCCACCAAGGATGTGGATGTATGAGTAGCCATTGATTAAATCTGGGTTTTTCTGATATTAGACAAAACCCTTGGCTGAAACAGCCATAAATGCACCAATGAACATCCCCTTCTTGACCTTCTTCCTTCCTTTTTTAGTGGCGGCTCTTCCTTGCTCACCAAAATCATCAAAAGCTATTGATAGCTTGTAATAGGAGATGAACATGACATCATCAGTTAGACTAGTCAGGCATTGGACCAGGGTTGATTTGATGGTGGTGTCATACGGGGAATACTCAGTACCATCTCATTGCTTGCTGGAAAAATTGGTAAGAATCCGTATTGAAGCCACCTTCCCATACATCAAGAGCTGCACCATGCTCTCAGGCACCCAAATGCCATGGTGCGCAAGTTGCTTCCAGACCTGGGTCAAGGGAAGCTTGGGATCCTGCTGGAGAAGGTCAAGCATGATTGGGTATGCCTCAGATATTTGTGACTTGGGGGTCTTCTTGTGCTTCTTGTGTCAGGATTCACCTTTTTTATAGCTGCTATTCTGTTTTTATTTACTTGCTTTTTCTGGATTTTAAGTTATTAGGATTGCCTTCCATTTCATTCTATTTATCATCCTCTTCCTTATCCCTTTATTTTCCACCTTTGGGTTTCAAAATAGGCCTTGTAAAGGCCTAGTTATGACCTAAATACTGATTAGTATCAGTTTCAAACTCCCCTTACCTCTGCACCCGGTTTCAAACCCTGGACCTATTTGTGAAAGTCTTAGAAGTTAGTCTGAAATGCTTACTTTTGCTTTACTCTTGATTTACATTTTTGAGCTTTGGACCCAATTTTCTGGATTTTGCTCGCTTTACCATCAAGACAGTTTCTGTAACTGCTTCTTCTCCTCCCAGTCACCCTTTAACTGGGTTTAGCTTAACTAAGCTAGACTACAATTTCTGATTTCTTACCTTAGTTTTTCATGCATGTCTTCTAACCATTTTTGGTTAAAACTCTTTACACCATTCCTTGCACCTCAATTAACAGTGCACAATAAAAAGGCTTGGTTTTCCAGTCTCAACAACAAGTTGAGATTGTTTGACTTGCACCCCAAAAAGGTACTTGTTAGGTTTTGTGGCTTGTGTTTTCTTTCCAATTTTACTTTAAGTTTTTAATCTTTGATCTTATGATTCCTTTTGACTTTCTGCTTCACCAGCTAGGTAGTTTTTATAGTAATACCCACAATTTGATTATTGATAGTTTTAATCCTCCTGCTAGTGGTGAGCAATTCCCAGACTTAAAAATTGACTTTTTGACCAAATTGTCTGTCATTAAGACTGGACTCTATTTTATTTTCTTAGGGTTAATCAACCGCCTCAGTCCTTATTTTACCTCTTATAAGCTTTTAGGAGCCCTAGTACAGTTGCTACTTCAGACCTTACCTGCATTTTTGTATTTGACTAACATAAATATAACTGGGTTAAAAGCTTTAGTTTACAACCATTTCCCCCAGACCATGAGACCTTACATCTTGGCCGTCCCAATCAGATTCCCCCTGTTCATCAGGTTGTTGAATTCCCGCATGACAGTAGCTTAGGTAAATTGTAACTGGGTGACAATCTATTCCCAGGACAGACTCTGTAGATTCAGTGCCACAATTTCCTGAAGAATTTGGGCAGTGATGATTTGTCGCTTGGGGTGCTGGGCAAGGGGAGCTAAGCCTGATTGGCTGTAGGGGGCAGGTTGGCTAGTGGCAGGAAGTTGTTCCAAATCAAGGTTGCCATCCTTATTGGTTGGTTGGTGGGCAGCTTGTGCGGGGGTGGGTACAGGAGCAGGGGCAGAGCTAGACACTATGTGACTACTGAACAAGTCAAAGCCATAGGGGTCAGTGGTCAGGTACAGGTCAGCTTCCTTGTTAACCTCCTCAAAGGCTTGGGTGTAAACAGGTGCCTCCACACCCTAAGCCTCACCTCCATTGAAGCTGGCTTGGCTGCTGCTGGCTTGGCTGCTTGTGCTGTTGAAGATGTTGCTGTTGAAAACCGTATTGAAAAAAACCTAGGATAAAATCACTAAAAGTAGAAATTTTAAAATTTAATGATTTATTTTTTGTAATCACCATTCCATATTTAGAAGGTTCTAAAAACCATTCCATACAAATCTGAAGCCATGAAAATGAATAAAATGCCTCTGTTCCTAAATTGGATAGCTGTTGATTGGCTGTTAAATTGATAGTTTTCTATTTTAGGCTGCTCATACTACACATCTTGTGTGAGTTCATTTTGTTTTGTACTTGTGGAATCTTGCTTCTAGATTGCTCAAGTTTTGTTTCACTTTAGTCCTTCTGTTGGTGCCTCATATGAATCCTGATTGGATTATAATATACTCCGGAATAGCATACATCCATCTCACTTGTTGCTTCAGTTCATTTTGTATGTGGTTTGAACTACACCACTTGATGTTTGATATAATTTTGTATAATGAGCTAGTGAAATTTTGTTTTTTGTTTGAAAGTTCATTTATTAACTGAAATTTTATAAATTAATTGAATCCTGAATCTTGCGTGACTTGGATTTTGTTCAAATCTGAAATCATTTTGTTTAAATCTGAAGTATTTTTGGTTGTTGCCATAGCTTTTAAAACTACTGTAACTTAAGAAAAATTATTATTTCAAATATATATTTATAAAATAAATTTGGATCTTTTATTTATAAAACAAGCTAGTAGCAAATGTATGAGAATAACAATTTTAAATTTGAGCTTTTTTGGTTATAGACAGTATTAATTTAGTTTTTAACATTTAAACATCTTTTTGCTAGAACCTTGGATCAAGTATAATAAATAGTGATTCTATTTTATTTTAGGCAACCTCCAGAATTAACCCATACAGCAAGGAACATCCTCCATGTTGACAATCCTTAAAAATATTTTTCTTATTTTCAATATTAAAGGATATTTTCTCTGGATTAAATAATTTACACTGATAATAAAAGAAATATTTAGTTTTTATTTTGAGCTTGAAATTGAAATTATAAAAGATAAAGCATAAACAATTTTTGAAATTGTTGACATGGAAGAGGTTCCATGCTGTATGAGTTAATTCTGGAGGTTGCCTTATTTTATATTATGTCCGAGAAATCTTTTTAGAGCGCTTATTTTAAGCTCCATCATGATTCAGCCCAATAAGTTATTGGGAATTCATGAATATTTATTCACACCATTTATTTTTCATAAACACTTGAATGAAAACTATACCATAAAGTCTGGCAATTAGACTACAATGATGTTGTAAATCTTAAATAAAAGCTTATCAGAGTGGGATTTACAAGTGGTTCTTCGAAAAGTACCAAATGCCTGATTCATATTTAAATTAAAGGATATATCTAAATTGGGGTAAAAATGCCGCACCTATTGAATTTTAGTTTAAAATAATTAAACCGGTTTACGTGTCTTTTCCTGATCCCAAATATTAACTAGAAACAGAAGTTTAAATTTGCAGTAAGGATTATGCTGCACTTTATGGGAACTTTTAAAGCCAATAAAAAAGACAGTAATACTTGAATGGCATTAGAATCAGATGAAGCTCTAAAGATGACATCATAAAAGAGCACATATCAATTAAAATAAAAACATTGTTTTTAAGGCAAGGGGTGGATTTCAGGTGGATTCAAAGCGATCAAATAAATATCAATCTAAGTTTAACATTGATTTAATGGCGTATGAAACAATACAATGCCACTGTTATTCACACAGCTGCCCTAAGAAGTTTAGCGGTTCAAAACAATGTCGAATAAGTTCTACAAACTACTTGTACATTCAATTGCTTATCACCAAAAGCACTCTGTCAAGCATTTAAGCATTACGTCCATCATTGAACATTCACTAAGCACATCACACAAAACAACTCCAAGGCAGATTCATGACTAGTATTAAAGGAAGTAATAATCAAGAATCCAAGCATCAATCGAAACATGAATCCCAAGGTCCTCTTCGCACTCTTCTCTCTCGTTGTTGTGGATGCTGCCCCTGTCGAGCGTAGAACATTCGGTAAACTCTGGGAAAAGAAGATGGCTTACTTGAATGCCATGATGGGCATCAATACCAACAATAACAACAATGACAACACCAACGTAAACATTAACAACAACAATAACGATAACAGCAACAGCGACAGCAACAACTCCATGTCCAGCAACAGCGATGTGTCTGATAATGACATGTCCAACAGCGCAATGTCCAACAGTGGTATATCCAATGGCGACAACAACGGAGGTGGTTCTCAGAATGGCTTTGAAGAATCTGGGTTCTGTAACGGGGCATCCTGTGGAAATTCGTTCACCTGTTTGGATGATGGCTCATGCGGAGTGCCTTCCTCACCTTGCAGAGGTGGCTCTTGCAGACCAGGCAGACCCACAAGAAGACCTCAAAGAAATACCTGCCCTGAAGACGACCCAAATTGTGACATGGAGCCACCTACATATCCTCCTCCTAGCAATGGATCTGGTGGCTGCTCTGTTGACGACCCTTCTTGTAACGAGGACATATCTGCTGATTATGCCCCAAGCAGTGGTTCGGGCGGGTGTTATGAAGACGATCCATCATGTGATGTAGAATCTACATCTTATCCTGAAGGCAAAGGGTCAAGTGGCTTCTCGGAAGAAGAGCCCATATCTTATAATCGTCCTAAATCTGGTTCCTACTAATTTATAATATTTCATAATCATTAAATACTTCTATCATTTCATATTTAAACTACTTTCTGAACTAATCTACTGGATAACTTAGATTTTCACAAGTTGGCAAAGATAAATATAAACATGTTCATGTAAAAATGATAATTATTCCACTGTAATCAAATACAGTAGTTTTAAAAGCTATTGCGATAACCAAAAATACCTCAGATTTAAACTAAATGATTTCAGATTTAAGCGGATTCCAACTATCAGGTTAAAATATACACTCTGTTAACAGGGATTTTTGGCATTAATGGACAAAATGGGACAACACAGCAACAAATTACTCATACACCAAGCAAGACTATCTAAAATACAATCCAAAATACACTGATTCACAAACAAAATGGTGTGAGTTGACTTTCGGTATACATATGTTTACTATGTGAATCGGTGACAAAATACACCTAAGCAAGGTGAGTCAAAACTCAAACCAAAACCAAAACATAATAGCAACTCACTATGTAAACAAAATCACACAAATATTGGGTGCAATGGATTGTAATCAAGAATGATACCAAAGTATCTAAAATAAGACACAATTTGAGATATAAATTTTAAAAATATTGTGTTGGGTGCTTAAATATGGCGTAAAATCTGGGAAAATGGGTGCAAATTATTTTGGGTATTCAAAAATGGGCGTTGTAAAACCAGAAACAACTAATTAAGAAATAAAAATCTATAATTGGGATATTGAGTGGGAAAACTCTAATTAAATATCCATAAACAGATAAAAGCAAAAATTAAAAATAGGGAGTAACTTAATTAAGTTTTATTTAGTATTTTATTAAATTTTAAATGGAAGTAACACAACAACAGAGTAACAATGCACCTGTTGTGCACTGCAATTGTGGTCACCCCCGCGGGTCAAAGAACAGAGTTAGTGCAACCCAATTGCCTACTCAGGAGGGAGATGGGAGAGGAGAGTTCAATAGTGACACTGCACTGACACAACCGGTTCAAGGGACAAAAGCTTCTAGGGTGCAGAGCAATAAACCTTGGGTCCCCAAGCTGACCCAGAAGTCCACCAAGGTCACCACTACCAAAACAGTTAGAAACAAAGAGATTGAACTTACCTCCTACGATTTTGACACTGTGTACCACCAAGAGTTGGTCCAGTCAGCCATGATGGAGAAAGTTAAGCCTGTGCTTGACACCAGCTATGCGACCTACGTCAGTGATGACAACCACAAAGACAACAACAAGCCCGGGCTCTATAGAATCACAGTGAGGCAGTTAGTGTTAAAGAAAATTGCTGCGTTCTATACCAAGGTACCCATGCCTTGCAAGCCTGTCACCAATCCGGATCCTGGCTTTTCTGAACCCACAAAGCCCGCTCAGAAGTGCATTCCTAATATAAAGCACATCATCCTTCTCAAGATAATGTGGGAATCTGGTGACTACAAGGCAGCCACAGCTTTTGCTAGGGTGGATTCCAAGCACACCTCCAAGACATTCAACACCTTCATTGAGACTGGCTGAGTCCTTGTTGCGGAGAAATCCTTGTGTGTTTCCACTATGCTCACCAAGGAGCACAAATGGGCAATCCACCAGTGAATAACCCGGGACTGTCATCTTGAACTGGCAAATATACAGGCCATGGTCAAATCTACTTTTGGGGTTGTGGCCTCAATTTCCTTTTACTACTATCTGGTGAAGGTAATGTGCTTTTCCTGGAAAAATCTCACGTATCTCTGTACAATAAGAATAGCCCAACCAACATCAAGACCTGGAAAAATACACTGAGGCCTACACTGCACTCAAAAACAAAGGGAAATTAAAATTCTACTATATTAATCAATTGGCATTTGCCTCATCTATGCGTAATACATATGGGTATGTCCTAAAAGGCCCCAATGACGGGGTAGCTCAGCGTGCTGCAGTCTACGCCACAGCCTATTCAATGGTGGCTCTCCTCAGTCCAAAGGGGATTGAGCTGTATCAAATGGTATTGGGTTTTCACAATAGCAGGACCTTCTTATCTTTTCTCCAATTGGTCCAGGAGCACCTGAGGCACACAAGCCTGGGCTTCACAAATATAATAGTACTGGACAACATTGGTCTCCACAAGGTGGCATATATTCTTGCTGAATCTTCATCAATTGACACCAGCATTGCAGTGGGCCTCCAGCAATTGGCCACGGTAAATTTGCGCCTTCATTTCCTCCCTGCATATTTGCCCTTCTTAAATCCCATCAAGGAATTTTTTGGGTGGCTCAAGCAAGTTGTTAAATGAGGAACCCCAACTGGGACCAGGGACCTCTTTGATTTGCTACAGGCCAGGATCCACACCCTCCCAGCTGAGAATGTGGCCAAATTCTATGGCCATGCTGATTTGTTCATCCCCACATGCCTTGCCAAACAGCCAATCAATTAAAGGCTTAGTGTGCCCAAATTTTTTTATATTATAAAATTTACTATTTAGGATTTATTAATTATCATTTTATATTTAGAAGCTTCTAAGTTCACAATCACATTTAGCAGGACCATTAATGAAGGTTTGTAATGTATTTATTTTATATTAAATTATTTTATTATGGCATCTGAGGCTATCCCAAAAACTTGATACTAGATTACACAAGTATATTGATATCACTCTTATCAAATAAATATAAAAATTAAAAAAAGTTAAATGTAAATTGTATACAGTATAAGTAAATTTTATTAAAGTAAATATATTTATGGGTATATGATGACATTCACCAGGATTTTTTTAAAACAGTGTTTGCTAAAATAAGAGTTAGAAAAATTAATTATTTTAAAAAAGTAAATTTTAAAAATGAAGAATTATATTGAGGAACAAGGTTTTATTGGGTGCGCCTGTAGTGGGTTTGTCAGTATGTACCCACCTGGTAATGGAGGTGGCGCACAACCTCCACTGCCACACTGTATACAGTGGATAAACCCTGATTAAAATACTCCCACCTGCTGGTGAAAGGCAGTAGGGTCAGGTGGGAGTGAAGTTGCAGCTTTTCAGGCGGGGCTGCAGACCCTTAAATTCCAGCCAGAACCAGGGCGTCCTGGATAACATGGTTAACTGAGTTGTAACCCAGGGATCTTCTTCCCATCCAGGGAGAGTCTTGCCTTGCAATCCCAAGAAGGACCCTGTCAAGGTACTCTACATTAGCTCTATCCTGAAGTAGAACAGGAACCCCAGGTAAACAACCAGATGAAGCCTTTGCCAAGAAAAGGCTTCCGTAAATCTGCACAGTTTGTTGTAGACAGCACTAATTTTATTTTCATGCTTTGTCATCAAGAAGTTCAGCTCAATGGCTGCAGGGACCCCCGTCTCATCAGCGCTCCAGGCCAGCTCAAATTTGGCAAGGAGGATTTTGGTTTTCTTGACAGCTGTTGCTTCTGCAACAGCCAATTTTCCAACCACACGCCCAAAAGCTCCAGCAGGTAAGAGAGTGTGTGCTCCACTGGGAAGTAGAAGCAAGCAGCCACATGGGCCTGGCCCATCTCCAGTATGTTCTTGAATGGGAGTGTTGTCAGGACATCCCAAACAAGCTCAATGGAGTTTACACAGTAAACTCCACTCAGGGCCACCAGGTCCAGGCAGACCAGTTGGGCATTCTTGTAGGCAGTAACTGCCCACTCAGATGCCCCCTCAGCATGCCTAAGCTCAGCCAATGCCTCCTGCAACATTGGAAAGAACCCTTGGATGCAGTCTTCCAGCTCCTGCAAGACAGGGGGGACAGAAACAGCTACCTTGTCACATGATTGGCATAGTTGGCGTAGAGTGTGGCGGTGACAAAGGGGACCAGGACCTGGCGGATTTTGCCGTCTATGTTTTCTTGAAAAACTGGTAAGAATTTTTGAGTTTTATTTTAATTTTCTTTTTAGATTACCTTCTCATTTTTTCTCCTTGCCGGCAGCTTCAGCAGGCTTAGCTATTCTTGGCGCAAGCAATTGCGCTGGCAATCCAGTATCCTCTTTCCTGGCGCGCTTTGCTGGCTTGAGATACACATGCTAGGGTTGTCAACCCAGATGGACAGTGCATAAAGATTTTATGCCTTAAATTGCAGGCCCTCAATCACCAGCTTCTGAATGTTGAGTAGGTGCTCAATTGTCTTCTCAGGGGTGTCTGGTATTTTGGTCATTAGGGCCTTTGCAACCACCTTGTCTATTTTGTCCCCTTCAAGGACGGCAGACTTCATCTTTGCTTTTACCTTGCGGTCAATTTCTTTGATCTCTGCAATTGCAGAGTCAAGGTCTTTGAGCAGTTTATCCAATTCTCTCATTGAATTTTCTACTAACTTTTTTATATGTTTTTATAGCTTTCACCCCAATAAAATATGTATTATTCTGATACTAATGACTCTTTGTTTATTCCTGCTTGTTTTCCCATTTGCCACATTATCCCATCTTTTTACCCATTGTGTATGTTTTACGCTCATCTCAATATGTGTTGTTTGCTTTGTACTGGCATTGTTTCCTTAATTGCCATATTATTTTTGGCACTTAAACACAGCCCCTTGTGAAAATATTAACAACAATTTGGTGATAAGCTAAATTTGAATTAGAAAATTATATTTTAATTGTGTTTAGATAAAGTTATTACTGATCCAAATTCAAAACCTTAATGATAAACTTTAAGCCAATCAGGAGCCAAGTGATAAAGTGATTGTTGTGACATAAAGGATCATTCAGTAATTCTTTGATGTATGTGCACTAATTAATATGATTGGCTGGATGTTTTGCCATTGTACGCCATTGCCGCTGTGGCAAGTTGTTGATGGACTAGTGCTAACCAGTAGCTGATTGGGCACTAGTCTATCAACAACTTGCCACAGCAGCAATGGCACACAATGGAAAAACATCCAGCCAATCATATTAATTAGCACACATACATCAAAGAATTATTGAGTGACCCTTTATGTCACAACAATCACTTTATCACTTGGCTCCTGATTGGCTTAAAGTTTATCATTAAGGTTTTGAATTTGTATCAGTAACAACTTTATCTAAACACAATTAACCTATAAATTTATAATTCAAATTTAGCTGATCACCAAATTGTTGTTAATATTTTCACAAGGGGCAGTGTTTGGGTACTAAAAATAACTGTGTTCTGGATCTAGATACATGGCATAGTAAATATATGATTTTATAGAAATAAAATGAACATAAAGAATAAAACCAACTATAAACAAAGAGAAAACAAACAATTAAATTCAGAATAAAGATAATATAAATAGAAAATGTTTGGTGACAGGGAGTTTATTGTGGGCGGGGAAGAGACATGCCTAGTAGGCAGAATAGTGTGGGAAGGAAGTGTTGCAACCGAGTTTCCAGACTTGCCTGCTAACGTATCTTACAATACACAGGGGGCGCTTGATGAGTTGCCCCTTGACAGATTGTTGCAACTGAACCAATGAGGGTCCAGTACTTGGAATTGGGGAAGACAACAGCCAAATAGGAAAGGACATAATAATAAGAATAATGTATCATTCATTGTAGAATATTGTGATTAATATACTCAATGGGGAAGCCATAAGGCCACAAGGGGGTGGCATAGTGGGGAGTTCCATGTAGGGTTTGGAGCCAAGGAATAACTTGTGCGGTGATCAGAAGGTCAAATTGACAACACTCCTAATTAGGATGAAGTGCCCGCCATTTGACATTGCCATCAGATTCATTCATAATGTTAGATACGTCAAGGGGCAACTCATTGAGCACCCCCTGTGTATTGTAAGATATGTTAGCAGGCGAGGTTCAAATCTTGGTTGCAACACCCCCCTTTCCCCCTGCTTGTCGTCAGACACCAGGACTGGAGTCTGCAGAAGGTCTGGGAAGGTCTGCACAAACAACCTTTGTGTGAGGATAGCACAGCAGGGGCGCAAGCAATTGTGATGAAGTTTCTTGGTGCTTATCTGGGCATCCTCAAGTTTGTAGGTGTGGTTGTCATAGACGGCAGCTACCTTGAAGGGCCCTAGGTGGTTGGGCTCTAATTTGGAAGAATTGGTATTGAGGGTGTAGACGGGGTCACCTATGGCGTATCTAGCTTTGAGGTGTCTTGTCCCCCCTGCAATCTGCTTGTGTTCAATTTATTGGGCTTTGGTACGCCATTGGTCTAGGGAGGGAGTTGTCACTAAAGGGGGCTTGTCAGGAACCTTGGACTGTAGTTTCCCCTGTTCAAATCCTGTCAGACTGTCGGGTGTTCCAAAGGCCAGGGTGTTAGGGCTGAACCCAGTGCCCCTGTTGATTCTTGCTCGCAGGATCAGTAGGGCAGTGGGAAGATGTTCAGTCCATGCAGTGTTAGGATGCTCTTGCGAGAGTTTGGCAATCAGTTGAACCAGGGAGCCGTTTAACTGTTCCACACGTCCGTTGGCTTGTGGGTGATAGGGGGTCGTGACTATATGTTGGAGCGCGTTCTTGACGCAGTATGCCTTCACAGCGTGTTCAACAAGTTTGGGCCCGCCATCTGTGATGAGACGCTTGGGTTGCCCAAAGTGAGCCACAATCTCCTTGCCAATAAAGCGGGTAACAGTGGTGGCGGTGTGGTTGGTTGTGGCCCAGGCCACTGGCCAACGTGTGAAGTAGTTGATAGCAGTGATAATATACTTTTTACCCAGCCTGTCTTTGGGAAGCAGTCCCACAATTTCAAGGGCCCACTGTCCAAAGGGTTCCATAGCCTTGATGGGTAGGACAGACTTGGAAGGTGCAGAGTTGGACGTATTCTTCTACACAACACACACGTCTCAAGGAGGTCCAAGATGTCTTGACGCATGCGCAGTCACCAAACCTTACATTTCATGATCTCAAAGAGGTTACGCCCTCTGATGTGACCCAAGGTTTGGTGGTAGTGCAAGATGGTGTCTCCTTGTTGTGTGGTGGGAATATAAGGCGTCTTCTCACCTGTCTCTTCCCGGCAGCAGATGTTCCCAGCATTGATGGTGAACTGAATTTTGTTGTCCTTCAGCTTGGAGATGGTGACCAAGTTAAGGCCCTTGTAGCGGGTTGCCTCAGGGCGCAGGTAGAGCATGGGCCAGTCTGGGTCCAGACCGTTGTCAACAGTGATGAACGCTACGTAGAGTTGTGAAAAAGCGTTGGCTGTGATAAGTTCCTTTCCAGGCTTATATTTGATGCATAATTGATAGGGGGATAGACGTTCAACCCATCTTGCTTGGCGGCGTGTCAAATGGAACTGCATGTTGAAGTACTGGAGTGACTTATGGTCTGTCAGAACGCAGGGTGGGAAGGTTGCAGCTTCCAAGTAACAGTGCCACTTCTCAACGCAGTGTACAATGGCTGCCAGCTCTTTATCATGGATGGGATAACGTTGTTCCAAGTCAGTGAGCTTCCTGGACTCATATGCTACAGGTAGTAAGATGCCATTGTCAGTTTCTACCCTTAACACACCCCCTATGGCCCTGTCAGAGGTGTCAGTCTCAAGTTTGTACTATCAATTTTGGTTGGGAAACTGCAGTACTGGTGCTGTTGTGAGCCTTTGCTTCAACGTCTTAAAGGCTTGGTCTCTGGTGGGCGTCCAATGGAAGCGCTGCTTGGTATTGAGGAGCTCAGTGAGAGGTGCAATTAGTTCCCCGCAATTGGGGATGAACTTGTGTACATAGGCAACCATGCACAAGAATGTCTGCACCTGGCCCATATCAGTGGGGGGCGGCATGTTAGTGATTGCCTTGATTTTGGCAGGGCCGGGCTGTATTTCTTGGGCAGAGATGGTGTGCCCAAGGAATAACAACTCCAACTTGAGAAACTCACATTTGGAGGGTTTAGCTTTTAGCTGGTTTTCCCAAAGGGTGTTGAGGACAGTATGGAGGTGTTGGAGGTGTGTGGTTTGATCTTGACTAAAGACAATAATGTTGTCAAGGTACACAACCATGCACTTTCCAATCAGTTCCTCAAAGGCTTTGTTCATCAACATGGCAAAGGTAGAGGGAGCGTTGGTCATTACAAAGTTCATGACACGACACTTGAACAACCTGAAGCATGTGGGGAAGGCAGTTTTTGCCTCATCCCCCAGTGCAATGCAGACCTGGTTGTACCCCGCAGTGAGATCAATCTTGCTAAAGACCTTTGTGCCTGGAGTGTATCAAACAGGTTGTCAATCAGTGGCAGGGGGTATTTATTTTTAACTGTCACCTCATTTAGGGCGCGGTAGTCTGTGACCAGGCAAAGGGACCTGTCCTTCTTGGCTACAAAGAAGACCACCACCCCGTATGGAGAGAGCAAGGGGCAAATGAATCCCTTATCAAGTGTGTCCACAAGGTGCTGGCGGAGGGTTTCATCTTCCTTTGGTGTGAGACGGTATAATGGTCGTGCTTTAGGTAACAATCCTTGAAGTTGTACAGTGTGCTGGATCTCTTGGGGTGGAGGTAGTTGTTTGAGTGTTTCACTGAATACGTCCTTGTACTCCTCAAGGAGTGCAGCTAGCGCTGGTGGTGGTGATGTTGACAAGGGAGGGACTGCAGATGGTTCTGCACGGATAACTTTGACTGAACATTGATTAAAGTCTAGTCTCTCCCCCTTGAAATCATATGAGCCTGTTTCTGTTATTCTGACAAACACAGTGTCATGTAGTAGTTTGTTCATTTTCATGGGGTAGATCTGGAACCCCACCCCATTTCTATTGAGGGTGATGACAGAGATATCCCAGTCAATGTAAGTGCGGTTATGCCAGAGCCAGTTGAGGCCAGCAATTACGTTGTGGCTGAGGTCTGCCATGATTGGCCCAGAGAGCTTAACCTGGATGTTCCCCATTCTTACAGAGAAAGGTACCGTCTTGTGGGTGATGGCAATTCTGCAGGAATCAGCTACACGTACTGCTTTAAATCTGCTGGGTACTTGGTCTAACTGCTGGGAGTCAGCAAACACCTGATCTACCATGGTGTGACCAGCCCCAGAATCTACCAATAACTTGTGGGTGTTCCCACGGAAACAGAAGGGATAGGACAAGTGTGTTACTTTATTTGCAGAATGAGCGGCTTGCAACACAGGGTTGTTGCTATGGACCTTAAAGACGTCTAGGGTTTTGACCTTGTGAAGATTGTAGTCATGGGAGTTCTTGGCAAGCAAGGGCTGAGAGGGCGGGTTGGTTGGGGTTGTAAGGCCTCTTGTTGTTACAACCCCCAGGCTTTTCCCTGGTCCTTGATTAGCGCTAGCTGGAGCTCCCCCCTTGCGGGGGCGTTTAGCTGCACTTTCTTGCTGGAGAGGTTGGCAACAGCCCACTTGACCTTGGCTATTGTTAGGTGCAGGACAGGGTTGGGGTGGAGCATTGTTGGTGCGACGGAAGCCCATTGAAGCCTGGTTACTGGCCTCCACAATGGCTTTATAGCAGTTGTCAATAGAGGTGCAGCGGCCAACGGGAACCCACTTGAAAATATGGGTTTTTAACCCATTAACAATGAGAGTGAGCAACATGGCATTCCCATTGGTCACTGCTTTGGGGGCGGCAGCAAGGGCATGTTGCCAAGCGGCGAGATACTCAGGGACAGAAACAGTCTGCTTGATGGCTAAGAGGGGAGTCCCCAAGACAATGGGAGAGAAAGTTTCACTATATTGGGCTTTGGCGGTGTCTCAAAATGTTGCCCAGGTAACGTCAAACTCCTGGCTGGCCCAGTTGGTGAACTACACAGTGGCAGGAACCCGTAAGGTAGCCAGATGCGGTGGCAATCCACATGGACTCCGGGACTTGACAGATACAAAGGCGCGTTTTGGTGAACTGGAGCCAACTGACAATGTCAGCTCCTTTGACACTGCCAGTGAAGGACTCTAGTTGGAGGTTGAGCATACTTTGCAACAGATCCAACTGTGGCAGGGTGACGCTAGCGTCACGCTGCCTGAGGCAGAGCCAATTGTATACACTGGTAAGGACTAGCCTATCTTGATAGATGACATAACCTTTGAGAATGTCCCCCTTGGGGATTGGAAGGAACATATCTTGTTGTGGAGTAGCCATGTGGCCCGTACTCCGTCCTTTCTTGGGGGGATTTTGTTTTTAAAATAGGTTGTAACCTACTTCTGCTACCACTGTTGCAACTGAACCAATGAAGGTCCAGTACTTGGAATTGGGGAAGACAACAGCCCAATCGGAAAGGACAGAATAATAAGAATAAGGTATTATTTATTGTAGGATATTGTGATTAATATACTCAATGGGGAAGCCACAAGGCCACAAGGGGGTGGCATAGTGGGGAGTTCCATGTAGGGTTTGGAGCTGAGGAATAACTTGTGCGGGGATCAGCAGGTCAAATTGGCAACACTCCTAATTAGGATGAAGTGCCTGCCATTCAACATTGCCATCAGATTCATTAATAACGTTAGATACAACAAGGGGCAACTCATCAAGCGCCCCCTATGTATCATAAGATACGTTAGCAGGCAAGGTTTGAATCTCGGTTGCAACAGTATCTAACATTATGGATTAATCTGATGGCAATATCAAATGGCGGGTACTTCATCCTAATTAGGAGCGCTGCCAATTTGACTTGCTGATTCCTGCACAAGTTATTCCTTGGCTTTGAACCTTACATGTAACTTTCCACTATGCCACCCCTTGTGGCTTTCCCCATATAGTATATTAATCACAATATTCTACAATAAACAATACCTTATTTTATCATTCTGTCCTTTCCTATTGGACTGTTGTCTTCCCCAATTCATTGTACTGGATTCCCATTGGTCCAGTTGCAACAGTGGTAGCAGAAGTAGGTTCACAACCTATTTTAAAACAAAATTCCACCAAGAAAGGACGGAGTACGGGCCGCATGGCTACTCGCCAACAAGAGACATTCCTTCCAATCCACAAGGGGGACATTCCTGAGGGTTATGTCATCTATCAAGATCAGCTAGTTCTCACCAGTGTATACAATTGGCTTTGCCTCGGGCAGCATGACGCTAGCGTCACCCCGCCACAGTTGGATCTGTTGCAAAGTATGCTCAACCTCCAACTAGAGTCCTTCACTGGCGGTGTCAAAGGAGCTGACATTGTCAGTTGGCTCCAGTCCACCAAAACACGCCTTTGTATCTGTCAAGTCCCGGAGTCCATGTGGATTGCCACCGCATCTGGCTACCTTACGGGTTCCTGCCACTGTGTAGTTCACCAACTGGGCCAGCCAGGAGTTTGACGTTACCTGGGCAACATTTTGAGACACCGCCAAATCCCAATATAGTGAAACTTTCTCTCCCATTGTCTTGGGGACTCCCCTCTTAGCCATCAAGCAGACTGGTTCCGTCCCTGAGTATCTTGCCTCTTGGCAAAAAGCCCTTGCTGCTGCCCCCAAAGCAGTGACCAATGGGAATGCCATGTTGCTCACTCTCATTGTTAATGGGTTAAAACCCCATATTTGCAAGTGGGTTCTTGTTGGTTGCTGCACCTCTATTGACAACTGCTATAAAGCCATCGTAGAGGCCAATAACCAGGCTTTGATGGGCTTCCACTGCACTAACAATGCTCCACCCCAACCACATTCTGCACCAAACAATGGCCAAAGTCAAGTGGGCAATTGCCAACCTTGTCAACAAGAAAGTGCAACTAAACGCCACCGCATGGGGAGCTCCAGCTAGCGCTAATCAAGGACCAGAGAAAAGCCTGGGGGTTGTAGCAACAAGAGGCCTTACAACCCCAACTGACCCGTCCTCTCAGCCCTTGCTTTCAAAGAACTCCTGCGGCTACAATCTTCACAAGGTTGAAACTCTGGACGTCTTTCAGGTCCATAGCAATGACCCTGTGTTGCAAGCCGCTCATTCCTCAAATAAAGTAACACACTTGTCCTATTCCTTATGTTTCCTTGGGAACACCCATAAGTTACTGGTAGATACTGCAACTGATCACACCATGGTAGATCAGGCGTTCACTGACTCCCAGCAATCAGACCAAGTACCCAGAAGATTCAAAGCAGTACATGTAGTTGACTCCTGCAGAGTTGCCATCACCCACAAGACAGTAACCTTCTCCGTAAGAATGGGGAACATCCAGGTTAAGCTCTCTGGCCAATCATAGCAGGCCTCAGCCACAACATAATTGCTGGCCTCAACTGGCTCCGGCATAACCGTCCCTAAATTGACTGGGATACCTCTGTCATCACCCTCAATGGAAATGGGGTGGGGTTCAAGATCTACCCAGTGGAAATGAACAAGCTACTACATGACACTCTGTTTGTCAGAATAACAGAGACAGGCTCATACAATTTTAAGGGGGGAAACTAGACTTTAACCAATGTTCAGTCAAAGTTATCCGTGCAGAATCATCTGCAGTCCCTCCCTTGTCATCATCACCATCACTAGCGCTAGCTGCACTCCTTGAGGAGTACAAGGACGTATTCAGTGAAACACTCAAACAACTACCTCAGCTCCAGGAGATCCAGCATGCTGTACAACTTCAAGGATCATTACCTAAATCACAACTGTTATACTGTCTTACACCAAAGGAAGATGAAACCCTCTGCCAGCACCTTGTGGACGCGCTTGATAAGGGCTTTATTTGCCCCTTGCTGTCTCCATATGGGGAGGCAGTCTTCTTTGTAGCCAAGAAGGTCAGGTCTCTTTGCCTGATCACGGATTACCGCGCCTTAAATCAGGTGATAGTTAAAAATAAATACCCCCTGCCGCTGATTGACAACCTGTCTGATACACTCCAGGCACAAAGGTCTTTAGCAAGATTGATCTCACTGTGGGGTACAACCAGGGTCACATTGCACCAGGGGATGAGGCAAAACTGCCTTCTGCACACGCTACGAGTTGTTTGAGTGTCGTGTCATGAACTTTGGAATGACCAACACTCCCTCCACCTTTGTCATGTTGATGAACAAAGCCTTTGAGGAACTGATTGGAAAGTGCATGGTTGTGTACCTTGACAACATTATTGTCTTTAGTCAAGATCAAACCACACGCCTCTAACACCTCCGCGCTGTCCTTGACACCCTTCAGAAAAATCAGCTAAAAGCTAAACCCTCCAAATGTGAGTTTCTCAAGTCAGAGTTGCTATTCCTTGGGCACACCATCTCTGCCCAAGGGATAAAGCCCAACCCTGCCAAAATCAAGACAATCACTAGCATGCTGCCCCCCACTGATATGGGCCAGGTGCAAACATTCTTGGGCATGGTTGCCTATGTACGCAAGTTCATCCCCAATTGCAGGTGAACTAATTGCACCTCTCACTGAGCTCCTCAATACCAAGCAGCACTTCCATTGGACCCCCGCCAGAGATTGAGCCTTCAAGACGTTGAAGCAAAGGCTCAAAACAGCACCAGTACTGCAGTTTCCCAACCAAAACTGACAGTACAAACTCAAGACTGACGCCTCTGACAGGGCCTTA
This sequence comes from Entomophthora muscae, assembly GCA_014839935.2. Taxonomy (NCBI): domain Eukaryota; kingdom Fungi; phylum Entomophthoromycota; class Entomophthoromycetes; order Entomophthorales; family Entomophthoraceae; genus Entomophthora; species Entomophthora muscae. Next base: position 166,974 of record QTSX02004989.1, on the reverse strand, counting down.
GGGGGGTGTGCTAAGAGTAGAAACTGACAATGGCATCTTACTACCTGTAGCATATGAGTCCAGGAAGCTCACTGACTTGGAACAACGTTATCCCATCCATGATAAAGAGCTGGCAGTCATTGTACACTGCGTTGAGAAGTGGCACTGTTACTTGGAAGCTGCAACCTTCCCACCCTGCGTTCTGACAGACCACAAGTCACTTCAGTACTTCAACACAGCTCATTTGACACGTCGCCAGGCAGGATGGGTTGAGCGTCTATCCCCCTATCAGTTATGCATCAAATATAAGCCTGGGAAGGAACTCGTCACAGCTGACGCTCTTTCACGACTCTACATAGCGTTCATCACTGGGGACAACGGTTTGTACCCAGACTGGCCCATGCTCTACCTGCGCCCTGAGGCAACCTGCTACAAGGGCCTTAACTTGGTCACCATCTCCAAGCTGAAGGACAACAAAATTCAGTTCACCATTGATGCTGGTAACGTTGACTGCAAGGCAGAGACAGTTGAGAAGATGCCTTACATTCCCACCACACAATGAGGGGATACCATCTTGCATTACCACCAAACCTTGGGGTTGCATCAGAGGGTGTAACCTCTTTGAGATTATAAAACAAAAGGGTTGGTGGCCGCACATGAGTCAAGACATCTTGGACCTCATCAAGACGTGTGTGTTGCGTGAAAAGAATTTGTCCAAACCTGCACCTCCCAAGTCTGTCCTACCCATCAAGGCTATGGAACCCTTTGAGCAGTGGGCTCTCAACATTGTGGGACCACTCCCCAAATACAGACTGGGTAAGAAGTATATTATCACAGCTATTGACTACTTCACTCATTGGCCAGTGGCCTGGGCAACAACCAACCACACCGCCACCACCATTACCCGCTTCATTGGCAAAGAGATTGTGGCTTGCTTTGGGCAACCTAAGCGTCTCATCACAGATGGCAGGCCCAAACTTGTTGGACATGTCGTGAAGGCATACTGTGTCAAGAACACGCTCCAGCATATAGTCACAACCCCCTATCATCCGCAAGCCAATGGATGCGTGGAACAGTTAAATGGCTTTCTGGTTCAACTGATTGCCAAGCTCTTGCAAGAGCACCCTAACACTGTGTGGTCTGAACATCTTCCCACCACCCTACTGATCCTGCAAGCAAGAATCAACAGGGGCACTGGGTTCAGCCCTAGCACCCTGGCCTTTGGAACACCTGACAGTCTCACAGGGGTTGAACAGGGGAAACTACGGTCCAAGGTTCCAGACAAGCCCCCCTAGTGACAACCCCATCCCTAGACCTATGGCGTGCCAAAGGCTGGGAGATCAAACACAAGCGGATTGCAGGAGGGACAAAACACCTCAAAGCTAGATACGCCATAGGTGACCCCATCTACACCCTCAATCCCAATTCTGCCAAATTAGAACCCAACCACCTAGGGCCCTTCAAGGTAGCTGCTGTCTATGACAACCACACCTACAAACTTGAGGATGCCCAGAGAAACACCAAGAAATTTCATCACAATTGCTTGCGCCCCTGCTGTGCTATCCTCACACAAAGGTTGTTTGTGCAGACCTTCCCAGACCTTTTGCAGACTCCAGTCCTGGTGTCTGATGACAAGCAGGGGGCAAGGGGGGTGTTGCAACCAATTTTCCAGACTTGCCTGCTAACATATCTAACGTTATGGATTAATCTGATGGCAATATCAAATGGTGGGTACTTCATCCTAATTAGGAGTGCTGCCAATTTAACTTGCTGATTCCTGCACAAGTTATTCCTTGGCTTCAAACCTTACATGGAACTTTCCACTATGTCACCCCCTTGTGGCTTTCCCCATATAGTATATTAATCACAATATTCTATAATGAATGATACCTTATTTTTATCATTCTGTCCTTTCCTATTGGACTGTTGTCTTCCCCAATTCATTGTACTGGTTCCCCATTGGTCCAGTTGCAACAGAAGGCGTAGAGCCGGTGCTGAAAGGTGGGGTGTAGTAATGGTAGGGGAAGGGGTAGGAGGATTGCGCATGATGGCGCCATGTAATGCTCATATATTCCTTGACTGTCATTGGCTGGATGGGTTGATAGGTGGCTGTGGCAAAGGGTGAGAGGCGCTTTTCTTTCTGTGATTGGTTGTCCATATTCACATGGAAGACAATTTGTGTGAAAAATTCAGCCACCATCTGCCCACCAAAGAGAGAATCATGGTCAAGGGCCTTAAGATGAGGTCATTGAAAGCCTGTGGGCGGCGCTCCTGGAGTGTATCTCCAATATTGAAGAACACAGCATCTGCCAGATGAATGTCAGCGTGGACAGCAGGATAGACTGAGGCCTGGTGCCCGCGTCACTGGATGGCCTTGAGGGAGGTGGAACTTCCCTTCATTTGGTGGATCAAGAAAGCCTGGTGCTTGGATTTGAGCCATCCCAGGAGTTGAGTAATCCACTGAGGACGTGGCTGTACTCATAGACATTGGCAAAATCTGGATTTGTCTAATTTAGACAAAACTCCTGGCCAAAACAGCCAGAAACGCACAATTAACCGTCCCCTTCTTGACCTTCTTCCTTCCTCTTTGGGTGGAAGCTCTTCCTTGTGCGCCAAAATTTACAAACGCTATTGATAGCTTGTAGTAGGAGATGAACATGAAGTCATCTGATAGACTTGTCAGACATTAGACCAGGGTCAATTCAATGACCTGATCATACAGGTAATCCTCAGCACCATCCCATTGGTTGATGGCAACATTTGTAAGAACCTAGACTGAAGCCACCTTTCCATACATCCAGAGCTTCACCATGTGCTCAGGCATCCAAATGCCATGATGCGCAAGTTGCTTCCAGACCTGGGTCAGGGGAAGCTTGGGGTCCTGCTGAAGGAGGTCAAGCATAATTGGGTAGGCCTCACTGATTTGGGACTCTGGGGCCTTCTTGGGCTTACTGTCTGTCCTGACCAGGTTTCTCTTATTCATCAGGTTGTTGAACTCCCACACTATTGTGGCTTGGGTAAATTGCAATTGGGTTGCAATCTGATAACAGGACAGACCCTGCAGGTTCAGTGCCACAATTTCCTGAAGAATCTGGGTGGTGATGATTTATCACTTGGGGCGCTGGGCCGCGGGAGCTGAAGCCTGATTGGCTGAAGGGGGGCAGGTTGGCTTGTGGCAGGAAGTTTTTCTAAAAAAAGGTTGTCATCCTAATTGGTTGGTTGACAGGCAGCTTGTGTGGGGATGGATATGGGAGCGGGGTAGAGCTAGACACTAGGTGACTGTTGAACAAGTCAAAGTCATATGGGTTGGGGGTCAGGTACAGGTCAGCTTCCTTGTTACCCGCCTTAAAGGCTTGGATGTTAACAGTGACTCCATGCCCTGAGCCTTGCCTCCATTGAAGCTGGCTTGGCTGCTACTGGCCTGGCTGCTGGCGCTGTTAAAAATGTTGTTGCTAGTAAAAACCATCTTGAAACAAAGCCTATGATAAAATCACTAAAAGTGGAAGTTTAAAATTTTATGCTCTATTTTTTTGTAATCACCATTCCATATTTAGAAGGTTCTCAAAACCATTATACACAAATAAGGATCCATGAAAATGAATAAAATGCCTCTGTTCATAAATTGAATAGCTGTTGAATGGGTGTTAAACTGGTATACTTCTATTTTAGGCTGCTCATACTTCACATCTTGTGTGACTTTATTTTTTGTGCTTGTGGAATCTCACTTCCAGATTGCTCAAATTTTGTTTCATTTTAGTCCTTCTGTCAGTGCCTCATATGAATCCTGATTGAATTATAATATACTCTGTAACAGTATACATTAATATCACTTCTTGTGTCAGTTCATTTTTTTGTGGTTTAAACTATGCCACTTGATATTTGATATAATCTTGTTGATGGGCTAGTGAAAGTTTGTTTTTTGTTTGAAAGTTCATTTATTAACCAAAAATGTTTGAAATATTTAAATCCTGAATCTTGTGCAACTTGTATTTTGTTCAAATCTGAAATTATTTTATTTAAATCTGAGGTATTTTTGGTTGTTGCCATAGTCTTTAAAACTACTGTACCATTCTGGTCAATTACTTTTCCTGTATCTAAATTCAGTCTTCTTGTCTCTTCCTCAATCATTGGAACATTTCAAGGATTTAACAACCTTATAAAGTCTAACCTTGCAACATTTTGTACTATGTTTCTCAAATTTGTTGATGTAAACCCTAAAAGAAAAAAATCTATGAACTAATAATAACATTAGCATTATATGTTTGTTCTATTTATTAAAGGTATACCTCTATTAATATTTAAAATATACTACACAAAAAGAAAACATGAATTAAACTAAAATTAAGCCTCCTAAAATCAGAATGACTGAAATAAATAATAGGCAGAAATGCATCTTAAAACACTGGAACTGGCATTATATATTATATAAATCCAGTCAAAAAAGGTACAAATAAAACAATATATATAAAAGATAAACACAATATTTCATAATAAACAAAGATTTCAAAGCAAAATCTTGGGATGTCAGTTTATTTTAATCAAATCTAACTCAAATAAGGAAAGTGATCTATGCACCCTTAAACTAACATGATTTTTTTGTGACATTAAGATATTGATATTCACATTTTTCTTTGGTCAATATAGACTCTGGACCCAAATTTCATCATTAATCCACATTGTATCAAAAACCTCTAAGAAACATGACTGTAGTACTCTAGGGCTTAGGGAAGTAAGAACTAAGTTACTAGATGTCAGGATATCAGCCACTAGGTGGGATAGCAGAAGTAGATGCAGGCTGGGCTGCCAGCCCAGAGGGTAGTGCTTATCACAAGACTGGTGCCAACTTGATAATAAAAGAGAGAGTGTGTCCAATAATAGACCAAGGTCCATAATTGGGAATCATAGAGTCCACCAGACCTGTAAGAGAAATGCATATTACTCTAAATAGATGGGTAAATATGGTCCCATTAGTGATAACATAATCTTGTGGGCAATACGGCCAGGGATAATGGGGGAGTCACAAGGACTAGTTAGGCAGGCATAAGTTCTATTTATCCCCAAATAGTTGTGATTTAATAGTATACCAGACAAAATTATGGTTGGAATGTTCAGGTACCCTGGTTTTGGCAAGGGGGTCAGCTATGAGGATGTTTCCAAGACCAAACTCTGAATAGACCAAATTGATAGATATTTGGTGAAATGCACAGGACCAAATAGAGCACCAGAAGGACAAAAACCTGGTCTGGGGATCTGCAGGTTCAACAGGTAGTGGGAAAGAAAAGAAGAACCTTCTGGGAATGTGTTGAAATGATAGAAAACAAGAAATAGACAGGATAAAATTTGGTGAACCCAAAGGTTCATCACAATTTTCTTATCAGAGTGGTAATAATTTCTTATCCAATCTTGACAGGGTGTATATACTAACTTCCCAGGCTTCATCTTTGAGCAGTCTGGTGTTGGAAAACTGGGGGAATAAGAAAGCTTCAGGTTTAGCAGGATTATCATTGGCTGATACTGGCAAATAGATGCAGGAATTTTTCTGTTTACAAACCTTATTCACAAAATCAGGCAGGCTGGCCAGATATGTACCAGTCTCAATGCCAGGGAGCATTATCTACTGACTTCTATTGGTGTTTCTAATTCTGATTTAGCCAAAATCTCCATTTGGTAAGAAGCTGCTTCTCTATAAGAGTGGAATTCAAGTGGTGCACTGGTGGCTTCAATTCTTTCAGGATCATCAAAACTTCTTTAATTTGTGCGCTCTTAATCAAATAACCTTAAGATTTGATCTCAAGATTGTAGGCAACTGGGCTCCTAGCCCTCTGGATTGGCAGGCCAAAGAGTGTGGGGTTCTGGGTTTAATCCTTGATTTTTTGTGCTTTAAAATGAGAAGCAATATACCATTTGTGACCCTAGAGAGTTTCCCCCTGAGAATCTGAGGGATAATCTACTTTGTGTTGAGCTAATAGGAAGGAGATAACTCAGAGCACTTTGATCAGGGCTGAGAACTAAATCTAATTTGTTAGAATAATAGGAGTATTATCCTGTTAACTGTAGTAATTAGGCAACAAGAAATCAGAGACTTTCAAGAGTCTGCTGTGATAGGCTGGTTATTCTTTAATTGAAGATAACAAGCCAAGAGGTTCTATAATAGTAGAAGTGGTAGTAAAAAGTGATAGTATTTATTTGGAGAATGAGGAACTATTTAAACTGTATGTTTTCCTGAAAATAAATATATGACATGATTGGAAGGTAATAATTAATGCTAAACTAATTTAGATTTAACCAAATAGCCATAAAATTCAACAGAAGGTATGAAGGAGCATAAGAGTGTTTTGCCTCATGAAAATTTGAGGTGAATTATCACAGTCATCATAATGATGGTGATAAGGAGCGCCTTTTGGGGAAGCTTCAAATATGAAATTATAAAAGAAGAGAAGTATCTTTTATTGGATAATATACTAGACTTATATAGATTTGGCTGTGGCAGAGATTAGTTGGATTGAACCTAGGGGTTGGTCATGTGCAGGATGGGTTCAAGCCACTGGATACTTGGACATCCATGTGATATTTCTTGGTTGCCATTCCTGGTATGTCAAAATGTATATTAGAAGGGCACCAAATCATGCAATGACTGGATTTTAAGTAAGTTGGCGGTAGCCAGAATGCCTGTACATCCAGATCTTGACACCCCCTTAAGGGGTTACTCTGGTGCATCAAGAGGGGGCTTTGATTTTATGGCTGCCGCCTGCTGTTCCTGGAGTTGTTTGCTAGTTGGTACCAGTTGGGTTGAGTGTTCTCCTTTACTAAGGCAAAGGTAAGTTCTGTGATATTTTTTGATGACAGGGTCTTTGTCACCTTGGAATTTCACTAGATAGGTGTTCCTGTCTGGTCTGTAATTGATGATTCTTCCTGGTCCTCTGTGTACTGAGTCTAGCTTCTTTCTGTTTCCAGATAGGACCCAGACGGGGGAGTTGATGGAAAGTGGTTCCTCTTTAGAGGTTACCTTTTGTGTTTTGAGCCTTTTTATTTCTGTTTTTTTAGCTTTAAGGCGTATGTGTTATAGACTTGGTACTTGTTCTACTATGGGGGGTTTCCCCGGGGGGATCTTTACATATGGCTGCTTGTTGCAGGTAATTATTTCTGGTTTGTATCTGTATGTTAGTTCAAATGGTGAGTAGCCTGTTCCTTGATTGGTGCGGACCTGGGATACTAGTAATGCATGTTTCACATATAGTGGCCATTTGTCTTTGGCTTTGCCATCCATTATTTTCTCTAGGGTCCTGATAAGGCTGCCGTTTAGGCGTTCAACTCTGTTGTTGGCCTGTGGCCTGTAGGACAAGGTTGTGGAAGGTTTAATGTTTTTGGATTTTAAGTTGTTGTTTACTGTGTACCCTGATAACTCGGTTGCTCCATCAGTTATGATGTAGTCTGGTGTACCATAGTCAGCTATGATTGCTTTTTTAATAAATTGGTTTATTGTTTCTGCTTTATGGTCATTTGTTGCCCAGCAGATGGGCCAGCGTGTAGCAAAGTCAATGGCTACAATTAAGAAATGTTAATTTGTTTCAGTTTCCAGGAAGGGGCTCACTATAACCAGTCCCCAAACCTTGAATGGTTCAGGGTCTGGTACTGGGTTGACCGTTGGCTGGGGAGCCTTTGTGCTGGTGTATTTCTTGCACACTGTGCACTTTTTCAGAACATCAATTATATCTTGTTTGAGATTAGTCCACCATACTATCTCTTTTAATGTGAGGTATAGGTTGTTAGCCTTTGTATGTCCTAGTAGGCAATGGTGTTTTAATACGGTGTCAACTCTTTGTGCAAGTGGGATGTAAGGGACGTGTTTGTTGTTAATGATTTGGTATACAGTGTCATTTGATACATGGAAATATTTTTGTTCCTTACTAATGTATTTTGGGTTAATTGATGTGTTGTGGGGTCTTTCCCTTTGGTCTTATACTCAGTATTGTATAGGTTTGGCCAGTCAGGGTCTGCCATGGCCATAGTTTTCCCAGGTGTGGCTTGGCCAAAGTGCTGCCACCCGGGGAAACCCGTCCCAAAGCCCCGCCTGCTTGTGGCAATTGTAGATTTAAATCTAACAATTGATTGCAAGTGGGTGGTGGCACAGGAAATTGGGTCCGAGTGGGGCGCAGATGACCCACACCCAATTTTCTCTTCTTTGACCTGCTGGTCAACAAATCCTGACCTCAGAGAAGGTCAGGTAACAGCTTACAGAACCACCATTGGTGGTATCTGTAAGCTGTCTAAATATTGTATTCAAGGAGGCCACCTTATCAAGATGTACCCAAAAGCTTTAAGTAACACTTGTCCCCATCAAACTACCCTAGTAGTTTGATATTTTACTCTCAATAAATATCTTGCCTCAATGATTCACTTATTTTAATATTTTCCAATCAGATTTTTAATAATCAGACTGCTAGATTCTGCCTTTTCACCTCTGCAATTTCCTGGTAAGACTCCACCTCCTGCTTAAATGATTCCTGAAACCTGTGAAATTGAATGTGAACCTATCTATGCTGCTGATTCCTTGACGTTGAGCCAAATTAAGGTCTTCCTGATGTACCTGTGCATAATCTTCTGCTGCACCTTTCCTTATTCACTCTTCAAGGGTTATCATTTACAAGTAAACACACATCATCTCATCCTCATTGGTAATGTCATCCTAATTTGGGTGTACATCCCCCATTTGATTGATTACAACAAGCTCTCTCTACTTTACCCTGACATTATCAAACTACTCTAATTTTGATATATTGTATGGCCTGCGCATCTTTGTTGTTAGATCATTCTCTTGCATCATGTATTTCTCAGTGGTGACTTCCACAATTCTTATTACTTCATTTTGAAGTATTTTTGCAGTGGTTTTCTTTCCCCTGTTATACCCATCCTTTGCAAAGATAGAGATCATACAACCTTGTTATACTTTACTCTCACACCTCAAATTCTGGCAGCCTGCTCCTAGCCTTCCATCCCCTTTGTTAAACACTACAAGAGAAATCTTGTCACTAACTGAGGAATGGACCCAGTATGGTTTCACTCAGAAGCTTCTTGGCTTCTTACTCAAACAAGCAGAACCCAAATCCTGTGAGTGGTGTTTGTCTATTCTTGACCAAGCACCTAACTCATTTGATGACATGTCAACCCTGATTCCTTAGTGACATGCCAAGCTCCAGCAACTTCCTCTTTGATTGACTACAAAACCCTGTTCTCAAGTTCTCAAGGCCCTCAACCTCTACCCTTGCACCTCAAGCAGTTTCAAGCCAATACCAAGAATTCATCACTCCCTGAAAGCGCTAAGCTTGCAGCCCTCTATCTCAGTCTTGACCACACCAGTCAAAGCCTGTCACCCTGGTTGCATCCTTCTGCTTCTGTCTCTGATATGATACAGCGCCTCCTGCAAGCAGTCAGGGGTAAGCTAGTGACGTCCAGCAGCCAAACCATTCTCTGTTATTGGAGGCTCCTCCCATGTTAAATTGATTGAAAAGTCAACAGAAGCCAGCCACTCCACAAGGGCCCATATCCCCTGAGGTTTCTCAATCTCTTGCGGCTCCAGCCTACACTCTGGCTATAGCTCCTGTTGTCAGTTCTCCTCCTCAGAGTATTCCTACCCTGGCTGTGCTCTCCTTTTATGATATTGACAACTCCAGCACTACCCTGGCAAACTTGAACTCTACTGACTCCCAAGCGCCCACTTCAGGTAACGCTATCAATGCCTGTAGACTTATATGCTGCAACCAGAACTTTCCATTGCTATCCGCCAAGGCTAAGGCTATTTTGGATCTCCACGTTGCCACTATGAATAAGGTTGCACCTACTCCTTGTCTCAAGCCTATTGTCATTGAACCTGTGATTGATCAACCCTTTGTAGCCTTGAATGAGGACCTGCTGTCCATTCAGACAGCTCCTCAACTCCAAGTACAAGTTGATTCCAATCACCCCTCTTTATCAAATAAAACAAAGATGGGATACTTTATGTTCATTGTTCCTTTGCTTCCACATTACATCTAACAAAAGCTGTAGCTTTAGTAGATACTGGTGCCACAGACAACTTCATTTCAAAAGATCTGGTTGACAAGCTAGGTTTGGAATATAATCCTGGTGCTCTGTGCAAAGAGGGGTATCCAATGTCTTCCGTTCATTCAGACTACATTGCCCATTATCCTTCTCCATCACTGATCATGCCTTTGTTGCTGACTTCACAGTGGCAAAGCACCAGACATACCCAGTGATCCTGGGCGTGAAATGGTGGCCAGAGCAAAATATCACCCAAATCCTCAAAGATAACCTTCTGAGGATCACTCATCCTGACAGAATTTCCTTGGAGGTACCAATGATCCCATTTTGGAAAGAAGCCCTGTGACTGTACTATAGTCACTGCTGAGTATTTAGCCAAATAAATGCTCCAAAATATAAAGATGTTCTTTTTTCCTGTTTATTACATATAGATAGGTTTGTTTGGAATTCTTGAGGGAAAGATTCCTAGAAACTGGATATATATGTTTAATAAAAAACAGAATATGTATGTTTAGTTAGGTTAGGCTAACTAAAAGAATTGAGGCAAGTTTGGCCAAATCAATCTTGGAGACTAGGCGTCTCAAAAATGGGTTGATTAATCAGGAAGATTAATTAATAAATACAGGATATAATTAATGAGTATTTAATTATATTAAAATGGTCTTGACTTTGTCAAGAAGTTTGGTTAAGGTTAACCATGGGAAAACCCCCAGAATTAGGGTTAAAAGCGCCATGTCGGCAAATTTATTAGATTAGAAGCGCCGCCGCGCCACCTAATGAATTTGAGAGGCGCCACTATCAAATTTTTTCAGGCGCTGGGGCGCCGCCTGGGGAAATTACTGGGCGCTGCGGTGGCGCCTGGTTTGAGTTTCAAAGCAGTTTAATGGGGTTTAAAGGCAAAAAACCATTAAATGCAAAAATAACTAAATAAAGGCAAGGATGCCTAGAAATTCAGGTTTGATCACCTGGTTCCCAGTTGGAACACTGATAGCTGAGTTTAGGATGTTCAATCCACAGGATTTTGGCGCTGGGAGCTGGGGAAGCTCCATGCCAAATTGGTACATTGGGTTGAATGGAGTCAGGTGACTTCTGCCCATTGTAGGTCAATTCTCATAGGTTGAGAATTGTTGGTAATCTTTCAGGTAAAGATATATGTTAGATGACTTGAATGTCATAGGCCACATGACGCAAATCATTGGTTGATTCAGGAACCAGAAGGGGTTTTTAGCCGTGTATGCCCTGAATGATGTATAAACAAAAACAGTTAAACATTAATAAAATATATTCATTGTTGGTTTTGACGCTTTCCCCTCACCTATTTTTCAATTGTCATGCCTTCTTTGTTAAAATTTGAGAGAGCCAAGTTTGGGGTCCTTTGTGTGGTCTCCGCTGCCGCAAAAAAGGAGGTTCCTACAAGTACATTAGAAGAAGCTTGGACCAGCCTGGAGGTCGCTAAGACTGTTCCTGCTTAATCTTTAGTAGAAGTAAAGGCTGCGTTCAAAGAGCTGTATTCTGATTACTTTGCAAAGGAAGGGACTCCCGCCCAAGGGAACCAAATTTATGCTTGGGATGCTTGGAACTTGTTGGTAGGATGGGATGAAATCTTGCAACAAGTAAAAGAGATGGCAAATTGTGAAATTCAGGTGTTGAGAGCACAAGAGGAAAAAGCGTTGAAATCATGGCTTGTTGGCAGGATGACAATAAAGTGTTATCTGAGAAAATTGCCTCCCTGCAGGCAAAGCTCCTCAAAGCTTCGTCCCAGGAAGGTAACAGCAATAAGAGTCAAGGGCAGGATAATGGAAGGATGGACTGGTTAAGCCTGGATCTGTCACAAGCCCCTACTTCTCAATGTCAGTCTTAGCAACAACAAAACACGCCACACCATTTGATGTCCTTTTTTTGTGCCTCTCCCACTTACACACAGCCTTTGATTCTAAGCTGGCTGACAGTCTCCCCACACACTCAAAATTTGACTTTGAGTTTAAACTCACTGTTAATTTGGTGAAACTTGCTTCTTCCATCTATCCCTTGAACCTAAAGGAGGAACAATGCTTAGAAGATTGGACAAAGGACATGGAAGCCAAAGGACAGATCTTTAGGAAATCCTCCTATATGCTCTCCACTACTTTTTGTTCAAAAGTCTTATGGATCATTACACCCCTGCATTGATTTTGGCAACCTGAACAATGTGATTGTACCAGAACCATACCCCATGCCCATTGAGTCTCAGATCTCCAGGGAGGTGGAGAAAGTTAGGATCTTTTCAAAGCTAGACCTCTTAAATGTTTCCAACCAGATTCACATCAAAGAAGGTCAGGAATGGATCACTGCTTTCAGGATAAAGAAAGGCATATTTTATTACCAAGTCATACCCTTTGGTCTAAAAAATGCCCCAGCAGTCTTCCAGAAGATGATCAATGCAGTATTAGGTGACCTCATGGGAACTGTGATATTGCATACATGGAAAACATCTTAGTATACTCTCTAGATGAGGAGTCTCATGCCACCCACCTTTGTATCATAGTGGAAAGGATCCAAAAGGCCAATCTTGTCATCAAACTGAGCAAATGTGAATTTTTCAAGAGTAAGGTTTTTTTCTTAGGAAATCTGATTTTGAGAAATGCCATGCCATTTCCCCTGACAAGGAAGCTGCAATCAGGATTTGAAGACCCCAACAAACATTACTCAACTCCACAGTTTCCTGGGAACATGCAACTTCTTGAAATATTTCACCCCCCACTTTTCAGAAACAGCAGCCCCCCTTTACGCTGCTAGTGGGAAAAGAACTTGGGAATGGTCCACACAATGTGATGCTGCGTTCAATGCTGTTAAGAACATCATGTGTTTTGCAACCATGCTCCACCATGTTGATGCCTCCAAACCCTTCATCTTATCCACAGATGCCTCCAAATTTGCCATTGCCTTAGTCCTTCTACAACTGCTGATGATGGACTAGAATACCCTTTGGGCTATTTCTTGAGAAAATTGAGATATGAAGAGCTCAGCTACATGATCTATGACAATGAGCTATTAGCAGTAGTAGAGTCTATGAAATACTGGCAGCATCACCTTTGCTCAGCCACACACCCATTTACAGTAAGGATAGACCACAAAGCCCTACTGTATTACTGGGAACCTTGTCTCTTAACTGAACGTCAGACCAGATGGTATGAAGTCCTAGTCAAGTTTGAATTCCAATACAAGTTTATCAAGGGTATTGATAACCATCTGATGGACTCCCTCAGTTGCAATCCAGCATTCCTTCCGGACAGTTAGGCTGAACAAAAATTTAATACATAGGTCATGATTCCCCCCAGCTCCATTCTATCCTCTCCTCAGATGGAAACAATCTGCACCCTAAGTGTCTAAGAACCTGTCAACCCAGACCTGGTAGCTAGAGTCAAGTTGCTGTAACCTTTAGACAAATGATACCCCCAGTTGTTTAAGTTGACAAGTCAATCTACTCCTCACACCTGCTACAGTTCTGAAGACAGTACCATACTTCACAATGGTCGCCTGTGGGTACCTGATGGTGATATTTGCCTGGAAGTCATCAAGGCCCACCATTACAACATATTAGTTGGTCACCAAGGGAAAAACAAGACCATAGAGATAATCTGTAGACAATTTGATTGGAGAGGTCTCACATCAGACATAGCTAAGTACTTGAAGGGCTGCATGGTTTGTCTAAAAGGCAAAGCCCTCCCGTCTCAAACAGACAGGTCTACTAGTCCCCCTACAAATTCCAAATGTCCCATGGACATCTCTGTCTGTTGATTTATATAGTAGAACTTCCTCCATCAAACAGTTATGATGCAATCATGGTAATAGTAGATTGTTTCACAAAGATGAGTTATTTCATCCCTTGCCAAACCACAATCACATCAGTCCAGATAGCCAAACTGTTTGTCAACAATGTCTTTGCCCACCATGGAATCCCCCAAGAGATCATAAGTGACAGAGGTCCCCAATTCACAGCACAATTCTTGGAGGAATTCTCCAGACTCCTAGGCATTAAGTTATGCAGATCAACAGCCTACCACCCCCAATCTGATGGCCAGACAGAGAGGGTGGATCAATGTTTGGAAAAATTTCTTAGATGCTAATCTAACACTGAACAAGATAACTGGTCTCAAAGCATACCAATGGCCCGGTTTGCTTACAACAATGCCCCACACTCCTCTTCTAATATCTCCCCATTCTTTGAAAATTATGGCTACAACCCCCATGTAACTTTGGCTCACTCTCAGGTATCAAAGTGGAATTGGCATACTCACAGGAAGCAGCTTTAAAAGTAATCCACAAAGAAGAAAAGTGTCCTTAACTCATGCCGTAACAACTTACAAGGCTTATGCAGAAATGAAAAGAAGATAGGGTACAACATACAAAATTGGTGATAAAGTACTTGTTGACTCCCAGAACATGTGACTAAAAGTACCCTGCCGGAAGCTAGGTCCCAAAAGAGTAGGTCCATTCAGAATCTTACAGAAGATTGGGTTTCAGCCTACCAACTGAACCTCTCTCCCTTCTTCCACATCTTCAGCACATTCCATGAATGCCTATTAACTAAGTATGAAGGTCCCCCTGTATCTACTCCTGACCCCATAATGGTGGATGGACAACTGGAATATAAACTGGAATCAATAATTGCATCCAAACTATCCCGCAAGCGTCTGCACTACCTAGTAGCCTGGAAGGGATAGCCAACCTCAGAAAACTTTTGGATTCCCTATTGCAACCTCACTCACGCCCAAGAAATGCACCAGGAATTCCACAAAAACAACCCCCAAGCAGTAGGTCTGGTAAAGGCCATCTTAGCTGTCATGAAACTCCCTCCTGCACACAAGAACTATGCATTGTCAGCACTCCCAGGAGGCAGGAAGTCCCTGTAACCAAAGAAAGAGAGTAATGTCATGGCCATAGTTTTCCCAGGTGTGGCTCAGTCAAAGCGCCACCACCCAGGAAACCCAGCCCAAAGCCCGCCCGCTTGTGGCAATTATAGATTTAAATCTAACAATTGATTGCAAGTGGGTGGTGGCATGGGAAATTGGGTCTGAGTGGGGCGCAGATGCCTCACGCCCAATTTTCCCTTCTTTGACCTGCTGGTCAACAAATCCTGACCTCAAAGGAGGTCAGGTAACAGCTTACAGAACCACCATTGGTGGTATCTGTAAGCTGTCTAAATATTGTATCCAAGGAGGCCACCTTATCAAGATGTACCCAAAGGCTTTAAGTAACAATTGTCCCCACCAAACTACCCTAGTAGTTTGATATTTTACTCTCAATAAATATCTTGCCTCAATGATTCATTTATTTCAATATTTTCCAATCAGATTTGTAATAACCAGACTTCTAGATTCTGCCTTTTCACCTCTGCAATTTCCTGGTAATCTTCCACCTTCTTCTGAAATGATTCCTGAACCCCACAAAATTGAATGTGAGCCTATCTATGCTGCTGATTCCTTGACGTTGAGTCAAATTAAGATCTTCCTGATGTACCTGTGCATAATCTTCTGCTGCACCTTTCCTTATTCACTCTTCAAAGGGTTATTATTTATGAGTAAACACACATCATCTCCTCCTTATTGGTAATGACATCCTAATTTGGGTGTACATTCCCCATTTGATTGATTACAACAAGCTCTCTCTACTTTACCCTGACAGGGTGCAGGTGGTCAGGGTGATCCTCTCTTGGCTGACATAGCCTAGAGAGAGCATCATCTGTGACCAGCTCTGCCCCTTTTTGTATTGGATATCCAAATTGAGCTTCTCCAGCAGGGACATCCATTTAGCTTGTTAAAGTGCAAGTGGGCTCTGTGTTTTAAAGTGGATTAAGGATTTATGGTCAGTTAGTACTCAGACATTTAAATGTCCTTCTAGATAACATCTCCATTTTTTGCATACATGATATATTGCAAGCAATTTATTATTGTGTATTGGTTATCTCTGCTTAGTGTTGGTTAGTTTTCTACTTTTTTAACATACTGGCAGGAAGTCTTGCTTCCCTGGCTGGCAGATGTGTAGGACTGTGCCAATGGCTGTGTCACTGGCATCCAACTTGAGCTTGTAGCACCCATTGTTATTAGGATATTTCAAGATTGGTGCTTTGATTAAAGCTTGTTTTAATAGTTGGAAATTATTATCACATTATAGTGTACAGATGAATTTCTTTTTGGCATTACCATTGGTTAGGTCATTGATTGGTGTGGTGAGCTTTCCACAGTCTTTGATGTATTTCCTTAGGTAAGCTACCATACTGAGAAAGCATCTAACTTGTTTAACAGAGGTGAGTTTTGCATGTTATTTATGGCTTTAATTTTGTCAAATCTGCTTTGATGCCACCGCCAGAGACAATGTGGCCCAAGAAAAGGAGTTCTTTTTCCATAAATTGGCACTTATTTGGTTTTGCATAAAGTTTGTGCTTTGCAAGTCAATTGAGTGTCTTGCAGACATTTGTGAGGTGTTACTCTTTTGTTTTTGAGAATATGATGATATTGTCAAGGTAGCATAATGTATTTGAGAGGCCATTCAGCGCTTGGTTTATCATGGTGAAAAACGCTGCAAGTGCATAGGTCATCCCAAAGTTCATTACCCTACATTCAAAGGATCCAAATTGTGTACAGAACACAGTCTTTGATATGTCCTTTTCCTTCACTTCAACCTGGTTATAACCTGAGGTGAGGCCAATCTTGGAGAAAAATTTGGCTCCAGAGTCTTGCAAACAGATCCTCTATAAGTGGGAGGGGATATTTATTCTTTACTGTGCTTCCATTTAGTGCTCTGTAGTCAGTTACTAGACGCAGGGTGCCTTCCTCTTTCTTTACAAAAAACACTGCTGCCCCTACAGGGATTCAGACGGGCAAATGAACCCCTTGGCTAGGTTGTCTTTAATGTGTGTTTTGAGGGTTTGGGTCTCCATGGGGGAGAGTCTGTAGAGAGGTGCATGTTTAGGCATGGCTTTACAAAATTCAATGTCATGTTTGACCTCCCATTTGGGTGGTAAATCTGTGAGCTCATTCTTGAATACATGGGCGTATTCATTTAGGAGTGCTGCAAGCTCTGGGCATTGGATTTTAGTTGTTTGCATATTATTGGATTTGGTGTACATCATTATGTGGAGGATACTATCTTTAGTTAGACGTTCTGAGTTGTCTTGATTTATGACCTGGACAAATACTGTGTTTCTTAGAATGAGGTTGTCAGGTTCTTTGAGGATATTAGAATTGACTCCATTGCATTTGATGGTCTTGGTTTTTATTTTCTAACATACGCTGGGGTTCACTCAGGTGAACCAGTTCATGCCTGCTACAATTTTGTAGTTTATGTTGTCCATGATAAGTCCTTTGATGGAAGTTTGTATGCATTGGAGGTCAATTATGAAGGGAGTTATTTTGCCTTCAAGTAGAACCTTTGATTTGTCTGCCATTCTGGTGTATTTGAAGTTGGATTTTGCCGTATTCTGAGGCGTGGCACAGACACACAACAGAAAATCCTAACCTTAGGATTGGATTTGTACTAAGTATTGGTTAGATGACAGGGAAGGCTATGTGCTTACCTTGCGGCCCTGGATCAATAATCTCTACTAGTTGTGGCTAGAGAGATGCGCAGAAGTACAGAAGACACAAAGATAAAAATGTGAATAGAACTTAATTTTTATTGGTGAATGTGAAATATATAGTGGTTAGGAATACCATAAAACACTACCAGGATAATAGGATCATTTGCCACCAGCATTAGTGGGGCAAGTGAGTTGCGCAGAGTCAAGAAACCAAACAATTGTATTTCCTGATTCAGTCATCAACTCATTTTGAGAGGCAAAAGAAAAGGCAAGAGATTTGTCTTCAAAATGGCCCACCAAAGGCAAAATTGATATATGGTGAATAGTGGTATTCACTACAGATTTGACAACTGGTATTTTGTATTTGGTTACAAATGGTTTGCTAACCATAGTATATTGTGCACCAGAGTCAAATAAAATTTTATGTGTATGAGATTTATAAGTGCATGGGTAGACAAGAAGTTGTGAGCAATATTGAATTTTTAAGTTCATAAAAATAGAGGATTGCAGGACACAAGGATGCTAGCAGCAAAGTTTGTGCCTTGGTACAGTTTCTTGTCGTGTTGGGAGGAGACAGGGGCACTTAAGCCTGTTCCCCCTCTTCTTTTCCCTGTTCCTCTGTTTTGAGACCTTTGAGGTCAGAGAATGTGGGGTCAGATTCATAGTGGGTTGCTGTCTCAGCATTGTTTACTTTCGCGGTATCCTCTTTCTTGGGACAGGAGCAGTTTGCGCTTTGGCTGCAATTGCTGTTGCTATGATTGGTGTTTTGGAGTTTTTTGCCATTGGAGTTTTCTCTGCCATTGCCATTTGAGGAGCAATTGCTGTTTTGTGCAGCATATTCCATGTTTGCGTGTTTTTCTGCGTGCTTGGCTTCTGCAATGAGTGCAGGCATGAAGGTATTAGCTCTGGTCAAATGAGGGCAGCAACAGAGGGTTCCATTCTATTGATGAATGATGCTCTGGTGTGTACACTGTCAGCTTGCGCTGGATTTTGGATTTTGTGGTGTATTTCCTCAAATTCATTGGCGTAAACTGTGATAGTGGTTTTCTGAGGAAGATCACTGAGCTGTATTGCAATGATTTGGAGGGATTTGGTGATGCAAAAATTGTTTGTGATGTCCTCTTTGAACTCTTTCCAGTTGTCAAGATGGTTGTCAGTTTGTGAGCTGACCCAGGTGACTAACCAGTTAGCTGCAGCCCCCTACAGGCGCTTGCTGGCTTCCTGGACCCATTTTTTGTGGGGGATGCAGCTGGCGCAGAGTTTAGCAGCAGAGTGGTCTAGCCAGTTGATGATGTTTTATTTGTTTTTAACAAAGAACTTATCAATATCAATGTACTTGGTGTTGGTAACTTCACCTGTGATAGGTGGTTGTGTTTTTGTTTGTGGCTGAAGAGAGCAACTGTATTGAATTATCTTGGTGCATGCTTTGGGCATTACCAGTCCTTCAAATACAGTACATCCACTAGGTATATCTGTGTTGGTGTTGTGGATGCAGAAGTATGTTTTCCAGGTCTCCTGGGATGTGGCCTGGTTGAGTACGTGAGCAAAGGTGGGTGGGTTTTGGTCAGTCATTTTTTCTTTAATGGGTGTGGTCAAAAACCATAGCTGCTACCAGTGATAAGGAGTGCCTTTGGGGGAAGCTTAAAATATGGAATTAGGAAAGAAGAGAAGTATCTTTTATTGGATAATATTTTAGACTTATATAGATTTGGCTGTGGTGGAGATTTAGTTGGATTGAATCTAGGGGTAGGTCATGTGCAGGATGGGTTCAAGCCACTGGATACTTGGACATCCATGTGATATTTCTTGGTTGCCATTCCTGGTATGTCAAACTGTATATTAGAAGGGCACCAAATCAGGCAATGACTGGATGTTAAGTAAGTTGGCAGTAGCCAGAATTCTTGTACATCCAGATCCTTGACAATGGTTATTTTTTACTGTGGATACACTGCAATAAAAATTTCTTTAAGTGATATAGAATTTACCCTTTATGATGATAAATACCAATTTCTGATAACCAATGGTCAATGATTTGAAACTAAAAAAATCTACACTGAAATATATTCCTCTTAAACCAAATGTATTAAGAGCTTTAGATAACTGCTTATAAAACTGGTGCCTCTTTTTTAGATACTATTTTTATTTAATTATCAGCCAAGAACCATATCATACCCTCTTAAAGTAGAAGGAAGTTGGGTGAGAACTCTGACTTTCATTATATTTAAAGATTCTACCAATATTTTTCCAGAATACCACTGTGGATAGAATTTTAAAATACAAAGCAAGGGTTTAGGATTCATATGAAATTTAAAATCAATAAGGGGTTAATGGACCACCAATCAACAAGGAATACATCTGACCTGGCTTTTTGAAGAGTCCCTGTTAGTATTCAACCCAAGCCCTTCAAAAAGTTTATTGTTAAGGTTAAATAGTGCAGAAAATATTGAGTGGGAAGCTCCTATGATCAACTGATTCTGGTATTTTATAATTAATGGGTTTCTTCATAAGTGGTATTTTTACAATGGCATTAACATAATCTTTGATAACCTATCTAATTGATAACCCCTTATTTCTAGGAACAAATTCCCAAAATTATGGCAAAATTTCTGGTTTTTTTTAGTAGTTTTCAAAGCTATTGTTACGTTAGAAACCCAAACAAAAAGGAATAGTACGTCCTTGCAATACCAGAAACCAGCAAAGAACCGCCTCCAAAACCTTGAAAGAAATAGACAGTTTAAATGCTATCATTGACAAAAAATGGGTCAAAGCTGGGGTTGCTCAAATAGCCCTTGATAATCTGGACTTGTCATATCTCTGCCCAAATAATTATGACAAGAAAACCACATGTTATACACTATTTGGTGATGGAAGCACTTGACCTGCTGGTCACCTAGACTTTTCACATAATGATGTCATTGAGTCAAAGTTGACAGCAAGACCCCAAACTACTGAAAATATTTTTAATAACCAATCAGATTCCAAAGAATCCCCTCCTCCCCCATCCTGAACTCTCTTAAGACTTTCCCCATTTCCCTCTAGAAACTTGTTTCCAGATAGCTTAATTTCATTCAAAATAAAAGAAGGTTTATCCAAAATGATGGCTCATCTGGGGCTGTTTGCCCCTGTCTTTGAGATATTAGCCTTTGTTGCTGCCAAAGTTGCCATCAATTCCATGGCTGCAACCTGGCCTACTCTTTACATGTAAACACCTTTAGATTTTTCTCTAATTTACCCCTGCAAATCATTTGCCTACTGACAATTTTGACCTCATTCCTCTGCTATTGTCATGCCCTGCCCCAAAGGGCAGGCTCATTAAAATTTATCATATTTGATGTTTTTGTTTGATTTTAATCTTTCAGTTTTTTAATATTTGGAATTTTGAATTGAAAGTTAAAATTTAAGTATTTTTAAGTTTATTACCTTGTTTTTATTGCTATTTGTGTTCAAATCATTGTTGTTATTGTTTGATATGTCTTTCACTATTCCTTTTATATATTTCTCCTTTAAAGTTAGAATATTTTCACTTATCTCTTACCTTTTGAACTCCTGCTTACGTCCTGACCGCTCTTCTCAAGCTTACGTGCAGATCTGTGGTTCTTACTGGGTTTCTGTTGTCCCTTTTTCCTCTAGGTTCTACACAACTTTCTCCAGTTGCTCCTATTCTTGGCTGCTTTACCCATGACTATCACTCACACAACTGTCAAAGACTTTTCTATAAATAAAGAGCTTGTGAAGAGTAGGCTTTAAGCCAAAATTCTAAGTGATTTCTTCCCTTCAATCTTTTATCTAATTTTAACTTTGAGATCTTAATTTCTAGAAATTTATACATTTTTATTAAATTCATTTTAAATTTTAGCTTTTTCTTTCCTTAAAACAAATGGAACTTGTGAAACAACAAGCCTTAGGCTTGTTGTATCCATTATTTTCCCTTAAGGAATCTTTCAATAGTTATATGTACCAATTTGCTGATGAAGATTATCCTAATATTGACATTCCAATAAGTTACAAATTGTTCACTGTTGAACACTTTGTTTTATCTTCTTTGCTTAGGGTTCTTACACTCAATTATTCCTTTTGTGACACAATATAGGTTTTTAGCAGGGTTCTGTAAGATTATTTTACAGACAGTTCATATGTTTTTAGATCTTTTAAATTTGAATCCTAATGCCTTGCACGCTCTAGTTTATAACCTTGCACCATTATGGGCAAGACCTTACAGCTATACTACCATTGGATCTATTATGTTGAATTTTCCTCCTGATTTGGTCTCCTGCTTGTCAAGCAACTCATGATCTGTTTATTATACCCTCATTGTATTTCCTTGAATCATGTCACATACCATTTCACTATAACAGCTATAGTTCTAAGCAAAGAACTTAGATTTATGTAAAAACAACTGAGATTTAAATGAGAACTACTCAGATGAAAAAAATTGAAACCAAATAATTTATATTGATTAAAAATATACTTGAATTCACTTCTATTTTGTTTTCATCTGAGTTGTTTTTGTTAAAATCTCAGTTGTTTTTGCTTAAATCTTAGCTTTATTTCTTAGAGCTATTTCTTTGAAAACTACTATAATAAAAGCTTAGATTAGAAAAACCAGAATCAATAAATTATAGAGATTTCCGCTCAATATTTTCTGAGACATTCAATCTTAGCAATAAACTTTTTGAAGGGCTTGGGTTAGATACCAAAAGGAACTCTTCAAAAAGCCAGGCCAGATGTATTCCTTGTTGATTGATGGCCCATTAAACCCTTATTGGTTTTAAATTTCATATAAATCCTAAACCCTTTTTTTGTATTTTAAAATTTTATCCATAGTGGTATTCTGGAAAAATATTGGTAGCATCTTTAAATAGAATGAAAGTCAGAGTTCTCACCCAACTTCCTTCTACTTTAAGAGGGTATGATATGGTTCTTAGCTGATAATTAAATAAGAATAGTATCTAAAATAGAGGCACCAGGTTTATAATCAGTTATCTAAAGCTCTTAATACATTTGGTTTAAGAGGAATAAATTTCAGTGTAGATTTTTTTAGTTTCATATCATTGACCATTGGTTATCAAAAATTGGGCAACTGCCAGAATTGACTCATTCCGCAAGTCAACTTACTATATGTTGACAATCATAATTAAAAACACTTTAATGTCAACAGCATTAAAAAGTCAGAATTAAGTTTTAACTCATGCAGACTACTAAATGTTGACACTTTTTTAATAAGCAGAAACCTGTCTTATGAACATTTTACTTAATAAAAATTAAGCTTCAAAATACTTTTTAGGGTAATGTGACAACATAGATTTATAAAAGCCCATAAAAAATTATACATGATAATCAAAAAAATCATAAAAATACACTTCAAAAATAATTCACTATGAAATTAGCTATCTTTACTATAATAAATTTTTGCCCACTTATAAAAACAAAAAAATCCAATACACAAAAAGATACTACATAAATATTTACAAATTATAGGAAAATAAAATATTCAGAAACAGTAATAAAAAGTTTTTTATATATTGAAAACTACAAAAACATATAATTTACTAGAGAAATACCAATATAGGCCATGTAAGACAGTCTAAAGCATCAAACTATCAATAGAAAATCAATGCTTTTATAAAACAGTATCATAAATTAATAATGTGTTATTTAGAATAACTATTTATTTAAAAATATTATACTTAACATATATGAACTATATAAAAAATTAGACAATACTCAATAAATTTAATTGAAAGCTAGACTGTGATCACCTGGTTGCCATTAAGAACTGTGGCAATCTTCTTGATATATTCCCCAATCTCTGAAAGCTAATATTTGGCCTTGACAACGTCCTTGATCTTCTCTTTATACTTTTTCTCTTTGGTGGTTCTCTTCTTCTTGGATGGGTGGTTCTAATATCTCTGATGGATGCAGCAGTCTTCCCCTGTTGGACTTTGAGATGCTCATAGAAGGTGTTGTATCTGGGCTTGATTCCAAAGGAGGACTTGATATGCTTATGCCAGCCCTCCAAAGATGAAGTTGTTTTTATCTCATCCTTAAGAACTGCCTGGTAGCAGTTCAAGTTGGCTTTGGCTCTGGGCTTGCTCCGGCGCTTAGTGACCTTACGTCTAACCCACTGTGGTTCATAATATTCAATGAAAGGGTAGAAGGCACCATCATGTTTCTTGGCATATTAATCCTGGCATAGGAGCTCAAAGGCTTGTTCAGCATGCTCTGGCTTTACAAAGGCTAGTGCTACAAACTGCTGAATTAAGAACTTGCACTTTCCTGATGTATCTTGACGGTGGAGCTTGCTGAGCTCAGGTAGACCCTTCAGTTGCCTGTTGACAGCCTGTCAATAATGGAAAAACACCCCTGGACCTCTCCATCAAAGGTATTTACAAAAGCGTTATACTGGGCAGTTTTATAGTCCATGATTATATTTGAGGGTCCAAGTGCTTTATCTTGAGCTTCTTGTTCTGCAGCAAGAGTGGCTTCATCATTTTCATCATCATCTGGATTGGCTCTAGTGTTATGGCCAGGGGGACTCTTTCTATTATTGGGTAGGTCTTTGATGTCCTCCTGAAGAATTTTAAAGGCCTTTATGTAGATCTCTTCTGTTGCCCCAGGAAGCAGAAAGTAGGCAAATGGGAGCACCTTGCCTTCAATAAGGGAATGTACAACCCATAGTTGGTAAAAAAGGGTGGGGCATACTGCAAAGGTACTGTCACATAACCAAGTCTCTGAATCTCTTAACTGCTCCAGGTTCTGTTGTGTAGCATAGCATATAATTCTTGTTTCTGATGTAGGCCCATCACCATGTAAAAGGATTACCTCATCATCATTTAATATCTTTAACTCCTCTGTCAATACTAACTCTTCTTGGATCATGGCAGATTTCTTATGGGGGAATAGATCATGGTGTTTGTCACATATGTACTTCACTAACTGATTGCAGTCAGGGATGATCTTCAGGTTCTCATTACTTAGGTGAGTGGTGGAATTAAATGCCAGATCAGAAGCCTTGACGTCTTTGGAGACTGGGACCATTTGGTAGAGGTTTCACTTTAGAAGCTTTTCAATAAGATTGATTAGAGCATTGCATGTGTGCTCTCCTTTTTCACTAGTGACTTTATACCATCCTTCTGTGTTGATCCTGGCAGCACAGCTTCTATCTTCACACACATAATTCTTGCTTCTTCCTGCTCTCTTCTGATTGTTGCAATTAAAAACATAGCCATCACAGACTAAACTTGCACCTCCTTTGACAGACATTAGTGGGGGAAAACCAAGGGAACTTCTTTGGGAGCTTAAACTCTCCTTTGGCGTTACATATATTGTGAACCTTTAGGGGATCCCATGGGCCAATTGGTGCTTGATGATAGTCAGACAGGTAATCATCAGGATCTTCTTTATTGATACTTGATGAGGAGGTGCAGATTTGTTGGGCGGGGGAGGGGAATTATCTGGGGTTGAATTCTTGCGCTTCTTAGACTGGGATGAGCTTGATTCCTTTGATCTTGATTAATCTGGGCTTGACTGGGGTTCTGGACTCTTGGGTATCTTCTTTCTTCCTTGCTTGTTTATTGGAACCTCATCTCCTTCTGATTGGTACCAGCTTGAAGAAGAAGAGGGGCAGGGGAGGGCTATTTGCTTTCAGGGTCTGGCGTCTTCTCCTTTGTCTTCTGTTTCTTTGGGGGCTCTTTGGCTGGTTTTTTGTTGGGGTAGGGACTTTGGACCTTTCCAGAGGCTTTGGGCACTTTCTTGGTTGACTTGGGGTCATTTGTGGCTTCTTGGAAGATTTTTCCTACAATAATTAGAATATAGTTCATAAAGTAAGAATAATCATGTGAAACATGAATGAAATTAAATAATAATCACTTGTTTTATTTTTATTTTTTAATTAAATAGTTTATAGAAGTATGGAAAGTAATTTAAGAGCTAGTTTATTAGTAAATAATAGAAAAAACCATGTTTAAATAAAAATTCAACATTCTGGTAGTCACAATAGACAAAAATATTTTATTTAGTTTGTCAGTGTCAGAACTTTTGGTTCTGCTCTCAGACCTGGCAGTCTGATAATTGTTCACTTTGGTATGTAATATAGATTTATTAGTCATTATGTTGATATCAGCTTGTATGGCAATAAGCGTTACTTGCAACGTCTGGATTTTCCTTGGCACTGCAACGGCAAGCAATGGAAAGGGAGGCAACTACAAGCAGCTAGCTAAACGGGTGGCTTGTGTAGTTCTTCAAGTACTGACAAAGGTCTTCAAACTTGGATAGTCTTCTTCTACTATTAAAACGTTCTACAGTAGACAAGGGTTATTATTGTCTGCCTTCCATCAGTCCAATGAAAGGGCTTTTATAGAGCTTGTGCTCTCTTTCTAGGATAAGATCATCTAGCGCTTCTAACTCTTGCTTGATTAGTCTTTTTGTCCCCAGACCGCCAGCATCAACCCCCAGAGTCAGGAATCCATGCAATGGCATGGGATTCCATATCATAGTACCCTGCGCTGGGTACTTGATTGTCATAGAATAGAGCATAATCTATAAGTGTGCCAGCAGTGGCGGCGCTAATTGATTACTCTATTTTTAGCGCATATTATTTTGTTCTTAGGCAACTTTTCTGGCATTGATTTGCACTGGCACCGGTGGTTTACTTGCAAATTGATCATATGCTTTCAATATTTGGAGGACTCCAAAATTACTACCCCGGCAGTTTGCCAGAGTATTTTGGAATAACTCTAGCCAATCAGGAACCAGTTATAATTGGCAAGCTATTGTATTCCTGGTTGTTCTTGCAGTAGTAATCCAAATCTACGCTATGAGGGCTTCTTAGATCAATTAGGCCTATTAACAATATATTTGAAGCTTCTACAATTATTGGCTTGGTGGATTGCCAAGGTAAATAAGGTAGAACAAAGTCAGTATAAATTCCTGACAGTCAGCATAAAAAACGCTTTAATTTTGACTGTTGAAATACTGACAGTCAGCATTAAACTATAAAAACACTATGTAAATCACTTATAAAGCTTAGTTAGTATTTTTTGGAGTTGGTTTTTTAAGGCCAAAATTGATTATTTTTAAATTTAAAAAATATAGATTTGCATATGTAACTTATTAAAACTAAATAATAGGGATTGTAGAGGGAAGTCTAAAGTATAGCCCTGGGTACTTTAGCTTGAATTATCATACCATTGTATTTGTGTTTTTTGTTAAGTGGTAGTGTTTTACTAATAATCCAGTGAAGGTGTCAACATTCAGGCAGTCAGCGTTCTTTTATAGCAACTCTCTTATTAAATCTTGCTTAAATTATGTCACTTTGTTTGCTTAGCCAAACCCCTTTGTTGCCATTTAGGCAACACGTAAATTTGAAACAAAGTTGACATTATAAATACATATATAATTTCTAGTTTTAACATATATGTATTGGCTTAAGTGGACTTCCGGAAATAAGCTATAGTTTATCCAGTGAGTTTAAAATAACAGTAAACATCTAATAAATACAAAGAACACTCTGAAAGTTTGCATATGTCTTTGTTAATGCTTATCTTAATATAAATTTAATAAAAACAGTAGTATAAAATATAAAAAATAGTTATTTTTAGAATATTGTGTATTTTATTAAGAAATTTATGGATTCTTATTTGGTGTCAACATCCAGATATTACTTACTGTAGTTGACCTTAATGTAAAAGTACAAAGAAACTTACATCTTCATAGTAAATTATATTGGTTTTTGGCTTAAAAATAAGCCTTTTTTTAAATGGTGTCAACATTATGCCTGTTCCTTTTTAATTTTGTGCTTCCGACTTAATAAGTTGATATGAAAATTAGCTTAGTTTTGGAAATGTCCAATTCCAGCGGATAAAAACTAAAATAATGTTGGTTTACTGAATGTCAACAAATTGTTTACATTCAAAAAAGTTGACTTGCAGAATGAGTTAATTCTGGCAGTTGCCAAAAATTGGTATTTATCATCATAAAGGATAAATTCTATATCACTTAAAGCTATTTTTATTGCAGTATATCAACAGTAAAAAATAACCATCATTATGATGACTGTAGATAATTCACCTCAAATTTTCATGAGGCAAAACACTATTATGCTCCTTCATACCTTCTGTTGAATGTTATGGCTATTTAGTTAAATTTAAAGTAGTTTAGTGTAAATTCACTGCCCCCTTTGGCTTTGTATAGGACCGTCTTTCCTTGTCACACAAAAAAGACCACTCAAAGTCCAGCAAAACCACTTAATTCACTCAAAGATTTAGCTCACAGTGTGGATGAAAGATTTGTTTTGCCATACCCCGCAGAACCCCCGGATTTGGTGGCCCTGGCTTGGGAAGAAACACTGGTTAATTTGGACTATTTATTAGCTTGGTATTGTCCTCTCTTAAAAACAATCAGGAACGCCCAATCAAATGAGGCCACATCTGTGACCAGAAAGTTAAATGAACCTGAGCTAGTTGAGGTGTCCCCCAGCCAATCAGGTGGATCCGCGGAAATTACCCTGAAACTTTCCAGCACCCCTGGCTTTGACCAGCAAATTTTATCACCCAGCCAACCAAATGCAAGCCAACTTAGTCATGTGACCATCCCCCAACAACCCACTCCCTTTTAACAATACCAGGGGATTTTGGGTCCCCTGCTTGTCAATTTTCCAATTTATTGAAGTTTGGGTCTTATTGCACTTGTTTTTAAAATTTGTAGTTGATTGGATCTCATTCTGGGTTCCTATTGCCTAAAGTTTCTAAAGTGTTAGTTATATTCCTAAACCTTACCTTTTGTCAACCTGTTTCAAAACCAGTCCTTCTTCTGGGACTCCTGAGACAAGCTCTAGAGTATAGCTGTTTTGATTTTGCTTTTGAAGCTTACGCTTGATATTCAAAGTTTTAGTCAAATTCTTTAAAAATACTTACTTTATCTTGATTTTTCACTTTAAATTCTTTATTTTGAACCTGCCTTTGTTTTTGCCTGCTGGAAAAGACACCCGAGATTGCTGCCAAGCTGCTCCAGGCCTCCTAGTATATTTTCTACCTGTCTCCTTGTTGCGGCCCCCCTGTTTGGCAATATTCTAATTTTTTTACCTATAAAAAGACCACCTACCTTGCCCAAATTTTGGGGTGAATTTAACAATAATACTCCCAGCGTTGAAGTTTGTGGTATTTTCCTTGCCCCCATTTTTGCTCCTCCTATGGTCAACCTCACCAGACCTGTGATTAAAGATCTCCTCTTCTGCGCAGCTCATGAGTGAAGCCCCCTCCAGCCTTTTGAGCCTTCCTGGCAGTCTTCTTTATTCTGGGGAGGCCGTGATAAAAAGCTTGACATGCAATGATCTGGACTTGGATGAAATTGACTATGCTTCTCTTGCCCCTGTGGCCGAGGAGGTTCCAATGTTCTCCCTCCCTGACCCAGAGGAGAGCAACTTGGTGCCCTTGCGCGCTCCTGCAACGCCTTCTTCCGCCCTGTCTGTACCCCCTGGTTACTCACTGGTTTGACGCTGATGGCACTGAATGCATATTTCCCTCAGTTTTCCCCTGTGTCCTCCTTGTGGTCCCCCCTTTGAGAGGCTGTTCCAGTACTCCACTGGGCAGCATCCTGGTGGTTTTTTTTGCCAGGATGGGAGCCAAACTTAGTTAGTTTAGCCCCCTCTCTCACATTTAGCATGAATTATTACCTTCCATTTCCTGTAATATATTTTTTTCAGGGAAATATGCAGTTTAAATGATTCCTCTTTCTTCAAATAAATACTATCACTTTTTACTACCACTTCTACTATTATAACAGCTCTTGGCTTGTTATCTTAAATTAAAAAATAACCAGCCTATCACAGAAGACTCTTGAAAGTCTCTGATTCCTTGTTGCCTAATTACTACAGTTAACATGATGATCTTCCTATTATTATAACAAATTAGATTTAGTTCCCCAGGCCTGATCAAAGTGCGCTGAGTTATCTTCTTCCTAGTAACCCAACACCAAGTTGATTATCCCTCAGATTATCATGGGGGAGCTCTCTAGGGTCATAGATGGTATGTTGCTTCTCATTTTAAAGCACAAAAAAATCAAGGATTAAACCCAGACCCCCACACTCTTTGTCCTGCCAAACCAGAGGGCTAGGAGCCCAGTTGCCTGCAATCTTGGGATCAAATCTTAAGGTTATTTGATTAAGAGCGCACAAATTAAAGAATTTTTGATGAGCCTGAAAGAATTGAAGCCACCAGTGCACCACTTGAATTTCACTCCTATAGAGAAGCAGCTTCTTACCAAATGGAGATTTTGGCTAAATCAGAATTAGAAACACCAATAGAAGTCAGTAGATAATGCTCCCCGGCATTGAGACTGATACATATCTGGCCAACCTGCCTGATTTTGTGAATAAGGTTTGTAAACAGAAAAATTCCTGCATCTATTTGCCAGTATCAGCCAATCATAATCCTTCTAAACATGAAGCTTTCTTATTCCCCCAGTTTTCCAACACCAGACTGCTCAAAGATAAAGCCTGGGAAGTTAGTATATACACCCTGTTAAGTTTGGATAAGACATTATTTCCACTCTGATAAGAAAATTGTTATGAATCTTTGGCTCTGCCTAATTTACCCTATCTAGTTCTTGTTTTTTATCATTTCAATACATTCCTATCAGGTTCTTCTCTTTTTTCCTGCTACCTGTTGAGCCTAAAGACCCCAGACCAAGTTATCTTGTCCCACTGGTGATCCCTTTGATCCTGTGCATTTAACCAATTATCTATCAATCCCAGCCTATTCAGAGTTTAATCTTGAAAATATACTCCTAGCAACCCTTTTGCCAGAACTAGGGTACTTGAAAACTTCAGCTGTGAGAACATCTGCTACAACATACAACTATTTAGGGATAAGTGCAACCACTTGCTCACCTATATAGGACCAGTGACCTCTTCTATCACCCCTGGCACAATTGCACACAATATTATATTATCACCAATGGAACTGCATCTACCCAGCTGTTTGGAGTAATATACATTTCTCTTACAGGTCTGGTGGACTCTATGGTTCCCAATTATTGACCTTGGTCTATGCTTGGACACTCTCTCTCTTATATTATCAAGTTGGCACCAGTCTTGTGGTAAGCACTTCCTTCTGGGCTAGCATCCCAGCCTGCACCTACATCTGCTATCCCACCTAGTGGCTGATATCCTGCTATCTAGGAACTTAGTTCTTACATTCCTAAACCCTAGAGTACTGCAATAATATTTCTTAGAGGTTTTTGATAGAGTGTGGATTCATGATGAAATTTGGATCCAGAGTGTGGTGCTCAAGGGGTGGAGGGATGGTTTGAGAGTAGCTGATCAACTGGAAACACAACAGGACTATTACCTTCTTACTCAACAGAACCTCTATTTTTGGGCTCTGCAAGTAGTCTAAGATGTGTAAGTCAATTGTTGTGTATGTGTATAATTTCTTGTTTATTAGGGACCCCAGGGGGTCTTTTTATACTTGATGAGGAGGAGGGAAAAGAAAGGGTGAGTCATGCTGACTAGGGTCTAGACTGTTAGACAATGAGCTTATTATTGGAGACTGAAACATACTGGGGAATATTCAGAAGGAAATGGATTGGATTGGGCAAGAAGTGAAAATTTGGGCATGTGATCTGAGGTCAGGTGGTTGCAGCACATAGTAGGGCCGTCTCTGGGGAATAGAGGGTAGAATAAGGTTTCAGACTACTCTCTTTCAGGGTTCCCACTTTGGCAAAAAGAGGGGCAGAAGATCACTATACCAATTTACATAGTGGGCACAAGCAATGGGTCAATAATTGATGCATCTGCGGCTAGCCACAGATGCATCAATGGGTCATTAATTGTCATATATAAATCTCTTTTGATGGGTTGTCAATTGATGCATCTGCAGCTAGCCGCAGATGCTCCAATTGGTCACTAATTGCCATAGGAAAACCCATTCCAATGGGTTGCTCTCCAATACATCTGCGGCTAGCCGCAGGTGCGTTGATTAGCCTGTTTTTGGAGACAACGCTATGTAATTTGGAGGGTTACCTTCTGATGATAATAACAAAAAAGGGCAGCAGTTCCCCTTATTTTTGTCCAAATAAAAGGCATTCCAAATAAGGCACTACTAGGGAGTGGCACCCAGCACCACATACCCCCAGATCAGGATGATGCTCCATCCAAAAAAGGAAATCCAAGGCCCTCATAATGGTAAGTGGATGCACACCTGAAACCAATTTAAAACAGCCAATTAAATGTCAAGTGACCTAATGATGTTTGGTGAATAGACTTAGAGGAGTGAGTCATGATGAATCACCCAATGATCATCAAGCCAAATTAATTGGGTAAAATCAGGTATAAGTAGAGGCGTCCTGAATGGTTTTCCTTAGTTAAAAAATGTCATTATCTTCTGCTGCCTGCCGCGTCCGTGAATTGTCTGCCTCACTACAGGCTGCTTTATCTGCTCTTTGTCAAGCCAAGCTTGAGGCCCTTGAACAGGGGGTGGGCTCCTCAATAGAACGGGAAGAGCACATCTTAGAGAACCTCCCAGAGGAGGACCGCAAAATTGTACAGGCCCCGTTGACATCTGTGGCCTTTGCCATCACACCCAGTTGGGTGCACACTGCTGAGGGGTGTCACTACCTTCAACTGGACAAGGAGGATGACCAGTTCAAAACTGCCAAGACTAACACGCCCAAGCCTTCAGGGCCTGAGGCTCAGGAGGGATCAAGTTCACAGCTTGACCCTAAGGATCACAGCCCCCCAAGTTACCCTGCTTCCCTGGCCACTCAGCGCCAACGTCTTTGCGACCTGGCCTGCAGGGCGGAGGCATCCCTAACAACCAACAATGAGTAAACTTTGTGGAATTTAATGGCCCAGGCTGCTTGTGACGCAGCTGCTGTGCAGGCAGCTTCTGAGGCTCTTGTTGATGAGCAGCAGCGTGTAGCTCTGGAGGCAGCCAATTTTTTGGGTGCAGACAACCCCGTTGAGGACACCCTGGTCCCTCAGGTGGCCATCAAAGAAAATTTTGCTGATATGGGGCTGGATAATGTGACTATCACCCATCATGCGCCTGATTGCTCTGAGAAAGTACTTGGTCCCTACAGCCAGATGGCTATCAATGCGGTCTTTCTGGATAAACAGTCTGAAAACAACTACAGGAGGTTAGGGCCGCCCTTGAGGTTGAGCCCATGGCACAGATCCTGGAGCTAGTCCAAAAAAAGGATTCAGTGTGATTCCGGAACTCCTTGGTGAATGCCTACACGTGTGTGCCTCTGGTGGGACGCCTTCCTTCCTTGTCAAACCTTATCAACATTGCCCTGCTTGGGCTGGGATTTCAGGTGACTAGGCCTGTTACCGCCTGGGTAGGTCACTTGGTGGAGAACGCTATGGCTGTTGACACCCAGCATGCTTTTCTTTCACCTTGACCAAATTCACCCAACTGATTGCAACTTGTCCCTGCAAAATGGCGGACGTCACCTTTGCCCAGAACACCCTGATCTTGGTGGTGGAGACTTGGGGCATCAAACAGAATATTCACCCCATCCTTTTGTACCACGGGTTTGATGGGGCTTCTCAGAGCCGGCGGTACCGCCTGTTTGCCAACCGGGTTGGGGAGTTGGACCCTAACTTGTATCACCAGCAGGTACAAGCGCTCATTACTCTGGGCCTATCCTTTAACCTATAAAATTGCACAAACCAGTTGCGCAAGAAGGTGGCTACTGCCATCAACGGCATGCGCGCCCAGCTGTCCACGGGTTGCCCAGCAAAGGGGTTTGAATCATACAAGTATATGATTCAAGATGTGCTTATCTTGGCAGCCATCTACACCAGCCACCATCCTCCTGAGAAATGCTGCACAAATAATTGGATGCTACAGGCTCCAATTAGCAACTGTGTGTTAGCCTATGACAACAATCACATTTTCCCTTTCTTTGTGGCCGCTAAGGTCACTAACCACTATATGGGGTTCATGGTCCCTCATCCACTGCAAGAATAAACCTTTTTGCTTCTTCTGTATTTACTTTATATATATATATTTCTTTTTTTTCTGGGATAAATCCCTTTTTTATTTATGCAGGCTATACCAACAATTGGTCTCTTCATCCTGATTCTATGAAGGGGTAGTAGGATACCTTGCTTCATCAATTTTTCTATATTCCTAAGTATTGTTTCCTCTACTGCCCTATATAGAAGAGATAATAGCAAGGCCGGCAGAGGTTATGTAGGACTGCATGGCCTTACTGAGGGGTGCCCATGTAGGCAGAAGTTGACAAGGGGCAAGGGGACTCCTTGTCAACTACAGGGGCTTCTTTCATAAATTTGGCGTGCACTCTCTGATAAGTTCAACCAGAGCCAATATGTCAAACTGTGTATGCATCAAAACTACTTTTCTCAATTACCACAAATGGGCCTGAGAATATAGGAATGAGCTTGTGGGGACGTCCAGAAGTACAAGCCCTGGAGGCAAGTACATGTTGACCAATCTCAAAAGATGCTAGCTTAGGATGATGCTTTATGTTGCGGGCAAACGCAGCACGCCAATTTGTCCTCATAGTGTTATATGCTTCATGATGAAGAGTTATTAATCCTTTGGTGAGGGCTCTCAAGTGGTCATCAGGGGATCTGCCTGGATCTAACTGATAAGTTGCCAGGAGACCTGGTAGGGAGGGTTGTTGCCCATAAACCATCTGGAAAGGGGAACAACCAGTAGCAGTATGATTAGTTACTTGGTATGCCATAAGTGCCAAAGGGGCTAAAGTATCCCAAGACAAGCCTAAATCTAACATAAGTTTTTTGAGGATATTTTAAGGGTGCTGTTGACTTGTTCAACAGAGCCATTTTTCTCTGGGTGACACAGAGTAGATTTCGCGTCCTTAATTCCCATGACCTTGTTTAATTAAGACAGAAGTTTGCTAGTGAAGTTGGTTCCATTATCCTCCAAAATGGTGTGTGGACAGCCATGATTGGCAATGATATGTGATAGAACAAATCAGGCAGTGTGCTTGGCTGTAGGGGCAGGAATAGCCTTGGCTTCAACCCATTTGCTGAAATGGTCAATGGCTACTTTAAGATATCTATTCCCACAACTAGTCTTATTTGGGCCTACTGGTCCTACCACATCAATGCTAACTGTGTGAAAAGTGTGGGTGGGGGGATGCAGTCTATAGCTAGTGGCCTTGGGTAGGGGACAATACTTGGAGCAAGTCATGCAGCTTCAACAATATTCTAATACATCAGTGTACATACCTTCCCAATAACAATGTGATGCAAGTGTTGCCATTATGCATTTTTTGCCTGTGTGCCCGGTGGCTAGGTTATGAAATTGTTGTAATATAGCTAGCCGCCAAGAAGGGCAAATATATGGCAGTTGATGTCCCTTGACTTCCTTATATAGACAGCCGTCTCTAATCATAGTGTTATGAGCAAGCTTGGCTAGGGTTTTCTGAGCCTCAGGAGGGATATTGTCCCATTTGGAGGGAAAAGAAATGAGATCAAACCAGGCATCTCCTTCAGGGGCAAGGGCTGCTACTAGTGGAAGTCTAGATAATCCATCAGCATTGGCGTGCTTGGCTCCAGGGCGATGTACAAGTTCATAGTCATATGCCTGCAATCTTACTTCCCAACAAGCCAATCTCCCTTCGAGGTCCTTTAAGTTAGCTAGCCACTTCAGGGAGGAATGATCAGTCACAACTTCGAAGTGGGACCCATACAGATTGGGACGGCACTCTTCAATACCATATAGGACTGCTAGGCACTCTTGTTCAGTTACTGAGTAGTTTTGTTTGTGGACATTCAGGGTTCTAGAGAAATATCCAACAGGGTGATTGTGGCCTTCATCATCAAGTTGCGCGAGGACCACTCCTACGGCTACTAAGCTGACATCTGTGTACAGAATGAACTCCTTAGAGAAGTTGGGATATGTCAAGACTGGGGATTCTACCAAAGCTTGCTTGAGCGCTTTGAACCCAATTTGGCAATCATGGTCCCATACAAATTCTACATCCTTTTTTAGGAGGCAAAAAAGGGGTTGGGCCAGATTGGCAAATGCTTCTATAAAATGGCAATAGTAACCAACCATTCCAAGGAAGCATTGTAGGTCTTTGACAGTGGTGGGGGCAGCAAGTTTGGAGATAGCTGTTACCTTGGCTGGGATAGGGGCAATTCCTTTCTTATTGATGACATGGCCTAGGAACTCAAGGTTTTCCTTAAAAAATTGACACTTCTTTGGCTTAAGTTTCATCCCTATTTTGTCTAGCCTGATGAAGACCTGCTCTAGGTCTCTAAAATGATCCTCAAAGCTTTTCAAATACATGTTGATGTCATCCAAATATACAAGGACACAGATGGACTTTAGGTCGCGGAAGGTGGTGTCCATAAGCCTTTGAAAGGTGGCCAGAGCGTTAGCTAGCCCTTGCGGCATCCAGATTGGTTGGTACAGACCATTTGCAGTCACAATGGCACATTTCTCCTGGTCTTCAACTTCCATAGGTATCTGCCAGTAGCCTGCTACAAGATCTATGGCTGAGAAGGACTGCGCGCCTCCCAGCTTGTCCAGGGTGTCATTGATCTGAGGTAAGGGATATCTGTCTTTCTTGGAGATGGTGTTCAACTTCCTGTAGTCAATTACCACTTGATTGGTCCCATCTTTCTTTTTTACCAGGAGCAAAGGACTGGCCCAGGAACTATTGGATGGTACTAAAAGACCTCCTTCCAATAATTTGTCAACTTCCTGTTGGATTATCTAATTTGCCACAGGGGATTGTTGATACGCAGTCTGGAATATGGGCTGTGCTTTCCCTGTGTTGACTTTATGGAAGCAGTTATTGGCACAGCCCAGCTCGTTGGAGTTGGCAAAAAGGTGCTTGTACTTCTTGATGAGCTCCAGAAACTGTTCCTTCTGTTGCAAGTCTATGTCCCCAATTTGTTTGTCTTGTAGGATGGGTGTTATTAGGCCATGACCAGGGTCTGGTAATCCTAGCTCATACAGCAATCCAATGGAATAGGCAGAGGAGATAGATTTATTTGAGGCAATTTTTAAGAAGGCTACTCCAGAGTTGCAACCAATTTATAGGGTATAGGAGTGAGGGTTGGCCACCAGGATAGTGAGCTCATCAGTGGTCTCTCCTGGGATAAGGTGGGTCGCAACCATGGGCAACCCGAGACGTGGGAAACCTAGTGCTGATATTTCCCCATGCAACCCTTTAGGTATGCATAGCTTGATACCTGTTCCTATGATGGCTTGGGATTTAGGAGGGATACTTACACTGTCCTTTGATTGAATCATTATAAGGTCATTGTAGCAAATGGTGTTTGGCAGCTTGCTTATTCAAGTCAAGGTGGTTTCATAGGGGACCCCTATCATCCCAGATGGACAGGTCAGCAGGATGCATCCTCTAGGGTTTATGCCTTCAGGAGGGACTCTAGGCCGGCCATCTGGTGTCAGGAGGGGGAATTCCTGGCCTAGGAGGTGAAATTTACCAGTCTTATGATTTATGATGGTCCCAAATTGGTCCATAAAGGAGGAACCAATCAATGCGTTGTAGTTCTTGGCTTCCAGGACTATGGCCGGGCAGATGACTACAGTATCCCCGAACTTCAAAGGGACTGATGAGTACGCGCCTTTGAATCTGGCAGGATTGTTGCCTGCTGTACCAAAGGTTCTACTGCACTCAACGTCTGGGGGGAAGCAAAGCCTATGGGTGAATTGGGAGGATAGATTAAGGTTGGTGCACCACTATCCAGGACGGCACAAATTGGGATGCCAAATACCTCAGTTTGCACCCATGTGCTTGAACCAACCAAGAGGCCATTTCTTCCTTCTACCCAACAGACCAGGGGGGTCCCTTTTCTAGCTCATTGATGGCTTTCTGTAGGGTGGGAAGGATGTGGATAATATCACTCAACGGAGTAGTGATCACAGTTTTTGAAAGGGCTTTGGTTATATTGCTGATGGTAGGGTGAGTTTTCTGGAGGTTCTGGGCCTGAAGGATGTATGGTAAGGCGGGATCAACCTTCAAGGAGTTTATTTCATGGGGGTACTTCCTTGTGGGTTGAGGCTTTTGTGCGTGTGTGATCAGCCATGGCCATTATTAATGAGTCAGGGCTAGGGAGATTGGGAGTGACCTTTTTACTAGGCGGAGGCACACTGGTTTTGTGTTCTCCGCTTAGTAGTTTTTTGGTCCTTCCAAGGCACTATCCTCTTGCAATGTGTTGGGAAAGACGTGCATACTGGGTTTTGAGTCAGTGGGCTCTTCTTTCACGTCTAGTCAGCGGTGTGGGCATTTCCTTGCAAAGTGTCCTTTCCGTCCACACTTAAAACATTCTTGTTCTTCCATGGGGCGTCTTTCCAAATAGAAGACTCCAACATTGTCCTCTTCATAATCCTCCACCACATTCATTACCTGGAGAGATAGGTACACAGGGCGTGGAGCCTGGCATAAGGTATGTTGTTGGAGGGAGGCGGCTATGCAAAGCACTGCTTGGGTTGAAGTAGGTGTCAACAGCTGTGGATGGAAGACAGATAAGTGTGAGAAGGGGCAGATTGCATGTAGAAGAGCTGTTGCTGCTTCTCGGGGGGTCAGGAAGTTGATAGACATTAGGGTTTGAGCCTCAACCCTAAATCTTCTACCAAATTCAGGAAGCGACTTGTCTTTCTTCAGTGAGATTGTCAAGAAATTGGCATTCTTGTCCTCTAGCTGTTTGGGGGAACCATAGGTATCTTCAAGGATATTTTTAATTTCCTTGTAAGACCCCTCCCCTCCACTAAGAGAGGCAACCACAGTGGAGAAGGCGGTTTCATCCAGGCTATTTAATAGTTTAGTGCGGGCAACTGGTTCTGGGCTGTCCCTGGTCATAAGCTTGAACCCTTTGAGAAAGACATGAATATTGATGGGTCCTCATGGTTTGAACTTGGTGTTTAGCTTGAGACTAGGGCCAGAGCTTGCATGAGAGTCCTATGAAGGTGGGCCTGGGACAGAAGGAGCTGGTCCTGGAGGCCTGTAGGGTGGTGCTGGAGGGCCAGGCGGTGGCCCTGGTTGTCCTGAGGGCCGGTCTGGTGGGGGTCCTGGCAGCCCTGGGGGTCCTCCAGAGAAAGTTCTGGGATAGCCTTGAGGTGGAAGCGGCGGCCCAGTGGGGTTGTAAGCCCCATATGGGTAACTCAATTGGAAGAAAGACCCCTCTTGTGGATATGGTTGCAGGTTAGGGCCTGAGTACCTGGAGGGGGAAGCCACTAAGGGTATTGCTGGGGATGTGACTGTCCAGAGTTTGGGGGGGGTCTCCCAGCGTACGGCTGCAGGGTCTGCCCTAGGATCATTAGCAGGGGCCAGTGATGGAGTGTCGGGGAGATGTTCCCTGGGAGTTTGATTGGCGGCAGTTGGTACTGAGGTGGGGCCATGAGTCAAGATGTCCGGGATGGGCAGAAAGACAGTTGGCATTGGGGCAGATACCCCTTGGGTAGCCCAGGGAAAACTTCAATATGTCTCTCCAACTGGGTGAGTACTGGGCAAGGCGGTTGTGGTTTCTACTGACTCAAGGACAGAACACACTACTTCTTCCAAGGCCGAGGCAGAGGCAGATGTTGGGCCTGGTTGATGACTACCTGATCCTCCTAGGTTCATTGAGTCAAATCTTTTGGTCAGGTTGGAGATCAGCAACTGTAGGCTAGCATCTTTCTCCTTAAGAGAGGAGAGTTCCTTGTTGTAAGTGGAGGTGTGGGTTTCCTGCTTCTGAGTCAGGATGGTCAGCTCCTGTTGAACGCGCTTAAGTTGGGTCATCAATTGTTGGATGAGGCCAAGGTGCTTGGTTTGGTTAGCCTTGGTTTCCGTCTTGAAGGCAACCTGGGCCACCTGTAGTGCTTCTACCTTAGCATAGGTTGTGTTGCCATCAGTTCCCACAACGTCCAGGTCTTCTTGTGTTTTCATGAGATCATTTTGAAGTAGGTTGAAGTCAGTCTTCAGGGCCTCTAGGTCATCCTGAGCTTGGTTGACTCTAGACGAGGCGTTCCCAGCCCATCAGTCACAAGCCTCTCGGTTATCTGTAAGCTGAGCTTGTATATCACTGATGTCTAGGTCATGTTGGTTGAAGTGACCTTTAAGGTTGGCCACCTCTTCAACCAAGGGTTGAACTACTTGCTGTTGGAGGGCGGAGTGGTCTTTGGTTATCTGCCGAGCAATGATCACGGTGTCTGAGTGCATGGCTCCCAGAATCTCATGCTTGTGTCTGATCTGGTGAAGACAGTCTTGAAGGGGGTTTACCGCTGACTCAGTATAGTCCCTTAGTTGGTTCAAAGCAGTGATGGTTTGTTCACTGCTGATACGTTGTTGCTCCAGCCAATTCACCAGTGCAGTCACCATAGGGTGGTTGAATTGGATCAGATATGCCTTGATCCTCCGGGTGTTGTCTATGGCAGTGGAGGTGAGAACATCCCTGTTCTTGCTCAGGAATTGGCAGACATGTTCCATATCAAATATGGTGGGATCATCAGAGGGGCCAGGGTGGGCAACTTGGTGCATCAGTAGAGGGGGAGCACTAGGGACAGACTGGTAGGATGGAGGAGCAGTAGGGACAGGAAGAGGCTCTATACGTAAGACAAACGGGGCACGGGAGCTAGTTTGCTCGAGGGTTTGACGTCTTTGGGGAGGGGCATGGGATTTCTGGACAGAGCCCTAGGATGGCGGTGGTCTCCACTTGATGTAGATGACCAGGAAGGAGTCCAAGGAAGATTGGTGGGAGGTTCCTCATCCACCTCAAAGAAGTCCTCTACAGGATCCTCATCTGAGGCAGGGGAGGGGCTTTGTGGGCAGATTGAGGTAGGTGTCAGTATTCCCTTTTTTATTGCTGCTAGTTATTTTCAGGATCATTAAGACCAGTCACAAGCTTTGGTTGGTTCATAAACAAATTTACTCTCATTCAATGTCCTTTCCTTCATTCCCTTGCTCTGCTGTTCAATTTTACCCAGATTAACGGTTAATTCATCTTTTCAAAGTTACCTTTATTCAGGACGATTCTCAAACCCGCTATCTTTTTGCTAAGATTAGCAACAATCAAACTGAATTATTACCTTTTGTATTTTTTAAAGTGGCTTACGCCAGCACTTCAGAGCTTGTTTTTCCGCCTTCTTTCCCGCTCTTCAATCTCCTGTTTGTTTTCTTGCTTTAACTAAAGCATGCCAAGTAGTCTGCCGCTTCCCCTAACTCTCCTTTACCTTCTACTTAACTTTTTTAAGTTAAATGTAGTTAACACCATGTTTTCTCTGAATCTCTTCACAAAAAAGCTTTCCTAACCACCTTTGGTTAGAATCCCCCTCCATATTTTGCTCACCTCAATCCAGACTAGAATAAAAGGCCTGAGTTTTGTCCAATCTCAACTTAAGTTGAGATTGTTTGACTTGCACCTCAAAAAAGGTACTTGTTAGGTTTTGTGGCTTGTGTTTCTTTTCTAATTTTAGTTTAACTTATTTTTGATCTTATGATTCCTTTTGACTTTCTATTCCATCAGTTAGGTAGTTTATATAATAATACACACAATTTGATTATTGATAGTTTTAATCCTCCAACTAGTGGTGAGCAATTCCCTGACTTAGAAATTGATTTTTTGACCAAGTCCTCAGTCATTAAGACTGGGTTCTATTTTATTTTCTTAGGATTAATCAATTGCCTCAGCCTTTATTTCACCTCCTACAAGCTTCTAGGAGCCTTAGTCCAGTTGTTACTACAAACCTTACCTACTTTTTTGTATTTGACCAACATAAATATAAACAGTATTAAAGCTTTGGTTTACAACCATCTTCCCCAAACTATGAGACCTTACAGTAGGGTGCCGTCTTGTGGGCTTGACAGTTTGGGAAGCAGAGACAGACAGGCGAGGTCTAGGTTGGGCTTGTAAAGGAAGGTCAGAGACCGGGGCAGCAGGTTCATCAACCTCTATAGGCAGTTGGGGAGATCCTGTGCTAGGGGCGGCCTGACCCTCAGGTTGGGGGACTTCGGTGGGGGTTGAAACTTGCTCAGTGTTGCAAGGCCAACCCCGGCCTCTGTGTACCAGAGTTGGACAGACAGGGTGCAGTGGGCTAGCGTTGCGTCAAGCGTAGTTAGCGGTGGAACGGCGTGGGAGATCCATGGTTTCGGGGTCACAGGTTTGGTCCCTGGACTAGAGGTCTCTGGCAGCTTTGCAACGGGCAGTGGTGGATACCCCTGTAGTGAGCACCAGAAAATGTGGTGCTCAAGGGTTGGAGGGATGGTTTGAGAGTAGCTGAGCAACTGGAAACACAACAGGACTATTATCTTCTTACTCAACAGAACCTCTATTTTTGGGCTCTGCAAGTAGTCTAAGATGTGTAAGTCAATTATTGTGTATGTGTATAATTTCTTGTTTATTAGGGACCCCGGGGGGTCCTTTTATACTTGATGAGGAGGAGGGAAAAGAAAGGGTGAGTCATGCTGACTAGGGTCTAGACTGTTAGACAATGAGCTTATTATTGGAGGACTGAAACATACTAGGGAATATTCAGAAGGAAATGGATTGGATTGGGCAAGAAGTGAAAATTTGGGCATGTGATCTGAGGTCAGGCGGTTGCAGCACATAGTAGGGCCGTCTCTGGGGAATAGAGGGTAGAATAAGGTTTCAGACTACTCTCTTTCAGGATTCCCACTTTGGCAAAAAGAGGGGCAGAAGATCACTATACCAATTTACATAATGGGCACAAGCAATGGGTCAATAATTGATGCATCTGCGGCTAGCCACAGATGCATCAATGGGTCATTAATTGTCATATATAAATCTCTTTTGATGGGTCGTCAATTGATGCATCTGCGGCTAGCCGCAGATGCTCCAATTGGTCACTAATTGCCATAGGAAAACCCATTCCAATGGGTTGCTCTCCGACGCATCTGCGGCTAGCCGCAGGTGCGTTGATTAGCCTGTTTTTGGAGACAACGCTATGTAATTTGGAGGGTTACCTTCTGATGATAATAACAAAAAAGGGCAGCAGTTCCCCTTATTTTTGTCCAAATAAAAAGGCATTCCAAATAAGGCACTACTAGGGAGTGGCACCCAGCACCACACAGAGTCTATATTAAACCAAAGAAAAACATGAGGGAAATGTGAACATTGATATCTTAATTTCACAAAAAAATCTTGTAAGTTTAAGGGTGCATAGATCACTTTCCTTATTTGAGTTAAATTTGATTAAAATAAACTGACACCTCAACAATTTGTTTGAAAACTTTGTTTGGTATGAAATATTGTGTTTGCTTCTGATATATATTTTGTTATTTTTGTACATTTTTTGACAGGATTATATAATTATTACAGTCGATTCTGGCATTTTAAGATGCATTTCTTTGTCTATTATTTATTTCAGTCATTCTGATTTTAGGTGCGTTGATTTTAGTTTAATTCATATTTTATTTTTTGTAGCATATTTTAAATATTAATAGATGTATATCTTTAATAAAAAGAAAAAAGATACGATGTTAATGTTATGATTAGTTCACAGCATTTTTGCTTTTTGGGTTTTGCCTCAATAGCTGTGAAAAACACGGTACAAAATATTTCAAGGTTGGACTTCATAAGGTTGCCATATCTTTGACATGTTCCAATAATTGAGGAAGAGGCGAGCGGACTGAAATTAGACAAGAAAATTAATTGACCAGAACGGTATTCGACTACAGTGGAATAATTATCATTTTTACATGAACATGTTTATATTTATCTTTGCCAACTTGTGAAAATCTAAGTTATCCAGTAGATTAGTTCAGAAAGTAGTTTAAATATGAAATGATAGAAGTATTTAATGATTATGAAATATTATAAATTAGTAGGAACCAGATTTAGGACGATTATAAGATATGGGCTCTTCTTCCGAGAAGCCACTTGACCCTTTGCCTTCAGGATAAGATGTAGATTCTACATCACATGATGGATCGTCTTCATAACACCCGCCCGAACCACTGCTTGGGGCATAATCAGCAGATATGTCCTCGTTACAAGAAGGGTCGTCAACAGAGCAGCCACCAGATCCATTGCTAGGAGGAGGATATGTAGGTGGCTCCATGTCACAATTTGGGTCGTCTTCAGGGCAGGTATTTCTTTGAGGTCTTCTTGTGGGTCTGCCTGGTCTGCAAGAGCCACCTCTGCAAGGTGAGGAAGGCACTCCGCATGAGCCATCATCCAAACAGGTGAACGAATTTCCACAGGATGCCCCGTTACAGAACCCAGATTCTTCAAAGCCATTCTGAGAACCACCTCCGTTGTTGTCGCCATTGGATATACCACTGTTGGACATTGCGCTGTTGGACATGTCATTATCAGAC
This sequence comes from Entomophthora muscae, assembly GCA_014839935.2. Classification (NCBI taxonomy): domain Eukaryota; kingdom Fungi; phylum Entomophthoromycota; class Entomophthoromycetes; order Entomophthorales; family Entomophthoraceae; genus Entomophthora; species Entomophthora muscae. The sequence continues at coordinate 123,116 of QTSX02004989.1, read as the reverse complement.
ACATCGCTGTTGCTGGACATGGAGTTGTTGCTGTCGCTGTTGCTGTTATCGTTATTGTTGTTGTTAATGTTTACGTTGGTGTTGTCATTGTTGTTATTGTTGGTATTGATGCCCATCATGGCATTCAAGTAAGCCATCTTCTTTTCCCAGAGTTTACCGAATGTTCTACGCTCGACAGGGGCAGCATCCACAACAACGAGAGAGAAGAGTGCGAAGAGGACCTTGGGATTCATGTTTCGATTGATGCTTGGATTCTTGATTATTACTTCCTTTAATACTAGTCATGAATCTGCCTTGGAGTTGTTTTGTGTGATGTGCTTAGTGAATGTTCAATGATGGACGTAATGCTTAAATGCTTGACAGAGTGCTTTTGGTGATAAGCAATTGAATGTACAAGTAGTTTGTAGAACTTATTCGACATTGTTTTGAACCGCTAAACTTCTTAGGGCAGCTGTGTGAATAACAGTGGCATTGTATTGTTTCATACGCCATTAAATCAATGTTAAACTTAGATTGATATTTATTTGATCGCTTTGAATCCACCTGAAATCCACCCCTTGCCTTAAAAACAATGTTTTTATTTTAATTGATATGTGCTCTTTTATGATGTCATCTTTAGAGCTTCATTGGATTCTTATGCCATTCAAGTATTGTCTTTATATTGGCTTTAAAGTTCCCATTAAGTGTAGCTCGATTTGATTTTACTCTTTGGAATTGCCAGGTTATAACCTTAGAACTCAATAGTCATAATTTTTAAACCGTCAAGCCAGCTACTTTATACTTTAGCTTTCACACCTGTTGAGATGGACGAATCAAAGTCAGACTAGAGCGAACTAAAGTCGCTTATAAAAGAAAAATATAACATTAAAGGCATGATTTGATACAAATAACATAAATTCAGGCTTTAATGGGCAAGTCCAATTGAATGCACAACATTTTATATCAAGCACACGACTAGGGAAGGGATGGAAACAGCAATTGTGCAAACATAGTGTCACAAAACTATTTTTTTTGGATGTTTTGGATTGGTTCACAAAACAATCCATGTGATTTTTTGTCACAACTTTTGGAGTAGGCCACAATTTGTGCCTCACTCCATTGTGTAGATCACAAAATATAAAAGGAAGATGGTTTTCATGGATGAAACAGATGATTTCATTTTGTGAAGGGACACAGTATGTAAAATTGGAATGGTTCTCAAGGGTGAAACAGATGGTTTCATTTTGTGCAAGGCACAGGATGTAAAATTAGAGGAAGTTCAGTTATGGGACTTTATTTTTTTAATTGAATTTATTAAAGCTTAAGCTGCCATTGCCTCACAATGATAGATTTGATTGTACCACAGTTTGCTTTAGATAATTATATTAAAACACCAATCAGAATATTATAGATATCTACTTTAATTGAAAGGAATAGCTTACATACTTATGATTGGACACAAGACAAAACCACACAAGATTGTGCTTGGTCACATCACAATTCATGCAGATTTGTTTTGTGACTTTTGGAGCAGGGTACAAAATGTGGCAGTTGAAATTGTGTACTGTTCCCTAAAAACACAAAACCAATCTGCATGAATTGTGATGTGATATGAAGGTCACAAAATGAATTGTACTAACTGACAAAGTCACAAAACCAATTGTGCCAATCAAAGCTTGGTCACAAAACCATTTGTGTATATTTTGGTGCCCGTCCCAACCCTACACACAACACACCAAAATCATGTAGGGAGATCAGGATAACAAGATGCTGATGCCATGGCCATAGTTTTCCTGGATGTGGCCTGGCCAAAGTGCTGCCACCCAGAGAAACCCGGCCCGAAGCCCTGCCTGCTTGCGGCAATTGTAGATTTAAATCTAACAATTGATCACAAGTGGGTAGTGGCACAGTAAATTGGATCCGAGTGGGGAGCAAATGCCCCACACCCAATTTTCCCTTCCTTGACCTGCTGGTCAACAAATCCTGACCTCAAAGGAGGTCAGATAACAGCTTAAAGAACCAACATTGGTGGTATTTGAAAGCTGTCCAAATATTGTATTCAAGGAGGCCACCTCATCAAGATGTACCCAAAGGCTTTAAGTAACAATTGTCCCCACCAAACTACCTTAGTAGTTTGATATTTACTCTCAATAAATATCTTGCCTCAATGATTCATTTATTTCAATGTTTTCTAATCAGATTTGTGATAACCAGACTGCTAGATTCTGCTTTAACACCTCTGCAATTTCCTGGTAATCTTCCACATCCTGCTAAAATGATTCCTGAAACCCGCAAAATTTAATGTGAGCCTATCTATGCTGCTTATTCCTTGATGTTGAGCCAAATTAAGGTCTTCTTGATGTATCTGTGAATAATCTTCTGCTATACCTTTCCTTATTCACTCTTAAAGGGTTATCATTTCCAAGTAAACACACACCATCTCCTCCTCATTGGTAATGCCATCCTAATTTGGGTGTAAATTCCCCATTTGATCAATTATAACAAGCTCTCACTCTACTTTACCCTGACAGCTAACAAATCAATTCACACACACCCAATTTTATATTATGTTTGCTATGTTTTGAGAAGGGCACATAAAAGTTGCACATTATAATGCAAAATTTACATATATAAATGAGAGCAGTAGAAAATCAAATCCATTGTAAACAAAACCAAAGCATAAAACATGGTAGATAATATCTCACTGCTGGGTATCCAAATCAATATATTTAATATGAAATTAAAAATTAGATATACATATTATTAGTGTCTTTTGTGGGTGTAGAAATTGTGCAAAATCAAAAAATATCTTAAAGGTGATAAAAATATGAGTAGTAGGCCAGTATGGCTAAATATAGAAGCAAAATACATTTAAATTGATAATATGGTAACAGGAGTGAGAAGGTTCAAAAATAATATATTAAAGAAAAATTAAATTAAATTTTATTTAATTCAATGGAAACTATTACACAACCTGAAAAATAAGCAAGCACACCTAACAGATAGTGCTGAGGTTATGGGCACCCTAGAGGATCTACTAACAGATTCCCTGTATGTGTGGATGATGAAGCATCCAACAGCATGTCCAGTGAAAACAAGGAGGTGGTACCACAAATACAGGGCCAGGCTGTTTATACAGAGAGATCCAGTAGCATCAATCTTGATATCACAAAGCTTACAAGAAAGGCACAAAACATTACTGTATCCAGAACTGTTAACACAAAGCAGTTGAAGTTGTTTTTATGGTATACCTACTTCAATACTGTAAATATTACCTAATGCAATCATGCTTAAGAAGGTTCAAGTTATCCTTTTCATTAGCTATGTGCCTTATGTTATCAAAAGGGACAAGTAAGAGAAGGAAGCTTCAAAATTCTATGACACTGTAAAGGGGCATAAGATATTGAAGGAATCCATCAAATACTTGTCAAAACAGCAGGCTCAACCCATCAGCAAGGTTTCAATAAGGGGGTTTGTGACCTGCAACCCAACTTCCCAGTGACTTGTAGCCAAACTAGGAAGTCAACTCAAATTTCCAAATCCAACAACATGAACAAATGATGATCCATTACAATGGATACCTCGTTTTGGCGCTTGACTCATTATCAGGATCAGGCCACCCTCTTCACTATCCCACTGTGTAATCAATGCTATCATCTTCCTGTTATCCATGACTCACAATAGCTATATAATCATTATCTCTCAATTAAGAGTATTATCTAGTTTCTAAATATTTTCCCCTTGTAACTCTGCTAAAACAGCACAGTTACAACATACTATACACAGGTGCCTATGCTCATTATTCCCCAGTCAGAAAATAACACACAGCACACTTAAAAAGCCAGACATCCTATCCCTAATACCAAGTGTATTATATTCATCAAGCTAATGAAGCACATTGCTGACTATAAGGAGGCTGCAAAGATTGTCAAACTTTTTCTGAAATCAGCTGATTGCTTTTACCAAGTATATAGAAAAACCAGAAAATTAGTCTGATCAAGAAACCCTGACAGCTGCTGATATTATTTAAGAAGGAACATGAATTGGCAATACATAGTGAATGAACTGAAATGTCATATTGAATTAGAAAAAATACAGACCTTGGTTAAATCTATATTTAATATTAACACATAGGCCCTCTATCTCTACTAAGTTGTTAGAGGGCTCTTCTTCTTGCAGAAAAAGCTTGGGGTGTCTCCATACAACCAAAACAGCTTGTCTGATAGTGAGATCTGCCGCAAATACACGAAGATGTATCTGCACTTAATGCCAATGATAATTTATGACTTTTGTATTGAAAAAATATCTTTCACATCTTCCTTCCTCAACTAATATGGGTATGTAAAAAGTAGCATATGCAATGGGGTATATAATTGAGCATTTATTCACACCAAAGCTCATTCTATGGTGATACCCCTCAGTCCAAAGAGCATTGAGGTCTACCTGATTATTAGGGCTCTCATAACAGTATCACATTTCTGATCTTCCTTCAAAATTTGAAGGATTATATCAGAAAAAAGCAGTGAATTTTTCAACATTACTGTTATGGATAATGTGGGGCTCCACAAAGTAACTAAAGTTTTCAACAATTTCCCTGGGATTAACACTAGTATCCCAGTTATCAAAGCTGATTAGGTTCAGATTGTATGTTCCCCTTATTTCTCCCCATGTATGTGGCTTTTATGAATCCAATTGAGGGGGTCTTTGGATGTCTTGAGTGAGTTGTTGAGTGTGGCATTCCATCTGGGCCCAGGAGTGATTTGCTTCAATTTGGGGTCTGTACCCTCCTGGCAGCAAGATACTCACGTTAATTCTGGCACCTTTTTTCTGAGGAGCTAAAATCCGACAATATGACAACATTATTATATCTTTAAAATAAAATCTGTGTTTTAAAAGTCTGAAAATGATGGCATATTTCTGGATTTGGGTTCTTCACAACCCCAGGGCAGGCAGACGCTAAGGCAACCTTTGTTCCATTAAACAACTCACTGTCAACCAACATTAAGCACACCAGCTTTCTGGAAAGCTGATTAAATATAAACAAAGGCAAGCCAATTTTCTGACAAAAAGAAAATCTGACTTATTTTTAACATGGATGGTTAATAAAGATATAGACTACATATAAAAATAAGTTTAAATTTTCACATCAAATAAAAAACAGCTAGAGCTATTAAATTTAAAGAATTGCTTTTAAATACTAAACTATAAAAGTTTATTATCAAATAAACTAAAAAATAGCTAACTGCCTTAAAATATATAAGATAATAGGCAACCAGTTTATTATATGAAATGTTAGCAATCATTCAAACCCAACGTTCATGGCTTTTGATACCCTTTTCAGGTATTACAGCATGCTGTCCTGCCTATAGCTCCTGTGTACAGATTTTATATTGTGTCCTTCTTGAGTTCATGCTGGTTTTTCTTGGGGAGGGAGAATCTCCATGTTCCTTATCCATTATATCTTATCAGCCCTGTCTTTTGACTTCCTCTGGCCCACAAACAGCTTGCCAAAAGATGGCTCATTAACTCTCACTGACTTGGCAAAGTGGCTATGCCATCCTTCCAGGTTTTGTAACTGTGCTGTTTTATCAGAGTTACAAAAGGAAAATATTTGGAAGCTAGATAATATTATTTATTGGGAGATAGTTATTATATAGTTATTGTGAATCATGGATAACAGGAATGTTGTGATCTGAGGCACGGCACAGAGTCACAACAGGAAATACTAACCTTAGGATTGGATTTGTACTAAGTCTTGGTTAGAATGGCAGGGAAAGCTATGTGATTACCTTGTGGCCCTGAATGAATAATATCTGCTAGATGTGGCTAAAGAGGCACCAAAGTACGTGGAGACACAAAGACAAAAATGTGAATATAACTTAGATTTTATTGGGTATAGAAATTAGGATTATATACTGTGTAGTCTTACCACAAAACAGTACATGGACAGCAGGATCACTCACCACAAGCATAAGTGGAGCAAGTGAGTTGCGCAGAATCAGGAAACTGAGCAATTGCTTTTCCCAATTCAGAGCCAGCCTCATTTTGAATGGCAAAAGCAAAAGAGAGATATTTGTCCTCAAAATAACCCAACAAAGGCAAAATCAAAACATGGTGAATGGTGGCATTCACAACATTGGCCCCCTCTAGATTGGCCTTAGGGGGGTGATACTTGCGGAGGAACTTGGCATGCACACGAGCAAAAGGTTGAATATTAGAGAGGAGCTTTACATTATACTCTGACCCTCACTTGAAGGTCACTTCCAAGGGCCCAATCCACAACAAGTCTAGCTTATGAGCTTGTCCTCCCACTCTATATTGATAGTAGAGAACATGGTCCCCAATGTTGAACTCAGGCAGGGGGATCTCCCAGCATTGTCAGGGGAGAGCTCTAGTAGCTTGGTCTTATAGGCAGACGCGTAGGCAGAGGCCTGGATATCAATGATTTGATTGAATATATCCTTGATATGCTAATCAGGGTTCATAGGCTTATCAGAGGAGAGTAGGGTGGCCCCAAGAGCAATGGAGTTGTGGCTTCACAACCATACAGCATAGCAAAAGGGGAATACCCAGTGACACAATGTTTGCTAAGGCAATAGGCAAAGAGAGCAGCAGGTAAGTATAGATCCCAGTTGGCGGCGTCAGAGTAAGTGAGTTTCCTCATGATAGAAACCAGAGTTGAGTTTGAGCACTCAACTGCCCCATTGGTGGAAGGATTATAGGGGGCAGAGAAAGACTGATGAGACCCCAAGGCTTCAACAACAGAGGTCACTAACTTGGCGTTGAAGTTAGTCCCATTGTCAGACAACAACACTTGAGGGCAACCATGGCGGAAGAATACATCTTGCAGCAGAAAGGCGGTGGTTGTCTTGGAAGTGATATCTTTAGTAGGGCAAGCTTCTACCCACTTTCTAAAATGATCAACAGCAATTAGGATAAAGCAGCAACCAGAGTGGGAGCAAGGGAGAGGCCCTACAGCGTCAATACTGACAGTGTGAAATGCATGTTGAGGGGGGACTAGCTTGAACTCATGAGTGATGGCTTTAGGTTGTTGGAGTTGGCAATCATGGCAACTAGCAATAACATCTGGGATCAACAAGTAAAGATTTTCCCAGAAGTAATTCTTCTGGAGCCAGGCAAGGGTCTTGGCAACGCCTCCATGTCCTGTCCTTTTATGAGCTTGCAGCACCAACAAAAGGCTAAGACTAGGCCTTACATAGGGAAAGTAGTGGTCTTGTACTTTCTTGAAAAGCTGATTGTCATGAATTAGGGTGTCTTTAGATAAATTATAAAGGGCAACTCAAACTTCTTCTCTCTTGTTTTCCCATGACAAAGGATATCCAATTAGTTCATACAGCCTGTCAGTCTCAGCAGGCTGTAGGGCAAGGATGGGCATTCTGGATAATCCATCAGCATTCTGATGTTGAATCCTGGGGCAGTGCAGCACAGTGAAGTTGTACCCTTGCGGGCAAAGAGCCCATCAAGCTAGTTAGCCTTCTGGTTCCTTGAGTTGCTGTAGCCATTTGAGCAAAGTGTGGTCAGTAACTAAAGTGAAGTGGGTGCCATACACGTAATTGTGGAACTGCTTGACAGCATGCAGCATGACAAGGCACTCCTTCTCGGTCACACTGTAATTTTTTCATGCTTATTCAGGACATAAGAGGTATAAGCTACAGGGTGAGCCACACCCGCATCATCCAATTGATCCAAGATAGTCCCAATAGCTAGGTCACTAGTCTCAGTATATATGATGAATTCCTTATTGTAGTAAGGATATACTAGGATGGGAGCCTCTTTGAGTTTTTGTTTGAGGGTCTCAAAGGCTTGTTGTTGGCTGGCAGTCAATTCAAAAGGGACGTTACGCAGCAGCTGGACCAAGGGCTTGCTAGTGTCAGAAAAATTGGGGATGAATTGTCTATAGTATCCCATCATACCTTGAAAGACTTGGACCTCTTGCAGGTTGGTGGGCGGAAGCATTTTGTCAATGGCCTCAACTTTTTTAGTCATGGGGCGAATTCCTGTCTGGGTCACTTCATGCCCCAAGAATTCAAGGTGTTCCTTGTAGAAGGCGCACTTAAATGGCTTTAACTTAAGTCTAGCTTCACAAATCTTTATGAACACTTCCTTAAGATGGGCCAGGTGGTTGGTAAAGGTAGCACTTAAGACAGTTATATCATCTAAGTACACTAAAACACACAAGAGCTTCAAATCACGGAGGATGGAGTCCATGGCTTGTTGAAAAGTAGCTGGAGCATTTCAGAGCCCTTGCAGCATTTGCATAGGCTCAAACAGTCCTTTGGAAGTGATGAGTGCAGCCTTCTGTCTATCCTCAGGTGAGAGATCAACTTGCCAGTAGCCAGAGGCTAGGTCAATGACAGAGAAGAATTTGGAGCCCCCAAGGCAGTGGAGATCATCATCAATGTGTGGTAAGTGGTAGGAATCCTTTTTGGTTAAGGAATTCAAGTGTTGGTAATCCATTAAAATACAATGACCTCTATCCTTCTTTTTCAGTATGAGTAAGGGGGAGGCCCATGGAATTTTGAAAGGAGCAAGCAGTCCAGCGTTTAGAAGTTGTTTGAGCTCTTTAGACACCTGAGCATCCTCTACTTGACTGTGGCGGTAGGATTTGGCATGAAAGGGGGAACATCACCAGTATCAATCTGGTGAATGACGCCTTTGGCTAAATAATAATCAGTGCTATCCTTAGCAAAGATATCCAAAAACTGATCCAGTAGGTCAAGCACCTCTTTCTGCTGAACCAGAGATAGCTGCAAGAAGTCTTGAGCAGTGAACAATGATAGGACTTGCTGCTCATCCTCAGGTAAGTTAAAGTCCTGGAACGTACCAAAGGGGTGTAGTGATAGGACGTCAGGAGCATTCAACAACCTGCCATAGCCAACAGCCTGCCCTCTAGACAAATTTATGGAGAGAGCAGTTAAGTTGGCGACCAGTAGTTGAACAGGGTCTTTATGAGAGACATCCAAGATTCCTGGACAGAGATGGGGTTCTTTGCGTCCTAGCGAGGGAGGAGAGTACAACTCTAGGAGCGTACAATTGGGCAGCTCATACAATATTTGAGAATCTAGGATAGCCTGAGACCCAGGAGGAATAGTCATAGCAGAAGTGGCCAATAGAGGAATCCCTTCAAACGCAGGATAAGCCATAGGAGGGCACTTCATGTTGGAGGAATGGGTATGATATTTTAAAGTGAAAACACCAGTGGGATATTCCAAGGCACATGTCTTGAGGCACTTCCCGGTAACTTTAACTGGCTCTTCAAAAATCAAAGGGACCTTGAACACTAAGATAGAGAGGTAGTTGTCCTTTAAGTTGATAATCCTATTGTATTCCCTAAGGAATTGAGTACCAACTAAGAGGTCATAACTCTCATTCTCTAAGATAACGGCAGGCGCAGCCAAGAGTAGCTTGCCAAACTGCATTGGAAGAGAAGAATGAGCTCCTATAGCGTGAGTCATGGATAGCCCAGCTGTGCCACAGAACTGATGATAGTTAAGGTCGGGGGCAAGTTTGAGCTTCTTGACAAGCTTCAAGGAGACAACGTTAACAGGAGACCCTGTGTCTAAGACAGCCTTAATCTTCACCTTTTGGATGGATATTTCCACACAAGTGGTAGTACAACCAAAGGGAGGGAGGACAGCCAGAATGTCTTGGGCTTCTGCTAGTTCTTTGTCCCAATTTTTAATTATGCATCTTAGGCCTGGGAACTCCTTATAGACTGTCTGGAGAGGGAGTGAGACAGAGACATTTTTGAGCACAGCCTCAGCAACCTCAGCAGCTTCTTTGGAAGATTTGACAAGCGTGGGAGATCTCTTGGCTTGAGTGAGGTATGGGCAAGAGACAACTTCCTTGGCTTCAGGCAGAGGCTTGGCAGTTATTGTAGCTTTTCCAGATTGTAGCTTATAAGGGACTGCAATAGTTTCAGGGACAGCCAGGATGGAATATCCATAGGTGTTGTGATCTTTTATATCAGAATCATCCATGTCAGAGTCATCAGATATATTGTGGAATAGCAGCAGAATGGGAGAAGCCTCAGTGCCAGTAGGCTCATAGTCAGTAATGGAGGGGGGAATTAAAGGAGACTGGGAAGAATTGTTCACCAAGAGCATCTCCACCTCTAGGTTGACTGTTCTTTTCCTGCCTGTTCTTTGGGATCAGCTCCTTCAACTCAAGGATTGGTGCAGACTCATGAATGATGACCTATCTGTCCACAGTTATGGCAACCCTGGCGTCAAGGGGGATTCTGCAAGTTCATGGTAAGGATATGTGGGCCATGTGAAGACAAACCAGAGGTAGAGGCGGCACAATTTCTCCTGTACAACTGCCCCAGAATGGGTAAGGTGCATATCCTGCAACAGTGTCTTTATGCTCTTCATAGAAGAAAGCATGGCTTTATGGGCCTTGAAGTGAAGACACAGGAGCTGGTTAACCTTGAGGGCTTGAGCACAAGCCATGTATGCCTCATGTGCGGTCAACTGGCGGCTTGTGATCAGATGTTGCCCTTCCATGTAGAATCTATCTGCAAATTCAGCTAGGGTCTCCTTTGGCTTGAAAGCAATGTGCATAAAGGCGTCCTTCTTCACTTCCAAACTAAGGTCACCCCTGAATTTGCCAATCAGAAGTTGCTTCATATCTTCCCAGGTCTCAATGGTGGGCAGCTCTGGTACTACTACCTCTTGACAGGTTGGGTGTAGAAAGGTTAGAATGTGTTCCTTCTTAACCTCATCTGAGGCTCTTCTCATGGCATTTTTGTAGATAGTTAGGAAAGCTGCAATGGTCAAAGTTTTGGGGTCAAAGACTTGCTTGAAGGTAGGCTTGAAGTGAGATTCTGGAGTTGGGCTGCCATTGTTGCTATCAAGTACATTTATGTGTGGGGAGAATTCTGCTTTGGACTCAGTGGGGGGATATCTGGTCCACAGCTGGAAAACACTTTCCTCAAGGGTAGTCAAGGTTTCAGCAGTGTGGGTGCCCGTATTATTAGCTAGGGTGGTATGCTGCTCAGTAACATCCAGGCACTGACCCTGTGCTATTACTACCAAGGACAGTTCAGCCAGTCAGGAAGTAAGAGACGGGCCCACCAAAAGGCAAGGGGCAAATCTGTCATTTACTGAATCAATCACTTCACTAAGTTCTTGTATGTCTTTATCAAGCTCAGAGTGATCTTGCTTCAGGAGTCCACTTCATTGGCTAGAGCTATCAACTCTCTAGCACAATGAATGTGGGGGGCTCCTGAAAAGCCAGGGCAGCAGCCATCTTCACTAACAACTCCAGATGAACCAACAACAGATGATATTGCCTCATGCAAAGTAGAAACCTCTTGTTGTAAGTCAGCAACCTGAGTTTTCAGAGCAAGCACTTGAGGATCAGGCTGAGGGGCTTTGGGAGGGTGATCCTGACTGCAGGTAGATGCTCTTAACTCTCAAATGGCATCCCATAGTTTATGCTCACTATCTGCTAACTCATCAGATGGAGGAGAAGGCAGGGCATCTGATTTGGAGGTAGATAGTTCATTTATTTGAGTCTGGAGTTTGGAAATGGTAGTGGTGGTAGCAACCCTTTCTTGATCAAATTCCTTGCCAAGTTTTAAGAGGCCCTTTGCAACATGGACCGCTACTTGCTTTAATTGGTCAAAGGAGTAAGCACTGAACTTGTTGAGTTGCTGCCCAAGTTGTTCAAAGTCAGTGAGATAAGCCTTTAGAGTGGAATCTACTTGGATATGCCAGGGCTGTTCCAGCTGGTGGAACTCATGAAGGCACTCTCTGACATACTCAGGGATAGACTGGCGCATTTTTTCAATGGAGTTGACCAAGCAAGATTGGGAGGTGACAGAGTTGGGCTGATTATTGGATACTAAGGAAAACAGGGAGTGGATCCACTGCTGGTAGGCTGCAAACTGATCCCAGTGATGAGTGACAGCGGCTTGTAGCTATGAAATCTCCTGAATGTGGAGCCCTAATATCATTTGATGATGGGCTAAGGCGGGTTGTACAAAGGAGGACAATAAGTGTTCAGCAGAGCCAGCTGCTGAGAGGAGGTGCTGTGGAAATTGTGGAGCTACAATCAATTTGTAGTATTCTGCTTGGCTGAACTGAAGCTGGAGGCAAGGGATGCCCCATCACAGGCTATCCCAAGGGCTACCGCCATGACTTGTTCCAAGTCAGGGGTACCCAAAGGGTAGGCCACTAGGCAGGGACCACTCCCAAGGTTCAGCACAGTAGGGACAGTAGGTGGGTTGGTAATGTCTTCCTCAATAGGAGAACTAGTAATTTCAGGTAAAGTTGGCTCTTGTATGGGAGGAGGCAAAGGTCCTGAAAACGTTGTTGCAAAAGGGGTAACCAAGGGGCTTACAGCCCTTGTAGTGAGAAGAATTTTTGTCGTGATCTGAGGCACAGCACAGAGTCACAATGGGAAATCCTAACCTTGGGATTGGATTTGTACTAAGTCTTGATTAGAATGGCAGGGAAGGCTATGCAATTACCTTGTGGCCCTTAATGAATATTATCTGCTAGATGTGGCTAGAGAGGCGCCAAAGTAAGTGGAGACACAAAGACAAAAATGTGAATAGAACTTAGGTTTTATTGGGTATTGAAATTGGGATTACTTACTGTGTAGCTTTATCACAAAACAGTACATGTACAGTAGGATCACTTGCCACAAGCATGAATGGGGCAAGTGAGTTGCGCAGAATCAGGAAACTGAACAATTGTATTTCCTAATTTGGAGTAAGTCTCATTTCAAAGGGAAAAGCAAAAGAGAGAGATTTGTCCTCAAAATAACCCAACAAATTCAAAATCAAAACATGGTGAATGGCAGCATTCACAACAAGGAACATGATTGTGTTGACTCACTTGACTAGATGGTAAAGGGGGTGTCTTGATCCTGATAATGAATCAAATGCTGAATTGAGGTATCCACTGTAAGGTATCATAATCTTTTCATGTTGTTGGATTTGGAAATTTGAGTCAACTTCCTAGTTTGGCTACGGGCCACTGGGCAGTTAGATTGTGGGTCACAAACCCGCTTACTCAGGACCTTGCTGACGGGTTGGGTCTGCTGTTTTGACACCCCCTGGCTGAAGGTTGGCCTCCTCTGGGGGCAGGTTGTCAGAGAGGTTGTTGGGAGCTTGGGCACCATATTGTACTAACTGTTGTTCAGTGGTAGTTAGGACAGTCTCTGTTGCTTTTGTCTTGCTCTTCAGGGTCTTAGGCAATCATGATGAAGGACTTTATCTTGCTTGCATTTTCTGAGTCCTTGCACAAGGTAAGTGTTGTTTTTGTTTACCTTTAGGATGATGGCCAAGCCCACTTTTTCTGGTTGTAACTTGCTATTGTTGTTATTCATTACCCAGACCTTGTCACCAACTTTGTGTCTGTTTTGGATGGGGACAAACATGTTTTGCATATATTTCTCTTCTTTTCCAACTGATCACTGTTGGCTTTCATGATTTGAGGTGCTGAGCAAAGGGTAATCTTGCTGGGCATTTCCAGCTTGGTTCCTGTGAGGGCTTGAATGATATTGGGGTGTGTGCCATAAAACAAGCTTGAAGGGGCTTTTCCCAGTGGATCTGTTCACCCAAGTACGGCATACAAGAAGTGCAGTTGGCAGCTGCTTATGCCAGTTCTCAGGTCTCCTGGCAGTGAGCTTGGCCAGGGCCTGCACTAGGCTGCCATTAAGCTGCTTCACACCTTCATTGGCCTGGGGATGCTATGGTGTTGTCACTATGTGCTGGACCCCATTCTTGATGAGGTATATGTTGGTATTTTCAGAGGTCAGTTCCTTGCTTCTGTATGTTATCAGGAGTTCTGGCTTTCCAAACTTGCTGATGATTTCCATGCCTATGAATTGTTGCATGTCATTTTCTGTGTGAGTTTTCACTTCTTGCGCCACTGGACAGCAAGTGGCAAAGTTGATAGCAGTGATTATGTACTTCTTGTTGTTGTGTTTTCCTGGAATGGGTCCCACAATGTTAAGGGCCCATCCTCAAAGGGTAACTGGGAGCAAATGGGCAACACAGACTTAGGCAGGTATTGCTTTTTGCAAACTTTTCACACACTTCACATTGGTTGAGGACTTCTTGGATGTCCCAATATAGAGTTGGCCACCATGCCTTGTGCTTGAGAAATTCATAAAGGTTGCTTCTATTGGTGTGCCCTAAATCTCTGTGATAGTGCAGAACGGTGTTGACTGGTTGGTGCCTAGGGATAAAAGGATGGTTCTCCCATCAGTCATCTTGCGGTGCAGTGTCCTATATACGTCCGTGAAGAGGTGTTTGTTTTTGATGACTGTCTCTTTAGTGATGTCAGAGATGCATGGAGAGAAGCCTTTGTCTTTAGTTTGGAGTAGCAGGAGGGGCTAATCTGGGTCAAGACCGTTGTCCCCTCTTTTGGCTCTAATACAAAAGCAAGAGAGTGCATCTGCCATGGCAAGTTTGGGTCCTGGTTTTTATTGGACAATCATGTCAAACCTTTTGTGAAGCTCCATCAAACGCGCCTGGCCCTGGGATAGATTGGCTTGTGTTTTGAAGTTTATGAGGGACTTATGGTCAGTTAGGGCAGTGAACTCCTCTTGATGCTCCAGGTAGCAGTGCCACTTGACAAGACAGTGTATGATTGCCAATAGCTCCTTATAGTAGATGGGGTAGCAAAACTCACCTTCTGCCAGTTTGTGCGGCTGGTGGGCTGCAGGTAGGAAGTTGCCATTGGTGTTCTTGATCCTCAGTACTCCCCCAATGGACGCATCAGAGGCGTCTGTCTCCATTTGATACTCTCTGTCTTGCTTAGGATACTGTAGAATAGGAGCATTTGTAAGTTTTTCCTTTAGATGCCGGAAACAAAGGTCACATTGGGGGTCCATATAAACTTGGATTTGGTGCCAGTTATGGCCAACAGGGGTGCTGTCAAGATGCCACAGTTGGGGATAGATTGTTGTAGGTAGGCAAACATCCCCAGGAATGTACGGGGTTTGGACTTGCCCTTGGGTGGTGGCATCTTGCAGATGGCCTGAACCTTCTGATTGTCAGGCTTGATGCTGTCTTTCAAAACCATGTGTCCCAGGAAGGGCAGCTGTTTGGGGAAGAATTGGCATTTGGAGGGCTTAGCTAGAAGTTCATGTTGGGCCAGGGTGGCAAAGACTGCCTCCAAATCTTTATGGTGTTTTCCCACCAAGGGGCTGTAGACAACAATATTGTCTAAGTACACTAGTGTGTGCTTGCCAATGCAGGGGGGGCAACCCCCTTGTTCATAAAGGTAACAGAGGTTGATGGTGTGTTTGGAATCCCAAAGTTGAGCACAACACACATTTATGACCCATACTTGGTAAAGAAGGCTGTCTTGGGCATGCCTTCCTCCTTGATACAAATCTGGCTGTAGCCTGCCGTCAGGTCAATCTTGGAGAGGACAGTTGCCCCCAAGGCGTCAAAGAGATTGTCAATAAGTGGCAGCGGGTAGCAATTTTTGATGGTACCTATGTTTCAGGCTGAATAACCTGTAACCAGTCAAAGATTCCTGTCTTTCTTTGCCTTGGAGAACACAGCAGCACCAAAAGGAGACTGTGCAGGGCAGATAAGTCCTTTCTCCAGCGCCTCTTTGAGGTAAGCACATAGGGTGTTGTCTTTGTTTGGAGTCAGGCAATAGATAGGCTGTGCCTTGGGTACAGCTCCATTGAGCTAGATGGAGTGTTGTATGTGTTTCTCTGGTGGAAACCCTGGTGGAGCCTCTTTGAAGATTTCTGGATGGTGGGCCATTATTTTGCAATCCTGAGGTGTGGTGGTATCTGGGTGGTATTTAGAGTGTATCATCTTGTACTGGTAAGAGTCCCAATCAATTGCATTGAGGTTCTCCTTTTTGTCAAGGGTTTCCGTAATGCGCACAAAGATGTGGTTGCATAGGAGTTGGTCCACTGAGTCTGGGTAGATCTGGTGGTGACTCCTTTGTGCTTGATGGTCAATACTGAGGTCACCCAGTCTATGTGGGGGTTGTTCTTTTGCAACCAGTCCAGTCCAAGTACAATGTCAAATTTGGGGAAGTCAATGACAGGTTCCTGAATGGTGTAGTGCAGGTTCTCTAGTGTAATGGAGAAGGGGGCAATCTCTTGTGTCACAGCAATGTGATGTTCATCAGCCAAAACCACACTCTTAATCTGAAAAGGATTAGTGGTTAGCTTGAACTTGTCCACAAAGTTGCTGTTGAGTGTTCAATCTGCGCCTGAGTCCAGGAGCGCTGAGCCAGTATAACTGGGAAGCAGAAAGGATAGGACATCAGTTTATTGGGATGTCTGGCGATGGTGTAAAGTACTGGATCTTCTGAGGGCAACTAGATCATTGGACACTGATCCACGTCCTGGGGTCAGTACTCATTGTTGGGCAAGTCAGGAGTTGTGCAGGGAGAGCTTGGCTTGCTTAGTGCTCTTCCTGGGCTTTTCCCTCGTCCTGATTGCCTTGTGTAGGTGCAACACAGAAGTGGGTACAATTTGACTGTTCATTTTTCCCGTTGCTGTGGCCATTTGAGCCAGAGGGTTTATGGTTTGAGTTATTGTTGTTGTTATTGTTCCCAGGCAGAGGGTGGTTGGAGCGTCCAGCTGGGTGAGACTCCTTGGGTCACTCTCTCTTTCCATTCTGTGCTTCATGGAGAGCATTGGACGTTTGTTCCGCTTTCTCTGCCTAATGGTAAAGGCTCTGCAAGTTGGTCACCTGATCCAGGTTGATGTGTCTCATTGTGTGGGGCTTGAGTATGTTGTGATACATGAGATGGGTAGCTGGGGTATCAAAGGCCATATCTGAGGGGGAACATAGGCAGAGTTCTTTGTATGCTTGAGTGAGCTCCTTTTCTGTGCCAGTTTGGGTGAGATCCTTTACTTGGCGTATGATCATGAGTGTGATATCTTTTAGCACAAACCTTGCTAAGAAGTCCTTCTTGATGTGATCCTTGTGCCACTTGTTGCACCAGGTGCCTGTGTTGTGTATAAGTTGGATGGAGATCTCTGCAATTCAGAAACGTTGTGGGCATTCCAATTGCACCAATTTGTTCTTAGTCAATTGTATCCATGTTGTGGCATTGTTGTTGTTAGCTCCAGCAAATGGTTTCAATGCGGCGCTTCAAAGTCTTTGGGCTGGCATGATGTTTTCATCTGTTGCCCAAGGGGCGGAGGCAGGTGCTGGGAAGAAACCCTGTGCTGGCAAGGCATTGAAGGCAGAGACTGGTATCACCATGTTCTGGTACAGCACAAACCCTTTGGGTATTTAGGTACCAGACGTGTACAGCGTCCAGTTCATTGGGAGGCCAGATATGATTATACTGTAGATTTGTTGACTGCGGCAAGTACAGACAACAGGCAGAATTTTGAGGGATAAAGTAGGATGGAGACCCTACTTCTGCTACCAATGCTGTAACTGTGCTGTTTTAGAAGAGTTACAAGGGGGAAATATTTAGAATCTTGATAATATTCTTTATTGGGAGATAGTTATTATATAGTTGTTGTGAATCATGGATAACAGGAACATGATTGTGTTGATCACTTGGTTAGACAGTGAAGGGGGTGGCTTGATCCTGATAATGAGTCAAGCGCCAAATTGAGGTATCCATTGTAAGGGGTCATCATCTGTTCATGTTGTTGGATTTGGAAATTTGAGTTGACTTCCTAGTTTGGCTCTGAGTCACTGGGAAGTCAGATTTTGAGTCACAAACCCGCTTAATTAGAACCCTGCTGGCAGGTTGAGTTGGCAACAGCACCCATGTTGACAATAATAATGTTGACAGTGGCCATGTCAACACTTTGTTGACATGGCCACTGTTGACTCAAAACTCTAAATCTCCTATGTTTTTTGATAGTTGTGCTAGCTTAATTCTTTTTTTAAAAGCGTTCAGGGGTGCGAACCCAGAAAACACGACAAAATTGTGGCCATCTCAACACAATTTAATATTAAGCTTAATAAAAACTTAATTTAACCAGATTTTTCCTTAACATTTACTAATAAAAATTAGTTTAATTTTTTATTTGTTTTCACAACGTAAAACTATCAATGTCGACACTTTTTAAGCCAAACTTATTTTTAATAACAAAACTGAAACATCTACAGTAAAAAAAATAAGTGCACATTTAAAAATATTTTTTATTGAATTATTATATTTAAAAAGACAGTGCACATACATTTAATTGTTGAAAGGTTCATGTTATAAATATATCTGTGTCACTTATTACGGCTTTGATATATTAAGTGGATTGGTGGCTAACGGCAATCCAATAATTTAAGCGTGAGTTACTATGTAAGTTAATATAGAATTTATTATTAAAAATAATGTCAACACTTGTAAATGTTGTTTATTTGCTTGTGATAATATGCCAGGGGGGAGTTAAGCAAATTAGAGTGGCGCAATTAAGCCTAGATTAATATGTCACCTCATATAAAGAATGTTGTAAGTGACGTTGTCGACACTTTACCCTTTTCAATACTGAAGACAACTTTCTTAACAACTTCACATATACGCAATGGTAAAATATCATATTAACACTACCCAAATATTATTTTTAATAAAAGAATAAAGAACCTTGATACTTTTTTAACTTATTTTCATATGTTTTTTTAATTTTCATATGTGAACAAAAACACACAGAAACAGTTAATTTTTGCTAGCCCGCGTAAATTTAATTAAGTGTACTATGAAAAAACATAGTAAATTTTTAAAAAAAATGTTGACAGTGACAACGTTTTTAAAAAAATAATGTCTAAAATTTTTGTAATTGACAGTGAGAATTCAGCTTTTTTTTACTAATTGTCACTCATAATGTCAACGCTTTTCAGTTCTCACATATAAAACTTTGTGTTTTACATAATAAAAACTTCTCATTTTTTGATATGTTGTATTTTTGACTTTGCTCTTTCATATTTTCTTATTTTTAAAATAAAATCTATATCTAAATATAATACTTTCATATAAATATCTTAACTTTTAATTTCTTTATTTAAAACTATAATAAAATAAAACCTATACAAGTATTTTTTACCTTTTAAATGCCAATAAAAGCCATCTAAGATTTACTTTTTATATATTATGCTTTTTAAGTTGTTTTGTTTGTTTTTTACATAAATTTCTTTATTTTAAACCATCTTAATTATTATTTTAGGACAAAAACACTTCCAACCAGCCCAAAGGAACCAAGCGTCCTTCAAAGCCAACCAAACCCACCAAAAAGAAGCCTGTCTCATCAAAGAAGGCCACCCACAAACCATCCCTCAAACCATCCTCAAAGCCCTCCCCTGAGCCCTCTCCTGAGAAGAGCCCTGCTCACTCCACTGGGGGAGAGGAATCTGATGGCTCTCTTACAGAGCACAGTTTCTACAACTTGGCTTCTGACGAGGAGCCAACCAAGAAGAAGCGCTCAGCCCAAAAGTCCCCACCCAAGGATAAGTCTCCTGCACATGAGGAGCACCACAATAAGCCCCCTTCTGCTTCCCCACCCCCACCAAACTCCCCCCCTCAAGCTCATCTGGGGATGATTCAAAGCCCTGCCCTAATTACTTCCCTGGCTTCTGCTATGCTCCTGCTGGCCCCTGGGACCCTCTGTTGGCCCACAACATCTGCAAGGTTGTGGTAAATTCAAGGTTCCCTCTTTCTTGCCCAAATACTTCCCAATCATGAGCGTAAAGGGTGGGCCAGCCATGGTGGCCAATGGGTATATCTTCAGCTGCAATAATGCCAAACAGGGCTTCAAGAGCCGCCATTACACCTGTGAGGACCTCTCTTGCCCAGTGCGGCTCAACACTGAGCGCTGGGACCTGGTCCAAACCATCAAGGGCAAGCATACCTGTATCATGCCCAACACCACCATAGCCCGCCTTCTCAAGTGGTATTTGGTGCAGGTGATGCCCACCTCCAAAGATCTTTCCGCCACCCAGCTGGCTGTGCTTGCTTGCAAGTACCTCTCACCAACCAACTTGAAGAGGGTTCCAACTCACAATCAGTTGGTCAAGTTTGCAAGTGATAGGCGTCAAGCCTCAAACCCCATGGCCAAGAGTTCCACCAACATCAAGGACCTTATCCTCACAGATGCCCTCAAGAAGATGGAGGATGATGAGATGTTCCTGCTCCATGACAATGGGCAGGAAGTGGAGGATATGATTGTAGCCTATGCCACAACCCAAAACCTGGAGCAGCTGAACACTGCTACCACCTGGCTGTGCATCGCACATTTGCTACTTGACCCTCCCTATTCAAGCAGCTTTGGGTCCTGCATGGGAAGTTTAATGGCCAGGTCATCCCCTTGTGTTCTTTCTCCTTCCTGGTGCCAAGACTGAAGTCTACACCAGAGCCTTCAAGATTGTCCAGGATGCTTTGAGCTCCCTTCCCACCAACCAGCTCCCCCCTCCCACTCACACCACAAGGGCAAATCCCTCCTCCGCTGAGAAGAATGAGTCCACCATAGCCACTGAGCAGCTAGCTCATGTGCGCTCACTTGGGCTGAAGGTTATCATAATGGACTTTGAGCAAGCTCAGTTCAGAGCCTTTGAGGCCACCTTTGATGGGGAAGTCCAGGGCTGCTTCTTCCTTTTTAGGCAGGCCCTTGTCAAGAATCTCAAGAGTGAGAAGGACCTTTTTGAGAAGTATCTTAACAATGGTAAGGGGAAGTGCCGCTTTGCCCTGACTCAGTTTGCTGCCTTGGCTTTTGTGCGCCTGGAGCATACTGGGCTTGGCTTTGAGGCCCTCCTGGAGGACGCTTACATCAAGAAGCACTCCACCATCTTCAAAGGTTACTTGGATTACTTTGAGCGCCAATGGGTGGTCAAGAAGGCAACTGCCTGGAGAAGTAAGAGCGGGGCCACTGCCCCTTGGAACTGTCAAGGCGCCTGCCTCAAGGGGGAGATGAAGACCACCTCTAGCCTTGAGGTTTGGCACAAGCACCTGAAGGTGAAGTTTGGGACCAACCCCAAATATAACAAGTTCTTCTCTAAGCTACAGGAGGAGCAGGCCCGGACTGTCTCCAAGTTCTGCGACCTGGCCAACCAGGTGGCCCCCAAGAAGCAAAAGTCCAAGGAGCAGGACTACCAGGAGGAAGTGCAGAAGGTGGTAAAGAAAAAGCAGAAGGTGGCGGAGATTAAGAAGTACCTTGAGGATGTTGCCACTGCTCTTGCTGGTGGCTTTAATTAGCTTAATAAACCTTGCTTTGCCTGTATATTTTTTACTTTTTAAACTTTTAATTTTTTAATTTATTTATAGTGTACTAATCTTTTGATGTATAAATGGTAAGTTTCAGATACAGTTTCAATGTCTTTTAGTAAGAAATATCTTATATTTTGTTAATTTATCTTTAAGCTATGAGATATTTTCAGTTATGCTTATATAAAGTATAATAAATTAAAATAGAATTTTCTTATATTTTGTAGTTCTTATGATATATAAAATATCTTAATTTTTGGTTATTTGGAATTTTTAATTTTTATGGGAATAAAAAATAATTTTATAATAAAGAGTGTAATTTACATAGTAAACTGAAAAATAGTTGCTTATATCTCCTTATTCTTATTACTTATGGTAATTTTTTATTGCAGTTTTGAACTCTCTGGGGTCATTTTAGTATAATAATGTATTTTAAAATAATTTTTTATATTAAAAATGTTCAGGGTAAAGTGTTTCGTTAATTAAAAAAGTGTTGACATCCTGGAAACGACATTAAGTAAAACCGGGTCGTCACTTTACTATAGTGTCAACATTAAAAGTGTCAACATGAGCCTGCCACTGTTGACATTTTTAATTTTGACATGGGCGCTGTTGCCGTTGAGTCTGCTGTTTTGACAATAGCTCTTTACCAGCTATTTGGCCAGAAACACCCACTAGCAGGCTGCCATCACCCATGACTTTTTAATAAGGATCTGTGATAAAGATCATTAAAAAGCCTAAAAGTTTTAAATTTCAAAGGATATAACTTCACACCAGTCTTTAATCATAGTTTTTACCAGGTATAAACTAGAAACACATACCAGCAGGCTGCCGTAAAAGAGTGAAGCTGAGGGTAGCACCGCTTTGCTCTTTTGGCAGTCATCCTGGCACATGTTCCCTTTTAGTAACTAGAGCATAAGATAAAGATTTTAGAAGGGCAGTGATCTAAATAAACAAAAGACATGTTTTGGCTAGGATACCTGGTGGGTACCCAGGCGGGATGTTGTAAACGGGCAGAGTGGGGTAGCTCAGCTTTGTTCTTTTGGCATCCTGCCCACCACCCCATGCTTGTCTTCAGCTCCTGGGTTGGATCACTGTGCCTGCTGTTATAATGATAAGATTGGATACCTTGTCGATTATGGCTATGGTTGTAGCCTGTGGATCCTTGATCTCCTAAGCTTCATAGATACCAGAACTCCCCCTACACTTTCCAAGGTGGCACCCTAATGATCGATCCTGGTGCTGGAAAGCCAAGGACCAGGATCATCCGGATCGATGATCCTGACAATGTGGGTGGGTGGGGAGGTTTCTGATGATAGATATGCACGGTTGGTTGAAGGACCTCCTTGGGGAAAGGATGGAGCTGGGATGGGGAGGTTTGCAAAGGTGATGCAGCAGGGTGATCTTGACTTTGTGGTGGGGTAAGGATTGATGATGGTTGGGGCATCATGTGAAGATGTAGTTTTGGACTGGGTGTAGGGGAGATGGGTATAGGTAGTATACATTGGGTAGTGGTTATAATATTGGACAGTTGGTTATGGGTTTCATAGACAGTTAAAGAGTTTTGGTGGAGGGATATTTGACTCTGGGGGTATTGTGGTTTATTGATGGGTTGGATGCTAGTAATATCCTCGTCCGGGGCTACCACCGCAGGAGGGATCGTCTGGGCTGCAGCCACTGCTGGGGGGCATTCCACAAGATGCGGGGTCGCCTCCGTTGCCACAGGTATCGATGGGAGGCATGCTCATGGGAGGTGGTGCGTACATAGGAGGGGGGGATGAACGTGGGGGGTGGGATATACACGGGGGGAGGGGGCATCCCACAAGAGCCACCGGCACAGGGAGGAAATGCCATGTCACAGGGTACACCGTTGCATAGGTTGGTCGTGGTGACGACGGTGCGGGACTGGCCATTGTTGGACATAACATTGTTGCTATACATGTTGTTAGTATTGCTGTTAAAGTTGCTGTTGTTGTTGATATTGACATTGTTGTTATTGTTGGTATTGGCATTTGTATTGCTGCTGGCATTGTCGTTGCCTCCGTACAAGCCATTCAGGAAGGCCAGCTTCTTGGCATGGAGGCCGAACGTTCTACGCTTGAGAGGGGCGGCCTCCACGACAACGAGAGAGAGGAGTGTAAAGAGAAGCTTAGGGTTCATCGGTTGATACTTTCTTATGGTCTGCATGCTGGTTATATAGTTGCAAAAATCAAGCTAGTTGATTACTTGTTTCTGGGTTGCGAGGTTCGCTGCACCCAACTCAATGTTTTTACATCGAGGGCTGCTAAATTTTCACCCGTTGGTTCAGGGGCCTACCGTTTAAATTTTCTTGACGTGACCACTTTTACCTCAGCAGTATAAATTCTAGAATAAAATAATTTTTAACGGGATGGGGATCTGGAGCTCACTTTAAAGCATGAGAGCGAGCCGCTGGGGTTTGCCATGCAACCTAGTTTTGATGTTTGTTGGTTTGGTATTTCATCAGGTGGACCCTGGTGGGTTTTATGGGGGCTGTATCTGCCATAGTATTTAGTAATAATAATATATATTTATATATATGCCCATTTCAACATGCGTCAAATGGATCCATTTATTGCACTTCCCTGCTTGAACCTCGTCTAGCTGGTTTGAAGATAATTGTATGCTGATCCAAGCAAATTAATGAAGCAGAAACTTTTACGCCAATATGCTTCAGTTCCAGTTTACTTGCTGTGACTTCATAATAGGATATGTTTCATTTGCGAGGAGGTTTCGAGATAATCTACATAGGCTAGGGGATGCTTAGAGCTATGGCAAATGCTACAATTAAAAGCCTTAATAAGGCAACCTTGCTTCAAACTGAAAAGGTTTGCAGTGTGATGCCGAATTTGATTCGTCATCAAATATCAAATATTGAATACATTTCCGAAACCGATATACAAGTCCCAATCAATTGCAATAAAGCTTACTTGATTATCTCTAAATTATTTTAAATATCATATATCTGTAAATCGGCATTACAGCAGCCACTTTAGGGGAGTTTCTTTCAAACCACTAGTACCATGGCTAGAATAAATCCACTTACAAAGTTAAAAACAATCAGTGCCACAGGATCAAAATGTTCCCTTTGTTTTATTGTTGACCAGATGAAGTAGTGCTTCACCCCGCTTTGGGGTTTAAAATGGGATTTACCTTTGTTTTTCGGGAATTTGGATTGACGTTAAAATGGTTATGGTGCAGCAATAGAGCGAGCCTAAATCAGTGGAGTCTGAATTATGGTCACTTTGAGGGTGATTCTGATTGGTTGTGGCGCAAACAAGAACACGTGGGTTGAGATATGACTTTGTTTCTCGTATCGATTTCAAGAAATGGATTTATTATAAGAATTTATATTTGAATCATTAAGGGTAGACATAATTAGTCAAGCTTATGCTTTCCTCGATCAACTTATAGCCCCAGCTTGCACTTACAAGGCTCAAATGCACAGGTCTGGCGAAGAGGCGATTTCTCGGGAATCAATGGATACCGACTCTTCCTTATCTTCTGACGGGACAGTTGATGACTCCACTCTGGTTTATCAGCAAGGAGATCAAGCGTACCGCCTACCCAGGACTCTCTACGACGCCATCTTCAGAGAGGGCTACCTCGCATGCCAGCAAAAGGAACCCAATCCCTCGGCCAAGGATTCCAGCGATCTAGAGATCATCACGGTCGGCTCGGATACCGACGAATGCCATTCCGGCCCTACCGATATGTCCGACTAGGAAGATTGCTAAGCCTTTTAATGATATCCAAATAATGTTTGCTCATAAATAAATCGCTTCAACGTTACATAAACTGATCCCTTCCATATCAACTACACTTACAATTTAAAGTAGCAAGTTTAAACGAATCCATCTGCAACCGTTAGAACATGCCTACTTCATGGCAGTAGCACGCTGCTAGTACCAGGCTTCACATAAACATTAAATAGCCAAGACAATACTGCATAAGCCTCATATTAGGTCTTTATCTCAAAGAGTTTTAAAGCTCTTACCGACCTTTACTCAACTATCCAAGCTATTCCTAGATATGTTTCCAAGGTACATGTTACCCATCGAGTTTGATATGTTCGTCCCAAAATATCATATCTACCCTTACTGGTCTACCCTTACTGGTCCCTGGTCCGTCAACCGATTTCCCGAAAAACTTGAGCCACTAGGTTATGTAAAGCCAAGCCTACCAAGAACCAGCCCTCTTCAGCTATACCATCCCTGAGCTATACTTTATACTATACATGTACAGCGACGAAATACTAAAGGGAACCCAAAAATCAATCACATCAAAAGGAGTGCTTGTTAAAATCAGCTCAGCCATCCTTCAAACCAGCAACCGAGCTGACCATAAGATCACAACCCAGCCCCTGTTGCAAACTTCTATATCACCCTTCCAGAGAAGCAACAGTCCGAATCAACCCGCCCATAACCCGCTTAACCAGTTCAGGTGATCAAGCCACCACCACTTCTGATCCTGTACGCTCCTGGAACCCCAACCCGCTGAGGTTCACAGTCCTCAGCAACCAGGGCGAATGCTGCCTGGTCAGCAATAGTGTAGGGGTGGAAGAAGAGGTCATCATAGAAATCATTGGCCCCCTCCTTTCTCACGGGGGATAGGGTAGTAGCACCGTTATAGGCGTCCTTGGCCTCTTTGCTTCCCTCAGTACCAACCAGCTCATGGAGATTGGTTGTAAAGCCCAGGGATGTTAGACACAGCCGAGTTCACTTTCTATAATAGAACTGGACAGATAGTAAATGCTTGGGTTGGACTTCAACAGTAGCTTAAGCCATCAACTACCCAAGGATAATTTACAAGCCCAGGGTGGCGGGTGGGATGCCAAAGGAGCCAAGCTATTGCTAGCCTTGCCCTTCTACAGCATCCCCCAGGTCCGTGTCTTATCACTCTAGCTGAACCCTCCTATCGTTTTTTGGATCAGCTATCTTTGAAACCATTCTCTTATACTCTAGTCAGTAAAGGGAATGGGGTGTATTGAGTATATACTTCTGAGAAGTATAATAAACGAGATAAAGGGTAGTTTAGTAAAAGAATGATACTTTATTGGATATGAGTTTAGAGTATTATACAGTATCATTAGAACCACATGTCGTCCATGTACGTCATGGCGGCCATGGAGCTTATCCAAGTAGTGTTCTGCTTAGGACTCAAAATTTTTGATCCTGTAATAGATGGGTGAATGATAAGCAGTGCCACCAATTTAATGATTAGTCAGGAAATTGTTCAGGGAGCTACTTGGGGATTGCTTTCCCTTGAGGGAGTAATCAAAGATGTTGCGACAACAATAATACAATGGATTGATCAATCACATTTTATGGCCATTGATTGGCAGATATTTTTTGCTGTGGCAGCTGTGCATTTCCTGTCATTTACGCACTTGCATCTGACTGGCTGGTTTCTGCCCTAACACATAGGCAATAGGAAACAAAGTTGCCTCCCCAAGGCCGGTTGTTGTTGAAGAGACAATTGTACTGTAAATTCAAACCTAAATGTAAAAATGCAGGATTGTCAAATCCTTGGCCCAAATTTTGAATCACTTTTGTGGGCAACTCAGCTGAGTGAAAATTAAAATATTTAATAAAATTAACCATTGAATTTGACTTTTCTGGTTTATTCAAATTGGCAGATTTCGAATCTCTTGAGCAGATAACTCAACTAACAAAAGACAAAACTCAACAAACAAATGTGTGATACATGAATCAGAAAAGCAGGATTCTAATGTAAGATTTAAGATTTCCTGTATTTCAAACAAATCATAGACATCATGTAAAAATTAACAAATCTGCAATTGCGGGATTGTCAAATCCAAGAACCAAGTTTCAAATCATAATTGTAAGGGATTTGAAATAAATATAATTTATGGGTGTCTCAAAAAGGATGCCAAAGGATCTAGAGTGGATTTTTGCTGATTCTTTTAGGAAGCACAGGCATTCTTAAAAATCACCCTATTCCAGTTTAGGACAGCTAAAATTTAGATCCTACCATTCACTGGCTTAACATACTTAACAATAAAATTGATTAAAATATACACTTCTCTTTTTGAGTCTAATTTTTTAATAAAAATTTATTATGCCTTCTTTTAATAACAACCAAGTCAACAAGCTGTTCCCTGGCCTTGACAAAATCATGCAGGGCTATGCTGGGTCTCTTAACAGTGAAGCCTCTGTCTATGGCCACTCCCAACCTGCAGGTCCCTCCGCAAGCCCCACCCAGAAGTGTGTTCTTTACCTGCAACTTCCAGCATGGCCCTGTTTGCCCATCATGCACAGGCAGCCGCCAACCCAAATCCTGTATCAATAATGGCATCTGGAACCAGCCATTTGAGCCATGGGGTCACCCAGAGAGCCATAAATCCCAAAACAGCCAATCAGATGGTATTGACCAGTTCCCAAGATGGACACATCCCTCCCCCAGCCAATCAGCCTGCAAGAGGCAGAAGAAAATTGGTCACTCCAGAGATTGTTCTCAAAATGGTTGAAAAGCAAGGGATGCTTATGTCCCTTGGGGAAATTGTGGCCCTGATGGGTTTTGCAAAGTTCACTGTGGCTGCAACCCTGCAAGCCCATGCCAACTGTGGCCCCCCTACCAAGAAGATCCCAACTGGTGCCTCGTACGTCAACTGATAGCAAAAAAGCCCATACCCTTATGATGACCATCATGGAACGTGAACTGTGGATGCCCCTGGTCCAGGTTTGTCTATAACTGGGACTCCATGGCATTTTCACCAATAAAAGGACAGTCAATTTCTGGATGCACAGAGTTGTGATTGCTGCTAGAATCTTATCCAATCAGGTTCTCAGTAGCCCCATTTTGGTGGACACTGACCCCTATGATTCTAGAATCATCAATTTATCAAAGGGAGGGCAATGAGGGCCTGTAATGAGGTAATCTTCCTGTTGTATGCCAAGATTTCTGCAAGTATTCAAGACTATGGAGAAAAGTGTATCCAGTCTGACGTATACAAGTGTGGGCCAATACTGTATCAATTTGTTGGGGTTTTATTGGCAGTTTCCCCATTGGGTGTCAATCATTACTCTGTGTTGTCAGACACAGCAGATGGGTATGCCTACCAGACAGAGCTCAAGGTCATGCTGGAGGAGTGGGCTACCCAAAACGCTGCGTACACAGTTGTACTGAGTGCTGAAATGGAGCAGCGGGAATGGGCAACCCAAGAAATCAGGGCTGCGGGGCATACCTGTTGGTCCTACCCCATCAATCACGCCAACATGCATCTTGCAGATGTATGTCTCTATAATTTTAGTTCTGCTCTCAGGCGCTTAAAGCCTGCCACATACAATGAACTGTGCACCTGAATTGATAAGGGTTATGAGATTTTCCCTTCTTTGTTTGTCCAGGACCTATCAGATCTTGTCATTTTTTATTCAAGTGATAGTGATAAGTCCAGAAAGGACTCCTGCCTCCCCCCACGCCAATCCATTTGTTTCACCAAGTCTGCATATGTGACAGAAGACAAATTTAAGCAATTGAAGCAATCAGCTCTTGCTGCCCCTTCCCAGTTAACAAACCCTGCCTCCCCAACCCCCCATAAAGCCACCTACCTTCCACCCTGACTCCCAAACCACCGCCCATTCCCTCCCCACTATCTCTGATGTTGTCCTTTTAACAGGCGCAGATGAAGGCAATGTTTTTTCTGCTCATTCCCTCCCCTACTTGTCCTTTGATGAGTAAAATAAAGCTTTTATTTGTGAAAACTTATTAAAATTGATTTTGTTCTTTCAGTTCATAATTAATAATATATTTTGTTAAATTATTAGAATTTCCCATATATAAAGAATGTTGTACATTTGATGTGATAACATGTAATCTTTTCCATGGATATTTTCATCATCATTAATAAATTAAGGACCATAAATGTAAATATTACATTAGAATATTGCAATTAGATGTCAACTCTTGATATTTTTATATTATTTGCATAGCTCAGTTCATTTTGTTTAATAAAATTCATTATAAACAAGGCTTTTTTATTGTAATTTATTGAAATGGAATGTGTTTATATTAGAGAGCCATTAACACTTAGTATAATATTGATACATAGTGCATTTTACAGCCTTTATATTTACCTATTGGTAATAATTCTGTAAACTTTTTAGTTAGATTTTGCAAGGTAATAATAATTTAATGTGTTAATTGAATTACTATTTATTACCATCAATTTGCTGATTTTCTTTCCTGTGGCAATTGTGCATTTTCTGATATTTACACACTAGTATCCAATTGGTCAGGTCCACATCTAATTGCACAGGCAATAGGAAATCAAGTTGCCACCTGTCAAGCCTCCAGAATAATGTAATAGACTTGACCATTTTTCTCCTTGGTTGATTAGTTAGACGGCCAATTGCCATTTAGCTGGCTTGCTTGTAGAAGCATCAACTTATCCTGCTCCTGGGATTTGGCTAGTTGGTACATTGATGATTACTCCAAAGATTGATCCAGATCTGAGAATGGTCTGCTCATTGGATTGAACCTGAGCAAACAGGTTTGATGTCCCAGGCCACAATCACAGAATGTTGTACAGCCTATAAGACAGAATGCCCAGGAATATTAATGAAATAAGGTTGATGCCAAACATTTGCACTTGTAAATACCTCAAATTCTATGACCAATATATAAGGTTGTTCAGAAGAATAATGCATGATGCAAAAACCCAGTAGACAGGGTAACTAAACTCACATATGCATAAACTGTAGATGAGATACTGCCAATATGCTGATGAGATAAGCTGAGGCCCGGTAATCTATTGAAGTCTCATGCCAGACCGGTATGGCTGCCTAGCTCTGGGGGCTGCAACTAGCAGTCTGGGGAACAGATAGACTGACTAGTAAGAGTTAGATGCATCAGATTTAAATCTGGCAAGAGGGCCTATCCACCCTATATAAAGTGCTCTCCTGATTAGAGATCAAGAAGAATATTCACCCTTGAAGATAGAGATTAAAGAATCTCTATTGTTGTATCACTACTAGCCAAAGCCTATTAGTCAGAAGTATCCAAGTAGAACACGCCGTTGTTTACTTGAAGACCCGTGTGTTTTCTCCTACAAACTTGGAATACCTCCAGGCCGTAGCCTCACCTAAGACCCAATTGGTAGCTACAGACTGTTGCCATACAGTCCCCTATCAACACTCAAATTACAATGTCCTTTAATAAACACAATTCCTCAAGACCACAAAATCTTGACACCACCCCAAGACCAGATGTGGTTGGGGTGGCAACTTGATTTCCTATTGCCTATGCAATTGGATGTGCAACCAACTAATTGGATACTAGTGCGTAAATATCAGAAAATGCACAATTGCCACAGCAAAGAAAATCAGCCAATTAATGGTAATAAACAGTAATTTAATAACACATTACATTATTATTACCTTGCAAAATCCAACTAAAAAGTTTACAGAATTATTACCAATATGTAAATATACAGGCTGTAAAATGCACTATGTATCAATATTATACTAAGTGTCAATGGCTCTCTAATATAAACACATTTCATTTCAATAAATTACAATGAAAAAAGCCTTGTTTATAATGAATTTTATTAAACAAAATGAATTGAGCTATGCAAATAATATCAAAATATCAAGATTTGATGTCTAATTGCAATATTCTAATGCAATATTCACATGTATGGTCTTTAATTTTTTAATGATGATGAAAAATATTCATGCGTTGAATGTAGTACTGTAAAAACCAGTTTTTTGATGTAATTCAAACAAAATGTCAAATATCTATAACTTTATAAACAAATTAGAAGCACACTTGCAAAAGGTTGTTGAACTAGAAAAAAAATATCAGGGAAATAGTAACAGGAAAGCTGGGTAACAAGGGCCATCCACTAATCCATTCAAAAGAAGATGCTCTGAATAAACTAGGAAATATTATAGATGAAAAGAACAAAGAAGCATTACTTAATCTACAGGGAACAATTTTATCAAGTCTGAAGTTTGACAACACGGCCTACAATTGGTGAGAGTTCTGGCAGGGGGCCAAAGAAAACAATAAGATCAAACTAATTGAAGGAACAGAAATTCAAAAGGAAATCAACACCAATGAAGAGGAAACCAACCAAATGGAAACAGAATAAAATGAAACACAAGCAAGAAGAAGAAGCGCTTCAAGAAATACAGAAGCTTTATCAAATGAAAACCAAGAGGAAACACAAGTAACACAGAAAATAAGGAAAATCAAACCCAGAAAAACAAATAAAGAGCAGCCAACGCTCATAAAGTTTTCAGAGGGGGCGCCTGTGGCTGATGGGGCCACGGGGGAAACAATCAGTAAGTTTTTTATGTTTTATTTGTATTTACTTTAGTTATAACTAGGGATGGGGACAAGGTTGTAGAAGTGGCGGCTTTTACACCAAGTTGGTTCTACAGGGGTTACCAATCACTGGTAGTCCCTGTAAAACAAATAAATAAAAATCAAATAAATAAAATAGTACAAAATAACATCAATCAATATGCAACAAAAGACTCAATGAATAGGGAATTCAAAGCGCCAGAAGAAAGCTCAACTTGGGTCAGAGAAGCCTATGAAGTAGGCGCAAGTATCAACTTCAAAGAAATGATGGATATCCAAATAAATGTCAACATGAATTTCAACAAATATATATTTGAATGCCTTGAACGTTTTTCATTTTCAACTATGAACGCATATTAAATAAACCTGAAAAAAGTCAATTTCAAGTTCCACAAGAAAATATCAAAGCCGCAATATTCAATAACTTGATAAAATCAATATCAAATCAAACAGGCAATGCATTTTTAGTCAATAAGATGAAACTTTTATTCATATCTTTTGCAGAGGTGTGGGCCGCAGATGCCTCCAAAATGCCTGACTCTCCTTTACTCAATTTTTCAAACATGTCCTATACAAATTGATTAGTTATAATCTACAAGAAATTCTGCTTATTTGCAGAAATCTATACCTCACAGCAACTGCATCTTGCTGTTTACCTTGGGGTAGTACTACACTGCATTATGAAGGCCAATGTGAAGAAGCTGGAGGACGTCCCCCTTCAAATGGATGTCTGTCGGCTGGCACTGGATAAAATGAAGACACTGCGGGGCCACCAACACGTAGAGCATGTCCTATACAACTTTTTTATGTTAGCTTTGTTGTACAGTTACACAATACCTCCAGAGAACCAACTCCTTGTTAATTTGCTTTTTATACTGCCTTTTATAAGACGCTCAGCTACCACTGGGGTGCTAAGCACCACCCCTCTAGCAATTGGCGCCAGAGTTGTCCACCATGTACAGAAAAGTATGTGGCCCTAATTAGACGCATTAGCAGAAAATATAATTTTGGGGAATAATACCCCAGAATAATTGCATACCCCTTTGCAATTTGCATCCCCCAATAAATCATCTTCCCTTGCAACTTAAATTTTTATTTTTAAAAAAAATTTTAATTATTAAAATCTTAATATTAAATCTCAAAATTTAAATATTATAATTTTAATATTATAATTTTAATATTATAATTTTAATATCAAAATTTTAATATTAAATAATTCACAATTAAATAAAAATATTTAAATTTTAATGTTTAAACTTTAATAGATAAATTCTAAGTTTTATAATTATAATTTTAATAGTAAAATTTAAATATTAAAATTATTATATTTAAATTATACTAGTAATATATCTAAATATATTATAGGACATTAGTTATAGTTGCAAACACGTCAAATAATACAAAATAATTAAAAAATATTTAAAGACTCTTTGAGTACAGTAGTTTTAAAAGCTATGGCAACAAGCAAAAACAATTCAGATTTAAACAAAATGTACTCAGATTTAAACAAAATTAAACATAAACAAAGTTATATTGATTTACAATAGATTTGGTTTCATTTCAATTTTGTTTAAATCTGAGTTCATTTTGTTTAAATCTGAATTGTTTTTGCTTGTTGCCATAGCTTTTAAAGCTACTGTACGGGTTTATTCATTACGTAGATAAACAACAAGAATTGAATTTATCTGCATCATGCGGCTTGCTCCACTTATATTCTAAATAAATGATTGTTTAGAACTCAAATTGCTTTCCCTTGTAATATGATTTGATAAATATATTTTATATGCTTGACCTGTGTTCTAAGTACTAATTAGTAAGAGATACATGAAAATCATTGGTTTCTGTGTCGTGTGGCTATAGTGGCACTGAAATAATAAGGATCAGATGATGACCTGCAAGGTCCAATTTGTGGCTTAAAAAAGCCAAAGTACCAACAAGGATTCAAAATTGTTTAACTAAAATTAATCTATTTCTATCTTTTTTAATCTATTTACTTGTTAGTGCAACAGTCAATACAATATTCAGTGCATTATAATAAAAATATGTGTCCTCATACCTAGTATAATTAATTTTACTTACCTTTTCTATGTATTCTTATGTGTCTATAATACAATCAAACGTCACATCATTATATATAAATAATAATTTTTGAGTCCTACTAAAAACAAAATAAAAATAAAAACAAATAAAACCCAGAGCGCCCATTTATCTGATTGGCTCGGAGGCCAGGGCTTTGGGGAGGAAGGATTCTGAGTGCTTGTAAAAGCTGCCACCACAACAGGTGGCATTGCAAATTGAATGACCTCAAGAATATTGAATAGATCCTCAGTATCCTGAGGAAGGCCTTGATTCACCTTATTCTTGATCCAACCAAAAACCTCCTTGATTGGGTTAAGTAATGGAGAATACAGGGGGGAGGAAGAGGAGTCTCATTGGGCAGTCAGCCAGGCAGTGGCTGGCTAAATGGCTATTTTTATTGATGGGCAGAAACTCAGACATAACCAGATCCACTTTGTGGAGACCAACATTATCCAACACAACAATGTTGGTTGTACTGCAATAATTGATCCAGAGATACTCCTTGACAACTCAGAGAAAATTGAGAAAGGTCCTGCTATTGTGGGAAGCCTTGATCATCTGATACTGGTCTAAACCGCAAGGACCAAGAAGAGCAACCATTGAATAGGTCTGGGAACAGACAGCTGCATGATGGGCTAGCCCGTCCTTGGACCCCTTCTTGACCCACCCATGCCTAGACCTGAGTGAGGAGGAAAACAATGATTTGTTGATGTAGAAGAACTGGACATTCCCAGTCTCCTTTGGGGCCAGATATTTCTTGGCATAAATGTGTTGATCCTCAATGGTCTTCTCATTGTTTCTGTTGTACAGAGAAACTCTGAGTACCTTCCACAAGAAGCCCAATTTGACCATTGCTTTGTATACAAGGGTTTTGGAAACAGAAAGCCCAAACTCTTTGGCAAGCATTGATTGGATAGCAAGTAATTACATGTGGTAAACTTTGATAACCCACTGCTTGATTGCCTTGAGATGGGTGGGCTGAAGGAGGCTGGGCTGCCGCTTAGCCTTGGCATATTTTGCAATTTGCCCGGTGTTGCCATATTTGGTGTTGATGTTGCCAATGTATCTGCCTGTGACACCAAATTATGACGCAATAACCTAAACTGCCATTCCCTTGTTCAAGCAGTTGAGGAGAGCTTCACACTCACTATCTGTCAACTGACGCCAGCCCTTGGCAGGTACCATGGCATCCTGGCTAGCAGGATCAACACAGGGGATGGAGACCTTTGTTTAGAAGGTGGGATCACGCTTGGTTGCTCTGATGCTGTCAATGGTGGCATAAGACACATGCACAGATGGCTCTTTGGTGGTAGCCAATGGCTCATATGAGGTATCAAAGACGCGGGGTAAAGAAGTAGCAACTCTTGGATCAAGAGTGTGGGGCCGGGTGACAACTGGGTAAACGGTGGAGGTGTAAGTAACCTCATTATTCCCGGTGACCCTGGTGTAGGAGACTTTTGTGGCAGGCCTTGAGAGTGGCTTCTGTCTTGGATTCAGGCTACTGTTCCTGGCTTGAGATGCGGGAGGTGGTTGGCTGGCGCTGACACCTTGGGAGGCCTGTGTGTTGGCATAACTCCCCTTGAGTTGGGTTCTGGGTCTATTCTTGGACCCTCTGGGACGCCCTCGTAGACAGGCTGCCCCGTGGGCTGGTGCAGGAGCTGGTTGAGAATGTGATTGATGGTCCATAAAAATAAAATAAAAATATATATATTAAATTAAATATGTATTTATTTGGATTTATTGGTTTAGTTGTGAGTAGTTATTTTCTCTAGATTTAGCCTTGAATAGTAACAGAATTTCTATATCCATGATTTGGCGTGTATAATATTGTATACTTTCCAGGTTTGGATAATTTTAAAGTTTAATCACTTTTTATGTCTAAAAATGGTTATTGAGATTGAATTTTTTGTTTGATTTTAGTTGTGGTGGAGTTTCTTGATTTGGGTTGGTGTTTCCTAATGTGCTTACTGTACATACAATTTGGATTCCAGTTCCTGCAATTAATATCTGAGTTTACTAGTGGCATTCAAAAGTGATTTGAAATTTGGTCCATGGATTTGACAATCCTGCAATTCCAAAAAACATAGTAAACTTAATGAAAATGGTTAATAAATTTGAACACTTCAAAACTGATTCCAGTTAATTCATTTCAGCCATTGAAAATATGCAGTTTGACTTGAACTTTGCAAAGTGTCTATGAGTTCCTGCATTTTCAAATATTCAAATAAATACTTAAAAAATCAATTTAATTTAAAAAAGGCCATCCTGCAAAAGTGATTCAAAATTTGGACCAAGGATTTGACAATTCTGCATTTTTACATTTAGGTTCTGAATTTAAAGTATCTCCTATTGCATATGTGTTAGAGCAGAAACCCAGCCAGTCAGATACAAGGGTGTAAATGCCAGGAAATGCACAGCTGCTGCAGCAAAGAAATTGGCCAACCAATAGTCATAAAAAGGGAATGATTGATCTGCTGCACCTTTATCCATCACAGAACATGGCTCTGATTTTTATATACTTATTATTGATGCGTAAATATACAAGCTTTAAAGTACAACCTGGATCATCCTATGCAAGAGGAGTTATCAACCCCCTAATATGGGCACAGTCTCTTTATAAAATCACAAATAAAGATACCCCTCTTGCAATGACTTTTATTAAACAAGATGTATTGAGATACATACATAATATTGACATAAAAAAGGTAAAGTTTAGCTGCAATACCCTAATGTGGCATTTACATTTGACTGTATGCAGTTTACTATTGACAATGAAAATATTTACACCAATAATTTTAGGCCATCAAATCAAATGGGCAACAGCTTTTTAAATATGGGGATGCTATTGGCGTGAAAAGAATATGTTTTTGATAAACAATTGGCAGAAATAATATCAATTTCATTAAATTATTAAGAAGAAACATTTTCTATTACTCATCAAGGGATGATAATGGAGGGAATGAAAATAATGCATGTTGCTGTTATCTGCACCTGTATAAGTGACAGTGTCAGATGTAGTGGGGAGTAATTGGGTGATGAGTTGGGGGTCAAGTTGGCAGTTGCTGGCCTGGTATTGATGAGGGGGTTGGAGAGGCAGGGATAGTTGAATGGGAAGAAGCAGCAAGTGCCAACTGCTTCAATTGCTCAAATTCTTCTTCTGTCATATATGCAGACTTTACATACAAAATGGATGAGTTTGGGTGAGATGGGGATCCTTTTGTGACTTGTTGCTATCACTTTCATAGAAGATGATATTATCAGACAAGTCTTGGACAGATATGGATGGGAAAATCTCAAACCCCTTTTTAACTCAGGTGCACAGCTTGTTGTAGGTGGCAGGCTTTGAGCACCTGAGAGCAGAACCAGTATTGTATAAGCACACATCAGCAAGATGCATTTCAGCATGATTGGTGGGGTAGGTTCAGCAGGTATGCACTGTGGCCATAATTTTCTTGGCAGCCCATTTATGCTGCTTCATCTTCACACTCATTACAACTGTGTGCATGGCTTTGTTGCAACCAAGTTTCCAGACTTGCCTGCTAACATATCTTACAATACACAGGGGGCGCTCAATGAGTTGCCCCTTGATGTATCTAATAACATGAACCAATATGATGGCAATATCAAATGGAGGGCACTTCATCCTAATTAGGAGTGTTGCCAATTTGACCTGCTATTCCCTGCGTGAGTTATTCCTTGGCTTCAAACCTTACATGGAACTCCCCACTATGCCACCCCCTTGTGGCCTTGTGACTTCCCCCATATAGTATATTAATCACAATATTCTACAATAAACAATACCTTATTCTATTTATTCTTGTCCTTTATATTGGACTGTTGTCTTCCCCAATTCAAATACTGAACTCTAATTGGTTCAGTTACAACAGTGGTAGCAGCAGTAGGTTCACAACCTACCTAAAAGAAAAATTCCCCCAAGAAAGGACAGAGTATGGTTTGTACTGCTACTCCCCACCAAGAGACTTTCCTGCCAATCCCCAAGAGGGACATCCCTGACAGGTATGTCATTTACCAAGATTAACTAGTACCTACAAGTGTGTATAATTGATTCCGCCTTGGGCAGCGCAACACAAGCGTATCCTGCCCCAGTCAGACCTTTTTCAATGCATTCTCAACCTTCAGCTTGAATCCTTTGCAGGTGGTGTTGAAGGGGCTGACATTGTCAATTGGCTCCACTCTGCCAAAGCCCGCCTCTGTATCTGTCAAGTACCTAAGCCCATGTGGGTTGCTACTGCATCTGGGCGCCTCACAGGACCTGCCACTGTGTGGTTCACCAACTGGGCCAGCCAAGAAATAGATGTCACTTGGGTGTTGTTCAGGGATGCCACAAAGTCTCACTACAGTGAAACCTTTTCACCTATTGTGGTGAGAACTCCCCTCCTGGCCATTAAACAGACCAGGTCTGTCCCAGAATACCTTGCAGCTTGGCAACAAGATCTTGCTGTCACCCCAGAAGCTGTGACAAATGGAAATGCCATGCTTCTTACCTTGATAGTCAATGGGCTCAAGCCCCATATCTGTAAGTGGGTTCCTGTAGGTTGCTTCACCTCTATCAATGGCTGCTACAAGGCCATTGTGGAGGCCAACAACCAGGCTTCAATGGGCTTTGGCAGATCCAATGACACACCATCCCAACCTTGTCCTGCACCTGGCAGTGCCCACAACCAAGTAGGCTGCTGCCAGCCCCGCCAATAGGAAAATGGGGTTAAGCGCCCCCACAAGGGGGAACTCCAGATAGCACAAATTTAGGACCAGGGAAAAGCCTGGGTGCTGTAGTTACAAGAGGTTCTTCAACCCCAATTGACCCTCACTCTCAATCCCTCATTGCAAATAATCCCTGCAACTACAATGTTCATGAAGTTGAAACCCTCAACGTATTCCAGGTCCACAGCAACAACCCTGTTCTCCAAGCAAGACATTCTTCAATTAAAGTAATCTTCTTGGCCTATCCCTTCCGTTTTTGTGGGAACACCCACAAACTATTGGTAGATACTGGGGCCAATCACAATATGGTTGACCAGATGTTTGCTGACTCTCAACAATTAGACTGGGTGCCAAGAAGATTCAAAGCAGTGCAAGTAGCTAATTCCCGTAGAGTGGTGATTATCCATGAGACAGTACCCTTCTCTGTGAGAATGGGGAATGTCCAGGTTAAGCTCTCTGGGCCAATTATGGCAGGGCTCAGCCACAATGTCATTAATGGTCTTGACTGGCTTTGGCAAAAATGTCCCTGTATTGACTGGGATATGTCTGTAATCACTCTTAACAGAAATGGGGTGGGTTTCCAGATTTATCCTATTGAAATGAGCAAGTTACTCCATGATACCATATTTGTCAGAATCACAGAAACTGGTATGTATGATTTCAAGGGGGAAACTAGACTTTAACCAATGCTAAGTCAAAGTTATCCGCACTGAACTAACTGCTGTCCCTCCCTTGACTTCCTTGCCACCACCAGGGCTTGCTGCACTCCTCAAGGAGTACAAGGATATATTCAGTGAGACACTTGAACAACTGCTGCCTCCCGGGGAGATCCAGCACGCTATATAACTTCAAGGATTGTTACCTAAAGCATGACCATTATACTGTCTTACACCAAAGGAAGATGAGACCCTCTGCCAGCACCTTGTGGACGCGCTTGATAAGGGCTTCATTTGCCCCTCTCTCTCTCATACTTGGCGGCTGTCTTCTTTTTAGCCAAGAAGGATGGGTCCCTTTGCCTGGTCACAGACTACTGCGTCCTAAATGAGGTGATGGTTAAGAATAAGTACCCCTGCTGCTTATTGACAATCTTTTTGATACACTTGCAAGTGCAAAGGTCTTTAGCAAGATCAATATCACTGAGGGGTACAACCAGGTCCACATTGCACCAGGGGATGAGGCAAAAACTGCCTTCTGCATGTGCTACAGGTTGTTTGAGTGTTGTATCATGAGCTTTAAAATGACCAACACTCCCTTCACCTTTGCCATGTTGATGAACAAAGCATTTGAGGATTTGATTGGAAAATGTTTTGTTGTGTACCTTGATGACATTATTTTCTTCAGTCAAGATCAAACCACACATCTCCAACACCTCTGTGCTGTCCTTGACACCCTTTGTAAAAACCAGCTGAAGGACAAGCCTTCCAAATGCAAATTCCTCAGGTCAGAACTCCCTTTCCTTTGGCACACCATCTCTTTCCAAGGGATAAAGCCTGTCCCTTCCAAAATCAAGGCAATCACCAGCATGTCACTTCCCACCAATGTGGGCCAGGTGCGTACCTTCATGGGCATGGTTACCTTTGTGAAAAAGTTCATCCTCAACTGCAGAGAACTAATTGCACCCCTCATTGAGCTCCTAAACATAAAACAGCACTTCCACTGGACCCCTGCCAGAGATCAAGCCTCTGAGACATTGAAGCAAAGGCTTACAACAGCACTTTTATTTCAGTTCCCCAATTAGAACCACCAATATGAAATTGAGACTGATGCCTCTGAAAGAGCCATAGGAGGCATTTTACAGGTGGAAACTGACAAAAGTGTCTTCCTTCCTGTGCGTACAAATCCAGTAAGCTCATCAACTTGGAGCAAACCTACCCCATACATGACAAGGAGTTAGTGGCAATTGTGCACTGTGTCAAGAAATGGCGCTATTACCTGGAAGGGACCATCTTTTTACCCCCCGTCCTGACAGATCACAAGTTCCTCCAGTACTTCAATACACAGTCTCACTTGACGCAACTCCAGGCAGGCTGGGTCAAACGCTGTCCTCCTATCAATTTTCACATTGAATACAAACCTAGAAATGAACTTGTCACATCTGACACCCTCTCCAGACTGTATATAGCGTCTATCATGGGAGACAATGGCTTAGACCCAGACTAGCTAATGCTCTACCTATGTCCTGAAGCAACCTGTTACAAAGTCCTTAATTCTGTGACTATTTCCAAGCTGAAGAACAACAAAAGCCAGTTCACCATTGATGCTGGTAACGTCTGCTGTCTGTAAGAGACAAGTGAGAAGACACCTTATATTCCCACCACACAGCAAGGAGATACCATACTACACTACCACCGCACCTTGGGTCACATCAGAGGATGTAATCTCTTCAAAATCATGAAGTGTAAGGTTTGTTGGCCTCATATGCGCCAAAACATCTTGGACCTCCTCAAAAAATGTGTGTTGTGCAAAAAGAAAACGTCTAAACCTGCACCTCCCAAGTCTGTTCTGCTCATCAAAGCCACGGAACCCTTCAAACAGTGGGCCCTTGACATTGTTGGACCTCTCTCCAAAGACAGACTAGGTAAGAAGTACATCATTACATGCATCAATTAATTCACCTGTTGTCCAGTAGCATGGGCAATCACTAACCACATCACCACCACCATAACCTGCTTCATTGGCAAAGAAATTGTGGCCTGCTTTGGGCAACCCAAACGTCTTATCACAGATGGTGGGCCCAAACTTGTAGGGCACGTCATAAAGGCGTACTGCACCAAGACTTCACTCCAACAGATAGTCACAACCCTATACCATCCACAAGCCAATAGACGCGCAGAGTGATTAAATGGCTCACTGGTTCAACTGATTGCCAAGATCTCACAGGAGCACCCCAATACTGCGTGAACTGAACACTTGCCCACTGCTCCACTTATTTTACAAGCAAGAACCAACAGGGGCACCAGGTTCAGCCCCAGCGCCTTGACCTTTGGAACACCTGACAGCTTGACAAGGGTGGAACAAGGGAAATTACAATCCACAGTTCCCAGGAAGCCTCTCTTGTTGACTACTCCCTCCCTGAGCCAGTGGCGTGCCAAATCCTGAGACATTAAACACAAGCAAATTGAGAGGGGGACAAAACACCTTGAGGCCAGGTACGCCGTAGGTGACTCTGTCTATTCCCTAAACCCCAATTTGACCAAATTAGAACCCAACCACCAGGGGCCCTTTAAGATAGCTGTGGTCTATAAAAACCACACCTATCAACTTGAAGATGCCCAAGGAAACACCAAAAAGCTTCACCACAACTGCTTGCACTCCTGCCGCACCATCCCCACACAAAAGCTGTTCATGTGGACCTTCCCAGATCTTCCACAAACTCTGACACTGGTGTCTGATAACAAGAAGGGGGCAAGGAGGGTGTTGTAACAGAGCTTTTTTCCTCACCTGCCATTGTATCTTACAATACACAAGGGGTGCTCAATGTGTTGTTCCTGGTTGTATCTAGCGGCATGAACTAATATGATGGCAGTATCAAATTGCGGGCACTTTCTCCTAATTAGGAGTG
This sequence comes from Entomophthora muscae, assembly GCA_014839935.2. Taxonomy (NCBI): domain Eukaryota; kingdom Fungi; phylum Entomophthoromycota; class Entomophthoromycetes; order Entomophthorales; family Entomophthoraceae; genus Entomophthora; species Entomophthora muscae. Next base: position 81,260 of record QTSX02004989.1, on the reverse strand, counting down.
TTGCCAATTTGACCTACTGATCCCTGTACAAGTTGTTCCTTGGCTTCAAACCTTACATGGAACATCCCATTATGCCACCCCCTGTGGCCTTGTGGCTTTCCCCATATAGTATATTAATCACAATATTCTATAATAAACAATACCTTATTCTATTCATTCCTGTCCTTTCTATTGACTGTTGTCTTTCCCAATCAAATACTGAAATCTAATTGGTTCAGTTGCAACACTTTAATTTCTTTTTTAGACTGAGTTGTATTTGTTTTTTAGATTGAGATTTTTTGTTTATCTCAACAGGTTTGAAAACTTCTGTATAGATGAAAGAGTATCAAAAATAGGTATGGAATCAGATTGGTGAACCAAAGGTTCATAACAACTTTATTTGGTAAGAATAATGATACAGAATTCCTCTGATGTTTCTTGCTTATATAGTCATTCACATTCAGGTGTCTCTGGGCCTTCTTCTTGTGCTATCTGGCTAGCAATACTTGGCATCTCAAATTCTGTTGGCTGGTTGGCTGTTTTGTCATCATTCTTTGGGTCTTCAGGAACAGCTTCTTGGCTTTCTGGTGGCCTATATTTGCTTGGCTGGTCATTGGTTCTGGATAGACTGGCTGCAGGTGTCATGGGGTCAGTTACAATTTGATTACCATTTTTGGACTGGCTTGACAGGCATTTCTGAGGCAAAATAACTTGATTAAAAAAGGGTTTCCCAATTGGGAACCCCAAATTACTTAATGGAGGGTGGGCTTAAACTGGGTTTACTGGGCAGCTAAAATTAGCCTGCCCAGGCCCAGCCAAACCCACCAAGACTTGGACATAGCTCTTGGGGCCCAGGACAGGCCCTGCAGCTGTTGCTAGGGCAGGAATGGTTCTCACACCTGGATTTTTTCTTTTTGAAGCAAATTCAGGTGCAGGAAACTTCCTGCCACCTGTTTGCTCCACCTGGCGGCTGGGTGTGGGTTCAATTCCTGCCTGGGGTTTTGAAACTGTTACTTTCATAACATTTTTGGACAATTTAACTATATAGCCAAATTTTCTAGGGTAATAATGATTGTGTGAAAAGCCATCTTTCAGCTCACTGGTTTCTCTTTTGTCCAGGTACCTAAACTCTTGTTGGCTAAATTTTCATTACAGTAGCTTTAAAAGCTATGGCAACAACCAAAAATACATCAGATTTAAACAGAATGATTTCAGATTTGAGCAAAATCCAAGTTGCACAAGATTCAGGATTCAATTAATTTAAAAAAATTCAGTTAATAATGAACTGTCAAACAAAAAACAAAATTTCACTAGCCCATTATAAAAATTATAGCAAACATCAAACAGCGTAGTTCAAACCACAAAAAAAATAAACTGACGCAACAAGTGAGATGGATGGATGCTATTCCAGAGTATATTATAATCCAATCAGAATTCATATGTGGTACCAACAGAAGGACTAAAATGAAACAAAATTTGATCAATATAGAATTGAGATTCCACAAGCACAAAACAAAATGGAGTCACACAAGATGTGTAGTATGAGCAGCCTAAAATAGAAAACTATCAATTTAACAGCCAATCAGCAGCTATTTAATTTAGAAACAGAGGCATTTTATTCATTTTCAAGGCTCCAGATTTGTATGGAATAGTTTTGAGAACCTTCCAAATATAGAATGATGATTACAATAAAAATAAATCATAAATTTTAAAAAAAATTTACTTTTAGTTATTTTATACCAGGTTTTATTTAAGATGGTTTTCAATAGCAACAACATTTTCAACAGTGCCAGCAACCAAGCCAACAGCAACCAAGCCATCTTCAATGAAGGCAAGGCTCAGAACGTGGAGGCACCTGTTTACACCCAAGCCTTTGAGGCGGGTAACAAGGAAGCTGACCTGTTACTGACCCCTGACCCATATGGCTTTGACTTGTTTAAGAATCACTTAGCGTCTAGTTTTGCCCCCCACCCCCTTACCCACCCCTGTACAAGCTGCCAACCAACCAGCCAATCAGAATGGCTACCCTGGTTTGTAACAACTGCCTGCCAACACCTAACCTGCCCCCCTAAAGCCAATCAGGCTTCAGCTCCCGTGGCCCAGTGCCCCAAACAATGAATCATCACCACCCAAATTCTCCATAAAATTGTGGCACTGAACCTGCAGGGTCTGTCATGGGATCAGATAGCCAGCCAATTACAATTCACCCGGGCTACTGTCATGCGGAAATTTAACAACCTGATGAACAGGGGGAATCTGATTGGGACAGCCAAGAAGCCCAAGAAGGCCTCCGGGTCACAAATATCTGAGGTGTAACCAATTATGCTTGACCTCCTGCAGCAGGACCTCAAGCTTTCCCTAACCCAGGTCTGAAAACAGCTTGCGCACCATAACATATGGGTCTCCAAGCACATGATGCAGCTCTGGATGCACAGAAAGGTGGCTTCCATACGGGTTCTTACCAATTTTGCCAGCAACCAATGGGATGGCAGTGAGGATTCCCCATATGATTCTGCTATTGAATCCACCCTAGTCAAATGCCTGACAAGTCTATCAGATGATGTCATGCTTATCTCCTACTATAAGCTATCAATATCTTTTGACAATTTTGGCGCCCAAGGAAGAGCTGCCACCCAAAAAGGGAGGAAGAAAATCAAGAAGGGACGTTTATTGGTGCGTTGCTAGCTTTTTCAGCCAAAGGTTTTGCTACTATTAGACAAACACAGATTTCACCAATGGCTACAAGTACAGCCACATCCTCTGTGGATTACTTGATTCCTGGGATGGCTCAAATTCAAAGCATTGGGCTTTCTTGAGCCACCAGATGGAGGATAGCTCCACCGCCCTTGAGATCATTCAGGGACGTGGGCACCAGGCCTCAGTATACCTTGCCAGCCATGCAGACATCCATCTGGCTGATGTTGTCTTCTTTAAAATTAGATCCACACTACAGGAGCACTGCCCTCAGGCTTTCAACAACCTCTATCTTGGGGTCCTTGACCACAATTCTCTCTTTGGTTGCCAAATGATGGCTGACTTTTTTGTGCAGATGGTTTTCCATGTGAATATGGGCAACTAATCACAGAAAGACAAGTGCCTCCCACCCCATGCCACAGCCACCTACCAGCCAATCAATCCAATGACAGACAATGAATATAATAAGTGGTATATGGCAGCCATCACACGCAATCCTCCTACCCCTACCCCTGCCACCACTACCCCCCACCTTCCATCCCCACCCATCCAATCTCAGACCTCACAGGCCAGCACCGTCTCAACGCCTTCCTTCCAACACTATTCTGTGTACTAGGCAGCACTCTTCCCCTCCCCCAATAAACCCCCTGTTGCCAAACATTTTCTATTTATATTATCTTTATTTTGAATTTCAATTGTTCATGTTCTCTTTGTTCTATAGTTGGTTTAATTCTTTATGTTCAGTTTATTTCTATAAAATTTTATGTTTACTATACTGTGTATCTAGATCCAGAACACATTTATTTTTGGCACTTTACACAGCCCCTTGTGAAAATATTAACAACAATTTGGTGATCAACTAAATTTGAATTAGAAAATTATAGGTTAATTATGTTTAGATAAAGTTGTTACTGATCTGAATTCAAAACCTTAATAATAAACTTTAAGCCAATCAGGAGCCAAGTGATAAAGTTATTGTTATGACATTAAGGGTCATTCAATAATTCTTTGGTGCATGTGTGCTAATTAATATGTTAGCTGGTTTTTTTGCCATTGTGTGCCAGTGTCGCTGTGACAAGTTGTTAATGGACTAGTGCCCAATCAGCCGCTGGGTTAGCACTAGTTCACCAACAACTTTCCACAGCAGCAATGGCACATAATGGCAAAAAAATCAGCCAATCATATTAATTAGTGCACATGCACCAAAGAATTATTGAATGACCCTTTATGTCACAACAATCACTTTATCACTTGGCTCCTGATTGGCTTAAAGTTTATCATTAAGGTTTTGAATTTGGATCAGTAACAACTTTGTCTAAACACAATTAACCTATAATTTTATAATTCAAATTTTGACATCCACCAAATTGTTGTTAATATTTTCATAAGAGGCTGTGTAAAGAGCCAGAAATAATATGGCAATTAAGAAACAATGCTGACACAAAGCAAACAACACATATTGAGTTAAGCGTAAAACATATATACAATGGGTAAAAAAATGGGATAATGTAGTAAATAAAAAATAAACAGGAATAAACAAAGAGGCTATAATATCAGAATAACACAGATTTTATTGGGGTGAAAGCTATAAAAACATATGGAAAGGTTAGTAAAAAAATCATATCAGATAACTTGAAAACTACTCAAAGACCTCAAATCAGTGATTGCCAAAATTAAAGATATTGACTGCAAGGTCAAGGCAAAAGTGAAGGCAGCCATCCTTACAGGGGACAAAATTGAAAAGGTGTCTGCCAAGGCACTCATGGCCAAGATGCCAGACACATCCAAAACAACCATCAAATGCATATTAAATGTCCATAAACCTGTGGTAGAAGGCCTCAAATTCAAGTCCTTTGCCCTCTCTGTGCCATCTGTCTGGGTCAACAACCCTGATATGTATGCCCACCTCAAACCTGCAAAGCGCGCAAGAACTGAGGACACCAAATTGCCGACGTGATTGCTTGCACCAAGAATGGCAAAGACTGTCAAAGCTTCAGGCAAGGAGGAAACCTGCAAAGGTATCATAAAAAAATAAAATTAATAAAAAAATTTAAATACTTACCTTTTTTTAGAAAACATGGACGGTGAACTCTGCCGGGTCCTGGTCCCCTTTGTCCCTCCCACCTTCTACACCAATTATGCCAACCATGTGGCAAGGCAGCTATTCCTGCCCCCCTCTTTCTTGCGGGAGCTCAAGGATAGTATTCATGGTACCTTTCCAATGTACAGGGAGGCATTGGCTGGGCTTTCACATACTGAGGGGGCATCTGAATGGGCAGTTACTTCCTACAAGGATGCCCAACTGGTCCGCCTGGACATGGTGGTCCTCAGTGGAGTTTACTGTGTAAACTCTATTGAACTTGTTTGGGATGTCCTGGCAACGCTCCCATTTAAGAATATACCAGAGATGGGCCGGGCACACGCGGCTGCTTGCTTCTGCTTCCCAGTGGAGCACATGCTCTCTTACCTTCTCAAGAACTTTGGGCGCGTGGTAGGAAAATTGGCTGTTGCAGATGCAACAGCTTTAAAGAAGACCAAGATCCTCCTGGAAGACTTTGGGCTGGCCTGGAGTGCCAATAAGACGGGGATCTCTCCAGCAATGGAGCTCACGTTTGCCAAGACAAAGCACAAGAAGAAGATTAGTTCTGTGTTTAATAAATTGTGCAAATTTACTGAAGCCTTTGCTGGGCGAAGGCTTAATCTGGTGGTTTGCCTGGGGTATCTCTTTTACTTCAGGATGAGCGCTTCTGTAGAGGACCTTGAAGGGGTCCTTCTAGGGATTGACAAGGCCAGGATCTCCCTGGATGGTAAGAAGGTCCCCCCAGGTTACGGCTCAGTTGACTATGTTATCCAGGACGCCCTGGTCCTGGCTGGCATCTACGGGTTTTCAGCCCCATCAGAAAAGCTGCTGCTCCATTCCCACATCACTATCCTCTCTTTTACTAGCCGCCAAGAATACTTCAATTAGGGTGTATCCACCATATATGGTGTGGCTGTGGAGGTTGTGCATCACCTCCATTGCTGGGTGGGTACATACCGCCAAACACACTACAGGTGCACTCAATAAAAATCTCCTTTCTCAATATAAGCTACACTTTTAAATTTTACTTTTTATTTATAATAATTTTTATAATTCTTATTTTAGCAAACAAGTTTTGCAAAATAAATCCTGGAGAAGGTCATCATATAAGGATAAATATATTTACTTTAATAAAATTTACTTCTATTGTGTACACTTTACATTTATTTTTTTAATTTGATTTTTATATTTATTTGACAAAAGTGATATAAATAAATTATGAACCTTCATTGATGTTCCTGCTGAATGTGATTGTGGGCTTAGAAGCTTCTAAATATAAAATGATAATTAATCAATCTTAAATAGTAAATTAGATAATATAAAAAAAGTCAGACAAGCTAAGCCTTTAATTGATTGGATGTTTGGCAAGGCACGCAGGGATGAACAAATCAGTGTGGCCATAGAATTTGGCCACAGTCTCAGCTGGAAGGGTGTGAATCCCAGCCTGCAGCAAATCAAAGAGGTCCTTAGTCCCAGTTGGGGTTCCTTGCTTGACAACTTGCTTGAGCCACCCAAAGACTTCCTCAATGGGATTTAGGAAGGGCAAATAAGCAGGGAGGAAGAGAAGGCGCAAATTTGCTGTGGCCAATTGCTGGGGGCCCACTGCAATGCTAGTGTCAATCATTGGGAATTCCTCAAGAATATCAGCCACCTTATGGAGACCAACATTGTCCAGCACAATTACATTGGTGAAGCCTGGGCTTGTGCACCTCAGGTGCTCCTGGATCAATTGGAGGAATGCTAAAAAGGTATGGCTGTTGTGGGAGCCTAGAACCATTTGATAGAGCTTGACCCCCTTTGGACTGAGGAGAGCCACCATCAAACAGGCTGTGGCGCAGACTGCAGCACGCCAAGCTACCCCGTCATTTGAGCCTTTGGGGACATACCCATACCCATTGTGCATTGATGGGGCAAATGCTGATTTGTCAATGTAACAGAATATGACTGTCCCCTTGGCTTTGAGGGAAGTGTAAGCCTCTGAGTATTTTTTCTGGACATCAATGCTGATTGGGCTATTACAATTGTAGGGGGATACCCCAAGCTTTTTCCAGGAAAAGTGCATTCCCTTGACCAGATGGTAGTAAAAGGAAATTGAGGCCTCAACCCCAAAAGTAGATTTGACCATGGCCTGTATATTTGCCAGTTCAAGATGGCAATCTCAGGTTATCTACTGGTGGATTGCCCATTTGTACTCCTTGGTGAGCATGGTTGACATGCACAAGGATTTCTCCGCGGCAAGGACTCGGCCAGAATTGATGAACTTGTCAAAGGTCTTTGAGGCATACTTGGGATCCACCCTAACAAAAGCTGCAGCCGCCTTGTAATCACCAGATTCCCGCATTAGCTTGAGTAGGATGATGTGTTTGATATCTGGGATGCGCTTCTGGGCGGGCTTTTTGGCGGTGGGGATTAACTTGTTGCATTGGGCACAACACAGGGCATAGGCACCTTGGTATAGAAGGCTGCAACCTTTTTTAACACCAGCTGTCTCTCATCAGTTCTGTAGAACTCAGGTTCCTTGTCCTCTTCTTGGTTGACATCACTGACGTAGGGCTCATAGCTAGTGTCAAGTACAGGCTTCACCTTCTCCAGCATGGCTGATGAGACCAACTCTTGCCGGTACACAACATTGAACGCATACAAAGTAAGTTCTACCTCCTTGTTTCTAACTTTCTTGGTAGTGGTAACCTTAGTGGGCTTCTGGATCAGCCTGGGGACCCAAGAATTGATGCTCTTCACCCTAGCAGCTTGTGCTCCTTGGACCAGCTGTGTCAGTGCAGTGTCACTATCAAACTCTCCTCTCCCATCTCCTTCCTGAGTAGGCACTTGGGTTGCACTAACTCTGTTCTTTGACCCACGGGGGCAACTGTGACTGCAGCGCACAACGGGTGCATTGGTACTCTGCTGTTGTGTTCCTTCCATTTTGAGAATTTAATAAAATACTAAATAAATTTTAATTAAGTTACTCCCTAATTTTATTTTTTGCTTTTATCTGAATATGGATATTTAATTATAGTTTTACCCACCCAATATCCCAATTATAGATTTTTATTTCTTAATTAGTTGTTTTTGGTTTTACCACACCCATTTTAGAATACCTAAAATAATTTCCACCTATTTTCTCATATTTTACGCCAAATTAAGCACCCAACACAATATTTTTAAAATTTATGTTTTAGATCTTGTGTCTTATTTTAGATACCTTGGTATCATTCTTGATTACATTCCATTGCATACAACATTTGAGTGGTTTTGTTTACATAGTGAGTTGCTATTTTGGTTTGTTTTTGGATTGAGTTTTGACACACCGCGCTTAGGTGAACTTTGTCACTGATTCACATAGTAAGCATATGGGTCATTATTTTAGGGATTGTGCCATTTTTAATGCACATGCTGCTCAAGTCGCAGCATAACACAGTTCAATTTTGAAAAAGTAACTAATTACACATTTTATATTTAAAACATTAATAACTCAATGAAAAATTAATATTTTTTTACATTGTAAACTATCAAAATGAAGCTAAGAATCCCATCTTTCTATTGCTGTAAAAATTTTAATATGTATAATATGCTCAATATTAAAGCAAAAGTAATTTAAAAGATTATAATCCAGATTTTATTACATGATTCTATCTAACGATATAAAGTAGATCACTTCAAAGCTAATAAAAACTCTTTTTTAATATAAAAAGTATCTTTTTTATTTTACGAAATTAAATATAAGATTGAGAGCTTTATTTTTGCATTTTAATTTATTCAAAAAGCTCAATTATTTAAAATTTTATGGCAGTTTGAAGTTAGGATGTTTTTATCACTGTTTAGATTAATTTTAAGGTTCAAGTGAGCTTTGAACCTCAAATTAAGCATTCTTTAAATAGAACTCTTTAATATTTTATTATTTTAAAATATGCAGAAGAGTTACAGTTAACTGAATACATCATTTTAATTGATTTGCATTGATTACAAAGAGGATATGATGTAATAATGATGCTTAGCTGCTTCACATATATCACTTGTGCATGAAAACTGGGTATTTAATTAATTCTGCAAATATAAATTCAAGTTCAAACTATAGTAAAAGCTATCACACCATTTCTTTCAGAATGGTGACATTTAGCTTGGTATATAAGAGCTAAAGCACCACAAAGCTTCTAATCCAAAAGACCCCATTCAAAGGCCACATTCTGATCAGAACTACTCCATCATTAAGGCACATTTCAGAGATCCAACCTAATTACAGATTCAAAATACTACCATGTCCTCAGTTAAATTTACTTCTGCCATGCTACCCTTTTTTTCTTTGGGAGCTTCAACAAAAAGAGAAAGAATTGCAATGTTAAAAAAGGCATTCCTCTTTATTGCTGGTGATGATCTTGATAATTTCATCAAGCACTTCCTTACTCAAACTGAATTTGGGAGATCTCAGTTCCTGCCAACTATTCAAAATCAAAAAAGTAATGAGTTTATTGAAAACTTAAAGGATCTCATGAAATCTTCTCCCCAAAAGCATCTTCCAGCCTTGCAATCTCTGGTTACTTCCAGTTACTCTTTAAAAGAGCTTAATGATATGGGGTTTAATATAACCAAAAGTGAGTTTAGATACTCAAGAAAAATATAAAAAAATAAAAATGTAAGCTAAAACAAAAAAAGCCAAAAAAACAATAACTATTCATTAAAAAAAGAAATAACTAAAAAAATAATTAAAAAATTGCTGGAAAATTCTTTTGAAACAAGCCAGTTTACAAAAAAAGTGCCTGAAAAAATTTATAAAGATATAGAAAAAGAGATGAGTAATTACTCAACTGAAATTAAATACTCTCTACTTAAAACAAAAAAAGAAATACATGAAAATATGAAAATAAAAAATGAAATTTCAGTTTCAATTTATACTTACTATAAATTAATTCCTAAAAATATAATAAAAAGTAAAAAAACAAACCAATATGTGCAATATTTGTAATTTAAAAAATTCACTGGAAAAAAAGAAGGAAGAATGTGAAAGTAAAAACTTACCATTACCAGAATCTATAGGCAATGACTTAAAGACTATTAATCAGCACCAAGACTTTTATGTTCATCAAAATAGGGAATATAAAAAATATATTTATGAATTAGATGATGAGTCTTGTGTTGCAGTTATAGATTATAAGGAAAACTTAAAGGTTGGAAGTGGTCCAATTGAGACCAATAATTGTTTTTATTCAAAAAAACCTATCTCATTATTAGGGTTTGCATTAGTTTTTAAAGAAAACAATAAAACCAAATATTAATATCATGATTTTTTGTCTCAAATATTATCACATGATTCTTTATTTTCAGGTGAATGTCTAATTAGTCTTCTTAAATTAGATATATTTAAAAAAATAAAAAATATAAAAGTGTGGACTGATAATGGAAATCATTTTAGATCATATGAATTTTTATATTACTTATTTAAAGAGGCACCTAAATATATTAAGGGTTCTATAAAATATAATTGTTTTGTTGAATGTCATGGAAAAAGCATTGTTGATGGTCACTTTGGTGTAATATCAAAAATATTAAAGAAAAAAGAAAATGAGCTTTATATTAAAAATATTAAGGATCTTAAAAATATTTTTGAGCAAGAAGAAAAAAGAAAATAATTATATAAATCAGTACTATCAGGCTCAAACATTTCTCAAAAGTCATTCTTTTATATTTATGAAAGAAAAGTTAGGCCTATAAAAAGAGAGCTTGAAGTTAAAAATCTGCGCATTAATCTTTCATATTTGATGAAAGATGGGAAGTTATATACTTCACCTCTAACATTTGAAATTTTATCAGAATATTCTGAGATAACTTATCATTTGAAATCACGTGATGATACCAGAGAAACAAAAATATCAGAAGATGCTAGTGGTGCACTAGGGCAAGTTCATGAAGTAGGGCAGCTTACTAGAGGGTGTATTTTAAATAGAGTTATCAGTCTTTCAAAAACAACAACATTTTTTCTGAAACAAACTAAGAATATTTATGATGAGCCAAAGATAGGGTAATATCACTTATAGCTTTGGGGCTGCTATTACTCTCCCATGCAACTCATCATAAATATTTTTGGTTTGTAGTTTGTAGTAGCACTTAAGATATTTTCAATAATACTATAAGTTGCACTTTTTGATCCTAAAATTGATGACTTATTTTTTAAAAAAAATCATCTAAGCCCAAGATCAATTAAAGTTTTGGGATTGGTTGTATTTTAAGCTTTCTGAATAATTAGAATATGAATAATGTAATTAAGTTATAAAATAATCAATCTGGCGCCTAGGCATAACAAGAAAAATAATGACCCATATGTACACCAAAAGTCAACTCACATCATTTTTTTGTGAATCAATGTTTTTTGGATTGTATTTTGAATAGTTTTGCTTTGCGCGTGAGCACTTCTTTGTGTGTTGACCCATTTTTCCCATTAACGCCAAAAATCCCTGTCAACAGAGTGTATATTTTAACCTGATAGTTGGATTTTGTTCAAATCTGAAATCATTTTGTTTAAATATGAGGTATTTTTTGTTGTTGCTTTAGCTTTTAAAACTACTGTACTAGTGGCATTCAAAAGTGATTTGAAAATTGGTTCATGGATTTGAAAATCCCGCAATTCCAAAAAACATAGTAAACTTAATGAAAATGGTTGATGGATTTGAACACTTCAAAACTGATTCCAGTTAATTCATTTTGTTCATTGGAAATATGTGGTTTGAATTGAACTTTGCAAAGTGTCTATGAGTTCCTGCATTTTTAAAAGTTCAAATAAATACACAAAAAAATCAATTTAATTAAAAAAGTCCATCCCGCAAAAGTGATTCAAAATTTGGACCAAGTATTTGACAATCCCGCATTTTTACGTTCAGGTTCTTAATTTACAGTATTGAACTCTCCTCTCTCATTTCCTTCTTGAGTAGGCACTTGGGTTGCACTAACTCTGTTCTTTGACCTGCGGAGGCAACCACAACTGCAGCGCACAATGGGTGTGATTTCACTCTGTTGTTGTGTTCCTTCCATTTTAAGAATTTAATAAAATACTAAATAAATTTCAATAAGGTCACTTCTTTGTTACAACTGAACCAATGAGAGTTCATTATTTGAATTGGGGAAGACAAAAGTCCAATAAAAATGACAATAATGAATAGAATAAGGTATTATTAATTGTAGGGTATTGTGATTAATATACCATATGGGGAAAGCCACAAGGCCACAAGGGGGTGGCATAGTGGGATGTTCCATGTAAGGTTTGAAGCCAAGGAATAACTTGTGCAGGGATCAGAAGGTTGAATTGTCAATGCTCCTAATTAGGATGAAGTGCCTGCCATTTGATATTGCCATCATATTGGTTCATGTCGTTAGATACGTCAAGGGGCAACTCATTGAGCGCCCCCTGTTTATTGTAAGATACGTTAGCAGGCAAGTCTGGAAACTTGGTTGCAACACCCCCCCCCCTGCCCCCTGCTTGTTGTCAGACACCAGGATTGAAGTCTGCAGAAGATCTGGGAAGGTCCGCACAAAAAACCTTTGTGTGGGGATGGAGCAGCAGGGACACAAGCAATTGTGGTGAAGTTTCTTGGTGTTCCCTTGGGCATCTTCAAGTTGATAGGTATGGTTATCATAGACTGCGGCTACCTTGAAGGGCCTAGGTGGTTGGGTTCTAACTTGGCAGAATTGGGGTTGAGGGTGTAGACAGGGTCACCTACAGTGTACCTTACCTCAAGGTGCTTTGTCCCTCCTTCAATTTGTTTGTGTTCAATTTCTTGGGCTTTGGCACACCATTGGTTCAGGGATAGAGTTGTCAACAAGGGAGGCTTCCCAGGAACTGTGGATTGTAATTTCCCTTGTTCTACCCTTGTCAATCTGTCAGGTGTTCCAAGTGCCAAGGCTCTGGGGCTGAACTTGGTGTCTCTGTTGATTCTTGCTTTTAAAATAAGTAGAGTGGTGGGCAAGTGTTCAGTCCACGCGGTATTGGGGTGCTCCTGTGAGAGCTTGGAAATCAGCTGAACCAGTGAGACATTTAATTGCTCTACATGTTCATTAGCTTGTGGATGGTATGGGGTTATGACTATCTGTTGGAGTGCATTCTTGGTGCAGTATGCCTTCATGACATGCCCAAAAAGTTTGGGCCCACCATCTGTGATAAGACGTTTGGGTTGCCCAAAGCAGGCCACAATTTCTTTACCAATGAAGCAGGTTATGATGGTGGTGTGGTTAGTGATTGCCCATGCTACTGGCCAACAGGTGAAGTAATTGATGACTGTGATGATGTACTTCTTACCTAGTCTGTCTTTGGAGAGAGGTCCATCAATGCCAAGGGCCCACTGTTTGAAGGGTTCCATGGCTTTGATGGGCAGAACAGACTTGGGAAGTGCAGGTTTGGACATATTCTTTTAACAGCACACATGTTTTGAGGATATCTGAGATGTCTTGACGTATACACAGCCACCAAATCTTTTGTTTCATGATCTCAAAGAGGTTACGCCCTCTGATGTGACCCAGGGTTTAGTGATAATTCAATATTGTGTCAACTTGTTGGGTGGTGGGAATGTAAGGTGTCTTCTCACCTGTCTCTGCCCGGCAGCAGACGTTGCCAGCATTGGTGGTGAACTGATTTTTGTTGTCCTTCAGATTGGAGATGGTTACTGAGTTAAGGCCTCTGTAACAAGTTGCCTCAGGAGGGAGGTAGATCATGGGCCAGCCTGGCTCCAAGCCGTCATCTCCCGTGATAGACGCTACGTAGAGGCGGGAGAGAGTGTCAGCTGTGACAAGTTCCTTCCCAGGCTTTTACTTGATGCACAACTGATAGGGGATAGACACTTGACCCAGCCTGCTTGCTGGCGTGTCAGGTGGTGCTGTGTGTTGAAGTACTGGAGTGACTTGTGGTCTGTCAGGACACGGGGTGAAAAGGTATCCCATTCCAGGTAACAGCACCACTTCTCAATGCAGTGCATAATTGCCGCTAATTCTTTATCATGAATAGGATAACATTGTTCTGAGTTGGCAAGCTTCCTGGACTCATATGCCACAGGGAGGAAGACGCCTTTGTCAGTTTCTACCTGTAGCACGCCCCCTATGGCCCTGTCAGAGGCGTCAGTCATGAGCTTGTACTGGTGGTTTCAATTGGGGAACTGCAGTATGGGTGCAGTTGTAAGTCTCTGCTTCAGCGTCTTGAAGGCCTGATCCCTGACAGGGGTCCAATGGAAGCGCTGTTTGGCGTTGAGGAGCTTGGTGAGAGGTGCAATTAGCTTCCTGCAATTGGGAATGAACTTGTGTACGTAGGCAACCATACCTAAGAAGGCACACACCCGGCCCACATCAGTGGGAGGTGGCATGCTGGTGATTGCCTTGATTTTGGCAGGGTCAGGCTTTATCCCTTGGGCAGAGATGGTATGCCCAAGGAACAGCAGCTCCAACTTGAGGAACTTGCATTTGGAGGGTTTAGATTTTAGCTGATTTTTCCAAAGGGTGTCAAGGACAGCACAGAGGTGTTAGAGATGTGTGGTTTGATATTGACTGAAGACAATAATGCTGTCAAGGTACACAACAACGCACTTCCCAATCAAATCCTCAAATTCTTTGTTCATCAACATGGTAAAGGTGAAAGGAGTGTTGGTTATCCTGAATTTCATGACTCAACACTCAAACAACCTGTAGCGTGTGCAGAAGGCAGTTTTTGCCTCATCCCCTGGTGCAATGTGGACCTGATTGTACCCTGCGGTGAGATCAATCTTGCTAAAGACCTTTGCAACCGCGAGTGTGTCAAACAGGTTGTCAATCAACGGCGGGGGTACTTATTCTTAACAATCACCTCATTTAGGGCGCGGTAATCTGTGACCAGGAGAAAGGACCTGTCCTTCTTGGCTACAAAGAAGACCACCACCCTATATGGAGAGAGCAAGGGGCAAATGAAGCCCTTATCAAGCGCATCCACAAGGTGTTGGCGGAGGGTCTCATCTTCCTTTAGTGTAAGACAGTATAATGGTTGTGCTTTAGGTAATGGCCCTTGAAGTTGTACAGCGTGCTGGATCTCCCAAGGAGGAGGTAGTTGTTTGAGTGTTTCACTGAAAACGTCCTTATACTCCTCAAGGAGTGTGGCAAGCGCTGGTGAAGGTAAGGTGGTCAAGGGGGGCTGCAGGTGGTTCAGCGTGGATAACTTTGACTGAGCATTGATTAAAGTCTAGTCCCCCCTTGAAATTGTATGAACCTGTCTCTGTTAATATAATAAACACAGTATCATGGAGTAGCTTGCTCATTTTAACAGGGTAGATATGAAAGCCCACCTCATTTCTATTGAGGGTGATAACAGATGTATCCCAGTCAATGTAGGGACAGTTGTGACTAAGCCAGTTGTTGGAAATTGCGCCATTAATGCTATTTTGATATGGCCTTCAAATATTGATAGCTGTGAAGATTTGGTTGGCTTTGCTTTCAAGTTCAGAGATTCCTTGCCTTCTGCAAATGGGTCTGGTCCAATATTCACCCATTCTGGATTATCATACCTGTCTATGAATGATCCTGGTATGACCTCATCCCAACGTGACCCCTTTATCCACTCTGTCTTTCTAATGAGTGATCACTGTCCCTTGTCTACTATTTAAGTAGAATCAATTCTCCTAATAAAGACAAGTTTATCCACATTTGCGTTGGCTTTAATAATCTTCAAGCTTTTTCCTGTCCTTTTTGCCAAAAGGACATTCACATCTTGTATTCCAGTAAATTAAGGTACATGCCCTTGATTTTCCCTGAAGGCTAACCCAAGGCTAGCTTTAAACCTCAAATCTTTTGTTATAAAGATTTCCCGCTGTGTCCTCCTGGATGTCATCCCCAGGAGCCAAACATAACAAAATGGTGCTCACTACAGGGGCTGTAAGCCCCTTGGTTACCTTGTTCCCACGTGTATTCTTTGGCCCTTCTCCCTTTGTTTCTGAAGTACTCAAACAACCTAAAGTTTCTAGTCCCCCTCTGGAAGAAGACATCACCAATGCCCCTTTAACTCCTATGGTATTGGTTCTGTCCCCTGGGCCCTTGTGGGCCCCCCCTTCCATCTTTCTCTCTCAATTACAAGCAAGCTTGTGCTGCCGCCTGCTCCCTACTCCACTCTGGCACTGTGGCAATGCACACTATCCCTGGTCTCTGTCCCAGGTATGCTTCCAAAGACCTGTACTCCTTCCTCTTGGACTTTGGTCTCCCCCCTGTGTTGATGGAATCCATGAATACAATTGGCGTGTTGATCAACCAGTTCACCCAACCTTCCCTAGTTCACCATCAACTTGCATTAGGATCCCAGAACCAACTTCTAAATGCTGTAGCCACCACTGTCTCAAACAAACATGCTCAAAATATGGCATATCAAGAATGGTCCCACAGTCTCTTTGTGTGTATTTCCAATAACCAGCGTGACTTGCTGGCCTCTCAGAAGTACTTAACTCCTCCCTGAATTCCCTTTGTACCTTGTTCCCTGGATACATCAAGAATTGACTATGTGAATTAGATGAGCATCAGGCAGAGTGGCGTGGACAAACTGAGGCCTTTCTGCTAAATCACCACCATGATTTTGAGACTCTGGTTAGTGAACTTAACCAATTCAGAGAACATGTTAATTTGCAACTTGAATTGGTTGGAGCTCATGTTGATACTTGGGGCCGCCATCTGCAGCATCAATATGGTCTAGACAAGGCTGCATTAGGTGACACTCTATGTCAAGTACAGAATTATGTGGATGATAGAGTAGCGTCTATTGAGGTGACTCCTCCTGCTCCTCCTGTTGAAGCCCCTCTGACTTTGAGGCCAAGGTATGGGAAGCAATAGCTGAGATCAAGGCTACCACTTGGCGTCAATCTTCTGTTCAGAACCCCCCTCCAGTTGAACCTATGCCTGACCCTTGCATTGCTTTTCTCACTGATCAAGTAGCTACTTTGCAAGACAAAATTGAGTATTTAAGGCAACGCCTCTCTAATTCCAAAGACTTGTCCTCAGAGTCTGAAGATGAAGAGGAAGGTGAAGTTGCTAATACTCCTGCTCATGATAACCATGGTTGCTGCCCTGGTTTGGAAGGTCAACCCAGGGTCAACTGTGCACGTGCACTAGATCAGCTTGCAGAAGTAACAAATGATGTAGCTGATAGGCAGGATGCATTGGAAAGAGAAGTTCAAAACCTCTCCTGCTTTACAGAGACACTGAATGGACAGGCCATTACCTTGGTTGCTCAGCCCACTTCCCTGACCACCCGCCTCAATGGGATTGCTGGCACCTTAGTGATGCAAAAAATTAAGATTGACAAATTTGGAGCTGCTGCCGCCACCGCTAGGGATATTAGTGGACAGAAAAGCTCTACCTTGAATACCCTAGAGGAAAGCCTTTGACTCCTCTGTGCTAGACAACCTGCTTCTGAATCTGAGTTTGAGGGCAATCCCCACATCAATGTTCTCAACCCTGGTGAAAACAGCCAGTTCACTTCCTTGTACATTGACCCAAACTACAAACTGACCTTCAAACAGATATTTGACCCTAAAATCTCTACCATTGCTGCCTTTTTAACCATCTATGAGACTGCAATGTGTAGGGCTACTGACAAGCTCAAAAAGGAACATATTATTACCTGTCTTCACCCCACATGCCAAGAAGTAGTGGTCCCCAAACTCCCCTCTATTGTCACTTGGGAGGACATGAAGCGCCTCCTTATTGAGGTTTGGAGGAGATCTCAGCTTGGAGGTCAAGAAGGATGCATTTATGCACATTGCCTTTAAGCCCAAGGAAATCCTGGCTGAGTTTGTGGATTGTTTCTACATTAAAAGCCAGCAGTTAATCACTAGTTGACAGTTAACTCCCCGGGAAGCTTACATGGCTTGTTAAAATGCTTTGAAAGTAAACCAGCTTCTATGCCTACACTTTAAGGCACACAAGCCTTCTCTCACTTCCATGAAGTTTATTAAGACGCTCTTGTAAGACATGCATTTGACCCATGGGGATACGGTGATATGCAAAAATAAAGCCAGTAATGCTGGGACTACTTCTTGTATGCCGCGCATTATGACACTGGGTGCAGGTGGACAGACTAAGAGGCAAGGTTGTCATAACTGTGGCCAAATAGGGCATCACTTGCATACTTGCACTAATCCCCAAGTGAAAGGTTGTGACTCCAAGGAACAGGCGGGAAAAGAGAGGTCAGCTTAGTGACAAAGACGCTCTCTGCTGACCAATCTCCCCGTCTCCCCCTGATCCTCCTTCTGATGAGGAAGCTCCGTCTTCCTCTGGCCCAGCTATTCTTCACCTATTCCACAATCTCTCCAGTGATTCAGACTCTGAAGATTCTGATAGTGAAGATTCTGATAGTTATGGCTATTCCGTCCTGGCTGTTCCAGAAACTATCTCTGTCCCGTACAAGCTTTGCTCTGGGAAGACCACCACCACTTCCTGAGTACCTGCAAGTGAAGCTAAAGCCATGGTGGCTTGCCCTTACCTAGCTCAAGCCCATCAACTTCCTGTCTTGGTTGATTCTTCTGAGGAAGCAGCCAAGCTAGCTGAAGCTCTCTTCCAAAATGTAATGGTATCTCTCCCACTACAGACTGTATATAAGGAAATTCCTGCATTATGGTATATGCTAGCTAAATGGAAAAAGGAGCTAGAGGCTGTTCAAGATGTACTGGCAGTCTTTCCCCTCTTTGGAAAAGATACAACCCGCGTGGAAGTATCAATCCAAAAGGTTAAAATCAAAGTCATCCTGGATACGGGTTCTCCAGTTAATGTGGTATCTGCAAAGCTAATGAAGAAACTTAAGCTGGCCCTTGACCTCAACTACACTCAGTTGTATGGCACAGCTGAGATGGCACAAACTTGAGCCATTGGTGCCTACTCTTCTCTACCCATGAGGTTTGGGAAACTCCTCATTGCTTTCCCTGCTGTGGTCCTTGAGAACAAAAGCTATGACCTCTTGGTTGGTATACAATTCCTCCGAGAGTATAATGGGATTGTGAACTTACAAGATGTATATCTTTTGCTCTTAGGATATGAGGTCCCTTTGATTTTTGAGGAACCTCCGCGCCTCCCGGGAAAACGTCTTAAAACTTGCATGCTTGAGTACCCCACAGGTATCTTCTCTCTCAAGTATAGGACTCACTCCTCCAACATGTGCCCCCCTCCTCCTTCCTTTCCTGAGGAAGAAGGGGTCTCTCTTCTTGCCCCAGCGGCTATCATCATTTCTCTGGGCTCCCAAGTGGTGATTAATTCTCAGATTTCTTACAAACTACCTGAAAAGTTGTTCTTGGAACTCTACTCACCTGAATTCCTAAGCTGTAAAGAACCCTGCCTGAGTTCTGGGATTCTAATCAAACCCACAAAGAGCCCGTACAACTATTGCTTGCCAACCTGACGGCCCTGCCCATGCAGGTGACCTGAGGCCAGGTTGTAGGGCATGGTCATATATTGGGAGCAGAACAAGTGGCCTCTCTCTACCCCTTTGGAATTTTTAGTGATTCCAATCTACCTGAGGACAATTCTCAAGTTCTCTCCTTGTTCACCGCTGCTGACTCCCCCCAATTGTCTCCCATCCAACAAAAAGACGTGTTAGACCTGCTCAATCAGTTTAGCAACATCTTTGCCTCTGAACCTACGGATTATGGCCTGGATAAGGGAGTCATTCATCAGATTGATACTGGGGATGCACCCCCTTTTTGTGCCAAACCATACCGCTCTAGTAGGATGGAGAATTCTCAAGTGTCTAAAGAACTCAAACAACTACTAGATGCTGGGTTATTTGCTCCTTCCCAAAGTCCTTGGGCTTCCCTGTTACTGATCCTCAAGAATAAGGATGGAGGACATTGCATTGTAATAGACTATTGCCGCCTGAACTCTCTCACTAAGAAAGACTCTTACCCCTTTCCCAGAATTGACAATGCTCTCAGACAGCTGGATGGTTCCAAGTTTTTCTCAGCCATGGATCTAGCCTCTGGATACTGGCAAGTTGACTTATCTCCTGAAGATAGGGAAAAGGCTGTGCTTATCACCTCTGAAGGCCTTTTTGAACCCACTTGTATATCTCAAGGACTCTACAATGCCCCTGCTACATTTCAATGGGCTATGGACTCCATCCTACAAGACCTAAAGCTCAATTGTGTCCTTGTGTACCTTGATGACATCACTGTATTCAGCGCTACCTTTACCAACCATTTGGAATACCTCAAGGCTGTCTTCATCAAGATCTGCAAAGCTGGCTTGAAACTCAAACCCTCCAAGTGCTCCTTTTTTAAGGAACGCCTTTAGTTCTTAGGTCATGAGGTCACTCAAACTGGAATCCTCCCCATGAATAATAATGTGGAAGCCATCAACAAGATGCTATCTCCCACAAATCTTCAAGAGGTTCAAGTATTCTTTGGCATGATGGGCTACTGCCAACAGTTCATACCCAATTTTGCTGAACTGAGTGAACCCCTCTTCCAACTGCTTTGCAACATCCCCTTTGAGTGGACTGACAGCAAACAACAAGCATTTGAAGCGTTGAAGGCCAAGCTCAAAGAGGATCCTATCTTGGTCTATCCTAATTATTATAAAGAGTTCATCTTGTATACTAACGCTAGTGGAGTAGCTGTGGGTGCCATCCTAGCCCAGCTTGATGACAAAGGCATGGATTGACCTGTAGCCTACTCTTCATGGGGTCCTCAATAAACACAAGAAGAACTACAGCGTCACTGAAAAAGAATATCTGGCAGTGCTGCATGCTGTAAAACAGTTCAGGCATTACATTTATGGGACCCACTTCACGGTGGTCACAGATCACTCCTCCCTCAAATGGTTGCAACAACTAAAGGAACCTGAAGGTCAACTAGCGTGTTGGGCTCTGCATCTACAAGGGTACAATTTCACTGTGATACACTGTCCTGGGGCCCAACACCAGAACACTGATGGCTTGTCAAGGATGCCTATACTAGCTATTCACCCTGCTGATGCTGACTGCCTATACAAATTAATAGGGTACCCTGACTCTTGGACTACTGAGCCGGAAGACATTTGCCTGGCGCTACAGACCCTATCCAAGGACACAGTAATTTGAGATAGACAGCTCTTCAAGAAATTCAACAATGCCTA
Organism: Entomophthora muscae; assembly: GCA_014839935.2. Taxonomy (NCBI): domain Eukaryota; kingdom Fungi; phylum Entomophthoromycota; class Entomophthoromycetes; order Entomophthorales; family Entomophthoraceae; genus Entomophthora; species Entomophthora muscae. The sequence goes on along the minus strand of QTSX02004989.1, from coordinate 60,424 downwards.
TCTACCCTATGTTTGCCCTAGCATGAGGATAGCCATTATCCTCCAAGCTCACATTGACACTGGGCATGGGGGTATAGCCAAAACTCATGACTGGCTATGCAAAAACTTCTACTGAGAGAACATGCGCCTTCTTATCCCTGATGTTCTTGCCTCCTGTCATTTGTGTCAACTCTAATGTCCTTGCCCTTTCCAACACCAATTCAATCTCATCCCCCTAAGCATGCTTTCCACACTGTAAGTATTGATGCTGTTGGGCCTTTTCCTTGGTCTAGGTCTGGGTGTCAATTTATCTTAGTTGCCATAGACCATTTTAGCAAATGGTTTGAGGCAAGAGCTATAAAAGATATAACTGCCAAGACCACTGCTAATTTATTGCTGCAAGACATCTTCTACCAACATGGCTGCCCTCAAGTCCCGCTTTCTGACAATGGTACCAACTTTAATGCTCACCTCATCACGCCTATTATCAAAGCTATGGGTGCCCACCAATCTTTCTCCACGCCATATAACCCTTCAACTAATGGAACTGTTAAACGAGCCAATTCCTCCCTGGTGTTCATAATGAGGAAACTCATGCTCTCCAATGCTGCCAATTGGGATATGTTCCTCCCTGCTGCCCTCTTTTCTTACCAACTTAGTAAAAACTGAGTAACTGGTCAGTCCCCTTTTGCCATGCTGTATGGACGTGAAGCCGCCACCCCCTCAATCTTGGGACCCCCCTTGATTGAAGTGATGTATCTGCAAATCCTGAGGCCCATGTTAAAGACTTAATCAATTGTATTATTGACATCCAAGCAACAGCTTATTCCACTGCTTATAAGGTCAAGGCCCTGGAGCTCTCCCCGTCTAATGCTGCTAGAGCCCCCCTCCCCGAGTATCAAATAGGCGACTTGGTTCTCTACTACCAGAATTTTACAGGTGGTAGAGCTCATAAGCTAGATTCCCTCTGGGTTGGGCCCTGTGAAGTCACCTTTAAAAAGGGTGTCAAGTATACTGTTAAATTGGTGTCCTCTGAACATCCCTTTTCCTGTGTTCACTCCAAATTTCTCCACAAATATCAACTCCCTGTGTCCAATCTTGAGGGGGGAGATGTCAGAAAACGCGCCATTAATGCTATTTTTATATGGCCTTCAAATATTGATAGCTGCAAAGATTGGGTTGGTTTTACTTTTGAGTTCAAGTTCAGAGATTCCTTGCCTTCCGCAAATGGGTCTGGTCCAATATTCACCCATTCTGGATTATCATACCTGTCTATGAATGATCCTGGTATGACCTCATCCTAACGTGACCCCTTCAGTCACTCTGTCTTTCTAATGAGTGATCACTGTCCCTTGTCTACTATTTAAGTAGAATCAATTCTCCTAATAAAGACAAGTTTATCCACATTTGCGTTGGCTTTAATAATCTTCAAGCTTTTTCCTGTCCTTTTTGCCAAAAGGAAATTCACATCTTGTATTCCAGGAAATTAAGGTACATGCCCTTAATTTTTCCCTGAAGGCTAACCCAAGGCTAGCTTTGAACCTCAAATCTTTTGTTATAAAAATTTCCTGCAGTGTCCTCCTGGATGTCATCCCCAGGAGCCAAACACGACACCAGTCAAGGCCAGCAATTATGTCATGGCTGAGCCCTGCCATGATTGGCCCAGAGATCTTAACCTGGATGTTCTCCATTCTCACAAAGAAGGGTACTGTCTCATGATTAATTGCCACTCTACAGGAATCAGCTACTTGTACTGCCTTGAATCTGCTAGGCACTCAGTCTAATTGTTGGGAGTCAGCAAATGCCTGGTCAACCATAGTGTGGTCAGCCCCAGTACCTACCAATAGTTTGTGAGTATTTCCACAAAAACAGAAGATATAAGCCAAGAGGGTTACTTTATTGGGAGAGTGGCTTGCTTGAATCACGGGGTTGTCACTATGAACCTGGAAGACGTCAAGGGTTTCAACTTTATGTATACTGTAGTTGCAGGGCTTCTTTGCAAGCAGGGATTGAGAGTAAGGGTCAAGTGGGGTTGTAGAACCTCTTGTAGCTACAACACCCAGGCTTTTTCCTGGTCCTCAATTTGTGCTAGCTGAAGCTCCTCCTTGCGGGGGTGTTTGATCCCATTTTCCTGCTGGCGGGACTGGCAGCGGCCCACTTGGTTGTGGGCACTGCCAGGGGTTGCATGAGGGTGAGGTGGAGCATCATTAGTACAGCGGAATCCCATTGAAGCCTGATTGTTGGCCTCTACAATGGCCTTGTAACAGTCATAAATGGAGGTGTAACAACCTACAGGGACCCACTTACAGATATGGGGCTTGAGCCTATTGATTATCAAGGTCATAAGCATGGTGTTTCCATTGGTTACAGCTTCAGGGACAGTGGCAAGAGCTTGTTGCCAGGCGGCAAGGTACTCTGGAACGGATCCAGTCTGTTTAATAGCTAGAAGAGGAGTTCCCACCACAATAGGCGAGAAGGTTTTGCTGTAGCAGGACTTTGCAGTGTCCCTGAATGCTGCCCAGGTAACCTCAATTTCTTGGCTGGCCCAGTTGATAAACCACACAGCAGCGGGCCCTGTGAGGCGCTCAGACGCAGTGGCAACCCCAAATGGGTTTGGGAACCTGACAGATACAAAGGCAGGTTTTGGTGGATTGAAGCCAACTGATGACGTTGGTTCCTTTGACCCCACCCGCAAAGGATTCCAGCTGAAGATTGAGCATGCACTGTGAAAGGTCTGACTGAGGACGGGTGACGCTGGCGTCACACTGTCCAAGGCGGAGCCAATTATACACACTTCTAAGAACTAGCTGGTCTTGGTAAATAACATACCTGTCAGGGATGTCCCCCTTGGGGATTGGCAGGAAGGTCTCTTGATGGGGAGTAGTCATACGGCCTGTACTCTGTCCTTTCTTAGGGGGAATTTTTGTTTTAGGTAGGTTGTGAACCTACCGCTGCTACCACTGTTGCAACTGAACCAATGAGAATTCAATATTTAGGTGGAGAAGACAACAGTTCAAAAGAAAGTATGAGAATGAATAGAATAAGGTATTGTTTATTATAGGATATTGTGATTAATATACCATATGGGGAAAGCCACAAGGCCACAAGAGGGTGGCATAGTGGGATGTTCCATGTAAGGTTTGAAGCCAAGGAATAACTTGTGCGGGGATCAGCAGGTCAGATTGACAACACTCCTAATTAGGATGAAGTGCCTGCCATTTGATATTGCCATCAGATTGGTTCATGTTGTTAGATACGTCAAGGGGCAACTCATTGAGCGCCCCCTGTGTATTGTAAGATATGTTAGCAGGTGAGTCTGGAAACTTGGTTGCAACACCTTACTTTTAATTTTTGCTTTTATCTGAATATGGATATTTAATTAGAGTTTTACCCACCCAATATCCCAATTATAGATTTTTTATTTCTTAATTAGTTGTTTTTGGTTTTACCACGCCCATTTTAAAATACCCAAAATAATTTCCACCTATTTTCCCATATTTTACGCCAAATTAAGCACCCAACACAATATTTTTAAAATTTATGTTTTAGATCTTGTGTCTTATTTTAGATACCTTGGTATCATTCTTGATTACAATATATTGCATACAACATTTGAGTGATTTTGTTTACATAGTGAGTTGTTATTGTGTTTCAGTTTTGGGTTGAGTTTTGACTCACTGTGCTTGGGTATATTTTGTCACTGATTCACATAGTAAGCATATGTACACCAAAAGTCAACTCACATCATTTTTTTGTGAATCAATGTTTTTTGGATTGTATTTTGAATAGTTTTGCTTTGCGCGTGAGCACTTCTTTGCTCTGTTGACCCATTTTGCCCATTAACGCCAAAAATCCCTGTTAACAGAGTGTATATTTTAACCTGATAGTTGGATTTTGTTCAAATCTGAAATCATTTTGTTTAAATCTGAGGTATTTTTGGTTGTTGCCATAGCTTTTAAAACTACTGTATTGTATAGAGTTTAAATGCTTTTCTCTATCTGCAACTTTATTTTTCTTTGATTTGTCTATGATTTGTCCACTAAATAGCTCTGAAAAGTACAGTATTTTATTTTAATAAACTTTAATCTTATGTTATTTTTTATTCTTTTGATTTAAATATCAGTGATACTATATGAGGATCAGATTCAAATTTATTTATCTATACAAGCAACAACAAACCAGTTTATAACTTTTTAAACCTTATGTCAACCCTTTAAAAAGAGACATTCATATTTTTAGGGCGATACATATAAATCTATAAATGACAGTCTGCAAAGATTTTATAAAGTATTATTCACATCTGTGAGAATAAATAAAATCAAGTCATCCTAAAGTGAAATTCATCATATCCAGAAAAAATTAACTAGGCTCAAAAAAGGTTTAAACCAATGAAGTTATATTAATTAACAATATATTTATGTTAATTTTTATTTATTTTTGAGCTCAGTTAATTTTGTTCTCAACTGAGTAAATTCTGTTGCATCGGGCTTGGTTCTGTTTATTCTCTCAGCTGCAAAAACCACTGTACTATTATAAGAAAAAAACTAGTGTGTCACAATAATAAAAATCTTCTTTGAACTAACGGTTTGTACCAATGAATTCCCTTTTTATTTTTATTTAAAATAGCCCTTTTAAATTTTCACATTTTGAAATAACCAGATAATGATCTTACACCTAACTAATTTTTAGAGAATGATTTATTTAGCTTGAAGGAATCAAAGTACTGGATTTCATGGTGCCAAATGTTGTGATATTGCATGGTGTGGTTTAATCCTATCTAAAAGGTTTTTATAGTTGTACTTATTAGATATAGCTAATAATAAAATGACAAAGTTTAAAGAATATTAAATGCTTTACTTATTTTTAAATTTATATTTATAAAAAAACTTTATGATAATAAACTATATCTTAAAAACATTTAAACATTAAATTAATTATTAAATCCAACTTCCCATCTGGCTTTGGATGGGTAAAGCACTTAATAATGTATAAATTCTCTATTCTTAATTTGTTTTTGAATCACAAAAACAAAAGCTCGAGTCAGTCTTGATTTTTATTTGTTTTTGAGTTATCAAACTTTGAGCCAATTAAGATGAATCGAATGCATGCTAGACCGTGTACTTGACATTATAACTTGAAGCAAGGAGAATTAAAGTCTTTCTTTCAAAGCCTTGTACAAATCTAACTATGGTACCTTATTTCTTTAAACTAAACTGACGAAACTAGGCCAAAGCTCCCGCTCCCTCCTCCTCTTCCGGAGGCAAAAACAAGAAGAAGGTAAATTTAATTGCAAATCAGAAGTGCTAAATCTTGTAGAAATGGTCAAAGGGAAAGGTCAAGGATAAGGCTAACAATGCTGTCATCTTTGACAAGCCTACTATGGACAAACTTATGAAGGAAGTCCCCACTTATAAGCTCATTACTCCTTCTGTTCTCGTTGATCGTCTTCGCATGAACGGTTCTCTGGCTCGTGCCGCTCTCCGTGAGCTTGAGACCCTAGGTCACATTAAGCTTGTTTCCCGTCACTCCTCCCAACTCATCTTCAGTAAGCCAACAAATTGAATCAATACTAAACCTTTAGCTCGTGCCACCGCTGCCGTAGAAGAATAAGCAATAAAAACTGTGACATAAACATCCACTATTCCTCCAAACACAATAGTGTCAAGGTTCAATTTTAATAGAAAACAAAAAAATCACAGCTATTTTACTTTTGCTGAAATTGTTCTTTTCGTTCTAACATACCTTAAAGTATGCTAACTAACTAGACAGGTGTTTTTTCTTTGCCCATAGATATGAATTTTTGTTTTGTGTCTTCTAATGTGATTTTTCTAAAAGCAAAATATAAAATTTGCCCTATAAGTGCATACCGAATTTACCTTACATCCTATTTAATGATAAATATAGATTATAAGTTTCGGTTATTTACTATTTTTGATGTAAAATATCTATTCATTTTAGGGTATCAGCTCTGTAGAATTAGTTGAAAGGGAGAATTTTTTCAAGGAATGTGATTAAAGCGTAATGTTTAAAGTTGTATCAAAGTGCTGAAAAATATTATAGAAACCATAGCTTTATAAAAGAGATACTTATTTGTCATAAAAATCACTAGATATCTCTAATTGTTTAAGGCATCCTTTTATCTATAAAGAAAAATAATATGGTGGTTGTTAACCCTGGATACTTATAATACTGTATCTAATTTTAAGGTAATAAATTTTAGATGCAATAAAGAGCTAATAACCTACTTATATCCACTATTTTAGTAAAATAGGAAAATAAATAAACTACTTTTTATTGTTTATTTAAAACTTTGAAGTAAATTTTTATTCAACCAATTGTTTTTATAGAAGGTTAAACTAAATTGGTATTTACAATATTATATAAATATAAAGTATATTAAATAATCACTAATTTTCATGACTATTTCACATATCATTGATCTGTATAGCTGATTATCCATATTTTGAGTTATTTATAAGCTTTAGTGCTTCTATAAGTTGCCTTGCTGTATTTAATTTAATATTGTTTTATATCTCTTTATCCTAGTAATAAATAATATTAAGGTGTTTTTGTTGTGTCCAGTGTTACCAGTTAAAATGTTAGTTGTCTTGGTTTCGGGTTTGCCACAACAATAATTTATAGTTTTCACAGTATTTAAAAATTAAGGCCAATTCAAAACATGCAGAACTCATCTAACAAATCAGGAAAGTTAAAGACCTTGTGTCAGGATACCAAGCATATCATGTTGCCCCTTCAGGTGAGATAGGGGCGGAGGCAGGCACAGACATGGCCCACCAGATGATGGGACCTAACTTTACTAGGTAGGATAGAGTCTTCCCAGCCACGGCTTATAGTCCAGCTGCTGATAAGGCAGAGTCAATCAATCCAGTGAGTGTCAAGTACAGCACTCCCAGGAATTGACTACTCTGGCCAGTAGTATCAGAAGTGGGAGGGGTTGAGATAGTCAGTTTGGGTGTCAAGAATGGTTTCATTGGAACTGTGAGAGAGGGGGGCTAAACTAACTAAGTTTGGCTCCCATCCTGGTGAGACAAACCACCAGGATGCCACCCAGTGAAGCACTGGGACGGCCGCTCTAAGAGAGGACCAAAGAGAAAACACTGAAGACAGTTGGGGAAAGTAGGCATTTAATCCCATCAACACAAGGCCAGTAAGCAACCACGGTGCCCTAGAGGGAACAGAAGTCAGGGGCACCGGTGCTTGCAAGAGAGTAGGCTCGCTACTCTCTAGTTGAGATGAAGGGGGAGGAAGTGCCTCATTCATGCCTGGAGCAAGCAAAGTGGGGTCAACTGTGAACAAGTCCAGGTCGTCACAGGTCAAACTCCTGGCCAGTGTTTCACCTGAGATGAGGAAAGAGGCAGGCAGATGCAAGAGGCCGAAGAGATTGTTATCCACAAGGTGCACAGAGGACAAGAGACAAAACCAAAGGTCAGGAAAGGTTGATCACAAAAGTAGCAAAAACAGGGCCAGAGAAAAAACCACAAATTTAATGGCTGAGATAATCATTTTCAGGAGGTCCAGGAGATCTAGAGTCCAAAGGTGGGATTTTTGCAAGTCTTTTTGGTAAAATTAGGTGTAACTAGGATAGTTACAAGCAAATTATGAAGAACAAGAACCAGGGAACTTTGGAAACCTTGGGGGTGGTCTCAGGTGTCATTAACAGTGATTTTACAGAAAGCGGGTTTAAATGGAAGCAAAAGTAATGAAAATAGTATATAAAAGTAAGTTTTTATACTATCTACTAACTTCATTTTTGGTTTCAGGCTAGAGTTTCAGAGGCAAAAGCTACTCAAGCTATCACTATACACTAAAGCTTCTGTCTTTAAAATCAAGAAGGCCAGCAGGTTCAAACAGAGCCGCTTTAAAGTAAGATACAAATAGAAATTAACTAACATTTTTAATTTTCAAAGGCAAACTCAAAGAAGGAGTTTGAAGCTTTTAAAACAGTAAAAGAGTGCAGTACAATTTCCAAATTTAATATTATTTGAGAATCAACAAGCAGGGGACTGGAAGTCCCCTTGCTAAGTTAAAAGGAGGGAGTTGCAATTGATGAGTCACATGACAACCTGACCTGAGTCCAATTGGCTGCAGGAGAAATTTTGCTGAACCCACCCAGGGGGACTGAAGGGTTACAAACTAATTTCCAAGCCTTCATTTGATTGGCTGGAGTTAGGTTCAGGCATTTATGAACCACTTGACTTTAGGAAAACTGATGTGGAGCAATTTGGTTGGGTGGTCCTAATGCTCTTCAATAATGGTTGACACCAGGCCAACAAATAGTCCAAATTTATCAGGGGGTTTTCCCAAGGGAGGAACAGTGAAGGCTGGAGCATCCACATGGTATGCTAATACAAATCTTTCATCCACAGTGTGTGTCATGAATGACATTTTAATACTTGTATTAAAAACCTGGGAATTGAAACCCGGGTCTCAGGGAAAGCCTTATGTTGACCAGAGTGGACAGGAAACCGCCCAACTGCTAGTTGGGTCAAGCCCTGGACCACCAGAGATAGATGCCCCCAAACAGGGGGAACAGAAACCTGCCAACCTGCCAAGCGTCAATACTGGAGGTTTGAAATCAACATTGGAGACCCTGGAATCGAACCCTGACCCTCCAAAGACTACTTGAGTCACACAAAGTGGACAGGAACCCACCCACTCATTAAAGCGCAAACCTGAGTTGACAAGTTACTCCAAGACCTGCCAGTCTCCCAAGGACAATTCCCCAAATGGTCACCAGATTGCTGCCAACCTTGAGCCACCAAAGATCTGGACCTATGCAGAGGTTGTAGCTTGCCTTAAGGAGGTTAAAAAACCTACTGTTAACTCTGCCAATGACCACCAGCAGCTGCCAGTCTTCTGTCCAGAATGGTTAGTACAATTGAATTACTCAGGTAACGTAGTGAACAGTGGCAGTGGAACAAAGCATTGTCACTTCTATTCACCAGAGCAGGCACAACCTGGATCTGCCGCCCTCAAGACTCTAAGCCAAGATCCATGCCCTGCCAGTGCCTTGTCTGTGAACCTGAACCCTGCAAAATAGAAGAAGCAAAACCCCGTGGTATAAAAGCCCCGGCGGTATGGTGATGACCATATTGTCATTTTTGATAATAAAGTTTTATGAACCTTTGGTTCAAACAAATCTTACTTTATCTAGTCTTAGTGATCTTCCATATTAACTCTGGTCAAGTAGACAACCAGGCAACTGCCCCTCCAGAGAACAACCTGCTGACCCTCCCCAGGCACTATACCATTCCCCAGGAGCCCTCTTTGGACCTGTGCATTTTACCAAATACCCGCCCAACCCTGCCTACATGAAGTACAACTTGGAGACCATTCTCATTGCCAATCCCTTGGCAAGGACTAGAGAAACTGAATACATAGGACGTGAAGGAAAGAGGATTGAAGTGCTGCCCTTATTGTTCAAAGACAAGTACAATTATCTGCCTGCCTACTTTGTTCCCATGACTCTGCCCTTAACCCCGCAACCCAACCACCCAATGGAAACCCCCACCACGGCTGAGACTACGTCCACCCAACTTTTTGGAGTACTCTACATCACTTTGACAGGAATGATAGACACTATGGTGCCCAATTCAGGGCCCTGGTCTTTGCTTGGGCAATCCATTTCCTATATTATCAAGTTAGCACCCATCCTATGGTGGGCATTACCCTCTGGCCCCGCCGTATTCCAACCCAAGCCAACCAATGCCTCTACCTATGCCTGGCTGACTGACAGTGTGGGCTAAATCTTTTACAAACATTTTAACCTGGGTCCCAAGATGTTGTTAACACTTGGGGCAACTTGTGTGCTTTTTCTTGTGATAATTACTTATTACACCCATAAGGTAATTACCTCTCTGATATTCTCATGGATGAAGAACCAACCTGCCCAAGAATTGAAAGACCCTGCACTTGGGGCAGAACCCCAGAACACGGCCACATCACAAGTACAAAACATGATAGTGAACCAGACCATGACCAAGGTGGACATGCCCCAGATGGGCAAACTCACCTTAGAAGAAGCTCGCTGAGCCATGCCTGTCCTCTGTCTCCACTTGCAAGCCAACGCCAACACATACCTCAGTGACACTGAGAAAGTCCTGGGGGTGGCTGCCAGCTGTCAGGAGACGCACTGGATTGGTTCAGAAAGGCCACCTCTGAAGATGTCAAATTTTGCCTTGATTACTCCCAATTTGAAAGTGAATTGATGGCCACTGGAGACAACCAAGACACCAGATACTATGCGCTGAACTCTTTGTTGGAGATCCAACAAGAGAAACGGCCCATCCAAGCCTATGTGGATGAGTTCCTTAAACTGAAGACTTGCACCCAACTCAAGGATGAATTAGCTGCCATTATCTTCAGAAAAGGAGTTAATGTAGTCATGAAAGACCTGTTGAAACACCATCTTCCCACACTGAGCCTGGAGGAACTACTGCCCCTATGCAAAGGACTGAGCTAAACCAGGAAGGTCCAAAACCGTACCCCACCCATGTTGGAAGAACTGCAACACCAAGTCAACCAGGGATTTCTCCCAAAGAACTACAACATCACTATCAAGATGGGTTGTGTTTCTACTGCCATGAGGCAGGGCATCTAACCAGAGCTTGCCCCAAAAAGAATACCTCTCCTGTATCCCTGGCACAAATAAACACCTCTGCACAATCTTACAAATTCATTCAAGTGACCATGGCACTATCAGGAATCAAGCGCCAAATTAAAGCCTTCGTTGATACAAGAGCTGACAAAAGCTTCATTGACGCCAGCCTGGCCAAGGAACTAGGCCTGACAGCCTCAGAACACCGCCTACAAGTAATCATGGGAAACAGTTCTCTGGACACAGGATACAGATGCAAACAAGAACTTCCCTTGACAATTGGACAGAACGTGTACCCAACCCCCTTGATCCTCTTGCCAGGTTTACCCCACCCCCTAATACTGGGCAACTCCTGGTCTGAAAAACACGGCTTGATCCTGAACTATTGTGAACAAACTGCTACATTGGGATGAACTGAATCTTGTGACACCATTTCATTCTGTATGAGCCCCAGCAGAATGTTGCCTAACAAACTCTTAACCATAAAGATAGAGCCTAGCATTGGGATACTACCTACCCCCCTACAGAAATGGGACCATGTATTTAGCAAAGAAGCAGCCACAAAACTACCCAGCCATTCAATCTACGGCCACACAATAGACCTGTTACCAGGGATCCAACCACACCACGGCCCCATCTACAGCTGTAATCACTGCAAACAGGTAGCCTTGAAGACTTATCTAGAGGACATGACCAAAAAGGGTTTTATCTGAGTCTCAAAGGCCCCTTGCTTGCCTCTCATGCTGTTTATAGGAAAAAAGATGGCAGAATGCACCCATGTGTAAACTATCAGAAACTGAACAATATTACGGTGAAGAACCACTACCCCATCCCCAATGCTGATGACCTCTGCAACGTACTGACTGGAGCCCGGGTATATTCAAAGATTGACCTAAGAGACACCTTCAACCAGATCCAAATCAAAGACAGAGACAAATACAAGACAGCCTTCAAAACCAGATATGGGCTGTATGAATACCTAGTTATGCCGTTTGGCTTGTGCAACACCCCCAGCATTTTAAAAAGGATGATCAACTCTGTCCTAGGCAAGTACCTCAACCAACTCTGTGTGGCATATTTGGAAGACATCCTCATATACAGCAAGTCACATGAAGAGCACCTCCAACACCTTGACCAAATACTGGAGAAACTCTCCCAGGCCAACCTACACGCCAAGCTGAAAAAATGTGAATTCTTTCAGTCCAAGGTCAAATTCCTAGGATATGTAGTGAAAACTGGCGGGTTTGCCATGGCACAGGACAAAGTAGAAGCAGTGACTGCCTGGCCGGTGCTCAAATGCAGAAAGGATGTGAGAAGTTTTTTGGACCTGGCAAATTACTTCAGGGATTTCATCCAAATTTTTTCTCAAATTACTCTACCCCTGACCCGTCTTTGCTCTGACAAGGTCCTGTTTGTCTGGACCCCAGAATGTACCACCACTTTTAAAGCCTTGAAGCTTGCCTTCACCTCCGCCCCTGTCCTGGCCAGGTCAGATCCATCCAAACCATTTGTACTGGAAACTGACGTGTCCAACTTTGCGGTGGGTGAGGTCCTTCTTCAGGAAGGAGGGGATAGTATGCTACATCCTGTAGCATATTACTCCAAGAAAATGCTGCCAGCCAAAGGAAACTACCCAATCTACAATAAGGAGATGCTTGCAATAATGAAGACTTTGAAACATTGGCGCTGGTATCTATGTGTCAGGGACCCACTTGATAGGAAATAATTTCCCCACCTGGTGGACCAAATCCCCTAAGTTGAGCCTGGCTATTACAGATCCAATAGGTACCGTGATCATGGCAAGATGGCCTAAGTGGCCCAGATAGGCAAACCTTACCATCATAGAGCTGAAGCAACCTAGCAGGTAGTATCCCACCACATAGGTTAACAGGTAGAATGAGGCATTGGGTCTGACCAGCAAAGGTTCAGTTGAAAGAGGAGTGGAAGAACAACCATAGTGGAATTTGCGTCCCCAGTGACCAGAAGGATACTTAAACCACCCATGGGCAAGAGACTCCTTCTGGTGAGCATTGTCTGAGGATGAATTGTGCCAGTCTGTAGTTGGAGTGGGGTTCTCCAAGGCTAGCATCACAGGCAAGAAGAAGGCTAGAAACCAGGACAGGAATAAAATTACTTTCATGGTTTCAAAATAAGAATCAAGAGATAAGTGTGAACAGAAATAGGATAGAAATAATTCTTTATTGTTGGAAAAATAGAATGAATAATGAATGTACACTTGAATAGCTTCAAAATAAAGGCTGAAATATTTAAGTGGTATTTGAAAAATGAAGGGGATTTGCATGAGATTTATGATTGAAATGATACCTGTTTCATGTGTTGATCAAGTTGATGCTTAATAATCTTAATAGTTATGTGATGTATGTGGAGGAGCCAAAAAGATGCCACAATGTTAATCATAATTAAGCAGTGGTAAGAAAGCAGATCTCTGGAATTCAAGTACAGAGTGTTGTGAATACTGCTATTCACCATGTTTTGATTTTGCCTTTGGTGGGCCATTTTGAAGACAAATCTCTTGCTTTTGCTTTTGCCTCTTGAAATGAGTTGATGACTGAATCAGGAAATACAATTGTTTGGTTTCTTGACTCTGCGCATTTCACTTGCCCCACTCATGCTTGTGGCAAGTGATCCTACCGTCCTAGTAGTGTTTTGTGGTATTCCTAACCACTAATTATTCCATTTTGTATTCACCAATAAAATCTAAGTTCTATTCACATTTTTGTCTTTGTGTCTCCAAGTACTTCCGCGCCTCTCTCTAGTCACAACTAGTAGAGATTATTCTTCCAGGGCTGCAAGGTAATCACATAGCCTTCCTTGTCATCCAACCAAGAATTAGTACAAATCCAATCCTAAGGTTAGGATTTACCGTTGTGTGTCTGTGCTGCGCCTCAGAACACAACACAGAGCCTTGACTAAAGCTAGACAAAGCGGGTCCCAGAGCGTCAAGCTGGCTTTACGCAGCCAATCAGAGGCCAAGAGGTAACTGTTGTTATCCTTTATACTATTAACCTTTTCAAAAGAAAATTGAAGTTCAAAAGCAAAAATTAAATCAATTGGATAGTAATAAATAGGTAAAGTAAATGTAATGGTTGCTTCCATACTAACGCTAGGTTCATTCTTAGGGTCCTGGGTTCAATTCCTGTTGCAACCAAGGTTAGGGTACCAATTGGTGTCAAGAATGTTGTTTTTTTGTGGTTATATCTTGGTCTCTTTACCCAATTCATCAATAAAAGAAATGGAGTCAGGGAAGGAATCCCTGACACTATGTGGTGCTGAATTCCCAGTAAAAGTCCTAACTGACCACAAGTACTTGGTTTACTTCTTTAAACCCAGACAGTTGAACCAGAGACAGGCCAGATGGGCCCTAGAACTAGCTGAATACACTCTGACAATTAACTATAAACCCTGGAAAGTCAACATAGTACCTGACACACTGAGCAGAAGAGCAGACTTGATTCCCTCCACATCTGAGACCAAAGACCATAACACCCACAAACTTCTTGACCCTGCCAGCCTAGGTATCCAGCTGATGTACATGAAGATAATGGCTTGCAAACACAACATAATTGAGGTGCAAAAATTAGAAAAATACTCAACAGAAATCATTGCCAACTTGACCTCTGACCCTGAGAGCCGCCACCATAAGAAAGGATTCTTGTTGAAAGGAACTGCCCTGTTACTACATAACCAAATCTATGTACCCAAAGGCAAGACAAGGACCAAAGTTCTCATAGCCTATCACAACTTGGAGATGGCCAGTCACCATGGAAGACTCAAGACACCCTGAGAAATCAAGAAGAATTATGCTTGGCCCCAAATGAACAAAGATGTTGCCACCTACATTGAGGGCAGTCAGACATGCAGGAGGATCAAAACCTGTAGATCTAAACCTGAAGGCCTGCTAAGACCACTAGACATACCAACAGGACCCTGACAATCCGTTTTAATGAACTATATTGTAGAACTTCCCCTTTAAATGTGTTCAATGACATTTTAGTCATAGTAGATAGGTTTACCAAAATGTCCTATTTTGTCCCTACCACCACCCACTGCACTGCCGCTGAGACAGCTAGACACTTCCACAACTGCATCCTGACCCAACACGGCACCCCGGCAGAAATAATCACTGACAGAGGCCCCCAATTCACCTCCAACTATTGGACTCAGGTGATGAAAGACTTAGGAGTAAAGTGCTGTGTATTCACTTCCTACCATCTGCAGACTAATGGTCAGACTGAACAAGTGAATCAAATACTTGAAAAATACCTACAATGCTACGCCAACACCAACCAAGATAACTGGGCAAAGATGCTACCCATGGCACAATATGCCTACAACAGCAAAGATCACACATCCACCAGAATGTCCCCCTTTTTACTACCAATGCTGGGGTCCCAAGATGGGTCAAAACCATAATTAGCTTTAGAGACAAACACGTCAGGGCAAACCTGGATTGAACAGATACACAACACCCAAGAAACCTGTCTTAAGAATCTGACCAGAGCTGTCCAAACTTACAAGGCTTTTGCTGAAAAAAAGGATTCCTGGAAAACCATTGAAGATAGAGGATGAGGTATACTTGGATTCACAAAATGTGCCTCTGAAAGTTCCCTGCTGGTAGTTAGCCCACCAAAGGAGCGGCCTCTACAAGATCACCAAGCTAGTGGGCAAAGTATAATTCAAACTAGAGATACCCCCCTCATGAAAGACACATAATATCTTCCACTGTGTGCTACTCTTCAAAAAAGAAGGAAACTCCCTACCCCACCAGAAACTCAAGACTGACCCACCTCCCATCCAAGTAGCACGCTCTGAGGAATATGAAGTTGAATATATTCACGGAGACCACACCCACTAAAAAACGCCACAGTACTACGCCAAATGGAAGGGATACCCGCCTGAGGAAAGCACCTGGGAACTGTTAAGCAACCTACCCAATGCCCAGCTGGCCATCCAACAATACCTTTCAAAAAAGACTAGAAAGGAGGGGACCCCTGGGAAGGAAGGGGAGGATGTAATGAATGACATTTCAATATTTGTATTGAAAACCTGGGAATTAAACCCAGGGTCTCAGAAAGAGCTTTGCTACAACCAGGATAGACAGGAGCCAGCCAGACTGCCAGTTGGGCCAAACCCTGGACCACCAGAGATATCTTGCCCCAACCAGGAGGAACAGAAATCTGTCAACCTGCCAAGCATCAATACCAGAGGTTCAAAATCAACATTAGAGACCCTGGAATCAAACCCCCACCCTCCAAAGACTACTCAAGTCACAAAAAGTGGACAGGAACCCGCCCACTTGTTAAATTGCAAACCCAAGTTGACAAGTTACTCCAAGACCTGCCAGTCTCTCAAGGACAAATCCCCAAATGGTCACCAGATTGCTGCCAACCTTGCGCCACCAAAGATCTGGACCTATGCAGAGGTTGTAGCTTGTCTTAAGGAGGTTATAACCAGGCCTCCTGCCAGTCCTGCCAATAATAACCAGCTAATGCCAGCCTCCAGTCCATAATGGGTAGTACAATTGAACTACTCAAGTGACGTAGTGAACAGTGGCGGTGGAACAAAGCATTATCACTTCTATTCACCAGAGCAGGCACAACCTGGATCTGCCGCCCTCAAGACTCTAAGCCAAGATCCATGCCCTGCCAGTGCCTTGTCTGCAAACCTGAACCCTGCAAAAATCAAAGAAGCAAAAACCCATGGTATAAAAGCCCTGGCAGTATGGTGATGACCATATTGTCATTTTTGATAATAAAGTTTTATGAACCTTTGGTTCAAACAAATATTACCTTATCTAGTCTTAGTGATCTTCCATCTTAACTATGGCCAAGTAGACAACCAGGCAACTGCCCCTCCAGAGAACAACCTGCCAACCCTCCCCAGGCACTATACCATCCCCCAGGAGCCCTCTTTAGACCTGTGCATTTTACCAAATACCTGCCCAACCCTGCCTACATGAAGTACAACTTGAAGACTATCCTCATTGCTGATCCCTTGGCAAGGACTAGAGAAAATGAATACATAGGACGTGAAGGAAAGATGATTGAGGTACCATACTTATTGTTCAAAGACAAGTACAGTTATCTGCCTGCCTACTTTGTTCCCATGACTCTGCCCTTAACCCTGTAACCCGACCGCCAGATGGAGACCCCCACCGCAGCTGAGACTATGTCCACGCAACTGTTTGGAGTACTCTACATTACTTTGACGGGAATGATAGACACTATGGTGCCCAATTCAGGGCCCTGGTCTTTGCTTGGGCAATCCATTTCCTATATTATCAAGTTAGCACCCATCCTATGGTGGGCATTACCCTCTGGCCCTGCCGTATTCCAACCCAAGCCAACCAATGCCTCTACTTATGCCTGGCTTCCTGAAAGTGTGAGCTAAATCTTTGAGCAATTTGAGTGGTTTAGCTGGCTTTGAGCAGATTTCTTTGTACAACAAGGAAAAAAATTCCTATCCAAGGAATAAGGGGGAAGTAAATTTACAGGAACCAGGTAGTCAGAAGATTGTTGTATTTTCCTTTGAATATCAGGGGACATATAGTAATTTCTTTGCTGTCACAGACAATGTGGTAGTAATCTTTGAAAGTTTCAGGGTGGGTGTACCACTGAAAATCTTTCAAAGTTAAGAGTTCTTGATCCAGGTTTGGGAGATACTCAGTGAAGTGCACAGGGCCAAACAGAGTGTCAGGTGGTGATAGTAGTCAAGCGCTTCTGGGTCTTCAGTGAGGGTTTGATATTTAACTCCTGGGGATGAGCTGAGGTTTTTGAGCAGTTGCAGTTGCAAGTGAAAGAGAATCAGAAATATGTTTGAAAATAGGTTGGTGAACCAAAGGTTCATAACAAACTTTATTTGGTAAAAATTACAATGCAGAACCTCACAGTTTACTGAAGCCTTTGCTAGGCAAAGACTTCATCTCTTTGATTACCTAGGGTTCCTCTTTTACTTTGGAATGGGTGTCAGCATAGAGGACTTAGATGGGGTCCTTCTCAGAATCAACAAGGCCAGGCTCTTTCTGGATGAGAAGAAGGTCTCCCTGGGCTATGACTTGGTGGACCACGTAATACAGGACACCCTGGTCTTGGTGGAAATCTAAAAGTTTGTAGTCCTACCAGAAAAGCTGCTCCTGAACTTGCACCTTACAATCCTTTCTTTTCCAAGCCACCACCTGTCAGGATTGACAATGTTCTTTTCCTTGTAGCCCAGGCCCAAGGACAGGATTTTAACCCTGACCCTGAAGCCCCTCAGGCTGCCAGCCTGCGTTTTTCTGGGGTTGATTCCCTGCAAGCTGAAGCCAAGAATGATTGTCCAAAAGGTGAAGTCAGCCAAATCAAAAAAATCATTGCACCAAATGAAGGAGTAATCAAGGCGCCATACAGTAGTTTTAAAAGCTATGGCAACAACCAAAAATATCTCAGATTTAAACAAAATGATTTCAGATTTAAGCAAAATCCAACTATCAGGTTAAAATATACACTCTGTTGACAGGGATTTTTGGCGTTAATGGGCAAAATAGGTCAACACAACAAAGAAGTGCTCACGCCCCAAGCAAGACTATTTAAAATAAAATCCAAAATACACTGATTTACAAAAAAACAGCGTGAGTTGACTTTTGGTGTACATATGTTTACTATGTAAATCAGTGACAAAATCAACCCAAATGCAGTGAGTCAAAACTCAAACCAAAACCAAAACACACAATTGCAACTCACTATGTAAAAAAAATCACTCAAATGTTGTGTGCAATGGAATGTAATCAAGAATGATACCAAGGTATTTAAAATAGGGCATGCAATCTGAAACACAAAATTTAAAATAATTGTGTTGGGTGCTTAATTTGGCGTAAAATATGGGAAAAAGGGTGGAAATTATTTTGGGTATTCTAAAATGGGTGTGGTAAAACCAAAAACAACTAACTAAGAAATAAAAATCTATAATTGGGATATTGGGTGGAAAAATATTAATTGTATATCCATAAACAGATAAAAGCAAAAAATAAAAATAGGGAGTAGCTTAGTTAAGTTTTATTTAATATTTTATTAAATTCTCAAAATGGAAGGAACACAACAGCAGAGTACCAATGCACCAGTTGTGCGCCGCAGTCACAGTTGCCCGCAGGTCAAAGAACAGAGTTTGTGCAACCCAAGTGCCTACTAATGAAGGAGATGAGAGATGAGAGTTCCATAGTGACACTGCACTGACACAGCCGGTTCAAGGAGCACAAGCTGCTAGGGTGCAGAGCATAAACCCTTGGGTCCCAAAGTAGACCTGGAAGCCAACCAAGGTCACCACTAGCAAGAAAGTTAGAGACAATGAGGTAGAACTTACTTTGTATGTGTTTGACGTTGTGTACCAGCAAGAGTCAGTCCCGTCAGCCATGCTGGAGAAGGTGAAGCCTGTACTTGATACTAGCTACAAGCCCTACGTCAGTGATGGAAATCAGGAGGAGGACAAGGAGTCTGAGTTCTACCAAACAGATGAGGGACAGTTAGTGCTAAAGAAAGTTGCTGCGTTTTACACCAAGGTGTCCATGCCCTGTGTTGTGCCCAACACCAACAAGCCAATCCCCACCGCTAAAAAGCCCGCTCACAAGTGCATTCCTGACATTAAGTGCATCATCCTTCTCCGGCTCATGCAGGAATCTGGTGATTACAAGGCGGCTGCGGCTCTTGTTGGGGTGGATCCCAAGTACGCCTCAAAGACCTTCAACAAGTTCATTGATACTGGCCAAGTCCTTGCCGCAGAGAAATCCTTGCGTGTTTTCACCATGCTCACCAAGGAGCACAAATGGGCAATCCGCCAGTGGATCACCTGGGACTGCCATCTTGAACTGGCAAATATACAGGCCATGGTCAAGTCCGCTTTTGGGATTGGGGCCTCAATTTCCTTTTACTACCATCTGGTGAAGGGGATGCACTTTTCCTGGAAAAAGCTCAGGGTATCTCCCTACAACAGAAACAGCCCAGCCAATATTGAGACCCGGAAAAATTACGCTGAGGCGTACACTGCCCTCAAAGCTAAGGGGATGGTCATTTTTTACTATATTGACAAATCAGCATTTGCCCCATCAATGCACAATGGGTATGGGTATGTCCCCAAAGGCTCAAATGACGGGGTAGCTTGGCGTGCTGCAGTTTGCGCCACAGCCTGTTTGATGGTGGCTCTCCTCGGTCCAAAGGGGGTCAAGCTCTATCAAATGGTTCTAGGCTCCCACAACAGCCATACCTTTTTAGCATTCCTCCAATTGATCCAGGAGCACCTGAGGTGCACAAGCCCGGGCTTCACCAATGTAATTGTGCTGGACAATGTTGGTCTCCACAAAGTGGCTGATATTCTTGAGGAATTCCCAATGATTGACACTAGCATTGCAGTGGGCCCCCAGCAATTGGTCACAGCAAATTTGCGCCTTCTCTTCCTCCCTGCCTATTTGCCCTTCCTAAATCCCATTGAGAAAGTCTTTGGGTGGCTCAAGCAAGTTGTCAAACAAGGAACCCCAACAGGGACCAAGGACCTTTTTGATTTGCTGCAGGCCGGGATCCATACCCTCCCAGCTGAGACTGTGGCCAAATTCTATGGCCACACTGATTTGTTCATCCCTGCGTGCCTA